>CM062811.1:1179323479-1180053946 GCA_031772625.1 Pinus tabuliformis | reverse complement strand
GAGAACAACCTAGGGTTCTTTCATTTTGCATCTCGGGATAACCTAGAAAGTTTTGTGCATAAATTATTGTGTTTGTGCGGTTGCGTTGAGAATTAAGCATTATCTTTACTTCTCGTTTTTTTATTATTGAAAATATGAATTGAAGAATGATTAGAAATTAACCTAATTGTAAACTTTGTTAGTGTCAAAAATATTAGTTGTTATCAAATTATTGTGTTTGTGTGGTTGCGTTTAGATTAAGCATTCTCTTTACTTTTGTTTTTTTTTTAATTGAAAATATGAAATGGAGAATGATTAGACATTAACCTAATTGTAAATTTTGTTAGTGTAAAACACATTAGCTGTTATCAAATTGTGATTTTGGTTTGGAGATAGATTATGGTTATTATTTGGTGTTTTTTTTAATTGAAACTATGAAATGGAGAATGATTAGACATTAACCTAATTGTAAATTTTGTTAGTGTAAAACACATTAGCTGTTATCAAATTGTGATTTTGGTTTGGAGATAGATTATGGTTATTATTTGGTGTTTTTTAAGTAAACTATTTCTTTATATGGATCATATAGTTCAAAGAGAAATATATGAATCACATAGTTGAAGTTTTCTTTTTATGTGGAAAGTTTTATTTTATGGTATGATGAATGTAAGATAGTGATAAGGGTTAATGTTGTTTTTTTTTTTAACTTTAATAAATATTTTTATGCCATCATTATCTTTCTATAAGAGTGTTTGTATCGAATATTTTCAGCTTTTATAAATTTTATATATTTTTAAAAAAAATTGTATCCACTATAAAAATAAGTTTTGAAATTTGATATTAATTATGAACAAAAGTGTATTACTATTTATGCTTATGTGTATAAATAGTAATTGCACATTATAATAATTTTTTATAAAACTTAGTCTAATTTAACAAACAAGCTTAATCGTTTGAAATTGGATGACTGCACATTTAAAATCAAAATCAAAGTTACTTATTATTTTATTTTTTTGTAAATAAGAATCCATTAAAACCCATTAAGCATGTACAATAACTAAATAAATAAATATGAATTTGATAATATTGAAAACTAAGGTCCCAAAGATAGATTAAATCAACAAACCAAAACACCTAGAGAGTGCCTCTCATGAAAGGATTAATCAATAACAATTTATATAAAAACAGAAACATTTGTCATAGAAACTATACTTAACAACAATAAATAATATCTCCAATTCAAAAAAAAAAAAATAGTATAAGCACTACTTTATCATGAAACAAGTCTAAGTTTAAAAATATTAAAGAGTTCCAATTAATCTCTTAATTAAGTTCCAAGAAACCATATTAGTCTTAGTGGATGTTAATAATCAACATCATTTTAGAGATTTAATTAATCTCTTTTTCCATTTTCTTGAAAAAATGATTTTTATTTTTCATTATTGTTATAAAAACTTTTACATTTTAAATTTTGTTTTGAATTAAATATTTTTATTGTTTTGAATTAAATATTTTTATTTAGTAAATGTAGAAATATAAATAATTATTTAATATTTATTTTTTTAAATTTACAATTAATATATTTTTTATAAAAAATTACACATATATTATAAATATATGATACATTTATTGATTCATCTTGAGTTTTTTACCAATGCACTTCCAATTTATGTTGGTTATTATTTTTGCTTCTGTCGTGAAGCATATACACCATTTTTTTAAACATGTGTTGCAAAGTGTAATGGAAATAAAGATATCACGTCAACATGTGTTATAAAAAGGTAGTATATTCACTTATATAGTTTGAGTATTAATATGTTTTATAATCATATTTAAAAAAAAAACTATAGACATTTATTAGAAATATTTCGGCATAAATCACATGCAGAAAGTATTTGTCGACGCGTTCCAAACCAACAAGTGTGGTTCATGGTCAGGACAAGTTGAAGAAGCAGATCCAGCTTAGCATATTAAATAGTCTAAGCAGAGCCTCCAACGACTAACTTGACTAACAGCTACTTTTGACTTTAGGACCAGGGTCATAAAAAATTATTATAATTTAATGGACTTTAGTTATATTAGGTGAAAAAATATATAAATAATATGAATGGTGTAAATGGTTAGTTAAACAGGAATTGTTTAATAATTAAAAATTATAAGTTTTTTTTTTTTCTCGGTAAATCTATGCTATTCTATTATATTATGTACAGGAAAACATTACAATCAAAGAGTCAGGTTGCCCAAGGCCGACTGTGGCTCTTTGGGTTAGCATCTCGCAACTCAGTATTAGCCCTCGCAGGGGCAGCATTTCCATACAGAACCGCTTCCACATCGCGACATAACACAACATTGTTTTCAGACCATACAAAAACATCCCGCGCAGGGGCTTCGGAGCAAAAATTCTTCCCTCGCAGGGGCGACAGAAGACCTATGACGGCTCCCTTACGAGTCCTACTAGCAGAACCATAACAAACATAGACATATATATGAACTAGAGAGACACAGACAGAGACATATAACCTATACCAGACGCAGACAGAGACGTATGACTTATACCAGACCTGAACAAAAGTGGAGGACGACGGAGTGTGCCGCTGGAATCTATTCCTCTGGCTTCTCCTCGAGAATTCTACACCACCCGTGATGTTCTGGGAAGCCGTCCCACTCTTCCACTGCGTCCTTCTTGGAGGTCGACGCCTCCTGCTCCTGAGGTCGAATGGGATTCTGCTCAGGTACCCCCGCTGGCTCTTCCTCGACAATTTCTGGTTGTTCATCTGGGAGCGCCCCCTTGCTGCCCGAACCGCCCTCACCTTCCGGAGAGTCCTCAATGAATAAGACCGAGATGTGTGCATTGATGCGGGAATTGTCCCTCGAGCTGCCGAGGGTGAAGATGGCAGATCCAAACGCCGGAAGAGGGTGCGGTCCAGCATTGGGATTGCCCGAGTCCATGAATTGACTTGCCTGGATGGGAGTAGCCCCTGCCCTTCTGTGGCAGTAACAACAACAGCAGTGGTGGTGGGATTCCGCAGCGGGATGGCGTGAAGAACCTCCTCGAGCGGAGCCCCGTCGACTGAGTAACCTTTGCCTGGGTCTAACCATCTTTGCGGTGATGCCGGTGGCGTGAAGCAGAGCGGCAATTGAAGGCTTTCCCGGCTTGAGTCGCCTCCCCACAGAATTAAGTCCTCTCCCAACAGATTTGGGACGAAGCTCAGTATCACAGAAACAGCAACCCACAGAGTATTCGAGCTCGAGACTTCCCTTGGCTTCTTGAATGCTGGCTGTAACAGCAAGAGCTGTAGCCTGAAAGAAGAGATTGCCAACAAAAACCTGAACTGCGTGATCCTCGCTCTGAGCATAGACCTGCAACATTCCTTCACCCATCTTAAACCTCTCAACATTCTCTCGAGATCTGTCCTCCATAACTGCGCTCTGCAACCTCCCCAATTCACCTTATGCTGCATTGAATGCCCTGTGCTCGCGTCTCAGCTCTTAATTCCTCGGCGGCGAGAGGCATTGAATTCCCCAGTTGATCTCGAGGCGACACATGTTTGGCATGTGGCCCCTCACTGCTAGACGTACTAACACCTGCATCCGAGGAATTAAAAATTATAAGTTATTTAGCATTTAAATGGGAATTAGTTATATAAAGTACCTTTCTTATATGTATAAATTATATGAATATATATATAAATATAAAGTAATATTCATAGGTTGTTAGAATTAATAAAACTATTGGAACAAGAAAATTAAGATAACATAAATATCTAAAAGTAAAAAATAATAATAATAATAATAAATAAATATAAATATAAATAAATATAAAAATAATAAATAAATGAAAAATATTATATATATAAATAATAGATTAATTAAGAAAAAAGGTTATAGAAGGTACTGAAAATTAAAAATTAAAAATTAAAAATAAATAAAATTAAAAATTAAAAATAAAATAAAATAAAATATATATATATATATATATAAATAACGAGAAAAATAAATAAATAAATAGATCAAGCGAGCAACACAATTTAAAAAGAAGAAGGATAAGAACAGGATCAAAAAAACTAAAGAGCTAAAAGGGGAAACCCTAGGAGGAAGGAAAAGACAAGGCTCTCCAAAAATGATCCACAGAATTGAGGGAAACAACGAAAGCTAGAAAAAGCAAGACTAGGAAGAAAGGGCAGGGATCCAGTAGCTACTGATCTTCCAGTCGTCATCTCTACTGAGATTGTTCGGCCTTCTTTCAATTTCAATAGCTTCTCTGAATTTACGGTGATGGAACTACGCAACCTTGGCAATAACCTTGGCCTCCTCAATACAAACCTGATGCTTGGTCTTTTCCACATGCTCTACTAACGCTGAAGACTTGGTTCTCCCATGTCTTAGGTCAGCTGCATCTTCGTTGATCCTTTGATGGATGGAGCGCCATGTTCTCCTATATAGGGGGTCCCACAAGAACAAGGGATCAAGTAGACACCCTTCATGTCTTTAGGGTCAATGGGATCTTTCTCCGATCGAAGGGATTTGCGAATAGTGTTAAGTGGCCTAAAGGTTGAGGGAATATCATACTTCTTAAGAATCCAAGCAATCTTGTCCGTGGTTCCCTGGACATAGGGAAGATGGACACCTAGTCGACGCTCCTTAGGTTCTTTTTTAATTAACGAGTTTTTAGAGGCTTTAAGGAAAGCCTTCTGACCTAGGCACCTACTATAGCCATTCTCCACAAAGACATTAAGGAGATTGGATTTCTCCTTATCGAAGCTCTCCCTATCATAAATTCTCAGGGCACACGTAGCGAGGGTGTTAAGAACACCCAACTTTTGAGGATGGAAATGATGGGAATCGGCATGAAGTTACTGCTCAGTATGCGTTTTCTTTCGGAACACCAAGTGGGAGAGTGAACCATCCTTATTCTTAGATATAAGAATATCCAAGAAAGGAAGGAAACCATTGACCTCTTTTTCTATAGTGAACTTAGTGGCAGAGGACTGACAGTTGAGGTGATTGAAGAAGAGATCCAACTCCTCTTGGCCATGGGACCAGATGACATTAGTGTCATCTACATACCTTTTCCATAGCTTGGGAAGGAGACGAGCCGAGGCTAAAGCTTTAGCTTCGAAATCTTCCATAAAAAGATTCGCAACAATAGGGTAAAGGGGTGAGCCCATGGCAACACCACAGGTTTGTTCAAAGAACTCAACCTCGAAACAGAAGAAGGTGGAAGTGAGACAGATCTCAACCAGATGCGCGGTATCATGATCTGTTAGGTGAAAGATCATTTCCATGGCTTCCTTTATAGGGATACAAGTATAAAGGGAGACCACATCAAAGCTGACAAGAATGTCCTCAGGGTCAAGCTTTATGTCCTTAAGCTCATTAACAAAGGAAGCAGAGTCTTTTACGAAGGACTCTGTATGGCCAACCAGGGGTTTGAGCTTAAGGGCAAGGAACTTAGCTAGAAGGTAGGTCGGACCGCCAATGGTGTAGACGATAGGCCTCAAGGGGGCCCCTTCTTTGTGAATCTTGGGTAGCCCATAGACATGATTAAATTTAAAAGACAATAATCTATAAGGGAAAAAAACTCTTTAATTTCATCCTATCTTATTTTATGAATTAATATATTATTTTAATTATATATTAATGTAACTTTTAATTTTTTGATATCTTTATTTTATTCCAAAAGATAGTTATATATTATATTATTGAAAACCGATAAATATTTGAATTTTATTTTTAAAGATTAATACAAAAACAATATTTATTTATTTTTGAATTTCAACTTTAAAATTCATATATAATTTAAAAATCAATTAATATATATGGATCGCAAGTTAAAATTTTTACTTATGTAAAGTAAATTATATATTTGCTAATTTTTAGTCTACTCTTAGAAATCAAATGATTAGAAAAACTAAGATTCTCAGTATATAGCATATGGATTGCCTAATTTCCATACCATAACAAAAATAATAAAACTTTCAATGAATTCATTTTTTTTCCAAAGAAAAAATGAACTTTTTATTAACACAATAAAAAGTTACACATGCAGATGCAAAAGTATTATTGTTATGTATTTCCTCAAAAGAGACAGAGAGAAACATATATAGTCTATGAAAATATCCATAGTGAGTTGTGTGCATAAAAAAGATAGAGACCCAGGCCTCTCCATGAATAGATAAATGAGCCCTCTTAAAGCCCTGTTCAAGTACATATATATCGTTGTATCACAAAAACTTAATAAATAAATAGGCTTTAGACACATAATATAAATATATCATATTGTCTCCATGAATATATAAAACAACCCTCTTAAAGCCATGTTCAAGTACATATATATCATTGTATCACAAAAACTTAATAAATAAACAAACTTTCGACACATAATATAAATATATCACACTGTCATCAATAGATAAATAAAATTATGATGAGATGATGTATATACTGTGGTAAAATAAACTGGATAAAAGGTCGCATACTGTGTAGTGGAAAAATTATCATGTGATGAAAGGAGGGTGATCAAAATCCTGGATCCTCCCATCTATGGTCTCTCTAATATGCCATCTGCCCAAAACCTATTGAACACCATCCTTAGATAAGAGATCCTCCTTTGTGTTATGTTCCCCATATATGTGGCAAACAGAGATAAAATCAAAAGCCTATTTGAGAGTTAAAATTTCTTCAATGAGTGGGATCAAAGTATGATTTTAACATCCGTGTACTACATTAAACCAAATAATAACATGTAATGAATCTCCAAAAACTTGCACTAAAGCTAAACCAAGTTCCTGAGCCCAACATAATAATAATTTCAATGAGAGAATCTTTGCATAGTCATTTGTTCAAGTTCCAAGGCTTATTGATGATTTTAAATTTGTGTGGTTATTGATGTAAATAACCAGACCAGCACCACATCTGTTCTGAGGATCAAAATCAGCATCAAAGTACACCCATGCCATCTGTGGTTTGATTTGTTCTTCTCTGATAATTCATGGACCCGAAATTGACAAGGATATTGGGAGTAATGAGAAGATTGTGGCAATTTCAATAGCTATGAGAGAGGGGGCAGAAGAAATGTCTTGGAATATGCCTTTATTTCCTACCAACCATATGCCCTACAGGGTTATTGGTGGTATATTCCTTAATTTTTCATCTCGCACAATATTCCACCAATTTTGCCAACCTTCATCAATGTTTAAACCTCTTGAGGTCATGCTACGTCCCAAGAGACTCAAAGATGCTTCCTAGTCTTTTTAGGTGAAGGGGCAACTTAAAAATATATTATTTACGGACTCTTCAACATTTTTACACACGCACAAACCTAGACTATGTTTGTTTATTTTCTTGAGATTTCCTGAGGTAGGAACTTCATTTCTAAGGATGCACTAGAGGAATAGCCTTGAATTTAGAAGGCTAGTTTCCAAAGTGATTTCTACCACCATGCCTATAAACCATGGACTCTCTTGTCCATTTGATAGTTGTAACCAAATTTAGGTGTATAAAAACTAGCTGGTGCATGGACCAATATGAGTTCATTAGACTGAACCCTAATATTGTCATGTGTTCTTTGTAGTTCTTTGATGTAATCTTGTCACATAGTTTCTAGATTAGGATCTAAATGAAGTTGTTCAATTGATTTCAAACCTTGATGTCAGATCAATGAACCCTCGTCCTATGCTACATGATTTAAAAAAAGGATTCACTGATTGTTTTGGGTTGTTGTTAGTTCCCTTGGTAGTTCATATCCTTCTCTACATCCTACCCAAGGGTCAGCACTAATTTTGATTTTTTCACTGCTCCCTATATTCCACATTAGACCCTCTTTAACAACCCTAAATGATTCCACTATAGATTTCTGTATTATTGACACATTTGGAGTTTTCTTGTCCTACCTTCACACCCATTCCTCAATGGAGAGAGGATTGATATACTTCCTTTTGACTACAACATTCCATAGATTATCCTAGGATAGTATGCACAATCTAGACTTTGTTGCAAGAGATAATGCAAAAATAAGAATATCCTTTATACCCCAACCTCCCCAAGCCTTTGGGAGGGCTATGTTTTCCCATGCCACCTAAGGGAGAACTTATTCCTCCTTTGCTCCAGCCCATAGGAATTTCACACACAGTTTCCTTATTTGTGAGAGAATTCCTTTGGGGATCTATGTGAGGGCTATACAATAAACATGGATTACAATTAGAACTGATTTTACCAGTATCAGCCTTCTAGCCCTAGAGATCCATTTGTAACTCCAGTGATTTATTCGTTTTTCAATCTTGGCCAGGAGCCACTACCAATATTGTTTTTTATAGGAGTATGATTTCAGATGGAATCCCAAGTATTTGAGACTATCCTTCCTTGGTTTTGCTTCAAAAGCGAGGAAAGATTGAGCCCTATGGATTTTTTCCCAAGATAAACCTTCATGTACCAATGAATACTTTTGTTCATTTATACACATACTTGTAGCTTTAAGGAATAGGTTGAGTGATTCTTTCATTTACGGAAGATCCTTTCTGGATTCATCACTGAAGAGAAGAATATCATCTACAAACAAATTGTGTTATGAACATTTTTGTGGCTACCTCGGCCCCTTTTACATCTCCTCTACGTTTTGCTGTGAGAATCAGCTTACTTAGCCCTTCAGCGGCCAGTAAGCATAGGTGTGGTGATAATGTACATCCTTGTTTTAGTCATCTCCGGGCATGGAATAACAAGGATGCTACTCCATTTATTAAAACTGCAAAACTCACATTTGTGATACACCCCATAAACCAGTTGATAATAGAAATATCAAAGCTCAGATGAGTGAGCAATAAACACAAATAAATCCAACTAATTCTAAGGCCTTTAACAAGTATATTTTTCCCATCATGCCTTTTATTATACTCTTTTTAAGGTTGTGCATAGTTTCCTGGGTCACTCTTATTGCTTCATGAATTTGTCGAGCATCTAAAAAGCCAAATTGTTCCCTGAAGATATTGTTTGATAATATGGGTTTGAACTGGATATCTATGATCTTGACTATTATCTTGTAAATGCAATTATAGAGAGATATTTGTTTGAATTCCTCAAAGTTCTTGGGGTCATCATTTTTAGGAATTAAATCCAAGAAAGTGGTGTTGAAGGGTTCATATATTTGACCTTTGATCCTGGAGTCCTCCACCACCTGAGTAAGGTCATCCCCAATAAGTTCAAATAAATGTTGGAAGACTTTAGCTATCCATCCATCCTGTCCTGGGCTATTATATTTTTGCATAGATTTCATGACTCCTTCCACTTCCTCTTTTGTGATTCTATCCATGAGCTGATCATTTTCTTCCTCCTCCATATATCTAAGAAATAATTAGGAAACCCGAATTACTTCTGTGATAATTTCTTCTTTGGAGCTCTAAACAAATCTTTGAAATGGTAACTCCCCATTGAGGCTAATTCATAAAAAAAAATGTTGTGCTTCGATGTTCTTTCCGCATTTCCGAGATAGTATTCATGTTTTTTCTGCCCCTTGCATAGTTTCGGAAAAAAATTGAGTTTTCATTCCTAGAAGCTAGCCATATGGCTCTACTTTTTAGTCTCCGTTGTTCTTTTTTGTCCTTTAGAATATTCCTTTCTGAACATTCTAGTTATTTTATCCTTTTCTTGGATTCTTTTGTCTCATATCCATCACCATCCGGGCTTTCCAATCTTTCTAGTTTTGCTTCAGTATTTTTTAATTTTGCCTATTCCCTTATCCTATTTTCTTTCACCCATATGATTGTAGCCTATTTCATTCTTTTGAGGTTTCCCATCAATTGATGAGCTATGGAAAGTCCCTGGTCTGGGGAGTGTGGAACCCAAGTACTGTGTACCAACTCATTGTATCTTTCCTCTTAGAGATAGACTAAATTAAATTTAAATTGGCTTCTTGGCTTCGCTTTTCTACCTTTTAGTTCCAGAATAGTAGGGGAATGGTATGATTCTCCTCTCATTCCTACCCATTCTTGAAAAAAGGAAATTATGTTGATTAAATACTCATTCAATAGAAGTTGATCCAACCCTTTTACCACCCTAGCCAAACTCAAGTGCGTGTTTCTCTAGGTTAGTTTGTATTTGATCATATTGATATATATTAGCTTGTTTACCATCAACTTGCTCACAAAAAATCAGTCAAGGTATCATCTTGAGCCTATGGACCTCAGGTCTCTAACTTTCCCAATGATAAATTGGAATCCCCTCCCACCACCACATTAGGACCATTCATGAAATAGTTTGACAAAAGGGAATTCCAAAACGTGACCCTGTCATGACATGGGTCATAGATGTTGATGAGGGAGAGATCGAAGCATAACTCATAGGAAGAGACCTCATCTCCCAGGACCAGCTCTGAGCCCCATGATTTTAAGAATCGAAAGTTATTGGCCTTGAATCCCATAGCTAAACCCCCTGATATTCCCTTCGCATTGGAGGTCACAAAGGACCATCCAGGAATCATTTTATAGAGGGGGACCAACACAGTTTCTCCATTACCTAAGGTTTCTTGAAGCATAAGGACATCCAGGCTAGTGTCCTTGATTAGGTATTTCATAGATAGCTTCTTGTGGGTGCTAGCAAACCCTTTGCAGTTGAAAGATAAAACAATCATTTAGCACCCTCTTGAGGGGATTGTGTTGCTCTAAGCACCCCTTCCAAAGAGAGTTTTTTCCCTTCCACTATGTTCAATTTAGCTTTGAGTTGGGCCTGGTAAATATTTTTTTTATTGCCTCTAAAATTCCCAGGTCTAGATGGTGCTTGGACTTCTCCTAACCCCCCTACAAAATTGCTAGAAACATCCTTCTTCTGCCTCGGACGTAGATTGTAGTGAGAGGGAAAAGAGGATGAATAGGGGGAGGTTGTCATGTCAGGAACATGTGGGGTATATCTAGCAAGTTTTAGAGTAGGGATTGAAGTTATGATATTGTTGTTTTACAATTTGGACAACGGGGGCATCTTTGAGTTCTTCATCCTCGTGGGACCAGACCTTGAATTAACATCAAGAAAAGAGTGCATAATAGAGGACAAAGAGGAGGAAAAGTGTAAAGTAGTACTTGCAGACTAGGGAAGAGGACCGATGGCTTCATGAGAATCCTGCACTTCCATTCATCGATCATTTCTCGGATCTTCTTTGCACCCGAGAATATGATGAGAATTCACTTCTACCCCAATCAAGATATGGCTAGCTTCTTGTTGCTCTCCCACTTCCTAAGCCTAGTTTTCTCCTTTAGCTTCAATTTGTACAAGCCCTTCTTCTCTTGGGATACCTCATTGTCTTCTCCTTTTGCAAAACCACAAGGGGCAGTCTCACGCCACATGGCCATGTTTGTGACAACGATGGCACTGGAAAGGAAGTTCCTCATAATCAATCAAATATGAGTGTGTGTACCCTTGAAGGTGAAAATCAATTTTTTTTATGAGTCCCTCTCTTGGATCGAGGTTTACCAAGATTCAGGCTACTATCGTGCCTTTGGTTTCCTTAAAAGACAATTTTGCTTCAAGAAAGAGACCCAATTTATTTCCAATCACCTTAAAAACATCTTTCATCCAAAGGCGAGGAGTTAGAGCGTGGATGTGAACCCAAATTGGAACCTCCTCAAGTTTCTCCCTTTTTGTGTCAAAAAGAGGAGTCCATTTTTTGAACAGAATTTGTGAGGAGCCGAAACATCAATTGCACTCAAGAACCCATTCAACCACCTCAGGTTTAGTAAATTTGACCACCAAGCACCCCCGAGCTAAGTTGATCACCTTTGGCTCATTTTTCGGTGCCCCCTTCCAAGCCTTTGATATCCAGTCGGCGATGTAGCTAGCCATAAAGAATCTTCCATTTACTCTCCCAACAATGATAAGTTATGATGCTTCCATAGCACTATTAATTTGGATGTCAACCTCGAGTACTAGATTAGGGTTTTCTATTTTTTCCTAATACATTTACCTTTCTTCCTCTTCAAGCCTGAGATTTGGGCATTTCCCTTCTCTAGTCCTTCTATCTAGTTATGCAATCGATGCGGCTATAAGTGAGCTTTGGTTAGCTCTTCTTCTTGTTGATCTTCTGTCAAGGTATTCATCCTTGTTACCTCCCAAATCTCTACATTTTGTCACTCATTCTCTAGTTGTTGTCCAAAAATCACCACCGAGGCCCTTGAGAGCCCGATCTCCTACAATTTTCCATTCTCCTTTCCCATGGTTACTTGGGTCATGTCTCCTACTTATGATGCTTTTGTCCCACCAGGGATTCCTTGTAAATCTCCAACATTTTGCATCAGAAGACAACCTAGACTTTATTTCTCTATAAAAGGCTTTTGACTGTCTTTCGGATGGGAATCCCTTATCTCTTTCTCTCTCGTTTTCTGAGCAATTTTTACAGTGAGGGTTTTAATGACTCTCTTGGTTGTGCCCTTGTCCTTTGCATGCAGACCCTTAGAAAAACAATTTTTTAACCCCTCGTTCCCCCAGAGGCCATAACTATTCACAATATCCTCTAATCCTCCCATAGCCCTAGAACCTTGAGCTTTTTTAGGGGTTTTTTGGATCTTACCTGGATTTCCGTCATTGTCCAAAGAGGTTGATCTGATGTTTTTGGTGAAGAAGCATGTCCTTCCTGATGATGCTTGACAGTTTCCCATAAAGATGTTGTGTCGAGGTTAATCTTTTCTTCCTCCAGAAAACTCGGTCCACCTTCTGTTAACTGCTCTTTCCCAAAGAAAACCATTTTGTCAGTTGGGGATCTAGCTGGAAGCCTAACCTTGTCTAGATTTTGTTGAGTCGACTCAAGTCCCCAAACCGTTAAAATATATTTCAGCTCATGTTCCAGATCAATAAAGTCTCTTGGAATGACCATTTTCCCCTTCTTGAGTAAATACAAATAATGAATTCATTTTATGTTAAATAAAAAAGTAATTTAAATTGTAAATATATAAATATTTTTTATTTTATTTTTTATTTAAATAAAAGTATAAGTTAAATTTAAAAATAAACCTTTAGTGAAAATTATTTTTGATTTTAAATTTAAGTGGCCCATAAGTTTAATTAGTTAATCAGTTAAAATCATTTTCAAATAACAACATTTCTAACTCAACCATAACTAAAAACTTATTTGAATTTATCAATTCATTTTAACATAAAATATATTTTAAATTTTAAATATATAAAATTTCAATAAAGTTTTTTATTTCAAATAATTTCATCTTCACATATATCATTTTAATCAAATAAACTAAAAACTATATGCAGTCAGTTCATGTGTACAAATAAGCAGTAACATGCCACCATGTAACTCTTGTTATATATGTGTTCTTGTTGGACATTGGATAAACCAACATGACTAACTGCCTCTCGTGGATCCTTATCTCTCGCCATACTATCATTGACTAAAACTTGTGGGTTTTGATATAATGGCAATCCTGATTCCCAACAAGTGGTATTAGAGTGTAGGTCACCAATTCTATATTACAGAAAAATTTTATTTATTTTCTACTTATTTATTTATTCCCTTCACTATAATCTCTATTCTCTCAAAAATGTCAATGGGGTGTAAAATAATATGTTTAAATCTTTTATTAAAATATAATATCATTTTGATAACTAAAGTATAATCTCTAGACTTTCAACGGGGTATAAAATAATATGATTTAAATTTTTTATTAAAACATAATAACATTGTGATAGGTAATGTAAAGAATGTTTGGAAAGTGTCTTTATAAAGGTGGATTGTCGATAGATTTTAAAAATAACAAGAGGGGCTGCGGGGCAGCTAGTCCCTACCATAAGCGGAAGGAACTCAAACAGGCTGAGCTCTTCATGTAATTTTTGTCACCAGGGTTTGATAAACTAGTAATTCCATCCATGAGGCCAAGCAACTAGTAATTCCATCCATGAGGCCAGTAATGTCCAATGCTCTGCCCATTTAGTGGCATCGTGATTTTCCTGGCTGGAGTATTACTAGGAGCTTCTTAGTGAAATTGTAACTATGCGCGAGACTTGGCAAGGAGCTTCTTAGTGAAATTGTAACTCTACTCGGGACTTGGCATTCAGAGTAATAAAGATACGTCGCTATGCAAACGAAGATAGACTGAAATGCACAATGGCTTTCCTATATTCACAATAGCTAACATAGACAGAATTTGAGAACCAGATGTCATGCCTTCAACAAGTAACAGGAATTCAAAAGAAATTTGAGATACTAAAACATCTCAATTTATGGTACAAAGTCTCACTCATCCCGCTCTCCAGTAGTGTGTCTCATTATATACGAGAGACAATGGCGGCATATCACGAGAATTGCATCGTATTAGGTGGGAAATATTTTCCAGGTTTCAGGTTTTGGCCCGGGGCCTAGACTTCATTTTCCTCGTCAATCGAGCCGCTCAGGAACTGACTCTGGGCTGATGTTTGTGTGAGCAGTTGCAGACTATTCCTAGCAGTAGATGAGGGCCCTACAGTATAGAATGTATCCTCATATGAGTATTTTGAGAAAGTAATTATCCTCTTACCAATTACAAAAACATTTACAATTGTTTAATCCAGAAATAGATGGAAAATTTTCAAAATACAAAATATATTAGCACGTCTAAATCTCTAGCTAGGAAAAACTAAATTGATACACAATCATATTTAAAACCAGCATCGTAGCATTTATTTTCAGCTGGTATATAAATAAATTCTATTTTTGAAGTCTGCTTTCTGTAGATCTATTTGAATTTGGTACAAAAATCTTATTAACAAGGAAGAGCTAGCCTGTCAAGTAGGAGTGTGAAGAATGAACTGGTTGACATGAAACACAGATTCTGAGCATAGCCGGCTAAGCTGATTGCACATTTGTCGCCAAGGTTCCAAGTTGACTTATCTTCCAAATATAAAATCCCTTTATTGCAAGATGAATAAATTTGGAGACACATGTACACAGTCATAAAATCCCTGTACTGCCTAGCATATTTTGCATATGATGCATACCCAACATTATCTTGGTTACAATCATTCTTAATTCTCCACTTGAATTTAAATCCATCGCACCATCAATTAAGATAAATGTGTTTATTTGCTGAATCGAGAACAAGTGTATAGTTTAAGACTTGATAAGTTTTCAAGAAAAGATCATTCTTATATGTAATAGCTGTAGTTTATTTGTTTCATGTTTGCTGTAGTCCATTTGTTTTTTATTGGGGGATATTTTTCACTAAAAAACCATCTAATTATATATTAATATACTTAACAGTTATATATAAAATATTTAAATAAATTAAATATCCATAAGTTTTTGCTTAAAAATATCATCTTCTCCCAAACAATTAAATAAAAATGCATATACATAGAAATTCCGGAATGTGAACCCTATGTTTGTAATTCCGGTTAAAGAAAACAAAATAAACCATATTTATTTTTTAATCAACGGTGATCATGTCCTAAAAATATCACATGATTAATATTTATATATACACATGGGAGAAAATAAGACACTGAGCTATTTATTTAGTTTTGGTTATAGGGCATACGTTAAAATTGAGCGTCTGGGAGCAATGAGTGTTCTAACGCGGAGATTGCATGTGTTTCACTACTTAAACTGGTTTGTTCTGTGGCCCCATAGAGTTAGCGGCAACGATTGAAACCCACTGTAGGGACTCACACCTAGCAGAGGAAACCACGTGGTCAGAGAAAGAAAATGAAACGTGGCATGCTCATAGATGAAATGTGTCTTCATGTGTCTGAGGAAAATGAAACCTGTCTTCATGTCTCTGAGGAAGACGACCACGTGGTAAGAGAAAATAAAAACCGTAAAAACACCAACTTAACAAAATCGCAACAACAGTTGTTTCAGCTTACCTGCCCTGGCATTTTTGCGTCCCGTCATAGCATAGAAGAGTGGAGAAACATACCTCTTTTCGATTATTGCAGCGTTACTTACAGAATGACTGGGAGGGTTAGAATGTACATTACTATTCTGAAGAATACTTTTTCCGTTGTTCAGGTTTTAGTCGTTCTGTGCCTTACTCTATTAAAGAGCTTGTTCAAGAAATGCATGATGCTGCTCCAACCGGCAAAGTTCGAATAAGGAGATGTTAGCCCTTGTTCTCTTCATGTCCTTAGCCAGATTATAATTGATACCCAGTGGGAGCTCAGGACTAGAAGCTTTATTAGGCAGGCCATTACGATTGCTTATTTCTTTCTTTTGGACAGAGTTTCGGGGATGATCAGTATAGCAGGTAAGAATGCTTATAATCCCAACAACTAGAACAAGGTCCGCAGCGTCTCATCCCTGTGCATGAATAAGGTCTCGCTAAAATTCTTCTGTCTGCATTGCATTTGGCCCATTGATTCTGTCTGTAGTACATTCTGGTGATTCTGTCTGTAGTACATTCTGGTGAATAGAAAATGGCAAAATGATATTTGTGTTGATAGGGGCATTCTATAGCCCAAGTAGATGGATAGCTAACATAATGTGTGTTTCCACCCCAAACTATGCTAATTATATTATCGTTTGCTTCACTGTACAAGAGATACACAATAAACAGTTTTCGTTATTCGCTTCCAGTTCGACCTTGCATCATTTAGAGATGGAAGAAGTTTCTCAGTTCCCACAGGCAACTTTGACAGGAATTTAGTATGGCCTTGCACCGTCTACAAAAATTGTAAGTAGCATCAACGCTTCTATTTAATTCCTGTAGCAAAACAGGTTTAAAGTTCCTCTGTTTAATTCTGTAGCAAAATAATTATGCTACCGCTGTTAAAATTCATTTTCATACTAATTCAGTCGGAAACCACCTTTGAAGTCTGAAAATATTGTCCGAATGCTGAAAATATTGTTTGAACGCTGACAATATTCCTGTGCTTTACTCACAACAATTGACCTAATATTGTTGTAATATTGTTGTAGTATCATATTCCTAGGCTTTATTGAGCTAAAATTGTTGTGGATGCTACAGGGATACAAATTTATTATGGAGAATTGACCTAATATTGTTGTAGTATCATATTCCTAGGCTTTATTGAGCTAAAATTGTCGTGGATGCTACAGGGATACAAATTGATTATGGAGAATTGCAGAGAAAATGCAAAATACCTGACAGAAATCCTTGAAGATCCTTGAAAAGTCAACATACTTTCCAAAAAGATGTGGGTGTGCCTATTGTTGCATTCTATTGTTTCATTCTCGCTGAAGGACAAGGACAAGCGCTGAGAACTGAGCTTGAGCAGTCTATGAACTCAGGCTGAGCACTGAGACTGAACAGTCTATCGTTATTCATTTTCGAGCATCAGTGCGGTAGAGATCAATTCAGCACAGATCAGAGATCACCCACAGCACAGCAGAGATCAGTTTAACACAGATCAGAGATCACCCACAGCACACAGCATTAGAACAACTACAACCAATTATAAACATAAGAACAACTTAAGAACAAAAGAATCGTTATTCATTTTCGGGCGTCAGTTCAGCAGAGATCACCTAAAGCCCAAAGCCCACAGTGTTAGAACAACTACAACCTGATAGAAATTAGAAATTATAAACATAAGAACAGAAGAGGTGTCATGTAAACAGAACAACAGAATATTGTATGACACCTGAGAGTTGACACCTAAGAGTGTATGACACCTGAGAGTTGACACCTAAGAGTCGTGGCAGGAAGCAGTGAGCAGCCCTACATGCAGGTGGTGGTTCTCTATTATACTATGGTTTTCCATTATACTAAATATGATTAACATAAAATGCTTGGGATTTAATGCTGACATTAGTTTGAAGCGAAATTTGTAAATGTGAAGTGAAAATATCATATAACTTATGCTTTCCGCCTTCATGCCTCGAGAAGAGGCCAAATAAGACCATGAAATGGAGTACTGTTAAAAAAGTTTGGATATTCGCGATAGCAAATGGTTATTTATCAGGATAAGCAGCTTAAAGAAATGCTAAAAAGCTACAAATCGATTACTATAGTCCCTGGCCATTGCCAGATGGCAAGGACTAATAAGAATAAAATATAATATCATTTGGTAAAGAGATAAGATAAGAAATGTTATGAAAATATCATTTCAAAATGTGGAGTGTTTGTAAAGAAGAAATGTCAAATTAGTGGTAACTTTGGGGCAAGTATATAATTTTATCAATTACATAGAAACATTGAAATGAAATGGTGATATTAGACTTTATATTAGGTTAATATTATTAAATATTAATTTTGTGAGAAGATTTTAATAATATTAATTTTGTGAGAAGATTTTGAATTTAATTTTTTTAAATAGGGAAAAAAATTATTACCAACATAATCACGTTGATGAAGTCATATATAAAAATATTTAATTTTAAACTAAAATATTTTTATATATCATAAAAGAAATATTATTAAAATAATTTTTTAATTATAAATATTTCAAAAAATTAGTATATTATAAAAAAATAACTAATTTGAATTGAAACATTTTTAAAATAGAAATTATATATATAAAAAATTAATTTTAAACTAAAATGTTTTTATATATCATAAATGAAACATTAGTAAAATAATTTTTTAACTATAAATATTTCAAAAAATTATTGCATTATAAAAAATAACTAATTTGAATTGAATCATTTTTAAAATAAATAAACTTAAGATGTTAAATGTTATTTTTTAATAATACTTTTATAAATTTATGATAAATATAAGTCAAAATAAATTTGTTAATGGAAATTATTTTTGAGGATTACATTAAATGTGTTAATTGAATTTATTTTTGATGATTAAAATGAATGATTAAGAAGCCTCACAAGTGCAATTTGTTGGCTAGCGAACACACTATTAAGGTGTCCTTGTTATTGTGCAAGTTATAAGTTCAGTCCTCATCTTACCTGTGTATTGTGCTTGGGGGCGGTGCAGTCGCACATGGAGGTTATAGAGATCGACCCCATGTCATGCATATGTCATGCATAGTAGTAGGTTATAGTGGTAGTCGTCGAGGATCAACCCCATGTCATGCATAGTAGCAAGTTATAGTGGCACTGGTCAAGGATCGACCCTATGTCATGCATGTCATGCACAATGGCAGTTGTAGGGGATCGACCCCATGTCATGCATGTCAAGCACAATCGCAGTTGTAGGGGATCGACCCTGTGTCACACAATTACCAGAGTCTGTATGTTATTAGTTCCGCCAATCATAAAAAAAAAAGAAAAGTCCAAATGTTAATGATTCCATCAATCATAATAATCATAATAATAATAATAATAATAAATAATCATTGTTATCTTTCCATCTAAAATCATTTTTTACAATTAAAATGTTAAACCCATATTAAACTTATTAAACTTATTATTGAACTTTAAAAAGTATCTTACCCTTCAACTAATTATAATTTATTTTAAAATATTTATAATTAAATTTTAAAATTAATTTTATATAAATATTATATTTTTATTATTCTTATTTATATACAAATATAAGGAGTTGTATTTAATGTGACTTTTTGGAGTTTTTGAGCTTGGGTGGAAAAATTTGTGGTGAAATCTTTATTTAAACTGATTTATTTTACTTTAGATATGGATTCAGCATCATGAAAAACCATTAAAGCACTTCTATTGTGCAGGGGTTACCCATCAAACTTGTGATTTCAATGAATTCCTGCTGAATTCTAGAAAATTAAACCTAAAAATCCACCAAAAAACACTTCCAAAAAAATCACACTAAAAACATTTCCACACCATCATCCATCAATTTCACATTCACTTCATTTTTCGTAATCATCCATCAATTTCACATTCACTTCATTTTTCATAATCATCAATCGATATAAAAACATTTTCCACACCATCATCCATCAATTTCACATTCACTTCATTTTTCATAATCATCAATCAATTTCACATTCACTTCATTTTTCATAATCATCAATCGATATAACAGTCACTTCATTTACTGTAATTATTAATCAATGTGGATAATTTTATTATTGTCACTTCATTTGCTGTAATCCCTAATCAATGTGGATAAGGCATTTTCCCTAATCGTTACTCAATGTGGATAAGTCGCTTTAGAGAACGCCCTTTCCACTCTGTTTTACTTTGTACACATTAAATCAAGGTCTGGAGTTTCCACTCCTCACACACAAATATACGCCCATAAACCCAAAGATAATCACTGTGCTACACATCTCCCATGCAACAGGTTACTGGTGGTTTCAATACAGCAGCTTATATGCACACTCATAACCATAACTCCTTTGAAAGCTATGAGTGAAACTCTTGTGCTCCCTCATCCTCAACGGTTGGTGCTATAAGTTTGATCTATTTGCTGATGGGTTTCAAAACCATTCATATATTTTTCAGAAGGATTATCAGCGTTTGTCTGCCCATAAGTTCCCATTTCCATTGCGTTCATCTAATCAGCCCCTGCCTTTCCTTCTTTCTTTACAGGAGAAGAAGGTGTGACAGTGTTCTTCTTCTTCCAGTCTTTGTAAACAGCGTACAGAATCAGCTGCATTGCTCCCAGTGCACTTCCCACTCCAACAAATCCAGTAGTCATGAGTATAACATCAATTCTACTGTACAATCCCATCTTAACTGAGTCTGAGGTGCACCTTATGTCGGGAACTCCAGACCATTATAATTCAATGTTCCCTTTCTCACTAGGTACCTTCTACACTCAAATAATAAACCTAAGGCACTGTCTGAATTCAAATAGAACCTTTCACAATTAACATATAAAGTAGATTAGCTCTGAGAAGTAGTTTAATCTGTGATGATGGTAGTGAAAATAAAATGTTATGCACTAGAAAATTTGATATTCAAAATGTTCAAATTTATGTGTGACTACAAAAACATACATAAATACTTAAAAATTACAGTGGTAATGATACTTAACGGTTATAATGGCAATAACCTATATCCACCCGTTTCACCAGAATTCTAGAGACAATTATATTCATCGTCGTTTACTGGAATGAATTTTTTTTTAAACTTACAGCAACGAATGGATCCTTTCCCGGTAGGCCGTAGATAAACCAGCATGTGCCGCAAAGCAAAACACCGAGAGACGGGAAGAATGGCATATACTCTACGCTTTTCGTCTTCATCACCGTCCTCTGCACGCCACGAAAACCATGGTTCAGCTCAGTTCAATCTAAACGATATATCCTGCAACTATCCATTATTTTAATATCTTGTTACATAAAGCTATAACCATACATAAATAGGTGAAGGGTTATGTATAGGTGAAGGGTGAAGGTTTGAGAGTATTTTGAAAAAAAGTAGGTGAAGGTTTTAGAGTATTTGGAAGGTGTTAGAGTATTCTGAAAGAGTTGAAAGATTTGAAAATTAGTCATATTTTATGTATAGATAAGATTTTATGTAGAGATAAGATTAAATGATAGTTTTTATAGATTATAAGAGATATTGCTGGAGTTTGTTTAGGATTTAGAGTTTATTTTGGGTTCAGATTCACTTGTATAAAGTTAGGTGAGCCCACCATGCATCTAAGTATAGAAGTGAGAGTAAGAAATGAGAAAATAATAATAAGCTAATAATTTTTTTTGTAAATATCTTATTTATGAATAAATTATTCTGAAATTAGATATGCATACATATTGTGGATTTTATTTTTATGTGTTCTGTGTTAAAATTTTTAATTTGCAAGCCCCCTATGGTCTGCGACATCATTTTGGTATTAGAGCCCAACCCTATTGAGTGGCTTGCATTGTAAATTGTATCGAAGTGTTATTACAGATTTAAGGCTTTGGTAGTGGCATAAATTAGTGGGTGAGAAAAGTTAAAATCGCTTTCTGTTTTGGGAATAGAAATCCCCTCTATTTTGTGTTGGGAATTTCTGATAATTCCAAACAAAAGATGAACAGAGAACAATGCTCTGTTTTAACACAGGGAAGCTAAATTGTTTTTGCTGAAAACAGAGTTTCAGAACACACATAAAAAGACTTGTATTCATTAAAAATGACTGTTACAAAAAGATTCTTCCTCTATCAGAGGGATTACAACATGCCTGCTTCAGAGGCAGTCCCAAAAAAAAATTACTTTGTCTCTGCTGAAAATAAAAACACTGCTGTGCATTTCGAAGAAAAATACTCTATCTCCTCTCTGAAAAATTACTCTGTCTTTTCAAAAAGATTAACCTGTCTCAGCTTACAAATTTTCACACTGTTGTGTGTAAAAAAAAAACTCTTTCATTCGCGAGCTGCTGCTGCTCTTATTAAATTGCATATAACATTGCAATCCAAAACAAAACATAAAAACATTCACGCTTCTGCATAAATTTACACTGCTGTAAAAAATTTCTTCTTACATTCGCTGCGGTGAGTTTTTCCCATTACATATTCAACAAACAACAAAAAAAAACATTACCCTTTTGTTTTACTTGTGCCCTAAAACAAAAAATTCCCGTGCATACAAAAAAAAAAAAAATTTTACCTACATTTACTACCCATAGTACATTTAATAAATTACATTCATGGCGGTAAATTTATTTCTCATCCTTCACATCTGGTTCGAGCCGCTACCATATCGCACGACAATATTTTTTTTTTAATAACCGTAGATCTACCCCAAAGTTAATCGGACGGCTGTTAACAATTACCTGGAGGTCCCTTCCTGCTGAAATTTATGCGCCGGGGAATGGTGGTTTTGGAAACCACGTGTCAGCTGTTGTACATGCTCGTTGCCTCTGGGGAAATTACCACTGTACAGCAAAAGCTGTGCGGGGAAGGAACTGGCGGTTTTCTAAATTAAATTCCGCAGTTGAAAGTACATTTCAACACTCCCCTTTAATTTCAATTGCTAGGTTATTAGTCATACCCAGAGATTTCCTCAAAAATTCAAAACTTTTCTGCCCCAATGGTTTGGTCAGAATATCTACAACCTGCTCCTGAGTTCTGCAGTGTTTTAAAACAATTTCTCCATTGTTTACCAATTCTCTAATGTAATGAAACTTTGTGTCAATGTGTTTCATTCTCTTATGAAACACAGAATTCTTGGATAATGCAATAGCTGAGCTATTGTCACAAAAAATCACAATTCCTTTTGCTTGCTCTTAGTATAAGCTCCTTAACATCCTTCTCATCCAAATTGTTTGACACGCTGCTGTTGTAGCTGCCACATATTCTGCTTCTGCTATAGACAATGCTACAATAGGCTGTTTTTTAGAAGCCCATGAAATGGCTCCTGAATCCATGTGAAAAACATAACCGGATGTGATTTTCCGATCATCTACACTTCCAGCCCAATCACTATCAGTGTATCCAATTAAATCTGAACATTCTGAAGTAGCATATAAAATGCCAAACCTTTTAGTACCTTTAACATACCTCAGAATCCTTTTTGCTGCCTGCCAATGTGCTTCTTTTGGCCTCTCCATGAATCTGGAAATTAAACTAACAGCATACATTATATCCGGCCTAGTTGCAGTCAAATACATGAGGCTGCCAACTATGCTCTTGTACAAACTAGGATCAAAATCCTTGCTGTTGTCCTCTTTGCTAAGTTTTAATGCCATCACTGTGGGAGTGATTATTGCTTTTCTCTCCTGTATATTAAATCTTTGCAACACTTCATTAACATATTTTTCTTGTGAGATAAAAATCTCATTTCCATTTTGTTCTACTTTTATTCCTAAGATGTATTTCAGCAAACCCATGTCAGTCATTTCAAATTCTTCTTTCATAACTGTTTTGAAATTTTCAATAAGGTAATCATCATTACTTGTGAAAATAACATCATCAACATATAACACAACAATTAGTATTTTACCATCCTTTTCTTTGATGTAGAGGGTGGGTTCTCCCTCACACTTTTCAAATCCATTTTCCAGTAGATAGGAATCTATCCTACTGTACCACGCTCTTGATGCTTGCTTTAGCGCATAAAGAGCTTTCTTCAATCTGCACACTTTGTGCTCTTGGCCTTTCTTTTCATAGCCTAGAGGTTGTTCAATGTAAACCTATTTCATTAACACTCCATTTAGAAATGTTGACTTCACATCCATTTGGTAAACTTTCCACTAGTTTTGTGCTGCAATGGACAACACTGTTCTCACTATTTCCATTCTAACAATCGGTGCAAAAGTTTCATCATAGTCTCTGCCATACTGCTGCTTATATCATTTGACAACCAGTCTTGCCTTGTGTCTTTTTATTTTGCCTTCGGCAGTACTCTTGGTCTTGTAGACCCATTTAACTCCAATGACTTCCTTTCCTTTTGGTAGTTCAACTAAATCCCATGTCTTGTTTTTTTCTATGGCATTGATCTCCTCATCCATGTCTTCTATCCATTTCCTATCCTTAATTGCCTCTTCGAAATGAGCAGAGTTATCAACATAACAATATAAAGCAAACAAAGAGTTCATACCTCCATTTGTTGCCTCTTGTTCATAAATATCACTTAAATTTTTGAACTTCTTACCTCTTTCATTTGGTGTACAAATGCTTGAATAAGCACTTGAATTTCCTCATTGTGGTGTGCTTGGAGAAGCACTTTCATTTCCCCTCAAGAGTGTCTCTTGTTGCCCTCGTGTTGGTGCTGCTATTTGGGGATGTATTCAGCCATCTCCTCATCATCTTCATCATGTGACAAAGAGTTTTTAACATTCACTGTTTTCTCTATGCTTCCATCCTAAGCTTCCTCCTCAATGAACTGAACATCTCTACTCACAATTAGCTTCTTGGTGGATGGGTTATACAACCTATGAGCTTTGGATTCCTCACTGTATCCAATGAAAATACATTTCTCCCCTTTGCTGTCCAACTTCTTCCTTAGTTGATCTGGAATGTGTGCGTAAGCCACACATCCAAAAACTTTCATGTGGGTGACTCTTTGCTTTGTCCCACTCCATGCTTCTTCCGGCACTCTGTTCATGACCGCTTTTGTAGGGCATCTATTCAAAATGTATGTTGCACAGTGTACAACTTTAGCCCAATAATCATTTGGCAAATGCTTTTCCTTTAACATACTCCTCGCCATATCCATGATTGTCTTATTCTTCCTTTCGGCAACTCCATTTTGCTACGGAGTGTACCTAGTGGTAAACTGCTTATGAATTCCATTTTCTCCACAAAAACGTAGAAATTCCTTGGAGATATACTCACCTCCTCTATCAGTTCTTAGAACTTTGATATGCAGCCCACTTTGGTTTTCTACAAGTTCTTTGAAATTGCAAAATCTTTTAAACACTTCACTTTTGTTCTTAAAGAAATAAACCCAAGTTTCTCTAGTAAAATCATCAATAAATGTTAGTATATAGTGGCTGCCTGCAAGTGATGGAGTTTGCATCAATCCACATAAATCTGAGTGGACAATCTCTAAGGATGCTTTTGCCCTTATGATTTTCCCAGATGGAAAACTTTCTCTGTGTTGTTTCCCCAAGATACAACCTTCACAAAGGCTGTCTGGTTTCTCTATCAATGGTAATCCTCTTACCATTCTTTTTCTATTCAACAAGTTAAGACCTCCAAAGTTGAGATGTCCAAATCTCAAGTGCCACAATCAATTTTCATCTTTTGGTTCGGTTTGGAAAGCCTCTTGTGTCAGTGCTATTATTTCTTCTTCATTTTTTAAACTCGCCTTCATTCTAAGAGGGAACATCATGTTCCTTGTCATCTTCACTTCAGCAATACATTGTTTGCTGGGTGTTTTATCCATGATGGTGCATACATCATCCACAAAGAAAACATTGTACCCCTTTTGAACAAGCTGTCCAATACTTAAGAGATTACATTTCATTCCAGGAACATAATAAACATCTGCTATGGTTTTCTTTTCACCTTTCTTTGTTAAGACATTTACTTTTCTTTTCCCATAATAGAAACTTTATTATCAGTCCCTAGTGTGACTTGTGACTTCACACTCTGATCTAACATGGAAAACAGGGCTATGTTTCCTATCATATGGTTGCTGCAACCAGAGTCTAGAAACCATACATCTTCACTCTTTTCTTCAGCCATATTACAAGCTAAAAACAAATTATTTTGGCTGATATTTTCTCTAGTGAAATTTGCACTAGTTCTATTACTCATATCATGTTGTTTCTTCTTACATTCATTTGCATAATGCCCATATTTTTTACAATAGTGACATTGGACATTGGATTTATCATACCTTTGTCCTTGAGCATGATGTTGTCCACTTTGTTGGTTGCTTCCTTGGCCTTGGTTCTGATTTGGATTGCTGCCTCTTCATTGAGCATTCGCTAGACTGTTTCTTCCACCTCTGTTTTGGCTTCTGTCTCTTTCTCTCTTGTTTCCTTTGCCTTGACCTCTTCCTCTTCCAAAGAACATCTGGGTCTTAAAGGCATGCTCTAGAGATGAGTTTTCATTTCTACTCAATCTCTGCTCATGTGTTATCAGTGATGCATGTAGTTCATCAACTGAGAAGTTTGTGAGATCCTTTGTCTCTTCTATGGTGGTGACAATCACATCGAACCTTGAGGGTAGGATTCTTAATAGTTTCTCCACAATCCTCCTTTCTTCAAGAATCTCTTCATGAGACCTTATCTGTGTTACCAGACCAATCACATGTGTGAAGAATGAGTCAATATTATCTGACTCCTTCATACAGAGATTCTCAAAATCTCTCCTCAGCAACTGTAGTTTTGTTGTCTTCACTTTCTCCATGCCTTGATAGGCTATCTTAAGAGTTTTCCATGCTTCTTTGGATCTCTTGGCTGCTGCTATCCTTGGAAACACACTCTCATGCACTGCTTGATACAAAAGATAGAGGGCTTTAGAATCCTTCTTCTTATAGCTCTTCAACAGCTCTTTCTCTGTCCGAGTTAAATTATTAAACTCATCTTCATCTGCTGGTTCTTCAAAACCATCTTCAACAAATTCCCATAAGTCTTGGAAACAAGCAAAGCTCTCATAGTTATTGCCCAGTAGTTATAGTTTTTCCCATTAAATTGTGGGAGCTGAGTATTACAGATACCCATGCTAGTGCTGACTCCAGCCATTCTTGCACTCTTAACTATGCTTCAAAATACTTGACTGTGTATTTAAAATCACTGACTGTCCTCAACAGTAACACAAAAAATGACTTGAGAAATACCTTGGATTCTTTCTTGACTGAGTCTTCACTCTGCTGGGGAAGCTGCTGCAACAAGAAATCCTTCCTTCAGCTTCTTTAACACCTTCAAAGAGCTTGGACAAGCTCCGATACCATGTTGGGAATTTCTGATAATTCCAAACAAAAGATGAACAGAGAACAATGCTCTGTTTTAACACAGGGAAGCTAAATTTTTTTTTGCTGAAGACAGAGTTTCAGAACACACATAAAAAGACTTGTATTCATTAAAAATGACTGTTACAAAAAGATTCTTCCTCTATCAGAGGGATTACAACATGCCTGCTTCAGAGGCAGTCCCAAAAAAAAATTACTCTGTCTCTGCTGAAAATAAAAACATTGTTGTGCATTGCAAAGAAAAATACTCTGTCTCATCTCTAAAAAATTACTTTGTCTTTTCAAAAAGATCAACCTGTCTCAGCTTACAAATTTTCACACTGCTGTGTTTTAAAAAAAATCTTTCATTCGCGAGCTGCTGCTGCTCTCATTACATTGCATATAACATTGCAGTCCAGAACAAAACATAAAAACATTCACACTGTTGCGTAAATTTACAAAGTGTAAATTTACACTGCTATAAAAAATTTCTTCTTACATTCGCTGCGGCAAGTTTTTCCCATTTCATATTCAACGAACAACCAAAAAAAACATTACCCTTTTGTTTTACTTGTGCCCTAAAACAAAAAACTCCCGTGCATACAAAAAAAATAAATGTTTTACCTACATTTACTGCCCACAGTACATTTAATAAATTACATTCATGGCAGTAAATTTATTTCTCATCCTTCACATCTGGTTCGAGCCGCTACCATATCGCACGGCAATATATTTTTTTTATCAACTGTAGATCTGCCCCAAAGTTAATCGGACGGCTGTTTGCAATTACCCGGAGGTCCCTTCCTACTGAACTTTATGCGCCGGGGAATGGTGGTTTTGGAAACCTTCGCTGCTATACATGCTTGCTGCCTCTGGGGAAATTACCACTGTACAGTGAAAGCGGTGCGGGGAAGGAACTGGTGGTTTTCTGAATTAAATGCCGTAGTTGAAAGTACATTTCAACATTTTGTAGGGGAAATCAATTTTTGTATTTGGATGAATCTATTTCTTGTTGTGAATAAAACCATTCATTAAGCCTGTAATGAGAAACCGAGTATTTATGATCAAATATACGGGTGTCGCTGCTTATATCTAGTCTCATCATCCTCATTTGGTATTGTTATCTCATTGTTCCGTTGGTGGATTCCTCCTGTCGCATGCGTAGGATTTGATCTCGCAAATTCTATGAAATCACGTTCTGTTGTTGAGCTTTCCACTTCATGCAGGTTGATTCATCAAATGCTAGCTCGTATTAGATAAGATAGGGATTGTCATGAAGTTACGACATTCTGCAATTGCAGGAGAAATCATTGGCTGAAAAGTGATTACGTAGACCATGAAGATACTGTACTTGCAGTTGATGTGGGCAAAAGGAGGCATAATGGTCCAATAAGCATAGAAAAACACATTTTTGCTTGAGATTGCAAATTAGAGAAACCGACATGCATCTACAGATTAGTAATTTTCCTGATCAATCCTCACAAGTTCGAAGGCATGTCACTCGAATGGAGGATAATCATCCTTGTGTTTAGAGCACGAAGATGTGATATGATTTTCTTATAATTGGATTCAAGTGTAAGTAAGATTCATTGTTCTTTCATCTTAATACATGTAGTTCATTTCCAGAGAAATGTATAATTCCTGTTGTTGGAGATTTTATAGAAATTTGGATTGTGTTGTGTTTTTTTAGAATTTGGCCTTATTACTGGCAAAATTCCCAAGCAAGGAGATGCCATTGCCATTTGAAAGCCATGGACTTGTGGGACAAGTGGCTTGATGTTAGTGAAAGTGTTGTGTAAGGTTGAATACGACACTGCTCAGGATGCTCTATGAGAGATAAGAGCCACATTCCAGTTGGAGGATGCTATTGTTTAGCAAAGGAGCGATTGATAAAGAATACATCTAACCGAAACACTAATGTATATACAAACTTGCAACATGCAACACATGGATGGACATATGTAAGGACTATTGGAGGAGTAGGGTTCATAATTTTCATCAGTTTGATTGGAAATGAGTAGAGTAGCTCCCTTTTGGTTTGCCTAGTGTAATCAATACTACTTCATCGTGTCTTCTGTCTAATTCTTTGCACCTGATCTATGGAGTTTGTGTTTTTCTCAGTACACTACCGTGAAGCAGATGCTTGGCTATTGAAATATTATGTATATCTGATTTGGAGCATTAACAAGTAACAATCATAGATTGGAAATGAGTAGAGTAGCTCCCTGTTGGTTTGCCTAGTGTAATCAATACTACTTCATCATGTCTTTTGTGTAATTCTTTGCACTTGATCTATGGAGTTTGTGTTTTTCATAGTACACTACCGTGAAGCGGATGCTTGGCTATTGAAATATGTATATCTGATTTGGATTATTAACAAGTAACAATCATATGTGCACCTGTAGCCCTTGAATGGAGAAAAGTTAAAAAAAGAAGGCATATGTATTTCATGGCATGTGAATGACTTGGTAAGTATAATCACCATGAATAAGTGCATATGTGATTAAAGGCAAATTGTTTTTGGTAAATGAGCTACAAGAATTAATAATTTAATTAGCGATGTCTTCAAGAATTTCAAGGTATGGAGAGATTTTCTAGGGAAAGGTGAAGCCTTTTATATAATGTAAAAAAAGGGAGCATAATAGAAATTTCCCAACTCACTAGGTGGTTAATTTTTAATAGTAATGGGGATTTTCTTAGGGAAAAAGGGGCAATTGTAAAAGAAATAAATTAGCCAATTTTCAAGTATGGTCAGGGGTGCCTGCAATGTTTCTATGGAATATACAGAGAGGGTTAGCTTATCTTGTCAATATCCTACATCATTATTCATTAATTTTTTAAAATGCCTTATATTTTATGTTGTCAATATCCTACATCATTATTTATTAATTTTAAAAAATGTGCTAAAATTATTATATATAATGTGGCTATTTTTCTGTAAATTGGATATAAAGAAAGATGCAACATGTGGAAATGAAATTGAATCAATATACATGATCAAAGAAATCAATATGTGTAGGTAGTTACAAGTTTCAGAAAATTTAAGTCGAAAAGTTCAGGGAAGATAAGTTGAGAGTTAAAGAAATGTTTGTAACAAAAAGGGTGCATTTTCGGTTCTATACCCAAGGTATAGAATTGATGTCAAATTAAAAGTATGGGGTCAAAACAAAATTTAGAGTTATAAGTTAAATCATTGAATGTAATGGGTGCATGATCAGTAAAGCGCGACACCCAAAAGTCTAGTCAATGTATTTTAAGGACAAGGGATATTATAACAGTTTGCAACAAAGAAAGTAGAGTATAGAGGAGCTTATGCAAAGAAAGAATGAAATGAAGATGACTATGGACAGTCATTTGCAGAATTCATAGAAAATCCACAGTGATGCCATAGCAGATGGCGTAAGTGATGAAGAGTTCAAGAAAGAGATTGTTAAGTTGAAGGCACAACTTAATGTGTTGATGGAGCTAATACAAAATCGGAAACATGGATGGATAATGAAGAAGGCAGTTAGATGTTCAATCAAGCAAATGATTCGAAGGAGACAAAAACACAAGTTGAAAGTTTTGTTAAGGGAAGTGGAAAAACTCCAAATAACTGAGATGAATGTATGCATTCGTGAATCACAACAAGGACTGATGCTTAGTGAGGACAATGATGATGCTGAAATGAAGTTTTTTTATGGAAACGTGGGTTCGATTCCCACAAATGGTGCCACAAACTGTTTAGAAGATCAGCATAAAGACTTGAGGACATAATCATCTATCGAGACTATAAAGCCTTATGTTTTTGAATCTGACAATTGGTGTGTGGATGCAGGATGTGTTGCAGATGATGGACAAGACATTAATTTTGTTTCATGCAGGGATGAAGACCAATCTATTGAAATGATTTCTGAAAGAGACTGTAAAATGCTGATGAAATGTGAAGAAGAACTACAATTGCTAGAGAAGATGTTGATGGAACCTGAATCTAATCAAGTTGCAACTAAAGAAGAGAAACGTTCAATCAGTGAAAATGTGGAACCTGAATGTAATTTGGAATTTAATGTTAAATATGATAAATTGATTTTCCAAACTAGTAACAGTAAATTTCAACCTGAAACTAGATTGGATATTGAGATTGATTAATCAAGAAAACTTACAGAAAAAGCGCATAAGTCAAGATATTGCAAGATGACACAAAACAATAGGATACATTTGACTACACAAGTATACATCAACAAAGAAGGAGGACAAAATACAACCATAAAACAACAATGGCGTGACAGAGCAACTGATTTACTGCAGGTGAAAATTTGGGATGCATGAAGAGTTTTATCAAGACATATGATCATGACACCATGATTTTCTTTTACCTGGGGAGTCTGATGCAGGTGCATCTAACTTAGGGTTAAATCTTTACTAAAGGATTTATTTTCATAAGCTATGATTTATTTATTTAATGTATTTTTCCTATAGCCTTAGGATAGATTGAGAATTATTGCAAATAGGAGAATCTTCGAGAGTATTTTGGAAGAGTTGAGAGATTTGAGGGTTAGTTATTTCTTATCTAGAGATAAGGGATTAGATGAGAGTTTTTATGGATCATGAGAGATATTGTGGGTGTTTGTTTAGGATCTAGAACCTACTTTGTGTTTAAATGCACTTGTATAAATCTAGGTGATCCCATGAGGCGTGTAAGTGTAGAAGTGAGAGTGAGGAATGATAGACCAATGATAGGCCAATAGTTCTCTTGTAAATATCTTATTTATTAATAAATTATTCATAGATTTTGTGTGCATACATATTGTGGATTTTATTTTTATGTCTTGTTTGTTAAAAATTTAATTTGTAGGCCCCCTATGGTCTACAACATCAAACAGAGAGAAACATGTATAGTATATGACAAAATCCATAGTGAGTCGTGTGCATAAAAAAGATACAGACCAAAATACCCTCTTAAATCCATGTTCAAGTACATATCTATCAATGTATCACAAAAACTGAATAAATAAATAGACTTTGGACACAGAATATAAATATATCATACTCTCACCAAGAGATAAATAAAACTATGATGATATGATGTATATACTGCTGCAGAATAAATTGGATAAAAGGCCACATTGTGCGTAAAGGCAAAAATATGACATGTGATGAAAGGAGGGTGATCAAAATCATGGATCCTCTCGTCTATGGCCTCTTGAATATGCCATATGCCCAAAACCTATTGGACACCATATTTATATAAGAGATCACCTCTGCGTTTGTTCTCTATATATGTGGCAAATAGAGATAAAATCAAAAGCATGTTTGAGAATTAATATTTCTTCAATGAGTGGGATCAAAGTATGATTTTGACATATCTGTAGTGCATTAAAACAATTAATAACATTTAATGAATCTCCAAAAACTTGCATTGAAGCTAAACCAAGTTCCCAAGCCCAACATAATAATAATTTCAATAAGAGAAGCTCTGCATAGTTGTTTGTTTCAGTTCCAAGGCCTACTAATGATTTTAATTTTTTTTGGCTATTGATGTAAATAACCAGATGAGACCCACATTTGTTCTGAGCATTGGAAGCTCCATCAAAGTATGCCCATGGGATTTGTGGGTTGATTTGTTCTTCTCTGATAATTCGTGGAGTTGAAGTAGGCAAGGATATTGGGAGTAATGAGAAGATTGTGGCAATTTCAATAGCTATGAGAGAGGTGAGCAAAGAAATGTCTCGGAAAATGCCTTTATTTATTGCCACCCATATGCCCCAGAGGTTTATTGGTGGCATATTGCTTAATTTTTCATCTCGCATAGTATTCCACCAATTTTTCCAAGGTTCCCAAATTTTTAAACCTCTCCAGGTCATGCTAAGTCCCAGGAGACTCAAAGATGCTTCCCACACTTTTAAGGTGAAAGGAAAGCTTAAAAAGAGATGATTTACCGACTCTTCAGCATTTTTGCACAACATACACCAGCTTGGACCATGTTTGTTTCTTTTCTAGAGATTTCCCAAGGCAGGAACTTTATTTTTGAGGATGCACCGAAGGAATAATCTTGAATTTATAGGGAATTCCAATTTTTAGAGCGATTTCCACCACCATGCCTATGAACCCTAGATTCTCCTATCCATTTGATAATAGTAACCAACTTTAGGTGTATAAAAACTAGTTGGTGCATGGACCCATATGAGTTCATTATATCGATCCCTCATCTTGACATGTGTTCTTTGTAGTTATTTGATGTAATCCTATCAGGCAACTTCCATATTTGGATCTAAATGAAGTTGTTTAGTTGATTTGCAACCTTGATGCCAAATCGATGAGCCCTCGTTGTCTGCTACCTAATTTAAAAAAAAGGGATTCATTGATTGTTTTGGGTTGTTGTTATTTCCTTGATCGTTTTGGGTTTTTGTTAATTCCCTTGGAATTTCATAGCATTCTTTGTATCCTACCCAAGGGTCAATGCCAATTCTGACTTTTTCATCGTTCCTTATATGCCACACTAGACCCTCTTCAATAACCCTAAAAGATTCCACTATAGTGTTCCATATTACTGACATGTTTGGAGTTTTATTGTCCTGCCTTCACACCCATTCATCAATGGAGAGAGGATCGATATACTTCCTTTTGACTACAACATTCCATAGATTATCCGACGATAGTATGTGCCATCTGGACTTTGCTGCAAGAGCTAATGCAAAATAGGAAGATCCTTTATACTCCAACCTCCCAAGCCTTTGGGAGGGCTATCTTTTCCTATGCCACCCAAGGGGGAACTCCTTCCTCCTTTCCTCCAACCCATAGGAATTTCTTACACAACTTTCTTATTTTTGATAGAATTCCTTTGGGGATCCATGTGAGGTCTATACAATAAACAAGGATTGCAATTAGAACTAATTTTATCACTACTAGCCTTCTAGCACTCGAAAGCCATTTGTAACTATAGTGCTTTATGGGTTTTTCAATCTTGGCCAAGAGCCACTGCCAGTATTGTTTTTTATAAGAGTCTGGTTTGAGATGGAATCCCAAGTATTTGAGACTATTCTTCATTGGTTTTGCTTCAAAATGGAGGAAAGATCAAGCCGTGTGGATTTTTTCCCGAGATAAACCTTCATGTACCAATGAAGAATTTTTCTCATTTATACACATACTTATAGCTTTAAGGAACATGTTGAGTGATTATTTCATTTGCTGAAGATCCCTTCTAGACCCATCACTGAAGAGAAGAATATCATCTACAAACTAAATGTGTGTTATGAACAGATTTGTGGCTACCTTGACCCCTTTTACATCTCCTCTATGTTTTTTTGTGAGAATCAATTTACTTAGCCCTTTAGTGGACAGTAAGAACATGAGTGGTGACAATGGACATCCATATCTCAGGCCTCTCTCGACATGGAAGAACGGGGATGCTGCTCCATTTATTAAAACTACAAAACTCACATTTTTGATACACCCCATAACTGAGTTTATAAAATCAATATAAAATCTCAAATTAGTGAGAAATAGACGCAAATAAATCCAAATAATTCTATCACAGGTCGTTGACAAGTTTGTTTTTGCTATCATCCCTTTTCTTCCACTCTTTCTAAGGTTTTTAATAGTTCCCTAGGCGACTCCTATTCCTTCATGAATTTTTTGACTATCTAAAAAGCTAATTTGTTCCTTGGAGATATTCTTTGATAGTATGGGTTTGAACTGGATAGCTATGATCTTGGATACTATCTTATAGCTGCAATTGCAGAGAGAGATTGGTCTTAATTCCTTAAAGGTCTTAGGGTCATCATTTTTAGGAATTAAATCAAAGAAAGTGGTGTTAAAGGGTGCATATATTTGACCTTTGATCCTGGAGTCCTCCACCACCCAAGTAAGGTCACCCCAATAAGTTCAAATAAATGTTGGAAGACTTCACCTATCCATCTGTCCAAGCCTAGGCTCTTATCCTTCTGCATATATTTGATGACTCCTTCCACTTCCCCTTTCGTGATTGCGGCCATGAGCTGATCATTTTCTTCCTCCTCCACATATCTAGTAAATAATTGGAAAACCTGAATTACTTTTGTGATAGTTGTTTTCTTTGGGGCTCTAAAGAGAGATTTGAAATGGTCTCTCCCCATTAAGGCTAATTCCTCAAAAAAAAAATGTGCTTGCATCTTATTTCTACATTTCCCAAATAATATTTATGTTTTTTCAGCCTCTCACATAGTGTTGGAAAAACTTTGAGTTTTTGTCCCTAGAATCTAGCCATATGGCTCTTCTTTTTAGTCTTTGTTGTTCTTATTTTTCATTTAGAATTTTCCTTTTTGAACATTCCAGTTTTTTATCCTTTCCCTGGATTCTTTTGTCTCATATCCATCACCCTTTGGGCTTTCTAATCTTTCTAGTTCTACTTCAATATTTTTTAATTCTGCCTCTTCCCTTGTCCTCTTTTCTTTCGCCCAGATGATTGTAGCATGTTTCGTTCTTGTGAGATTTTCCATAATTTGATGAGCTATGGAAAGTCCCTATTCTAGGGAGTGTGGAATTCAAGTCGCGTTTACCATCTCATTATAGCTTTCCTCTTGGAGCCAGACTGGATTAAATTTAAATGGGCTTCTTGGCTTCCCTATACTCCCTTTTAGTTCCAAAATAATAGGGAAATGGTCTGATTCTCCTCCTGTTCCTACCCATTGTCAAAAAATGGAAATTTTTTTGATTAAATCTTCTTTCAACATAAACTTATCCAACTTTTTTTCCACCCTACCCAAACATGAGCGCTTGTTTCTTCAGTTTGGTTTGTATTTGATTAGATTGATATCTTTTAGCTTGTTGACCATCAACTTTCTTGCAAAAGAATAACCTAGGGATTAGCTTGATCCTATGGACCCCAGCTCTCCAACTTTCCCAATGATAAATTTAAATCCCCTCCCACCACCATGTTAGGACCATTCATGAAATATTTTGACAAAAGGGAATTCCAAAATGTGACCCTGTCATGACATGGGCTGTAGATGTTGATGAGGGAGAGATCCATGCATAACTCATAGGAATAAACCTCAGCTCCCATGACCAATTTTGAGCCCCATGAGTTTAAGAGCCCGAAGTTGTTGGCCTTTAATCCCATAGCTAAGCCCCCTCATATTCCCTTCACATCAGAGGTCACAAAGGACCATCCAAGCATCATTTTAGAGAGGGAGGCCAACATAGTTTATCCATTACCTAAGGTTTCTTGAAGCGTAAGGACATCTAGGCCAGTGTCCTTGAATAGGTTTTTCAAAGCTAGCTTCTTGTGGGTGCTAGAAAACACTCTTCTGTTGAAAGATAAAACAATCATTTTGCACCCTCCTTAAGGGCTTGAGTCGATCTAAGCACCCCTTCCAAAGAGATTTGTTTCCCATCCACTATCTCCAATTTAGCTTTAAGTTGGGCCTTGGAAATATTTATTTTCCTACCTCTAGACTTCCCAGGTCTAGATGGTACTTGAACTTCTCCTAATCCCCCAAAAGAAATGTTGGAAAGATCCTTCGTGTCATTCGAACATAGATTGTAGTGAGAGGTTGAAGAGGATGAATGGAGGGAAGCTTTCATCTCAGAAACAGGTGGGGTAGATCTAGGGAATTTTATGGAAGGGATTGAAGTTATGATATTGTCCATGCCATTTTACAAGTTGCACAGTGGGAGCATCTTTAAGTTCTTCATCCTCGAGGGACCATGCTTTGATTAACATCAAGCAAAGAGTGCATAATAGAGGATAAATAGGAGGACAAGTGTAAAGTAGTACATGCAGACTGGGGAAGAGGACTGATGGATTCATGAGCATCATGTGCTTCCATTCGTCGATCATTTCCTAGATTGTCTTGGCGCCCAAGAATCTGATGAGGATTTGCTTCTACCACCAGTGGGATATGGCCAACTCCTTGCTGCTCCACTACTTCCTGAGTGTTGTTTTCCCCTTCAACTTCAATTTATACAAGCCCTTCTTATCTTGGGATACCTCATTGTCTTCTCCTTCTACGAAACCCCAGGGGTAGTCTCACGCCAGATGACCATGTTTTTTATAATGATGGCACCAAAAAAGAAGTTCCTCATGGTCAATCAATCATGAGTGCGTGTATCCTTGAAGGTGCAAATCAATTTTTCTATCAACCTCTCTCTTGGATCCAACTTTACCAGGATTCAGGCTACTATCCTGCCTTTGGTTTCCTTAAAAGACATGTCTGCTTCAAGAAAGAGACCCAACTTATTTCCAATCTCCTTAAAAGCATATTTCATCCAAAGATGAGGAGGTAGAGTTGGGAGGCGAACCCAAAATGGAACCTCCTCAATTTTCTCCCTTTTTGTGTCAAAAAGTGGAGTCAATTTTTTAAACAAAATGGTGAGGATCTGAAACACCAATTTCCCTTAAGAACGCATTCAAGCACTTCGAGTTTCCTGAATCTAACAATGAAGTACCCCGTAGCTAAGGTGATCACCTCTGACTCATTTTCGGTGCCCCCTTCCAACCCTTTGATATCCAATTAGTGATGTAACTTTCTGTAAAGAATCTTCCCTTTTCTCTCCCAACAATGATAAGCTATGATCTCCATAGCACTTTCAATTTGGATTTCAACCCTAAGTACTATATTAGAGTTTTCTAGTTTTTCCTAATACATTTACCTTTCTTCCTCTTCGAGCCCGAGATTTGGGAATTTCCCTTCTCTAATCCTTAAGTCTAGTTTTGCAATCCATGTGGTTGTGTGCAAGCTTCGGTGATCTCTTCTTGTTTTTGATCTTCTGTAAAGGAATTTAGCCTTGTTACCTCCCTAAACTCTACAATTTGTTATTCATTCTCTAGTTGTTGTCCAAAAAGCACCACTAAGGCCCCCAAGAGGCTAACATCCTGTAATTTTCCATTCTCCTTTCCCATGGTTACTCTGGCAATGTCTCCTCCTTATGTTTCCTTTGCTACACCAGGGATGCCCTATAACTCTCCAACCTTTTGCGTCAGAAGACCAACAAGACTTTATTTCCCTGCAAAAGGCTTATGACTGTCTTTCAGATCGGAATATCCAGTACTTACGGAGAAAAGTGTTTGTCAGTGTTCTAATGACTCGCTGGGTTGTGCCCTTGTCCTTTGCATGCATATCCTTAGACAAACTGTTTTTTAACCCCTCATTCCCTTAGAGGCCACAATTATTGACAATATCCTCTAGTCCTCCTGTAAACCCTACAACCTTAGGAATTTCCAGGGTTTCTATGGATCTTACCTGGATTTTTGTCATTGTCCACAGAGGTTGATCCGGTGTTTTTGTTGAAGAAACATGTCCTTCCTGATGACCCTTCACAATTTCCCATAAAGATGGTGTGTTGAGGTTAATCTTTTCTTCCTCCAGAAAACTCGATCCATCTTCTGTTAAGTGCTCCTGCCCAAAGAAAACCATTTTTCAAGCTAGATATCTAGTTGGAAGCCTAACCTTTGCTAAGTCCACCCAAGTCCCCAAACTGTCAAGATGTCTTCCAGCTCAAGTTACAGATCGATAAAGCCTCTTCGACAGGGCATTTTCCCCTTCTTGATTAAACACAAATAATGAATTCATTTTATGTTAAATAAAAATGTAATTTAAATTGCAAATATATAAATATTTTTTTTTATTTAAATACAAATACAATTTAAATATAAATATAAAGCTTTAGTTAAGAATATATTTGATTTTATATTTAGGTAGTCAAATTATATAAGTTTAATTAGTTGATTAGTTAAAATCATTTTCAAATAACAATATTTCTAACTCAACTATAGTTAAAAACTTATTTGAATTTAAAAATTCATTTTAATATAAAAATATAATTAAAATTTTAAATATATAAAATTTCAGTAAAAATTTTTATTTCAAATAATTTCATCTTCACATCTATTATTTTAACAAAATAAACTAAAAACTATTCATTCATGTATACAAATAAAATAATATAAAATTATTTTGATAGTTAATGTATAATTTCTAGAATGTCAATGAAGTGTAAAATAATATGATTTAATTTTTGTATTAAATATAATATCATTTTGATAGTTATTGTAAAGAATGTTTGGAAAATATCTTTATAAAGATGGATTGTCCATAGATTTTAAAAATAATAAGAATAAAATATAAAATCATTTTGGTAAAGACATCAAATAAGAAATGTTATGGATGTATTATTTCAAAATGTGGAGTGTTTGTAAAGAAGAAATGTCAAACCAGTGGTAGCTTTGAAGCAAAGTACATATTTTTATAAATTATATAGAAACATTAAAATGAAATGGTGATATTACAGGTTAATATTATCCAATATTAATTTTGTGAAAAGATTTTGAAATTTACATTTCTAGAATGTCAATGAATGTCAATGAAGTGTAAAATAATATGATTTAATTTTTTTATTAAATATAATATCATTTTGATAGGTATTGTAAAGAATGTTTGGAAAGTATCTTTATAAAGATGGATTGTCCATAGATTTTAAAAATAATAAGAATAAAATATAAAATCATTTTGGTAAAGACATCAGATAAGAAATGTTATGAATGTATCATTTCAAAATGTGGAGTGTTTGTAAAGAAGAAGTATCAAACTAGTGGTAACTTTGAAGCAAAGTACATATTTTTATAAATTATATAGAAACATTAAAATGAAATGGTGATATTACCGTTTATATTAGGTTAATATTATCAAGTATTAATTTTGTGAAAAGATTTTGAAATTTACATTAATTTATGTATAGTTTATAAAATAATTTAAATAGGGAAAAAACTTATTACTAACGTAATCACATTAAAAGTGGTTTATATCTATATATATATATAAAATTAAAAAATATTATTTAAATAAATAAATTTTTAATTATAAATATTTCAAAAATATTATTATATTATAAAAAAATAACTAATTTGGATTGAAACATCTTTAAAATAAATAAAATTAAGATGTTAAATGTTATTTTTATAAATTTAATAAATTTTATGATAAATATAATTCAAAGCAAAATTTGTCAATTATAGTAAATTTGTTAGTTGAATTTATTTTTGAAATTAAGAATCCCTAGGGGTGTGGCTTGTTGGCTAGTGAACACATTATTAAGGTGTTCGTGTCATTGTACAAGTCACGGGTTCAAACCTCGTCTTACTTGTGCGTTGTGCTTGGGGGCGGCACGCAGTTGCACCTGAAGGTTATAGTGGCAGTCGTTGGGGATTGACCCCATTTCACGTGAGTACGAGAGCCGACGTGTTACTGATTCCACTAGTGGTTAGGAAAAAAAAATTGACATGTTACTAATTTAGCTAGTCAATAAAAAAAATAAAATGATAAAAAGGAATCATTATTATCTTTCCATCCAAAATCATTTTTTACAAGTGCCCTCGATCAGGGTGCGAGCTGGAGGGTGGCACCATCAAGACAATTTAAATGATGACTATGTTAAGGTACAACACCAACGGCCCCCACACACTCGAGGCGATGGGTGCGGTGGCCTTCTTCATGTATAAGGATACCAATACAGAGGCAGGTGGTAGAGGTTTTCAGGTAAGTTTTCTGGCTGGTGGTGAATATAGTGGGAAGGGTGTTGGCAGTCTCCATGGCCAAGCGAGTGTGGTAGAGCATTTGCGGTAGGGGGACTCTATAAATAGTTCAGTGCAGCATCTCTAGAAGTGACGGAGGTTCCATTAGCTCCAAATGAAGGAAATTGGATACGTAACCTGTTTTTTCCTCCCCTCCATCATGCTCCCCTATGTCTCGTTTGCTATTTGGGTTTTGAATGGGAGCAACTAGTTGGGGCATGGGGGAAAATTGAGTTGGGGGAATTGTCTGGTGTTGTTAGTCTAGAATAACTTTAGCCCCACTGGAATCTTTTCGGTGTCAATTCGCTATGAAATTTTCCTCTCTTGCATGGGGTTAATTTGGCTCTAAGGTAGGGATGTCAACCCTAGGGAATGCTACTATATATTTTGGTTTGAAGACCAGGGGATGAGGTCTTGGGATATTGTTAATGTTTGTTTTAATGTTGAAGCTTTCTTTCTTATGGATGGATGGCTTATGGTTTCGTACATCCAAGGGCTGGTTCGAAGGGTCTGCGGGGTTACTGTTGTGGGGTAGTCTCATCTCGGGTCTAGGAATTGGCATGAAACTGGAGTTGGCTATGCTAGAATCGGATTGCTCAGTGAAGGTTGTTTGGCAAATGGGTCTTTGGTTGGCTGGCTCTCAGGGTTGTGTCACCAAGGCTTGCGTCAAAATGTCTGCGAGGTCATTATAGAGGGGATTCACCACCCTAGAGTCTACAGGGTTGTTGAGGCAGTGCTGCATTACCTAGGTTGGGGGAATGGTCACAAAAATGTTGGAATTGGTTGTGAGGGGCTTGGAATTTTCATTTTGGGTTGCTCTTCTAAAGGGCCTAGGACTAGCTAGTTGTTGGGGTCCCACACCCATAGCTTGGGTCGAACCGTCTATAAGGGTCATACTGGGTTCGGGATTTTTAATTATGTTTGCTAGCCAAAAGGACTTGGGGGCACAAGATTTCATGCACAGTTGGGGTGGCAGACTTTCGTGGGTGGAAGGGCTTGCAGGCGATGGAAAGACAAAGCATAATTTTTCGTCAATTTTGGTTTATTGCTTCCATGAAAGGTATGCAGCAAGGTAAGCCTTCCTGAGCGCGAAGTATTCTGAGGCTTGCCTCCTCACCTACACAGGGATTTGCCAGGTTTTATTTTATTACTAAGCTTCAGGACTGTGTTGATATGCCCAAAACAACAAAGACAAGGGGCCAAGGTAAGAGACCTCGGGTGGCTGAGTAGGAGAATGAACCCAGCTCGTCGGGCAAGAGACGCAGTGGAAAACCAGTCGCTAACCTCATCAATGAAGCAGCCTCAACTATAGGGAGCGGACGAGTGAGGAAATTAGGAGACTGATATAGGAATGGGAAGCCGAATTGAACTGCTAGGTGAGCACGACCGAGATAGAGATGGAAGACTGGCGAATCCGAGACACACTCGAGGGCGAGTGACACAGTTCAAGTAGGCTCTCTATCTATATTGGCTTATGAAAAATCTCCTGGGCGAGGCCATGGGGAAAATTTCAGTGAGCATGGTAGCAGTTGTATAGGACTTTCCCAATTACAAACACGATTTTCAAAATCTGCATTTGCAAATGCAGAAACAAGAAGGACGCCTCAGCCGCATTGAGAAACACTTCCCTTGTCTGTTCTCACAGGCAGAGCAACCTGGTTCCAATGCTAAAGATCTGGCTTTGGTCAAATCTGCCTCTGCTAGGCAGGATGATTAGAATGTTTGCTTTCTATCATTTTTTATTAGTATTTATGCAGACAAATTTTACTTTTCAATTTGTAGTTATATATGCGTATAGGCAAATAGAGTATGGACGTGGACATGATAATCAAACTTATATAGCTTGGATAGAAAGACTCAATATTGTTTGCTACTGGATGACTTATCATGTGGTTAGGTGGCCAAGAGACTTGATGGGTTATCATGAGGTTAGGCGGCCAACATACTTGGTTTCCCGATGGCCAAGTTGAGGCCACCTAACATGTTTTATGTGGTTGTAACTTACTTATTAATTAATTAATGAAAATGAAAGATCTACCAAATAGGCAAGTTGAGGCCATGTAACCTATTTTATGTAGTTGTAACTTACTCATTAATGTTAAGGATCTACCAAGTTAAAAAACAAAAAAAAACAAAAACAAAAACAAAAACAAAACAAAAAAACAAACAACAAAAAAACAAACAACATTTTTTACAAATCAAATATTGAACTCCTATTAAACTTTAAAAAATATCTTACCCTTAAACTAATTATAATTATAATTTATTTTAAAATATTTGTAATTAAATTTTATATGAATATTATATTTATAATATTCCTATTTATATAGGAATATAATATCTATTAGTGTATACTATATATTTTGAAATTAATATATAATGATGTGAAACTTCACTAAAATCTTTTTAAATTATAGCCTCATTATCATATTATATTATATGATAAATATATTTAATTATTAATAATACAATAAATACAAATATATTAAATTTGAAATAAAAAACTAAAAAAATTAATACAAATTTATTTTTTCTTTATTTAATAAGAAATTATCGAACTAATAACTCAATCCTTTTCAAAATTACATATCCAAACACAGTATTCCCTTCCTAATGTGATGGAAAGCATTTCCTACACCATCATCCATCAATTTCACATTCACTTCATTTTTCATAATCATCGATCGATATAACAGTCACTTCATTTACTGTAATCATTAATCAATGTGGATAATTTTATTATAGTCATTTCATTTGCTGTAATCCCTAATCGATGTGGATAAGGTATTTTCCCTACTCGTGACTCAATGTGGATAAGTCGCCTTAGAGAACCCCCTTTCCACTCTATTTTACTTTGTACACATTAAATCAAGGTCTGGAGTTTCAACTCCTTGTCACAGACAAATAAAGCACACAGAACGCCCATAAACCCAAACATAATCACTGTGCTACACATCTCCCATGCAACAGGTTACTGCTGGTTTCAATACAGCAGCTTATATGCACACTCATAACCATAAATCCTTTGAAAGCCATGAGTGAAACTCTTGTCCTCCCTCATCCTCAACGGTTGGTGCTATAAGTTTCATCTATTTGCTGATGGCTTTCAAAACCATTCACCTATTTTTCAGAAGAATTATTAGCGTTTGTCTGCCCATAAGTTCCCATTTCCATTGCGTTCATATCAGCCCCTGCCTTTCCTTCTTTCTTTACAGGAGAAGAAGATGTGACCGTGTTATTTTGCTTCCAGTCTTTGTAAACAGCGTACAGAATCAGCTGCATTGCTCCCAGTCCACTTCCCACTCCATTTGGTACCTGCGAATCAACAAATCGAATGAATCAATCTTCACTAATATAACATCAATTGTACTGCACATTCCCATCTAAACTGAGTATGAGGTGCCGCTTATGTCAGGAACCCCAGACCATTATAATTAAATGTTTCTTTTCTACTGGGTACATTCTACACTCAAGATAATAAACCTAAGTCACGGTCTGAATTCAATAGAAACTTTGACAACAAACATACAAAGTAGATTATGTCAGAGAAGCAGCTCAATGGTGGATGATGGTAGTGAACCTGAAGTCTTCTGATCATGGTAGTGAAAATGAAGGGTTATGTATCAAAAATTGATGTTTAAATTCTCAAATTTATTTATGGCCGCCAAAAAACATAAATAAATACTTAATAATGGAGACCTAAATCCACCTATGTCACCAAAACTCTAGAAACAATTATATTCATCATCGTTTAGTGGAATGAATTCTTTTTGAACTTACAGAAACGAATGGATCCTTTCCCAGTAGGCCGTAGATAAACCAGGATGTGCCGCAAAGAAAAACACCGAGAGACAGGAAGAATGGCATATACTCTACGCTTTTTGTCTTAATCACCGTCCTCTGCACACCATGAAAACCATGATTCAGCTCAGTTCAATCTAAACTATATATTCTGCAACTATCCATTATTTTAATCTCCCGTTACATAAAGCCATAACCACACATAAAATCCTACATTGAAAGAAGATTCTTTCGCAACTCTAATTAATTTGTTTAAAAAGAAAATTAGCATTGTTGTGGCACATTGAATCACAGCTCTGACTAATTTGTTAAAAAGAAAAATGAATAGCTGCGGCATATTGTATCTCGCTTTATTGCGACTGTATTCAATCCAAAGAACAGAATAAAAGGTAAAGGGTACAGTCCCTTTCACAAATATAAATAAACACCAATAAAGAAGTAGCCCTTTACTCTCTAAATTTTTGGTTAAACCTTTGGCAATGAGAGATCTGCCCAATGAGGAAATTATCCTTATTGTCTTTTTCTTGGATTAAAAATGAAGAAATCATTTTTTTGGATTAAAAAATTTAAAGTTTAGGAAATAGAAATATGTCTAATAAAATTGGTGTAGTTATTAATAAAACTTAACAAACTTTAACTAATTTAAAAATTTATGTAAAAATTATAGCGATAAGGGTTAGAATTGATCCATATAGGGTATCCCGTAACAATTGCATTGCATGTCATTTTCCTAAAGATAAGTAGAAAGCGGTTGAGGGGTTTACCATTATGGAGAGAGGAGACGCATACATGCAGATGGAGAAGATGGCAGCAGCGAAGCCACAAAATAATTTTCTTGCATTTCCACGCAGCGCCAAGAGCGATACCAAGGCGATCAGCGCAAAAAACATGAGCACAGTTGCCAGAAGAGAAAATATTTTCACCTGTTTCATCCACCGCCATTAAAATGGGATCACCACATTGAAACTAATTCACGAATGAGTAATGTACCTACCCTGTATTTCTTGTCTCGAATATAGAAGAGGAACACAATGACGTAGCAGAGTTCAATGACAGCCCCAGTTCCATTAACCGTGCTAACGAGAGTGTTATTGGGCGATATAAACGGGAGTCCATACCATGCAGAAAGCAAGCAATTCAAAAGTGTAGAAACATAAGGAAATCCAGAGAACTCTTCCGTCGATTTCTTCTTAATAATCTTCCAAAAGGTAAACCTGCAACAGCAGACAGATCTTAAACTATATGAACAACACCAATAAAATTTCTCTCATTTAAAGACAGTATAGGTTATAGAAAACTTACAAGGGAACTAAGAAGAGTACCAGGGCAGTGATATTCCCTGTCATGAGAGAACATATTCAGCATTAGGAAGCCTGCAACAAACTTCATGCGACCATATATATAAAATTAAACTTTGACAGAGCGAATATACATACCGAAGATCCCGAAAATGAAATGTGCAACAAACATTTTTGCAGGTTTGCTTTGAGTATAATAGCCCGGTTTCAACTGTATGAATGAAGCTTACTGAAAACCAAACACAACCATTAGCATGGAGGGGCGTTGTGAAAACCAAATTATTTATAAACCTCCTAGAAGGATATCCGGGCCTATCCAAAGTGTATTGGCCGGCGGCCCTCATACGTTGCATAGGTAAAATAAGCGCCAACAGTTTTACATAGTTTAATTGACTTTTGTCACATTTGATACTGCTAGTTGATGTTCTTGGTTAGGTAAAGTATAGTTCTGATGTATCTATATTTGTCATATGTGTAAATTTTTTATTAAAAAAAGAAATTCAGATTTTTAAATAAAATTGCGTAATTTGTTTTGAAATAGAATTCGGTAAAGTATAGTTTTGATGTATTTATATTTCTCATATGTCTACACTTTTTATTACAAAATGAAAATTAAACTTTTAAATAAAATTGTGTAATGTGTTTTTGGATAAGGATTTAGAAGATTCAATTTTTCAATAAAATGGTGTAAATTGGTTTTGGAATAGGATTGAAAATGGATAAAGTTAGATCTAAGACTTTTATATCTATAATGTAGAAAAAAATCTTTAGGATAATCACATAGATAAATTTTTTATAATTAATTAAAATTAGAAATATGAAATTTTTATTTCTGTAAAAAATTATTATTTTTAAAATAAATTATTTTAAAAATATTAAAAAATTAATAAGATAACTTTTTTAATATTTGTCATATGTCTAAAATTTTTATTACAAAAGAAAAGTTAAACTTTTAAATAAAATTGTGTAATTTGTTTTTGGATCAGTGTTTGGAAAATTAAACTTTTAAATAAAATTGTGTAATTTGGTTTTGGAATAGGATTGAAAATGAATAAAATTAGATCTAAAACTTTTGTGATCCATCATGTAGAAAAAAATCTTTCAGATTAATCATATGGATAAAGTTTTTATAATTAATCAAAATTAAAAATCTGAAAAAATTATTTCAGTAATTTTTTTTTAATAAATTATTTTTAAAATATTAAATAATTAATAAGATAACCTTTTTTATTATCACCCAAAGTCAAAAGTTAACAAAGTTTTATAGTTCAAATTCAAGTATCACTCAATGGTTTTATTGGTGATTGATGACATTTTAAAGTTTTTTTTATTGAAGTTTTTTTTTAAATTTATTTTTATAATATATAAATGATAAATATATGTTACTTTTGATGGTTACTTTAGTCAGTGAAGTTCACATTGTTAAAACACTTTTGATATTGAAAGGTTATGTTCAATTTTCTTTAGTTAGGCTTCATGGTTGAACCGACATCACCTACCTATCTTCGGAAACTATGAATCACATTTAAAAAAATAAATATATATGTTATTGAAATTTAATTTTCAGTGTTACTAATTTTTTAATTAAATTTTAATTTTAAGGGGAAGAAAATTATGATCTCACTATTTAAGAAAGAGACAATTAATTTTAAGTAAATAATCAAATTTGTTTTCTTTCCCATTTTAATTTTTTTTAAGGAAATTCTATCATTCAAATCTAAGAATTAATAAATAGTTTCAAATTAATAATCAAGGATGGTTTTAAAGGATAATAACGCTCTCAGTGAGTCATCAAAGTAGAAAATTTGCTCATCTCCCTCAAAATAATAAAAAAAAATCTAAAAATCTAAAAAAATAATTAAATAAGTATGCAAAACATTTAAATAATGTCAATTCATAAAAAAGAAAAAATTACACCTGAAAAAAATAGATTCCTCTCCGCTCATATTAATCCATATTTAAAATGGATCTACGCTGATTGATAATTATTTATAGAAAAAAAATTATCAATTCAAAAAGCAAAAAATAATACGCATTAAAAATAATGCTACTAATAATTATTTAAAATAAAACTTCTAATACTCTTATTAAAAAAAATTAAATAAAATGTCTAATCCAAAAAATATCAGGAGCATCGTATCCATGACTTTAAAAAAGAAAGATTAAAACGTTTTACTGAACTTCATCCTTAGAACACCCATGACCCCCACACAAATGATTAGCTTCAGTCTCATTCTTGGCCCATCGGTTGTTACCAATACCGTGTCCCACAGAATCTAACAAAGATTTCTATTCCATTCCGTGACCCCGAGGAATTTAATGGCGTTTGGCAGTTGACAGTCAGACGAAGTGATTGCCTGCCGATCAATCTAGGATTGTTCGGGACACTTCTTTTCGAAATGAAAAGACTGCCACGTCACAATCATTCTTTAATTACAGATTAGACCCGTGTGGTTGTAATATGATTATCTATTTTTTTTGTTTTTTATTCTTCCGAATAATAATACGATTATTTACTTTCATTTGATTCTCCCAATAATAGATAGATACGGTTAACAACATTTAGAAAAATACAAATATACCAATACAGAAGCCGTGGCTTGTGAACACCACGCCAAATTTAATTTAATCACAATCAACATTTTAATCAAATTACCCACCTGCTGTCGGTACTTTGAGACGTGAAAACCATTGGAAGAGAATAATATCACGTGCATACGGAAAGAAAAATGGAGACGGCACTAGCAGGGAAGCCCATCACGCGCCCACAAATAAACGATCATGAAAATGACATTTGCTTTCCGGACCCGTGATACCAAAAAAGCTGATGAAAGGAATATGCTTAGAAGATTTATAAATGTAAAGTGAAACAAACAAAGCAATAATATGAAGGTGGTCTGGATGTAAAGTGTACGCAAGGCTTATCAGCCAACGAAGTCAGCTTTAATTTGGATTCTGCTACCATCTTTGGCAGAGTTTTATTCTGCAAAAAGCCAAATCGTACACAGCTTTCTCAGAATCAGTAGAAAGTTTTCTATAATCAATTGGAACTATGATGCTTCTGTAGGGAACTAGCCCCGCCCATTTTTTTCAATTGGAGTAATCTACCTCTTACAAGTTAACTGTGAGATGTTTTTAATTTTTTGGTCTCAATTTGATAATAAAAATTAAGTAAAATTGTTTATTTTCTTTTTTTAAAAGAGTTGTCTGCTGAGGCCAAAGAATTAGCTAGAAAGCCAAATGGTTTTTGAAGTATATAAAATTTATTGTCACTATTATAAACATTTTTATAAACATTTTTATCTGAATTGTTGATTCGCCAAATATTCAACCATGAAAACCCATATCCATCTAATTACTAAATATAAAATAAATCAACAATGAAAATAAACTCAGGGGAGATGGACGCCACCATATAGCTTTAAAGGCAACGATTATAGTGAAAAACACGCGAAGAACAATAATTATTGAGCTTTTAGGTATGCCGTGCTACAATCAAATAACACAGATTCTGCGTGCAGTGGTAGTATTTTAAAATCAACTCGATTGCTTCATAAAAGCTCCATAAAGTGTCCGGAAATTATTGTTATCAGTGTAAAGCCCAAAGGCAGGGTTAATCATTATTGAACTTTGAACTATGCCGTCCGAGAATGAAAAATGCGTGGGGGTAATTGAAGTTATTGTCACCCTCTTAAATCCAAAGGTGATGATAAATGTTAATGATGAAGCAGCATGCCAAGAAGGGTAACGGTTAACTTTCAACTGTGCCTTAGGTAGAACAAGTTACCCAACTTGGGTAGTTTTAAGACTAAAAATATTCAAATATTTGTTAAAGAAACTACACACAAAAGCTTGTAATAGAGCTTAAACTTAAAAAAGTATTGTACATTGCATTATCTAATTTGTAATTGGCTTTGTTAAAATATAGAGGAAGTGATATATTAGAAATCAAAAATAGTTTAGAATTGAAAAAAAACTTAGATATAGCATGAATGAAATTTGTATTTATAAGAATTTTATAGTTTATTAATTAAATAAATAAATGTATATTACAAAATAGGAATAAGTGGAATATAGTATAAATTTAGTATATTCAATTTTTTTATTATTATTTTATTATTTTTATTTATTTTTTATTTTATAATTATATAAGAGTATGAGTTTCTTTTTAAGATTATGTATGTTTTTGTAGATTTAGTGGTCAAATAGTTGCGAGAAGGTGGGTCTTTTGTCCTAAAAACAAGGGGTCTTACAGGGTCTTAAGACTTATACACCAATTCGGTGTTTGGCTTCAGACCTTAAAATTGGATAATAATAATAATAGCAATAATAACTTTTTTATTACTATTTTTTAGTTTTATTGTTTAGAATAATTAAGTTTTCCCTATTATTATTGACCTTCGTTTTGATTAAAATAATAATAATAATAAAATTAATTTAATTCTTCATTTACAACTAATTTCCATCTATCATTTCCTTTTAATTAAAAAATTTGTTTATTAATTAATGATAATTCTTTAATTTAATGCCATTAACCTTTTTTTATGTGATTTTTACCTAAAGATATCTCAACATTCATAATAGGGATCACAAAAGCCTGAATTCAGATAATAATTATTTTGTTAGATCTAAGACTTTTGTGATCCATAATGTTGATATCAGTGTTTCGGATTAATCATAGCATTAGGATTTGGTCGACGTTTCAAACCAACTAATGTGATTCATCCTCAAGACAAGGTGCCCAAAAACTCAAACCTCTTGTTGGTCGCGCTGATTCTTTCGTTAAAGACTCTGCCTCTTTTTCCAAGAGTGGACAGATATTAAATTAGAACCTGGAGATTTGTTGGTTGGTTTTGACGTCGTATCCTTATACACCAAAATCCCCATCCAAGAGGCCATTGATATCATTAATTGCATCATCAATGAAAACACTTCCAAGCTTGTCGGCCTCTGCCTCACCTGAACTTCTTCAGTTTCCAGGGTGAGTTCTATGAGAAAACTTGTGGTGTTGTGATGGGTTCCCCTCTTTCCCCTATCGTAGCAAACTTGTTTATGGAAGATTTTGGAACCAAGGCCTTAGCCTCCACTCAATTTCCCCTAAAAAGTGGAAGAGATTTGTTGATGACGTCTGTGTCATTTGGCTTCACAGTCGTGAGAAACTTGATCTGTTTCATAACCATCTTAATTCTCAATCAGAATCCATTAAGTTCACAATGGAAATTGAGGAGAATGGTCGCATTCCCTTTCTCGACATTCTCCTTTCCAAGAGGGATGATGGTTCTGTCTGTCACCAAGTTTTTCGAAAGAAGACCCGCACGGAACACTGTCTCCATGCCAGTTCTCATCACTTCCCTACTCAGAAATTTGGGGTTCTCAGCACTCTTGCTACCTGCGCTCTAAGAATCTCTGATGATACCCACCTTGATCAGGAGAAATCTCATCTTCTTGAAGTTTTTAAAAATAATGGGTATAGCAAGCCTGAGAGCCTCAAGGCCTTTCACAAAGCCAGCAAAGTGCCTAGAGTAAAACCGCCCATGCTGATCCTATTGCTAAGGTTCATCTCCTGTATATCCAAAGGACCACAGATAAGATTTCCCATATTCTTAAAAAGATGAATGTCTCTTCTTCTTTCAAACCTCTCCAAACCATTAAAAATTCCCTTAGATCCGTTAATGACCCCTTTGACCCTAACGACACGAAAGGGGTCTACCTTATTCCCTGCTCCTATGGTATCCCCTACATTGGAGAGACATGTAAGTCTATTAAGCAGAGAATCAGTGAACATACAACTGACATTATACACAATCGCTCTCACACATCAGCCCTTGCCGAACATTCCGTAAATTCAAAACACGATGTCTACATTGAAGAATCCAAAGTCATTGCTAGGGATCATTTCCACCACAGGAAACTCAGAGAAGCGATTCAAATAGAGAGGCATGCCAAAAACCTCAATAGAGATGATGACTGGAAATCAAGTAAAAGCTGGCTTCCATCTCTCTCCTCTTGACCCTTCTTCCATTCCCTCTCCTTTTCCCTTTCCGTTCTTGTTGGATCTTCCTTCTCACCTTCTGTCTTTATCCCCCTTGATCCAGTATTAATTGTCTTTAATTTCTTTGTTTGTAGTTGAGGTTTATTTTCAATCTAAAAATATCATTAGGCATCCTCCTTTTTAATGTGGTTAGTTTTTCTCCTTCCTATTATAGTCTTTTTATTTTTATAGATATAGAAATAATAGATTAAAATTAATATATTTTATTATTATAGAAATAAATATATTGAATTATATTTAAAATATGAAAATAATAATTTTAATATTATTAATCTCTATAATAATAATAACAATAATAATACCATCAATACATTATTTATTAATATTACAGTCTCTCTATAATATTATTATGGGAATTAATAATATTAAATTATTAATGAATTAAAATATTATTCCAATCAGTATGTCTCTAACCCTATCTTGAATAGGTTAGACCCTAACAAATTACATTATTTAAATTAATTAGTTGTAGATGACATTACTATTAAACATTTAACTTATGACTTCCAAATAATATATTTAATTACTTCATAAAAGCTAGTTTCTAATATTATGAGTCAAACCCTAACAAACTATATTAAACTTAATTATTTCTAAACAATATTTAATATTAATTATTTCTAGACAATTTTAATATAATATTTAATATTAATATTCCATTTATAATATCGAAATATAATACTTATTTATTAAATAACAACTATTTTCTAGCTAAATTATTAAACAATTTAACAAGTTATTTCCAATGACTAACTCTAGGCAGTGATGTGTCCTTGTTATTTATTCCCTTAGATCTATTGATTTCTCACCTTGTCCTGAGGATGAACCACATTAGTTGGTTCAAAACGTTGACCAAATTCTAACAATGTGATTATCCGAAAGACTGATATAAATAATTATTTTGTTTGATTTAACAATTAATAATATTATTATTTATAAATTATTAAATTTAAAAGTTGTATTTTTAATTAAATTCAAGAAAAGTATCTAAATTAAATTTATTTGTTAATATATAACATATTTAAAATTAATAATACAAAACCTTTAAATTAATTGGCGGATATGAGTATATATATACTCTTTAGATGGAAGGAGGCATGTCGACTTTGGTTTAGGTTGCATTGATTTTTAATAAATTAAAAAAAATATATTTTTGCCACGTGGCTACTCACTCACCAATTTCACAGGGAATTGAGATTATTCCAATTCTAATAAGCTCCTCATTATTATTTATAACATTCATTTATATAATACAGCTTGAGTGGTCCTAATGGTTAAGAGCATTTGTTTCCTCCTAAGAGGTCATAGGTTCAAAACTAGAGGGGAGTAGAGTATGTATGCCTTCGTAGGCGCGGAGGTGGGTCCCTTGTCCCACAAACAAGGGGGTCTCATACACCAATTTGGTGTTTGGCTTGGCTTTGTTATAACATTAATCTATATATAAACAAACTTTATTTAGCAAAATGGTTCATTACTTTTATAAAAATTAGATTCATGACTCACCCACCAATTTCTTGGGGATTTGAGATTATTCCAATTCTAATAAGTTCCTCCATGTTCAGATTATTTCAATATAATAAGTTCCTTATTATTATCTATAACATTCATTTATATAAGAAAATTTTATTTAGAAAAGTAGTCCATTTCCTTTAATAAATTAATAAATTTATATTCATGGCTCCTCATCCACCGATTTTTTGCAAATTTGAGATTATTCCAATTCTAATAAGTTCCTCAATATTGTTTAGAAAATTCATTTATATATAAGCGAATTTTAGTTAGCAAAGTGGTCCATTACTTTTAATAAATTTTAAAAAATAGATTCATGTCAAGTGTCTCTCCACCCACCAATTTCCTAGAAACTTGATATTATTCCAATTCTAATAAGTTTCTCGTTACTATTTATAACATTCATTTATATAAAAAATATATATATAACAAATTATTTACTAGTGATACTAAAAAATTTGATAAAAATAATATGTTTAGAAAATTTATAAATATAAAGTGAAACAAACAAAGCAATAATATGAAGGTGGTCTGCTTTAATTTGGATTTCTGCTCCTCTTTTTAGTACAGTTTTATTTTGCAAAAAGTCAAATTGTCTACAGCTTTCTCAAAATGAGTAGAAAGTTTTCTATAATCATTTTATTTATTAAAAATTACTTGTAAAGTGTTTTTATTTTTTTAATTGTGAAATTTAATAATATTATTTTAAATAAAATTATAAAATAATTTAAAATATATTTTTAAATATATAAATAAATTCATCTCATAAAAGCGTACGAAATTTACTGTCACTGTGGATAGACACCGCCGGGATAGCTACAGAGGCATCGATTATAGTGAAAAACACGCGAAGAACAATAGTTATTGAACTTTTAGGTATGCCGTGCTACAATCAAATAACTCGGATTCTGCGTGCAGTGATAGTATTTTAAAATCAAATCGATTGGTTCATAAAAGCTCCATAAAGTTTCCGGAAATTATTGTCGTCACTGTAAAATCCAAAGGCAGGGTTCATGATTATTGAACTTTGAACTATGCCGTAGGAGAATCAAAAGTGCGTGGGATAATTGAAGTAATTGTCACCCTCTTAAATCCAAAGGTGATGATAGATGATAATGATGAAGCAGCATGCCAAGAAGGGTAACTGTCAACTTTCAAGTGTGCCTTAGGTAGAATAAGTTATTCAAATTAGGTAGTTTTAAGATTAAAAAAAATTCAAATCTTTGTTAAAGACAGTACACACAAAAGCATGTAAATAGAGGTTTAACCTAAAAAATATTGTACATTGCATTATCTATTTTGTAATTGACTTTGTAAAAATATAGAGGAAGCCATCTATTAGAAATAAAAATTAGTTTAGAAATGAAGAAAAACATAGGAATCGCATAATTTATAAGAATTTGATAGTTTATTAATTAAATAAATAAATGTACACTACAAAGCAGGAATAATAAGTAGAATAGGGTATAAATTTAGTATATTTTTTTATGAATAGAAAAAGTATTTATTTTATTTATTTTTATTTTTTAGGATTTTTTATTTGAGTTTATAGATTTATTATTTACTTCATGTTTATATATTCATTATTCACGTCGCTATGGTAAGGGTAATACAAGATTCGAACCCAAGATCTGGTGAGGGTAGTACAAGATTCGAACCCAAGATCTTTAGGAGGGTAGCACAAGATTTGAATATATGTTCATTATTCACCTCGCTACGGGGAGGGCAGTACAAGATTCGAAACCAAGATTTCCGGGAGGGTAGCACAAGATTCAAATCAAACCCAAGATTAACCAAGATCTCCGAGAGGGTAGCACAAGATTCGAATCAAACCCAAGATTCATTATTCGCCTCGCTACTGGGAGGGTATTACAAGATTCGAAACCAAGATCGTTGGGAGGGTAGCAGAAGATTAGCACAAGATTCGAATCGAACCCAAGATCTCGGGAGGGTAGCAGAAGATTCGAACCCAAGATCTTCGATTTGGATCTCTAGGAGGATAGCACAAGATTCTAATCAAACCCAAGATCTCTGGGAGGGTAGCAGAAGATTAACACAAGATTTGAATCGAACCCAAGATCTCGGGAGGGTAGCAGAAGATTCGAACCCAAGATCTCTGATTCGGTGAGACTTCATTATTCGAACCAAAGATCTCCAGTTGGGTGAGACTTCATTATTCTAACCAAAGATCTCCAGTTTTGTGAGACTTCATTCCATGGCCATCCCTACTTGAGCTAATTCTACAAGATAATTCTTTAGTCAAAATTAGTTTTTATATTCTAACTGTTTTTTTTTTGCTAAGCAAGAGTAGGGCCTTCTATTTCATTAATAAAATACATAAATTACAACGATCCACCTGGAGTTGTGGAAGACGGGAGGGACCTGAAAGCCCAACCGAAAACGGGCAAACCACCCAACTACTAAATTCGAACAAAAAGGAAGCCGGAAGCCGGAAGTGGTTCCAAAAACCAGGAACAAAGCTGAAGTCAAAAGCGGGAAAGATGAGCTGGCTTAAACTTTTCCGATAGATCAAGCAACCAGAACCGAAGATCTTCACCAATGATCCAGCATACCCAAACCAACGGTGGAGGATAAAATCGCAACGGTAAGAAGCGTGACCCTTACCAAACCCGACCACCAACTAGCACATTCAATCCCAGCCGTCGATCCGCTGCGGATGATCCAACGGCCGACGATCATATCGCACCGACCAACGTGACTGAACAATAGCGTGTGATAAAGGCGGTTTTCAAACCGACCCCCCCGCCACGTGTCGCGCTCTGAAGGTGTTCGCTACAAAAAATGAAAAACTGTTTTCTGCCCGCAAGGCCTATGATCGCCGAAAAACCATCCTCCACCCGGTATTCTGGCATCAACCCACGACCCGAGTCAGCACCGACCCCCAATGCACAAAATGGAGGGAACGGATGAGATGCGCCAACAGAAATGGAGAGAAGACCCAGCGGGCCCCACAAAACCACACGGGCAATCTCAACCGTCCAACTCGAAGGCCAGATCTGATGGCCAGGAACAATATCGCAGCGCCGAACCTGACCACACTATAACGTGCGATGAAGGGTGGTTTCCACAACTGCCCCCTGCCACATGTCGTGCATTCTATGGGATCGCTCTCAAAATAACAAAACCACTTACCACTGAGAAGCTGTGCGATCACCGGAAACCCGCCCTTCGCCATGACCGCAATCCCGGAAGCGGGAAGGGGATGCCTACTGCGGCACCCCATTAAATGTTCATTCCGCCAACTCGTACCGTGTACCCTGGAACTGATCCCGAGTTTATTAAGGAGATAGAACCACAAAGTGCCACCCAAAAGCCTGGGAAACCTTGTCGAGATGAACCGGGAGTAGCTGCACCCAAACCAGACACTCAGCCTCACAGGAACATCCGAGTGGGCCGAGAAGGAACCCTCCGGTGACATCAAATCATTGAATTCAACCCCGCTCGATATCAGAAAACCTCCTTGTCCTCAGCAGCTTGATCCTCACAGATAGCCTTTAGACGACTTGGAGGAATTTCTTGCCACTTTATCACCTTTCCACACTCTGCACTGCTTGCCCCTTGATTGGCCAGTAAGTCAGCCAGCTTGTTGGCCTTACGTCGAACGTGGTTGAAACTTATGGTACGAAGACCCTGAAGATGTATTTGGATTCTTTGAAAAACCTGGATAAGTTTCCAATGACTCGAGACTCTTTCCGGCCCAGAACCACCGCTGATTCTTTTCACTGCGTTGATAGTAATCTCTGAGTCTGCTTCCACAATGATATTAGAGCACTGATTCTGAGATAGGAACTCAAGACACTGCTCCAGCACCATCACTTCCGCCATGTTATTGGTAGCCCTGCCTAAATGGTAGTGGAAGATAAATATAATATTGCCCTCGTCATCTCTTAAAGCTCCTCCATAACCAGCAGTTCCCGGATTGCCTTTGGAGGCACCATCAATGTTGAATTTTAGAAAGCCTTTAGGTGGGGGTTGCCAGTAGTCCTTTTCTGTTACCATGGTATTATTCTTTCTGTTTCTACCTTGAGGAGTTATCCCTTGCAATCCCAGTTGCCTGAGAATTCTATGCTCTTCATCTGAAGGGGGATTCGAGGGGATATTCTTAACAGTAGAGCTGACTATCTCTCTGATCTGTTTCAAGATAAGATCAAGAAGATGTTGTGCTGAAGACTTACCATTCTTGAAAATTATTTTATTTCTCTCTTTCCAAATGTTCCAGATAATAAAGTAGGGTGTGAAGGTCCAGGCCAAATTTAGGACTTCATTCTCCTTGAAGTTTGTTCTCCAGTGGTTTAGGGTGTTTATGATACTTCCTCTGTCCCTATCAGACTGCTGGAAAATCGCAGAGAACGAATCCCACAGCCAGGTGGTATAAGAGCAGCTATTGAGAATGTGCTCTGTTGTCTCCTCTTGCTCCTCACAGAGCTGGCATCTAGAGGGCCCCATAATTCCCCTTTTCCTAATATTCTCCCAAGTTAATATTTTCTTGTGATGAACCAGCCACATAAAAGTCTTGATCTTCATCCAACCTTGCTGCCTCCAAAGCTGTGTCCAGGTCTTATCGGGAACACTATAATTTAGCCCAAGTAGACAACCTTTAGCTTCCTTAAGATTAAAGGCTCCTTGCTTGTTATTACCCCATCTCAATTGATCCTGCCCTTCTATTTTTAAGATCATCCTTTTCTTGAGCAGGTCCCCCAGAGCCTCTGCTTCGATTTTTAGGGGGTTGTCCTCACCACATTCAATGTTTCTCCAGCTTCTCCATTTTTCAGGGGTTTGCGAAAGATCCCAAAAATCCTTAACTCTGATTAACCCTTGTGCATCTGTTTCCTGCTTTAGGTTAACAAAATTCTCTGTTAACAGAATTGGTTCCTGCTGCCATTTGTCCTCCCAGAAAAGAGCCAGATCTCCTACTCTAATTTCCCAGAAACTATTCTTTTGAACTAGAAATCTGTTCTCCCAGGCTCTGTTCCATATGCAGGAGCCTTTTATAGTTCCAGCCATTCTTATGAGATCATTATTGTGCCACGAGCTGGCATACTTCTCTTTCCATATCCTTGCCCACTGAGCTTTTGGCTCCTTCACCCATCTCCACCAGAGTTTGGCTCCTAGAGCTTTACAAAGAATCTCTTGATTATCCAGGCCGAGGCCCCCCTGACTCATGGGTTTGCATATTTTTTCCCAGGAAACCAAGGCCCATTTCTTTCTAGTTTCCTCCTTTCCCCACAGGAAGTCTCTTTGAATGTCTCTGATTTGCTCTAGAACACCTTTTGGAGCTAGGAGCGCTGATAACATAAAAACTGGGATGGATTGAAGAACAGCCTTAGTCAGAACTAACCTGCCAGCCAGGTTCAGGGCACGGAAGGTCCACTTATTAGCTCTATCATGCATCTTATTCAGTACCATTTCCCAAATACTCTTATGTATGGGTTTGGCAGTAAGCGGTATTCCTAAATATTTAGAGGGGAGGGAATCCCTTTGAAATCTAAGAATTCTCGAGATGTTTCTTTGGATGGCAATGTTTGTGCCGAAGAAGAAGATTTTTGATTTAGAGAGGTTAACTTCCATACCTGTAGCTAGGGAAAAATCTTTGAGAATTTGTTTAAAGGCCAAAGCCTCTTTAACTGTTGGAACACCTTGCAGTAAGCTATCATCAACAAATTGTTGATGAGTCAGCACAAAGCCATTCTCTGAAATTTGAAGACCCCTAATTATACCCCTATCCTTAGCCTGCTTGATAGATCTCCCAAGCCCTTCCATCGTAAGAATAAAAATGAAGGGAGAAAGAGGGTCTCCTTGCCTGAGGCCTCTAGAAGGATTGAATGTTTCTGAGGGGGATCCATTAACTAGAATGGAAAAATTGGAGGAGAACACCAGTGTCATAACCCATATGACCTAGTTGTGGTTGAACCCAAAGGCATAGAGAACCTTCTTGATGTAATTCCAATTCACTTTGTCATACGCTTTGGAAATATCCAATTTCATGAGCATCCCCGCCTATTTTTTGCTGGTTAGCGTGTGCACCACCTCGTGTGCTTGAATAATGTTGTCAAGAATCTGTCTTCCCTCCACAAATCCCGATTGTTCTTCAGACACAAGCAAGGGGAGGAGAGGTTTGAATCTATTAGCCAGTAATTTGGATATTATCTTGTAAACCACATTACATAATGCAATTGGTCTGAACTTGTCTGGCGATTGAGTAGTGTCCTGTTTGGGGATAAGAGAAATAAAGGAGGTGTTGAGGGCTTTCAGGATAGTTTTACTTCTCCTTGAATCCTCAACCACATTCACAATGTCCTCTTTGACTATATGCCAACACGCCTTAAAAAAATCCACATTGAACCCATCTGGGCCTGGTGCTTTACCATTATGCATATCTTTGAGAATCTCGCTGACTTCCTCCTCCTCCACTAGTCTATTGAGGTTAAAATTGTCCTCTCTGGACACCAGTTTGGGGATATACCCTGTGATTCCCTTGATGGCCTGATCCCTGTCAGGAGTGTCTTCCCGAGTGATAGTCCGGAAATGTTGGACAAGCACCGCTTCAATATCTTTATGAGTGGTCTGGATTTCTCCTCCCTCATCTTTAATCATGGAGATCCTATTGTGAGCTCTGTTAGCTATTGTGGATTTGTGAAAAAATCTAGTGTTCCGTTCTCCTTCCTTGAGCCATTGAATTCTGGATTTTTGTCTCCAAAATATTTCCTCTTGTTTGCATAAGTTTTCCCAAACTAGATGGTATTTATCAGCCTGTTCACTTTTAGCTTTATCAAATCCTTCATTTATCAGATCCTTATTGAGTTCTAGCATTTTGATTTCCACTGCTTGTTTCTCCTAAAAAATGTTACCAAAATCTTTCCGGTTCCATTCCTTTAGTCTGAACTTAATGTGCTTCAGTCTTTTATGAAGAAGAAACATCTTAGATCCTTGTATTTGCAAGTCTTCAGCCCACCATTTTTCAATTTTACTAATGAAATCCGAATGGAAGAGCCAGATGTTTTCAAATCTGAAGGGTCTATTCCTAAGAGAATCAATACCCTTAATTTCCAACTAAATCGGCCAGTGATCCGAACCTCCAAAATGAAGCACTCTAGTTGTTATCTCACTATTTAGAAACATTAATTCCTCCGATATCATGAACCTATCCAACTTAGACGCTACCTTCGCCTCACCTCCTCTTTTATTGTTCCATGTAAAAAGGCCATTGCTTGAATCTGACTCAACCAATTTCATATTGTATGTAAATGTTTGAAACACTAAGGTGTCTTTATTGAGCATTCTGGAACCCCTTTTTTTTTTAGAGACTTTTAATCATGTTAAAATCTCCACCCAAGATCCAAGGCTTTTCAATCTGTCTGAACAATCTGAGTTTATCCTCTAATTTTTGAGGTCCATAAACATTTGTTACCAGGAATGTTTCTGAAACCCCAACAGGTTGAATGACCACTGAAAGATAATTTCTTGATGCCTCTGCATCCAAAATGCTGATCCTGTTTGGGTTCCAAAGAGTAAGAATACCCCCCACTGTGTTCTCAGCTTTAACCTATAGAAACTCATTTCTCATGAGCCATTTGCTGTGTATAAGTCTTATTTTCTAAATGGAACATTTCGTTTCCTGGATGAAAATCATGTCCGGTATATCTTGCTTCATTCTAGAACTAAGCAATCTTTGTTTTCTCTTACTTCCTAAACCTCTGATATTCCAAGATGTAAATTTCATATTTAAAGATTTGTAAAGGAGTAACTAGTTAGGTCTTTCATCTTACCCAAATCTATCATTAGCTTTCCACATTCCATCAAAATTTCCTTTTTCTTTTTTTGGCCACTCTTTTTACCAGCATTTCTAGGAGCTAGTACTGGGGATGGTTTCATTGCTTTCACTCCTTTGATTTCCAGCTTGTCAGTGTTTAATCCTGTTTCTAACCCTCTTTCCTGAGTCTTCCATAAAAACAGCTGTTGTATTCTGTTGCAGTCCTCTTGGGGTAGTGAATCTATCCCTCCCTTGGTTCCCTGCATCAAGAACCCTTCCAGATCTAGGTGTTCCTTCTCTAGGATTTCTTGTAGTTCATGGTCTTCCAGATCTGTTTCACTTTGGGTCATTTCCATATCCATTTCTGCTTCAGTCTCCCTATTCATAGTTTCTTGCCTGTTACAAATCTCCTGTGTTATGTTATAGTTCTCCCCCTTCTCTTGTTCCTTAGGTCCTTCCTCCATTGTTAGGTCTTCACTTGTCATTTCTTCCTTTTCTTCCAGCACTTGAAACCTGTTCGGGTTGTTCTTCTGCCCCTCGCTGCGCTGTTGCCTTGAGCCCTTTCTGCCTCCTTTTCCTCTACTTACCACTTTCTGAAAGTTTTCAGAATCCTTCACATTATTCTGTTCTCCTTTATTGTCTACTTTACTAAGGGGGCAGTCTCTAATCAGGTGCCCATGTTCATGGCATCTACGACATCTGAACGGGATATGCTCATAATCCACCGTTTGGACCCATTCCTCATCCAAAACTTCCAGGATTACTTCATCTGGGAGAGCTCCTGATAGATCCATTTCTACACAAATCCTAGCATAGGAAGTGTATTTACCCCTTCTTGTGGCTTCTGAAGCTTTCACAAAACGACCTAGTTTATTGCCTATGGCAGCAAGCGACCCATGTTGCCAATAATCGAGGGGTAGGGAGTAGAGCCTTACCCAAACAGGTACCGAGGTGAATGTCTCCCTTTCTGGAACAAAATTCATCTTCCACGGCCTCATATAGAGGCCTGCTGCTGCGAAAAAGTAGGGTCCTCCTTCAAATATTCTGTCTTTATCCTCAATATTAGTAAATACCATAGTAAAAAAACCCTTTGACCCCAGATGGAGTTCAATATCTCCTTTGGGTTTCCAGTGGTATTTGATCCATGTCTGTAATTCCTTTTCAGATGGCCAAATTCCCATGAATTTGCAGATTATGGCATAAGTACCCATATGTTCCCTGTGCTCCTGCAAAGTAGGATCATTCAACACTATTCTCGGAGTAATCGCCATTTTGGGTTTGCACGGTCCCTTTTGATCTTTGTCCCTTGTTCCCTGGCTTTTGTCTTCTTCCTCTTTGTCCTTTGCGCTACTGTTCTCTTTGGTTCTGGCCCCATCTGACTCCTTTTCATTATTTTTCCCCCCTTCCTCACCAGAACTTCTGACTTTACCCATTGGTGACTTGCCTTTGCCAGTCATTGCTTCCTTGTAGGAGGGAGTGGAGCTCCCTCCTCTGCTACGCTCCATCAGGGGGAACCTCCGAGCCCCTCTGTAACTCTATCGTCACGCCCTCGAATTTGCTCTCTCCCGCCACAGTCCTACTCACCTCCCTAAGCTATATTAGCTCCTTTTATATTCTAACTGTTATAAAACATATCTCTTCATCTATTTTTTTTGGTAGGTAAGCACCCATGGAGAATTTGAACCAATGACCTATCGCAAGGAGTGCCTTAACGGTGCATCCATTCACCATCAATCCAAAGCCCCATGGGCTATCTCTTCATCTATTTAATTTAATGCCATTAAAGTTTTTTTATGTGATTTTTACCTAAAGATATCTCAACATTCATAATAGAGATCACAGAAGCTTGGCATAGCTAAGTGGTGGTGGTTGTGGAATGAAGTCTCATTGAACTAGAGATGTTAGTTGTAGCAGGGTTAATAATGGACATATAAACTTGAAAATATTTTTATTTTTTTATTTATTATTATAATAATTTTTATTTATTATTATTATTATTATTTTTAAGTTTTATTGTTTAGAATAATTAAGTTTGACCTTGTTATTAGTAATCTTCATTTTGGTTAAAATAATAATAATAATAATAATAATAATTTAATTCTTCATTTACAACTAGTTTCCATCTATTACTTCATTTTAATTAAAAAATTGTTTATTAATTAATGGTAATATTTTAGTCAAAATTAGTTGTTATATTCTAACCGGTATAAAACATATCTCTTCATCTATTTAATTTAATTCCATTAAAATTTATTTATGTGATTTTTACCTAAAGGCCTCTCAACATTCATAGAGATCACATAATAATTATTTTGTTTGATTGAACCATTAATAATATTATTATTTATAAATTATTAAAATTAATGTTTTTAATTAAATTCAAGAAAATTATCTAAATTATATTTATTTATTAATATATAAAATATTTAAAATTAATAATACGAAACCTTTAAATTAATTGGTGGATATGAGTATATATATGAACTATTAATTGGTTGATATGAGTATATATATGAACTTTAGATGCAAGGAGGCTTGTTGACTTTTTTTAGGTTGCCTTCACTTTTAATAAATTAAAAAAAAATAGATTTTTGCCATGTGGCTCCCCACCCACCATATCATAGGGATTTGAGATTATTCCAATTCTAATAAGTTACACATTATTATTTATAACATTCATTTATATATAAGCAAATTTTATTTAGCAAAACTATCCATTACTTTTAATAAATTTAAAAAATTAGATTCATGCCACTTGACTTCCCACCCACCAATTTCCTAGGGATTTGAGATTATTCAAACTTTAATAAGTTCCTCCATGTTGAGATTATTCCAATTCTAATATGTTCCTCATTGTTCCTCATTGTTATTTATAATATTCATTTATATATAAACAAATTTTATTTAGCAAAATGGTCCATTACTTTTAAAAAACTTTAAAGGCTCCCAATGCCAATATCGATATCATCTGTGGCTTCTAAGATATTCTGACTGATTAACAACACTACCCACCCACCAATGTCCTAAGGATTTGAGATTATTCTAATTCTAACAAGTTCTTCCATTAATTAAAGGATTCGTGAGCATGCTGCTGACATCAAGCATGACAGGACCTGCTCCTCTGCTTTGGCGGAGCATGCAGATAAATCTAAGCATCACATCTGCATTGAGGAGGCCCAAGTCATTGCTAGGGTTAGTCATTTCCATCATCGTAAATTGAGGGAGGCCCTAGAAATTGAAAAAAGACCCAATAATTTGAATAGAGATGATGGTTGGAATATTAGTAGAAGTTGGGTCCCTGTCCTATCCTCCTAGTTTTTTAGGCTTCTTTTTGGGATTTATTTTGTTTGTTTGTTTATCTATGTAGGTATTGGCATCCTTTCTATAGTATTTGTTGTTGATTTATTTTTCATTAGAGTTTATTTTCTTGATCCTTCGTGTTTTTTTATGTATTTTATCATCCTATTCGTTCTTAACTCCTTTTAGTATCTTTGTTATTTGTTTAATGGGCCTAAGCCCCATATTTTATTGTTCACTCAGTTTTATTTATTGATTATTTTTCTTTGGATATATATATATATATATATATATATATATATATATATATATATATATATATATATATATATATATATATATATATATATATATATATATATATATATATATATATATATATATATCTATATATATATATAGATATTGACTTGTATATATTTTTGTTTCATTTTACTTTTCCATTAATTATTTTATTTATCAAATGATATTGTGTCGATTAGGGTCTTCACTCGTTTTTATAATTTTTGACCCCCCTCCTTTAAAGTTTGACTTTGATTATTTATTTATTTATTTTAATATTATTTCTCAAAAACTAGCTGTTTAATATAGTGATTACTTATTAATATTTGTTTTTAATAAATTAATAAACTAATATCACAATTTAAATATTATTTTTCAAAAAATAGTAATATTTGGTTTTAATAAATTAATTTAAATATTATTTTTCAAAAACTAGTAATATTTGGTTTTAATAAATTAATTTAAATATTATTTTTCAAAAGCTAGCCATTTAGTATAGCCATTACCTGTTAATATTTTTAATAAATTAATGAAATAATATCATTATTTAAATACTTCTTCAAAAACTAGCTGTTTAATATAGTCGTTACCTAATAATATTTGTTTTCAATATACTAATAAATTAATATTATAATTTAAATATTATTGTTCAAATATAGTCGTTACTTGAAATTATGTCTCTACATTGCTCTATATATAAGCCTTTTCCATGGTCTGCCTCTTCATCTGGTCCTGATGATGAACCACACTTGTTGGTTCGAAACGTGTCAGCCAAAAAATTCTCTCATGTGATTTCTACCGAAAGACTTTGCTTAATTCCTTATGGATCACAGAAGCTTGAATACAGAAAAGTTCCTCCATGTTGAGATTATTTAAATTCTAATAAGTTCCTTATTATTATTTATAACATTAATTCATATAAGCAAATTTTATTTAGCAAAATAGTCCATTACCTTTAATAAATTTAAAAAATGATATTCGTGTCACGTGGCTCCTCATCCACCAATTTCCAAGGGATTTCAGGTATTCTAAAAAGTTTGTCAATATTATTTAGATCATTCATTTACATATAAGAAATTTTATTTAGAAAAATGACCCATTGCTTTTAAGAAATTTTAAAAAATAGATTCGTGCTAACTGGCTCCCCACCCACCAATTTCCAAGGGACTTGAGATTATTCCAATTCTAGTAAGCTCCTCCATGATACGTTCTTCATTATTATTTATAAGGTTCATTTATATATAAGAAAATACATAACAAGGTATTTTCCATCCATTCTGTAGGTAAGATGCCCGTCAACATGTTCCTAGGAAATTGAGATTATTCCAATTCTAAGAAGTTCCTCAATATTATTTAGAACATTCATTTATATATAACCAAATTTTATTTAGAAAAATGGTCCATTACTTTTAATAAATAAAAAAAAATAGATTTGTGCCAAGTGGCTCCCCACCCAAAAATTTCCATGATAATTTCCTCATTATTATTAATAAGTTTCATTTATATATAAGAAAATATATAATAAGGTATTTTCCATCCATTCTGACATTAATATGTCCCTTAGCGTGTTCGAAGATCATATTGTCTACTCCAATATTCTACTCACACTAGAATAATGTGGGCTACAAGTTGTGAATGCTACATCTTCTTTGATTAAAAACATAGTTTTCCATACCATATATAACAAGGTATTTTCCTATAATCATGACAACAACTTACATCCCTATCTGCTTTACGAGTTTCTGCGCGTACATATATTCGTACGCTGCCACGAGTGTATGATATGTTGAAAATTCAACAAGAAAATCCAACAAGAAAATCCTAATTTAATTTTGTCCTTGAATTAAATTAGAAATTAAATTGTAATACCACATCTCATGACAACTTGTAATAGTTAACTAAGTTAATTTGACTTAGTTGGCTCAACTAATTTGAGTTGAGGGTCTAACTAAAGTCATGTAGAGTGTCTCCTACTTTTTGGAAGCCCGGGTTGAGATTATTTTGAGTTGTAATTATTTAATTCAATTTAACTAAGTTAAATTCACTTAAACTAGTTCCAAATGATGGAGGAATAAGTGGAAGATCCAACAATGGTGGGTAACCTATAGTAGTGGGGTGAACCAAAATTGATCAACTAGTAAACTAAAGATTCATTCATAATTAACTCATGCATGTCAGATCAGAGAAAGAACTAGTTGACATTGGAGTTCACTGACAATGTACTATCAGTTGTATAATCATCTGAATTGTACAGGTGGTGAATGCAATCAGAGGAAGGCCTATGAGAATTGCACAATTCATATTTGTGGAATTTCCCAATTAAATATGGCTAATTCGATAGGAAACTGCGCAAGGGAATAGGAGCTTAGAAGGCAACATAATTGGATAAGTATTAGCTTGAGCTTGTTTGGGAAGTAGTGTTATACATAGAGATCGTGGAGAGGTTTCTCGGGCTTGAAAAAAACATTGTAATATTCTCATATTTTCTGATTAATGAAATATAAAGATAGGAATGGTTTTTAGTTGTGGCTTTACCCAAAAAATTATTGTGTTATGTGTGATTGAATTCTTTCTCTTTTATGTTTCATGATTTCATCAATCATTTATTGTTTTTGATGATGAGTAGAGTAGATTTAAGTAATTTTTTTTAGCATATTACAATCTACAGTTTGAATCTACAAGGAATTTCTACATGGTATCAGAGCTAAAATCACTGTAGGAGAGGAGAATATGATTTTTACTTTTGTAGGAGAAATCAAATTTGCAGTATGACACTTTAGAGCCAGCAGGATGTCCTTCTACGGATTGAGACTCGAAGATGCCCTTAACGGTAATTCTAACTATATTTCTTGGAAGGACAGGATGGAGACAGTGTTGGAAGACATCGAGCTTAAGGAATTCATAGACAAAGATATTCCTAAGTGAGTTGATGCTTAGGATATGGAAGCATGGAGAAAGTGTGTAGCAAAGGCAAGAAGGATTATCCTAGAATGAGTTCGAGATCATACTGCCTCTAACTTCCATGGTAAGGAAACTACATTTGTAATGTGGAAGGCCTTGACATACTTATTTTAAAACTTTAGTGACCATGGGAAGATGGCATTGAAGGACAAGCTTAGAAAAGTCAAGATGGAGAAGGGCGACACACTACCAAAGTACTTGACCAAGTTCACCCAATGTCAGGATGAGCTTGGAAGTGTTAGTGTGATAGTTGTGGAAGATGATCTGGTGAGCCTAACACTTCTAGGCCTTCCCAAGAGTTGGCACAACTACCAATACTTAGCTAATGGGAGGGAGAAGCTACTAGAGTGGATTTATTATGGTATGACTTGGTAGAAGAAGAGATTTGGTGGAACTATAGTCATGGATAATCACCCAAGCATGATGATGAGGAGAACTATACCTTAGCTAGAAAGGTGAAGAAAGGGGAGGGGAAGTCATCCCATTCCAAATGAGATTGCTATCAGGGCAACAATAAGAAGGACATGTCGAAGATTAAATGTTTTCATTGTCATGAGCTAGGACACTATGCCACAAAGTTGCCACACAAGAAGGATGGTAAGAAGCCCTCAGGAGGAGAGGCATGTGAAGCTCTTTCTTCACAATTTAGACTGGATTTCACCCTCATCGCTTGCATGGTGAAAATGGTGATGGGTAGTTTGTGGTACCTGGATAGTGGGGCCTCATTCCATATGATAAAAAATAAAGGGTTCTTCAGTGACTTGGAGGAGAAGGACCTCAAGATGCACATTAAGATGGGAGATGATGGGAGTTATAGTGCGACTGACATCAATACTATTACCTCTCAGAGGGAGTCTGGTTCTCATCTCACATTAAAAGATGTCATGTATTTTCTAGGCTTGAAGAATAATTTGGTTTTAGTTTCCATGTTTGAGGACCATAGATACGATGTGATATTCAAGAAGGGAAAGGCTTTCCTTCATCGCATAGCCTCAGGACGGGTGAAGCGGATCAAGGTTCGGGTGAAGAACCTTTACAAATTTGATGTAGAAGGCTACACTTCTTTGAACACAAAAGCAGAGAAGGGGTAGATCTGAGACATCAGTGAGTTATGGCATAGAATATTGGGTCAATTGCACCACAGAGATTTGAAGATCATGCATAAAATTTCTACAGGGCTTCCCAAGGGTACACTAGAGCAGAGAGACACAAGCAAAGGGTGTACATTGGGGAAGTACACCATAACTTCCTTTCATGATAAAGATAGTTGAGCACAAGAGATCCTTGATACAGTTCACTCAAATGTGTGTGGACTGTTATCGACAACATCCACGACCAAGCATAGGAATTATGTAATATTTGTTGATGAATTTTCTCGTAAGTGATGGATTTTCTTCATGCGAAGGAAATATGAGACGTTCGCTAAATTTTGTGAATTTAAAGCACTTGTCGGGAAAGATACTGGCGGGAAATTTAAATCTCTTGGAAGAAATAACAGTGGAGAATATGTGTCGAATGAATTCAAAAATTATGTTCATCAGAAGGCATTCGACGAGAGTTAATAACGCCTCATAACCCACAACAGAATGGGGTGGCTGAAAGTAATAATAAAAGTATTGTGGGATCTGCACACACGATGTTACATGATCAAAACCTACCCTTGCACTTTTGGGCTGAAGCGTTCAACATAGTTGTTTATGTGCAGGAATGAAGCTCTCATCAAATTCTTAGGATGATTACACAAGAAGAAGCTTTTTCAAGTAAGAAACCAGATGTGGCACACTTCAGGATCTTTGATTCATTAGTTTACTATCATGTTACTAAGGATGCACAAAAAACTCTAGAGCCAACAGCTAAGTTGGGCATATTTTTGGGATACACTAATACACCTCAAAACTATCGGGTGTACTTGCCATCCAACAGGATGACAGTGGTTCACAGAGATGTTAAATTTGATGAAGAGAAGGCCATGATATGTTCCCTTAAGAGGGAGCTTCAATTACATGCATATAAGGATATTTTAGCTCCAAAGGAGGAACCTTAGGATGATGTGGAGTAGCCACAAGCGGAGGAGCAAAGAGTGGAAACACCCACTCATGCAGATACTTCCAGATATGGAAGGAAGCAAACCAGAGAGGTTGATTTATTGATGAATGATGCTAGAGATAATTTGGGAGCCCTGACATCATAGTGCAGGCACAGGAGGTCACCATATTGGTACACTAACTACATGGCTCTGATGAGCGAGAGTGTAGAGGTTGAGCCATCCTCATTCGAGGAAGGAGTGTAGCAACCAATATAGGTTGATGCCATGGCTGAGAAGTATGACTACATTATCAGAAACGGTGTTTGGGAAGTTGTCCCAAGACCAATAGACAAGTCATTGGTGAGTTCCAAATCGCTTTATAAGGTAAAGCAAGTAGAAAATGGGAGTGTGGAGAAACACAAGGCCATATTTGTGGCCATAGGATTCTCTCAGGTGGAGGGAATTGATTACGATGAGACCTTTGTTCTAGTAGCAAGGTACTCTTCAATCATATCGATTATATCAATGTCAGCATAGATGGGATGGATGATACATTAGATGGATGTGAAGACAACATTCCTCAACAGTATGATTGAGGAAGAGGTGTATATTGAGAATCTGGAAGGATTTGCGACCTTTAGTATATATTTTCATGTGTGTAGACTCAAGCAAGCATTGTATTGACTAAAACAAGCACCTTGTGTTTGGTACACCAAAATTGATAGTTATTTAACTAGGTTGGGCTTCACCAAAAGTGAAGCAGATGCGAACCTTTACCATATTGTGGTTGAAGGTAAATTGTTGATTATAGTATTATATATCAATGATTTGATTCTAACAGGTGATGAGAAGTTGATAAAATCTCGCAAAGGGGATCTTGAAAAAGAATTCGAGATGAAGGAATTAGGGCTCAAGCATTACTTTCTTCGTATGGAAGTATGGCAAGGATATGGGGAACTGTTTGTCTCTCAGGGAAAGTATGCCAACAATATACTAAAGAAGTTCCACGTGGAGAGAAACAAACCCATGGAGACTCCTCTAGAAGGTAATTGGAGGAAGGAAGATGTTACTTTAGGTGAACTAGTGGAGGATACTATTTATAGACAACTTGTAGGTTCACTTATGTATTTGGTGAACACACGACCAAACATGTGTTTTATAGTTAACCAGAAGCCAACCAAACATTGTTGGAAGGAAGATAAACATGTGGTGAGATATCTCAAAGGCACCACTTAGTTTGTTCTTTGGTACGGATGGATAGAGGGAGTGAAGCTTCAAGCCTTCACAGATGTAGATTGGGCAAGGAGTCCATCTGATAGAAAGATCACATTAGGGGGAATCTTCAGTACTGGGCTAGCAATAGTTCCTTGGTATAGCAGGAAGAAAAGATCAATTACACTCAGTTAAGTAAAAAGAGAGTACATGGCTACTAGTCAAGCAACTTGTGAGGTTATCTAGATTAGGAAGATCCTTGTTGCATTATTTGGTCAGTAGATGGATCCTACAGTGATTTACTGTGACGAGAGTTGTATCAAACTCTCTCAGAATCTAATTTTTCATGATCGATCGAAGCATATCGACATCTGGTATCACCATCTATGAGATTGTGTGCAAAGGATAATCATATTTCTGGAGTACATAGAGGAGCTGGATGCAAATGATTTGACAAAGGTATTGTCAAGATGAAAATTCGAGTTTCAAAGAGGTAGGATTGGGGTAGTAGAAAATCCATTTCTCATTGAGAGGGAGGGTTGAAAATGAAACAAGCAAATCCTAATTTATTTTTTTCCTTGATTTAATTTAGGAATTAAGTTGTAATTCCACATCTCATCACAACTTGTAATAGTTAACTAAGTTAATTTTACTTAGTTGGCTTAGTTAATTCTAGTTGAGGGTCTAACTTGAGTCATGTAGAGTGTATCCTACTTTTTAGGAGCCCTCGTTGAGTTTATTTTGAGTTGTAATTATTTAATTTAGTTTAACTTAGTTAAGTTAGTTAAACTAGTTCCAACTTTGGAGATATTAGTGGGAGATCTAGTAGTGGGGTGTAAACTATAGTAGTGGGGTGTAACTAGCACTGATCAACTAGTAAAATGACAATTCACTCATAATTAACTCATGCATGTCAGATCAGAGATATACTCAGTTGACATTGAAGTTTAGGGACAATGTACTATTAGTTGTATAATCATCTGAATTGTACATGTGGTGCATGCAATCAGAGGAAGGCCTATGAGGATTGTGAAATTCATATTTGTGGAATTTCCCAATTAAATATGGGTTAATTCCCTAGGAAACTGTGCAAGCAAATAGGAGCTTTGAAGGAAGAAAAATTGGCTAAGTATTGGCTTCAGCTTGTCTGGGAAGTAGTGAGATAGATATATATAGTGGAGAGGTTGCTCAAGATTGAGAAAAGCATTGTAATACTCTCATATTTTCTGATTAATGCAATATAGAGATAGCAAGGGTTTTTAGCTATGGCTTTCCCTAGAAAAGTATTGTGTTATGTGTGATTGAATTATTTCTCTTTTATGCTTCGTGATTTCATCGATTGTTTATTATTTCCGTTGATGAGTAGGGTAGATTCAAGTCAATTGTTTTAACATATTACATTCTACAGTTTGAATCTACAAGGAATTTCTACATGATAGTGGCAAATTTAACATGTACAATCTCTATGAGAAGTTTGGGCATTTGATATTGGATCATGAGTCCTACTTACGGGATCTTGAATCTCGTGAGGAATATGTGTCACCACACAAATAAGGAGTAAAAGGTTTGACTAGCTTATACCACGAATCCCCATGACATCAATTATGTGTCCACTATAAATTTAGTAACTCAGTGTGGTTTAGATGTTAATGATTTGAAGGAGTGTTCTATGGAATATTGCTTTACTTTTCAAATAAAAATGTATAAAACTAGCTCAACTATGAATTTGGTTTGTGCTAGGTTTTCAGTGTAGGATTAATATAGAATTAGGGAAAGTAGCATGAATGAATTTGTGCTCTAAAATTAATTAGCATTCATTCAATAATAAATTTTCAAATTGCAAGCTGATCTTATTAGTTTTTTCATTAAAGATCAATATTGGTATATTTTAATCAAAAACCTAAGAAGTGTTTAGAGTAATATAATTTCTTCGTGTGTAATTTTTTTTAATATGTAAAATTTGAAAAAAATGTTTGCATCTCAAACATAAATTTGGCAAAAAAAATATAGCCCAAATATAAAATAATAACATTACTTGAAATGCTTAAAAATGTTTTAACCATGAAAATTTATTTCTTTTCATTATACATATTAGTTGACATTGAAATATTTTACTTAGGAAGTACATTGTTTATATTAATAAGTTCCATGATAAGCACCTCGATGATTAATAAATTATGAAATTTAGAAATTATGGTTGAATTTTTTAAATGTATTTTTATTTTAAAATTTGAAATGCATTATATTGTAAATTGATTATAAGTAGAATAGATGAAGTGAAAATATAAATTTGTTTTTTGTTTTTGAATTTAATTATCAATTTTTGAAATATATCATATATTAAAAAATTGTAAATTTATAGATTTAAAATTCCATGAATAATGTTTCACATGATATATAAAATTTAATCTATTCAAATGAGATTATAGTAATTGAATTTATGAATTTACAAATCCTTATTTCGTTTCAATTTATTTTATATTAATTTATTTTTAAAAAAATTATTATCTATTATTCATTTGTTTTTTTTTGGTTTATAATATTAATCCCTTAGGTTTAATATTATTCCCTTGGGTTTATGTTATCAATCCGTTGGGTTTTTAGTATTAATCCCTTGGGTTTATAATTTCAATCCCTTTAGGGTCTATATACCTTCCATTTATAATATTAATCCCTTGGGTTTAACATTATTCTCTTACCCGGATGCGGGTGCCTTAATGAGCTGTTAATGCTCATGCAAGCGACGCCGGCATCTGGCATCACGGCAGATCAGGTTGGCGATTTATGGCAGCTCATTTAATCGCATTAATGAGGCATTGGGTTCACGGCATGCGGGGTAAGGTTTTCAAGATGGTGAGCACAAGCAGCGATTCAGTTGTTCTGACCTCGACATTCTCTCTGGTTTATTCAGGCAGAGACATTCTCGGACGGAATTGTTCTCAGAATTTAGGCGCAGGGCAGAGCACTTGGAAGCCACCATGGCTCCATAGGCGTTCGCATCTAGCCAGCTTCAGGTATTTTGTCTTGATTCTTCTGGTTCGCATCTGGTATGGTCAGTCTTTTTTCCTTTGGCCCATCTCTGCAATAGGTCTCGCTACGGTCTTCGTTGAAGTTGTCTGGGCAGGGTGTGGGGTTCAGTCCGTCAGTACTGGGATTTTTTTCGTGGTTCTGTTTACTCTCTGTGCGGAGTTTTCCCTGGGGGCCTTCTATTCAGAGTACTGCTCTTTCCTGTTTCTTTTAGATTGGGGCGGGTCGTCTTTCTTCCTCCATCAATCCTTTCGCCCTTTCAGTTTATTAATCCTCTCTGCAATGGCCCGGCGTCGTGGAATTTCCCGGAGGGGTAGTAGTTCAAGAGCTCGTGGAGGTGTTAGGGGTAGGGGTGGACCTGGTCCTCGTTGCATTTCCCCGCTAGCTTCTGTCTCGCCAGCCTCACAGTCATCAGACCACTCCGGTCCGTCCCTTAACAGTTCTTTCCACTCTTCACGCTTCAAATTTAAAAGTAAGCTAAACAAGCCAATTATCTCTGCTATCATTACAGTCATCTTCTCAGAGGAAGAAGATGAGCTCACAGGCTCTGATGAACACTCCAAGGACAGGTCTCTCTCTCATAATTCTAGTGACTCTCAAGGAAGCATGGCGGGTGATGTCCTCAATAATCCAGGGGCGCAACAGGCTGAAGGTCATCAAGAGGATTCACGCCAACAACAAGCCTCCTCTCATGAGGATATCATTGCTTGTGCACCGGCGCAATTCTCAGGCACTGTACTGCATCTTGTGACTCCTTCAGGCAGCAACAATATGGAAATAGAAGACAATGTGATGGTGGAATGGGTTAGCTCTCCTTGCACAGCTAATGAAGAAGATACAGACTTGCCACCTCAGGCATAACTCACTCTGTCTCAGCAAGTCATCTCAGGACTGCGGTATTTTTTGGATGAAGTACTCAGTGGGTATGATTTCTGGTATTTTCAGTATGGTTCATTCTCATCTTCCAGCTTATGAGTCTGGCTTTCTAGCTTTTTGTAATAGCTGCATAGAAATGCATTTTGTAACAGGGAGGCGAGAAACAAAGTATAGACCCTATCTAGCTATATTAAGTTTTGGGCTTTTGGTTTTCATCTATGTAAATAGACGGCTAAGAGCTGACTGCAAAAGCTTTTTTGACAGAGGGCAGGCTACAGCCCCCTCAAAGGTTCAAACCTCTCTGTAAATATTTTTTCATCTTTTTTATACATAATAGAATAGTCTTTACTCAGAAAAAAAAAAAATATTATTCTCTTGGCTTTATAATACCTTTGAGTTCAATCATGGTCAACCATGGTCACATTATGACAAACACTACCTCTTGGTCCAATGTCACATTGTCACAACCATGGTCATCCACGTCAACCATGCTCCAACATTGCATTGTGACAATGATTGTCTCAATATGGAGGTCAACCATTGTCCAATGTCGTATTGTGACAAACACTATCTCAATATGAAAATGAATAATGGTCAACAATATTCCAATGTCATGTTGTGACAAATATTTATTTTAGGGTTTATAATATTTATCTTAGCGTTTATATTCCTTGGGTTTATAATATTTATTTTTTGGGTGTAATATTATTTCCTTGGGTTTATAATCCATTGGCTTTATTATTACCTTGGGTTTATAATACTAATCCCTTGGGTTTAATGTTATTTTATTGTGTTTATATTATCAATCCATTGGGTTTTTAATCCCTTAGGTTTTTAGTATTAATTCCTTGGGTTTATAATATCAGTCCCTTTAGGGTTTATATACCTTGTATTTATAATATTAATCCCTTGGGTTTAATATTTTTCCCTTGGTTTTATTATTCCCTTTGGTTTATAATATTAATCATAGGGTTTAATATAAATCCCGTGGGTTTACAATCATGGTCATCCTTGGTCAATGATGGTCCAATGTCAGAATGTGACAAAGATTGTCTCAATATGAAAATCAACCATGATCAACCATGGTCAAGCATGGTCCAACGTCAGATTGTGAAAAACATTGTCACAGTATGAAAATCAATGATTGTAAATCATGGTAAACCATGTTTATCTTAGGATTTATTTGTCTCAATATGAAAATCAATCATGGTCAACCATATTCCAACATTGCATTATCACAAATATTTATGTTAGGGTTTATAATATTTATCCCTTGGGTTTATAATATTTATCTTAGGGTTTATGTTTGGCCAATTTAATGTCCTTAAATTGTCAATCATAAATTATTGACCAGGGTAGGTATACTAATGAAGCACAGGTGCATTATATGTGCTAGAAGTTATTTGATGTCGTTATGTTCCTATTAGAGGCTAAACTTTAAAATTAGTGTGGAGATGGTATTGTTGATTATATTAATGTATTGATCCCTAAAGTTGTTAGCTAGTCTTCTTAGGAATTATTCTCTATTGAATCAATATATGGATGATATGAGAGTGATTTAAGACTTTACTTGTGTTAGACTGTTTTGGATTTTTGTCTTGAATTTTTATGCTGCAGCCAAATCTAATTTACTATGTGTAGGAGAGATCTATTCTATCAACTTGTAAATGAATAATGTCTGAATTTAATTACTAAGGAAAAGAGTCTCACTCTTTTACTTATTCAACTTCATCCAAACAAGACATTCTAAAAAGCAGCTATGCTATGAAATGAGACAATTGAACTACACTAAATAGAAATCAAATGAACATGGTCACATTGTACTAGATAAAAAGAAAATAAAATGATAGAGTTATGCTAGGTATAAATAAAAGGAAATTGCTTATGCATACAACGATTCAAGGGTGAAAACATCATACTGCATTTCAACACACAAAACAAAGCATCTATGATTAAGTAATAAAATAAATCTAAGTGCAATCAGTTAAAGCCATGTGCTAGTCATAGGGGCCCTCCATGAATCAGTCAACAATCTCCAATCAATGCAACATATAGCAAACATAAAACTAAGTCTATTACTTGCAAATGATTCTTAGCAAATTGTTCTCAGAAATTACATAAATCGGTGCGCCTCCAAAACACAGAGTGGCCATAGTTTTTATAATACTTCTCGACATAACAGCATGAGCATTTCAAGCCTAAATATCTTTATTTCGATCAAACTATGTCACTAAACAATAGATCCACTATTCAGAAAAGAAAATTGATAAGATTTAGTGAAAACTTGGACTCTGTCCTAGTGACAATCTTACAATTGACTTTAGGGTTGACAGTATTATCATGCGACCTTCTTGATGAATTAGTTAGAGGGAATAGGATGGAATCCACGAGGGGATTATTCCTTATTCATCCGTATCTTCCTTCATTGAGCTAGAGCTTTTGAACCCTGTGAATAATGGAGGCAGCTGCGAAAAACCAAATTAGTTGTAGAAACAGGCCAATTCTGTAGCCAAATGCATACTTTAACAAAACAATAATGTTTATAGACAAATATGAAGAAGAAGACATGTAAATTCTTACCTTTAATAAAACCTTTTGTCTATTGCATTATTTAGGTGATAAGTATAGGAAAAGGGGAAGAAATATAAGCAAAAAGGGTGTCAAGGTAAGACAGTCCTTGGACTCTACATTCCCCCATGCTGGAGGTTTTGTATGTCCGCATACAATTCATCATTGTCAGTCACTTATGCCTTCTAATCGTCGCCTCTAGGATTCATTTTCTTCTTCTTTCTAGAAACCACTGGCATCCTTGGTTTTCTCATGAGGATTTTATATTTTAGGTTGATAATTTCTCTTTGCATTGCCCTATTTCCCTTCTTTATCTTTTTGTTCTTTTTACACCACAAACTTAAATGAAGGATGAGGTTGTCACTTTTTGTAATTTGAATCTCACTCTGTGCTTTCCTTCTTTTGTTTTTTGGCTTTTCTTCTTGAGGAAGGGTCTTGGTTTGTGGTAAATCCTCTATTCTTTTGCTATCTTTCTTTCTTCTAAGATTTCCTTTTTTCATTTTCTGTAAAATATCCACTATGGGTAGTTCATCTTCTGATAATTCCAGTTGAGTCTGGGGTTCCTGTTCTTTTATTGCTTCCATTGTTCTCTTCCTTCCCCTGAGGGTCCTACTGCTGCTGGGCTATTCAGGAGATCTTTCTTCAAAATGGTTCCTTACCAGAAAATTTTCCCAGTTATCTGCTACACTCTGAAGGTGGAACTCAACCAAGATCTTTATCAAGCCATGACAATACATGGTATTATCTATGAATTGAAATTTTTTCTGAACGTTCATGGGCATTTGCTTGAGACTATGAAAGAGATAATAAGGAAGATTCATTTGGTGATCTTCAAGAAAATGCATCATTATCCTAACATGCTAGAAATACATATATCCAAACCGACCCTCACAAGTGATAAATTTTTGAAGTACAAGTAGTAAATTCCTCCATTTACTCTTAAGGGCTGTACTACGAATAACTTTATTAAATATAGTGGTGTCCATATTTGGATTTTTCAGGAAGACCTTCCAATCTTCTCTGTTGACTCCCCTATTTTTGAACCATTTCTCTCTGCTTCTAGGCAATTTAGTAGCTTCTGCGATCATGGAATCCGTTATGGTGATCTTAATGTCTCCTATTTCAGCCTCCATTCCATCAAACGAGCGTGAAAAAGTCTTTGTCACTTCCCTGTGAAAACCGTCGAATTTTTCTATGAATTGCAACCATTGTTTCTTCTGCAACAACTCCCTGGTCTGAGGATATCCCTCCAAGAATTTCTTCCCTGCTGGCTCGGTTCAGACAATAACACCCATTATGGAGGATGCTTTGCCTCAAGGACTGGTTACTTTGACAAGAGAATGGTGTTGGTAGGGTTTCATTTAGTGGTGGAGAGATAGAGTGGCTATGTGAGTTCGGAGAAATGCAAGAACAGGTGGATTATAATGAGGGTTGTGGAAATGAATTTGACCGTTGGGGTGCATTTAAAATAATAATTCGGTGATTACTTCAGCAAATTCAGAATGAGGACGTGATAGGGTTTTTAAGTGGTGGATTATGATGTTTTTTGATAAGCGACCATCACCTTTAAATTGCAATGATTTCATTTAATTTTTTGCAGTACTATGTCCTCTTAGTCATATATGTAATATATCAATCCCTATTGCTAAATTAAACTAGCACATGCCTTTGATTCACTTTGCTAACCTTATTTGTTGTTTTGAGATCTCCTGTAGGTACTTTGCTTTGTCAACTATCCTTCAATTTGAATCACCAAATGTCCCTATTAAGTAGGCTTCAAAATTTTTTATTAGGCTGCAGAAACTCGTCTTAGCTATAGAAACTTGTCCAAGTTGTGGAAATTTGTTGATTCTACAGCTGAAAAAAAAAATTTAATAAAGGAATTTTGTTATTTTCTTTTTGAAAAGAAAATTTAAAGTGCCAACAAAAATTGGTTTTCACTTCAAATTTTTTGTATAAACATGCCAACAACATGTTGGTTTTCATGCTTATACCTTTTATTATTATTATTATTATATATATATATATATATATATATATATATATATATATATATATATATATATATATATATATATATATATAGATATTTAAGTAAAACTGAGTAAAATTTCTAAGGTGGAAAAGAAGAAGAACTCTTCTTGACCATCTTCAGTTTTGAATTATCTTGGAACATTTTGACAAATTCTTCTTTTGTCAATGGCTTCTAGTAAAGTCTGAGTTGATGTCCATTTACTAAAAGAGGAATTTTGTCTTCATCAATAGTCTTAATTCTAACTGCACCATTGTCAAAGACACTTTCAACTTCATAAGGTCCAAGCCAGTGGGTTTGGAATTTTCCTTGAAATTTTTTGAACTTTGAATCAAAGAGTAATGCTAAATATCCTGGATGAAATTTTCTTTCTTTAATGTACTTATCATGCCATTTGGATCTCTGTTGTTGAACTAGGCTAGTTCTCTAGAGGGCTTCTTGTCTGATTTCATCAAGCTCATTAAGTTGTCTCATCCTTTGCTTCTGTGCTTCTGATAAGTCAAGATCTAACTGGACTGTTGTTTTATAGGTCTGGATCTGGAACTCTATCGGAAGTAAGACCTGCTTCCCATAAACAAGTTCATAGGGAGTATGTCCTGTAGTATTTCTCCATGTAGTTCTATAGGCCCATAAAGCTTCTGGAAGCTTTTCTACCTAGTCCTTTCTGTGTAAATGTATAGTCTTGGTAAGGATTGCTTCAATCACCTTATTTGTAGACTCAACTTGTCCATTGGCTTGTGGATGGTATGGAGTGGACTTCCGATGTTTGATCTTGTACTGCTCCACAAGCTTCTGCACTAATCTGGATGTAAATTGTGTTCCTTGATCTGTTACAATTTCTCTTGGAACACCAAAATGAGTGAAAATTTCCTCAAAATGAAATGAAACTACATCATTTTCAGTAGCAAAAGGAAGTGCTTTAGCTTCTACCCATTTAGTGACATAATCAGTACATACCAGAATATAGCTCTTTTTCTTTGAAGGTGGGCTGATTGGTCCAACAAAATCTAGTGCCAACTTTTCAAATGGTTCGATGAGTACCTACGGTTGCAGATTTGAAAGAGTGGGTTTTCCCATTCTCTGACAGCTATCAAATCTCTTAACATATACCTTGCTGTCCCTGAAAATGGAAGGATAATAATATCCTAATAGCAAGATTTTATAAGCAGTTCTTCTGTCAGAAAAATTTCCTCCACATGGCTCATAGTGGCAAGCTTTAAGTATATATGGTATTTCATCCTCTCGAACACATCTAATGATGAGATCTGGTCCTGTCTTGTATAAATCTTCATTTATCCATGAATAAGATGTGCTATTGTGGACTATTCTCCTCTTTTATCTAGGAGACAAATGAAATTCCATTTTTCCTGTAACTAAATAGTTAGCAATATCTACATACCAAGGTGATTTAGTAGATACTGCAAAAATATATTCATCAGGAAATTTATCCTCTACAGGTTGATCATTATTATCATTTTGAATTCTAGATAAAAAGTCGGCAATTGTGTTCTATTTTCCAGGCCTATCTAGAATGGTTATGTTGAATTCTTGTAACAGTAAGAGCCATCTGGTTATTCTTCCATTAGTGAATGGTTTATTCATTAGGTATATAATGGCAGAATGGTCTGTGTGAACAAAAGTTTCATAGCCAATTATGTAATGTCTGAACTTGTTAATGACATGAACTACAACTAAAAACTCCTTCTCAGTTACAGTGTAATTCAACTCTGCAGGAGTTAAATTTTTACTAGTATAATAGATTGAATAAGTAGTAAGATCTTTTTGTCCTAACATAACTCCTGAGGCTAAATCTAAAGCATCTATTGAGATATGGAAAGGCAATTTCCACTTAGGTCCTTTTAAGATAGGTTCTTCAGAAACTCTCTTTTTCAAATTTCAAAGATAGCTTGACATTTAGAATCCCAACTAAATTCACAGTCTTTGGTAAGTAATTTAAAAAGCAGAGATGCAATTTTTGTGAAGTTTTCTATAAATCTTCTATAATATTTGGTAAAACCAAGAAAACGTCTAACATCTCATTGACAATTTGGCACTGGCAAATTAGAAGTGACCTCAACTTTAGATAAGTCCGCCTTAATTCCTTCTTCTGAAATATGGTGACCTAAAAAAATTCCTTCGTTAGACATCATGAAATAGTTTTCATGGCTTAATGAGAGATTTGTTTCTTTACATCTTATTAATACTTGTTCTAAATTCTCGAGCGCCTCAATGAAAGAATCCCTATAAACTATGAAATCATCCATGTACACTTCCACACAATCGTGAGTAAGATCAGAGAAAATTATGAGGACTGCTCTTTGGAATGTTGCTGGAGCATTGCATAATCCAAAGGGAAGTACTCGGTAAGCGTAAGTGCCCCATGGACAAGTGAATTTTCTTTTATCTTGATCTTTAGGGGCTACCTAAATCTGGTTATATCCACTGAACCTGTCAAAGAAGGAAAAATATTTTTTTCCTACTAATGTGTCTAAGAGCTAATCTATGAAAGGTAGTGGAAAGTGGTCTTTTATTGTTGCTTTATTCAATTACTTGTAATCGCTTCATACTCTCCATTTTTTGTTTTTATTTGGAATGATTACTAGGGGTGAAACCCATCGACTGTGGGATATCGGATAGATGAAATTTAAATTTAAAATTTTTTGCAATTCCTCCTTAACAATTTCTTTTAAATTTGGGTTCATTCTTCGTTGACGTTGTCTAACTGGTCTTGCAATCTATTCAATGTAGATATGACGTATGCAAGTTTTAGGATGAATCCCTCTCATAGCAATGTATTCCCATGCAAAAGCAGAAGAATGTTTCTGTAAAACTTGTAACAATTGATTCTTTTGTAATTCTTCCAAGTTTTCATTAACATTCAAGGTTTTACCTAGAAATATTTCTATTGAAGAATTCCCAAATTTTTCCATGGAAAGAAATGATACCTGTTTATATGAGAGATACTCATTTCGACTATGATCATAATGTGAGGAAGATTCATTATTTTCCAATAGGTTTAAAATTTGGTCTTCCTCTCTTAATTTTTTAGTAGTAAAAATAGGTTTTATATCATCTTCATCATCTATCCATTTTTCATTCTCTATGTCTATTGTTGTTCTTGCAGGAGGGTATAATGTAAGTTCTTTTGTAGAATTTCCATTTAAGATAAACATGTCACCTGATCTACAACCGATGAAAACATTCGTTGTGGCTAACCAAGGCCTTCCTATGATTAATGGATGTCCTCCTAAATTATTCTTGGGTGTTAGGACCATGAAATCAACAGGATATTCCCAAGAATCTAAGGATACACAAACATATTCCAACACAACATCAGGTTTAATCACAGACCTATCTGCTAATTGTAATAAGGTTGGTGTGTATTGAAGGTTAGGAAGCCTAAGTGTGTCCATAACTTGTTTACTCATTATGTTTATGGCTGCTCCTAGATCAATCAGTGTGTTTGGTATTTTGATTCCATTGATGTGAATTTTTACAATGGGGCTTCCTGGATCTAAATATTTTTGAATTGTCGTCCTCCCCATCATAATGTCTGCAATTTTCCGACTAATTGAATTCTTTTTCTATCTTTTATTTTTCTTCCTAATCTTTGGGTACTTAGTTCCTTAATTTTTTTTCACAAAGATTGGTATTTCTTTTATGGCTTGTAATAAAGGAATGTTGATACAGAAATTTCTCAATTCATCCATCATATTGTAATAAGGAAATATAATTTGTTTTTCTACTCCTTCATCAATTTTCAATCGTTCTAGGAAATGTGGTCTAATTGATACCGAGGGTTGTTCTATGATGGGAGTATTTATTGGAACATTTTCTGTTTGTTTATTCTCTTTTCGAGGGACGAAGGTCTCTCCTTCTTCTGATTGGTTTTTGTGTTTTTGAAGATTTAGTCTTGTTTCCTGTATGACAACAGGGGATTTTCTTTGTCACACTCTTCTAGACCTTAATTGGACATTATTTAGATCTAGTGGAGTTATTACATAAGTTTGGGGATTCTTCCCTTCCATGTTGTACACAGGTTGTTGTGTTATTTTATTATTAGGATTTAGAAGTGGTTGAGCAGGTAGTTGATTTTTTTTTTTGTGGAAATGGTAGGGAGAGCTGTGGGTTTTGATTTTGAACTTGAATTTGTGGTAATTGATTACCTTGGGGAATTTGATTAGATTGTGGTAGAAATTATGGTGGAAGATAGGATGGTGAATATTGTTGATATTAAGCATAAGCCCCATAAGGATTTTCCATCCTTGATTCCAAGATTGTGACTGTGGTTGAGCCCAAGGCTGCCAAGATGGATTTCAATTATTTGGTGAAGACTGAGCAAATTGTTGTGGTTTGAAGCCTTGCAGTTGACTTGGTTGGGGGTTTTGCCATGGTCTCTTAGCTATAAAGTAAATAGGTTCTACTTGTTCTGGTATTCCTTCATCATTAAATACAACCTTGAGACCTGGTAAAGAAGGACATTCCTTCATATCATGATTATTTGCACATATGACACAAGTTTCTATGGATTTTGAATCTAAGGGACACTCTCTTAGAGCATGTTTCTTTTGACATTTAGGATAGAAAATAGATAATGCAACATTTTCATAATTTTGCTTGTTTTCTATTTTAAGGGTGTCTATCTGCTCACTTAGGCTCCCTAAACTATCTGTCTTAAAGGTATCAAGAAAACTTCCTAATTCTTCCTTGCTAACTATCCCAATTACAGATTTATTAATTCTTGAGAAGAGAGGGTCTCTAGGACTCCTTCCAACTCATGCTTTACCCCTTGAGATATGTGCACATAAACCAAAAATATCTACAAATGGTAGTTGAGAAATATCTCCTTTCTTGGTTAGGTTAAGGAGATTGATCCATTCATCTTTAATAGATTTGAGCAGGATGGATTTTAAAGTTTCCTCATCCAAATTGTCCATTTTTTCCCTTTTAACATTGTATACAAATCTTTCTACTAAATCTTCAAGATTTTCATCTTTCTGTTGTGTCATTTCGAAGACTTCATATTTAAGGTTGCTAGGCATACAATAATCTCTATATTTTCCTAAGAAAGCCTATTTCATTTTTCCCCATGTTGTTATAGAATGCACTCCTAGACTCATGAACCATTTTAATGCTGTGTCCTTTAATGTAGCAGGGAACAATTTTAGTTTTTGAGCATCATGCAGATAGTCATATGATCTGCATAATACCTCAAATCAGCTATTTTCCAGCATCACATTGTGACAAACGATGTCTCAATATGAAAATGAATCATGGTCAACCATATTCCAACACCGCATTGTGAAAAATATTTATCTTATGGTTTATATTCCTTGGGTTTATAATATTTATCCATTGGGTTTAAGATTATTCGGTTGGATTTATAATCCCTTGGGTTTATAATCGTCAGTGTAGCCCTAGCTCCCACTGTCCAGGTGGTCTAGGCCTCACTCGATGAGGCTTTGAAGTTTTCTGAAAGTGCCCTAATCTGCCAGTTCAATGGTTTTTGGCCGCGGTTGACAGCTCTCCACAATTGGATCTCCGAGGTATGGAAGCCCGTCATTTATGATGAAATTAATATCTACTCCCATGCTAGGGGTTTCTTTATAGTAGATTTTGAAAATCCTTAAAGCAGACAATGTATTCTAGATTCCGGCCCTTGGTTTTGGGAAAACTCAAGCTTATTCATGAAGCCATGGAACCCATCATTTGATCCCTCAACAGCAGTCATAACCTCGACACCAGTTTGGGTGAGATTGCTAAGCCTACCCTTTCATCTCTAGAACCTCTCCTCGCTAAAAGCCATTGGAAATGCAATTGGGAAAGTTTACTGTAGGTGCCCAGAAACAGAGGAATATGCTAGAACCACCTATGCACGCATCTATGGGGAAATGGACTTCAACACCGGATTCCCAACTGAAATAAACCTAACAAGTAAAGACTATGTGTGGAACCAGAAACTCAATTATGAAAGTGTCCTCTTCCGATGTCGATCATGCTTTGAGACAGGCCATCTAGCCAAAAATTGCCCAAAAGCCTCCCAGAAAAATTCTGCTAGAAAAAACCACCACAGATCTACATGGTGGGAAGGAGCATAAAAAGAACAATACACTGTCATCAAAGAAGAATACTCTAGAGAAAACTTTGAATCACAAGAAATCGGGCAAGAAATAAACGACTCTCAAGACAAGCAGGGAGAAAGCCCCACCCAACAACAAAAAAGTGAACTCGACAACCCCTCAAGCATCAACAGATATGAGGATTCAAATACTACACAAAATAGATCTTCATTTAATAACAAAGCAGATCTATTAGACAAAACTTCTTCTCCAACTATCTTCAAAAGGACGAACACAATAGATCATGAAGCTAAGACACCAATGTCCCAAGAACCAGAAGAGATGAAGGAGATGCAAGATAAAGGAAGCTAGAAGACCATAGAGAAAAAAAGAAAGCTACAACACCAATCTTGCTAAGAAAGACGAGGAGCCAGACAATTAAAAACTAAGAAAATTATAGGTCTGATAGACCAATTTGGTCTCAATGGACGTTAACCACTATCATCATCATCATCAATATTTATCTTAAGGTTTATATAACTTGGGTTTATAATATTAATCCTTTGGGTTTAATATAATTTTGTTGGGTTTATTTGATTAATCCATTGAGTTTTTAATCCCTTAGGATTTTATTATTAATCCCTTGGGTTTATAATATCAATCCATTTAGGGTTATTATACCTTTCGTTTATAATATTAATCCCTTAGGTTTAATATTATTCCCTTGGGTTTATAATACCTTTGGGTTTTAGAATTAATCCCTTGGGTTTATTATTCCCTTCGGTTTATAATATCAATCCCTTGGGTTTATTTGGTTCATATTCCTAGGGTATAATATTATTCATATGGTTTATAATATTAATCCTAGGGTTTAATATAAATCCCTTGGGATTACAATCATGTTCATCCATGGTCAACACTGGTCCAATGTCACAATGTACCAAATATTGTCTCAATATGAAAATCAACCATGATTAACCATGGTCAACCATGGTCCAACGTCAGATTATGAAAAACATCATCTCAGTATGAAAATCAATGATGGTAAATCATGGTCAACCATGTTTATTTTAGGGTTTATTTGTCTCAATATGAAAATAAATCATGGTCAACCATATTCCAACGTCGTATTGTGACAAATATTTATGTTAGGGTTTATAATATTTATCTTAAGGTTTATATTCCTTGAGTTTATACTATTTATCCCTTGGGTTTAGTAGTACTCCCATGGGTTTATAATCACTTGGGTTTATTATTCCCTTAGGTTTATAATATTTATCTTAGCGTTTATATACCTTGGGTTTAAAATATTAATCCCTTGGGTTTAATATTATTCCCTTGGGTTTGTATTATCAATCCGTTAGGTTTTTAATCCCTTGGGCTTATAATTTAATCCCTTTAGGGTTTACATACCTTGCATTTATAATATTAATCCCTTGGGTTTAATATTATTCTCTTGGATTTATAATACCTTTAGGTTCAATCATGGTCATCCATGGTCAATAACCATGGTCAACCATGGTCACATTATGACAAAGACTATCTCTTGGTCCAATGTCACATTGTCACAACCATGGTCCAATGTCACATTGTGAAAAAGATTGTCTCAATATGGAGATCAACCATGGTCAACGATGGTCAACCATATCCAACGTCGCATTGTGACACACGTTGTCTCAATATGAAAACAAATCATGGTCAACCATATTCCAACATCACATTGTGACACATATTTATTTTGGGGTTTATAATATTTATCTTAGGGTGTATATTCGTTGCGTTTATAATATTTATCCCTTGGGTTTAATATTATTCCCTTGGGTTTATAATCCCTTAGGTTTATTATTACCTTGGATTTATAATATCGGTCCTTTTAGGTTTTATATACCTTGCATCTATAATATTAATCTGAGGTTTTATTATTCCCTTGGGTTTTTAATATCAATCCCTTGGGTTTATTTGGTTCATATTCCTAGGGTATAATATTATTCATAGGGTTTATAATATTAATCATATGGTTTAATATAAATCTGTTGGGTTTACAATCATGGTCATCGATGGTCAACGATTATCCAATGTCACAATCTGCCAAAGACTGTCTCAATATGAAAATTAGCTATGATGGACCATGGTCAACCATGGTCCAATGTCAGATTGTGACAAAAATCATCTCAGTATGAAAATCAATGATGGTAAATCATGGTCAACCATGTTGATTTTAGGGTCTATTTGTCTCAATATAAAAATCAATCATGGTTAACCATATTCCAACGTGACATTATGACAAATATTTATGTTATAGTTTATAATATTTATCTTAGGGTTTATATTCCTTGGGTTTATAATATTTATCCCTTGGGTTTAATATTATTCCCTTGGGTTTATTATTCCCTTGGGTTTATAATATTTATCTTAGGGTTTATATACCTTGTGTTTATAATATTAATCCCTTGGGTTTAATATTATTCCCTTGTTTTTATATTATCAATTCGTTGGATTTTTAATCCCTTGGGTTTTTAGTATTAATCCATTGGGTTTATTATATTAATCCCTTTAGGGTTTATATACCTTACATTTATAATATTAATTCCTTGGGTTTAATATTATTCCCTTGGGTTTATAATACCTTTGGGTTTAATCATGGTCAACCATGGTCAACCACATTCACATTGTAACAAAGACTATCTCTTCATCCAACATCACATTTTCACAACCATGGTCATCCGTGGTCAACCATGGTCCAACATTGCATTGTGACAAAGATTGTCTCAATATGGAGATCAACCACAGTTAGCGATTGTCAAACGTTGCATTGTGACAAATGTTCTCTCAATGTGAAAATGAATTATGGTAAACCATATTCCAACATCGCAATATGAAAAATAATTATCTTAGGGTTTATAATATTTATCTTAGGGTTAAAAATATATGTGTAGATAATAAGTAATACAAATAAAAATGACTAACATGAATGACTAATGTAGTATGTGAACAAAATATGATTACCTAACAAGCGCTACAATAATATGATTTAGTCGTTTATGTTAGTCATTTTAATTGTGTCACGTCAACAATCTAAACTTACAAGTGATAGGGGATTCAAAGGTTGTTATAGACTGGATGAAATATTATACTTCCTTAAACACTTTTTTTGTATATCATAAATTTGTAGTTGAGCTTCATCGTTCTGCTAACTAATATTGAATTTAAAAGGTCATATGTTTGAATCTTAAAAAACAAAGAAAAACACCACTAAACCAACATAGAAGTTGACCATCATTTTAATAAAATGATTAACCTCAAAACATATTAACATTGTCAATATCCTTGTCGTAAATAGAAAACATGATATATATATATATATATACACACACACACACACAAACGCACAATTCTTCTTAACGACTATCACCAACACTGAATTTTCACCCTAATTTAGTTTTTAACAATTGAATATATAAGTATACATAAAATGAGAAGAGATGTGTATTAATGCAAAATAAAGAGTTGAACATAGGGAAGTGGTCCGTTTTCACAATTAGAATTTATTAATATAGAAGAACATAATAAAATAAAAGTAAACTAATCAAATAATTCCATCTAGTTATATGAAATTAACAATTTACAAGGTGCGAGGGACATAAATATTCCACCATGCATGTTAATATCTTAAGGTCCACTCCTCATGTTACACTCTCTCTTGTGATCGTTTCCTCCTCTTGTAATTGTCTAAGAATTTATTTCCATGCCTCTATATCAACACCTGTTAGTCTTTTGTTTTTTAATCATTTTAGTTTAGGGATATTTTTTTTATTATATGCTTAAATTTTCCTAACAACATACAAATAAAAAGAATTATAAAAGTCAATAAAAAGCATAAAAATATAGAAAAAGGAAAAAGACTAAAAAAAATGAAAAAAAGGTAGAAAGACAATTTAAAATAAATCTAATGTGCGTGATCTCTTCCTTCTAACAACCTATGCCACCCTCTTCAAGGCAAATGACTACAAAAATGAATAAATAAAAGAAAGACTATTTAGAAGCCATCTAATGTGTGAAATATTCCTTATTAGAACCTATACCATTCTCTTGATTACCCATTTGTCAACCAATTAAGAGTTAAAAGATCCCTCTTTGTTTCCCTCTTCATTCTTTTTAAAGTGATCTCGACTTTTCTTTTTTCTTTTATATTTCCCTCTACGCATTTATTAATTTGGTGGGAATTTAACATTTCATTATTTCAAATTCTATTTTGAATGTTGTTCCATGGTTAAACAGGTAGCCATTCGGACTTGTCCTACCCGGCTGTAAGGTAATCATCCCAAATGATTAATCCCAAATGTTTAATGCATTTGCTAGATATTGATTAGGGTCTTTATTTTGAATGTGGCGTGTTCTAATAAATTTTTCATGAGGTCCCCGAAGGATTTTATCCACCATTGGTAATGGCTTTTAGTTAGTTTAATATATGATTGACATTTTGAAATAAATTTGTAACCATGCACACCATTTTTCATTTTGGTAATGCAGGGCTGTGAAGTGGAGCAATATGGAAAACTAGGGGTATTGAATTGTGGAAATGGTCCATGTATGGCAGGGACAAAACCTCAATTCACTCAGTCTCCTTAGTCTTAGATAGTGAATGCTGGAAGCGAGTGGGGGATGTTGCACGCAAAATTGAGCGCTCACAGAGGCCATTACCTTCAAATATCGATGGAGTAGTGAGTCATTATTCAATGAGACATAATTCAATGAGCACCACTTCTAGTACCATCCCTACTTCTACTTCTGCTCATCTTCATTAGGGGAAGAGGTATAAAATGGGCATCCTAAGGAAATTATAAAATAATAGTGAAAATAATAAAATAATATTAGATTACATCATCAAATTTTAGAGGGAAAAAAGAAAAAACAATATTTTCAACTCGTATTTTTAACTTATCTCCCTATTGGTTTACTCAAATTTCAAGTGGAAACACTCGTTGGATGCAAAATTTGATTCCTAATTCAAGGAGTACCCATGTTTCATACTTTCGATGGAACCTACTAAACGAAAACAAAGAAATACATGAAACATGTGATTGCAATCACGCTTTTTTATGTATTTCTCATTTTCATGTAGCAGGGTCCATCAAAAGTATGCAACATGGGTACCCCTTGGATGAGGAATTAAAGTTTTCATCAAATGACCACTTCTGCTCGAAATTTGAGTAAAACCTAAGGGAGATAAGTTGAAAATATGAGTTGAAAAAGTAGTTTTATTATTTTATTATTTTTTATTATTTTTACTTTTTTACTCCAAAAATGGTGAATCATCTCCCATGGTTGACATCATCATCTTGAATCCTATTGGTTCTTATAAATTTTATTTTGATTTACATTTTTCTTAGGAGACCCATTTTAGACCTCAAAATTCCCCTAATGTGTGTCTTTTCCCCTTCGTCCTCGTCGCTAAGAAGGTTTCAAGGGAAGGATGCATTGTCATATGTTAATATACTATAATAGAGGAATAAGTTTGTGGATGCACTTGTCTCAATGAATTTGTTATGGAAATAAAGCCTATAAATGTCAAGGCTCGCATTGGAAATGGAATTTGTCTCCAAATACAAGGTCTGATTCTGAAGGCATTTAAATGATTTACAGAATCTCTTGCGCTTGATTTCCCGAATGTTTGGTCTCTCACGCACTGTGGAGTTCTGTACAAAGATGAAGGGCACTTGCTAGATGTAGTAGATGTTTGTTTCTCACATCTGAAAATATTTGTATTTTTTTCTTTTTTTCTTTCTTGTACTTATATTTTATGTTGCTTGTTTGTTCGAGCTTCTTTATAGTAGAAGGTTTTTTATATTGTATTTTGAAACCGAATGCATTTGAATATTACTAGGATAACCAAAATATATCTATAGTAACCATGGCATCAATATAGAAATGTGAAAATTTTGTTAAGGCACTCCTTGGGATAGGTCACTGGTTCAAATCCCGTGGGTGCTTACCTACAATATATATATATATATATCTATATATATATATATATATATATATATATATATATATATATATATATATATATATATATATATATATATATAGATATATATATATAACTAAGCTTATGTAATTTTCACATTTCTATCTATACACACACACACACACACACACACACACACACACACATATATATATAGAAATGTGAAAATTACATAAGCTCAGTTTTGAAAAAAAAAATATGTTAGTCCTTATACATTCCATTGACACAATTTTTTGGATGTCACCATTAGACGTGTGAAGTTTAACCAAATTCAACTTTTCAAAAATTTATTTTTAATGTACCAGGAAGTTTTAAGGAATCCCTACTTATTATCATATCAATCAGTGTTGATGACATGGCATGTACATCTACTAACTCATGGGGTCATACTTCTAAAAAAGGTATGCTACAAATACACCCGGAACATAACTCATAGGATTTTGAACTCACTGCTCTTTCATCGAATAAGCACTCTTGAGTCTTTTGCATGACACCTTGAAAACAATCACAATTTGGGTTATAAGATATTTCTTTTAAAGTATCAGTACATTTTGGAACTACCCAAATGGATGACTTTGTTTAAGGTATAATGATATACCCTCTTTAACCAACGGATCACATTGGATTCATTTTCTTGGTAGTTTATCATATTTATTTATTAATGTGGCATTCATTGTATATTTTCCGTGAGATTATGATATTCTATTATGAACAATCTCAAAAAAAAATTATTTTCACACAGACACATAATTTCTCTACCAAATAGCAACAGAGTAGAACAGAAATAATTTCACAAAATTTACACAATAAAACACAAATTTTTTCTAGGCAACCCAACAAGGAAACCCTCACTTGCTTCATAATTTTATTAAGGAAAATTGAGGAACATATCTGATACACATACAAGTTTGTTCTAATCTAAAAATACGAGAATGTTCCTACCTGTCACAGGCCTGAAACTTCTGCCTAATAGCTGACCTGCCCCCTTCTCCTATATGCACTAGAGGCTCTGATTTTCCAACACAAAACCTTAGGAAATAATATCCTATTTCCTATTATTGGCTAAGCTCCTATTAAATAGGGATTTTCCCTATTTCTATGCGCACTCCAAAGAGAAAATTTCCTTCCTCAATAATGCATGCAAGGAACACTTGGCTCATTCCTCCACAAGCTCTCTTGCTCAAAAACTTGTGCCCAAGAATTAATTGATTAATTGTGTGCCTTTGATCTCCTTATAATATTTTTTATTAGGATATTGTTAGTGAGTTTTCTAAATTAGGAGATGAACTGGAACTTTTATAGTTAACAAAATCCAACACTCTTAGTTTACAAGATCCTCCTAAAATTTAGGAGGCTAACTCCACTTATTCACTAAGTTCCCAATTTAATACACACTAGAGGATAGATAACTCATCCTCCACAAAATCGCACTAGTCAAACTACTTCTTGAACTTGTACTCATCACTAGAACCCATAGATGTCTAAGAAGATCTCCAAATTGATTCCTTGAATCAAGGAAGAGATCGAGGAATCCATTCCTTCTCTACTTTTCAACACTCCCTCTTACTGAGGAAGGCATTTTGTACAACTCCCAACTTATCTCTGTGATCAAAACAAATACCTCTTACTAATGCCTTGGTAAAGATGTTTATTATTTGCTCCCCTATTGGAATGTACTACAACTTGACTATACCCTTCTACACACAATCTCTAAGATGGTGATACAGTATCTTGATATGCTTTGGGTGATCATGAAACATTGGATTCTCAAAGAGTTTAATGCAAATCGGATTATCACATTGTATCATGGTAGGCTCCATCCTCTGTCTCAAAAGTCCCATAAGTAAATTCCTCATCCAAATAGCCTTGCAAGCTTCTTGAATAGAAACCATGTACTTGAACTCTATTGAATTGAGTGCAATTGATCTTTGCTTCCTACTGTACCCATAAACTATAGCTAACCCAATGATGAAGATGCCACCTGAAGTACTCTTCTTTTCTATGGACCTCAGTGCCCAATCTCCATCAGTGAAGCCCTCAAGCCTCACTCAATCAATATTTTTGTACCATAATCCATAGTCTATTGTGCCTTTGAGATATCTTAACACATGATTTATAGCAACCCAATGCACTTTGGTCTGCTCAACCATGAACTGACTTAGTTGGTTCACTATAAAACAAATACCAAGTTGTGTGTTGACTAAGTACATCAATGATCCACTGAGTTTCCTATGTAATTTAATATCCAATTGCTCTGTTGTGGAATCACTCACCTTCCTCTAGTTTGTACCTAGAGGTGTGGCCATGGGCCTGCAATCTTACATATGAAATTTCTGGAGAATATATGTTGTGTACTTGCCTTGTCCCACAAATATCTCACCATCACCTTGCCAAAACTCCAAGCTAAGGAAATTGTGTACAAGCACCATATACTTCATCTCAAACTCCTTTTCAAGGTCATCCTTGCAATCCTAGATCAAGCTCTCATCTCCAGTTAATATAAGGTTGTCGACATAGAGAAGTAGAATGAGCAAAATCCCTCGAACTATGTTGTAGTATAGGTTGGCATCTGCCTCATTCTTAGTGAATTCCAATACTCAAAGGTAGTTGTCAGTCAAAGTGTACCATGCTCTTAGAGATTAATTGAGCCCATAAATAGATATTTTCAGCCTGCACACATGTGTGTCTTTGTTGAACTTCTCAAAACCCTATGAATTTTTTATGTAGATCTTGTCCTCAACAACTCGATTGAGGAATGTTGTCTTCACATCCATCTGGTGGATCTTCCACCCCATCTATCTTGCAAGAGATAGAATTGTCTTGATGGATTAATATTATGCTACTGGGGCAAAGGTTTCCTCATAGTCTATGCCCTTAATCTATGAGAAGCCTTTGGCCACAACCTTGGCCTTGAACTTCTCTACACTCCCATCTACTCCATGCTTCAACTTGTTCACTCATCCAAATCAAACTACAGTTTTTCCCTCAGGTCATGGAACAACCTCCTAAACATCATTCTTCATGATATATGAATACTCCTCCACCATGGAATCTTACCAAACATGTTGAGAAGCTACCTCTTGATAAGAAGAAGGATCAGTGTACACCAACTTTAGCATCAATGGTTGTTTACTCTACGTAAACATGGTGCTAAGAGCCTCAACCTACTCTTGAGCCTCCTAGATCAATGTCTCGGACCACTTGGCCTTCTTCCTCCCTGTGGTGGTTGGCTCTAGATGATCTGTTTGCTCTCAGGTTGGTTTGTTCTCCTCATCCTGATGCGCTACCCTCTTGCCACTAGACAGTGGTTGTGGTTGACTTTGAGGTGTTGGTTGTGCCACTTATTTGAGAGTGAGTAGCTCCTCCTTAGGTACTGTAATCTGCTCACACTCTAAGGAAACTCTCATAGCCCGATCCTCCTAGAATCTCACATCTCTCTTGAGAACTATTTTCTTGGATCCTAGAAGATGCAACTTGTATGCCTTAGATGTTTCACTATAACCCACAAAAATACCCTTATTGTTTTGGCATCCAAGTTCTTCATGTTATCTTTGGACACATTACAGTAGAGCTTTGTTCCAAAGATTCAAAAGTATGAAACATCAGGCTTATTTCCTGTGAAGACTTCCTCTGGTGTAGCTCATCCAAGTGCCCTATGTGGACTCTTATTTTATAGAAATACTACAGAGTTTCATGCTTCTTCCCACAAGAACCTAGGAAGATCTCAATCATGCAACATAGCTCTAGCTATTCCAAAAATACTCCTCATTAACACTAGCAAATTGTACACATATTTTCACAATCCATAAGACACTAAAAGGCATCCAAAAGAATGCACAGGTGAAGATTTTCTAGCTAAATACATCATGAAGTTTAAAAAATTTAATTTCTCCTAAGGTCCAAAGTTTACAAAGATAAACAATTGGTGCCACCACAACTATTTCTTTGATAGCCACTCATGCATGGAATCCTTCAAAAGTCATGCAATCACATAAATGGATGAATCAACGATTCAATACCACTCCACACACTTGGATCTGATTCTATGACGTGATTTGAGTCTGGTACAACTAAATTTGAGTTGCACTGAATATTTGTAGCCCTCAATGGAATCATCTTGTCCTAATCATGTGTCATTATCATGCATGAACGAAGAGGGGAAAGATGGATTCAAAAATTTGATAAATAGGTCACGAGAGAACCAAAATATGAGACATTGTTATGCTAGCCAAATTGCTATCAGAGAAAACCACCATTCCATTGTTGAATTCAAAGAAGGGAAGAGCACTAACATGTTTTCCATATTGCTTCTAAGAAATCCATCATCTTAGTGAGAAAAGAGGAAGCCACCATTGGAGAGTCTTCATACTTCTTTGACAGAGAGGAGAAACTTGCAAAGAGATTGAGGAAAAGCGCCTGCTTTCTGAGGACTTTTTAGCACCATAGCTCAAAAAAATTCTCTTTAAGTGTCTAAGATTCATCTATTGTATTCAACCTCTACTATCAACAGTCAATAAAGGGAGTTTTTTCAATTATTTTATTGAGTTGTTTGCTCCATCAAGCATTGTTTGTGTATTTACCTCTTTGTTTTAGTTTATGCTTATGTATGCATTGTTTTCACTATTTACAATGTTGTGTTTATTTGAGTCTGTCCACTAACAACAAAAATTCTGTCTGTGATCCTTTGCAGGGAACAATCAACTATTAAGGAGATGTCTTTTGGTACACCATTTCCACAAAAGAATTACCATGGTTCTATTCTTCCTCTCATCCACCCCATTCTATTGAGGGTTATGAGGTGCTATCAACTCTCTCCTAATACCTTTCTTGGCACAAAAGACCTTGAAGTCATTGGAGATATATTCTCCACCATTGTCACTTCTCATTGCCTTGATTTTCTTCCCGGTTTACTTCTCTACAAAGGCCTTAAACTCCATGAACCTATCTAAGACCTCATCTTTCTTTTTCATAAAATATATCCAAGTTTTCTGAGAAAAATCATCAATGAAAGTAACATAATACATGTGTCTCATTAGTGATGGAGAAGAGAAGAGCCTACACACATTTGAATGCACTGTCTCCAAACATGTTTAACCCTGTTGTCTTGACCATGGAAGGAAGAGTTGGTGTTGGCTTGTTGGGGCCTGACCCAGGTTCAACGTTAATTAGCCAAACAAATCCCTACACTACTAGCCCTTTCGGCATCAGCCCACAGAGTGTGGACCAAAGTCTCACCCGAAGCAATATGGGGGGATGCTGGAACTAGGTTTCCACACACTGAGATGGTCGTGGTGTTGTTTTATTCCTTATATTCCTACCTTCACGCAGGTTGTTAAGTTCTAGGGCTCTATCTACCTAACCCATTATTCCTCCCTCTAATACCTCCATGAAAGGTTATGACTGACCTTCGCATAGCCTTAAACTTCAGTTTAGATACTTTCCCGCTGTCAAGGCAGCATATTGCACATATTGTCCAGTTATCTTAAGAATCTTACTTATCTTATTAGATACTCACAGTTACCACCATGTAAACAGATATTCTTATTTGTGTTTAATTATCCAACATAATTATAGACATTCGCGGATCACATAAGGATTATAAATTAAATTCATACCTAAAATGACAAGATGCATTAATTGGAACAAAGACACATAAATTGCAAAATACTTCTCTCTATTGATATCTTCCAAGTGATTACAGAATCTATCCACCCTGCGCACACAACTGTAGGGGTCCACGCACTCAGCTGCAGACTTCTACCCTAGGCCTCTGCACACTCAGCTTACAGAGCCTCTACCTACACTACAACTCAAAACTTAGACTTCTTACTTCAGAGCTATGATTCTCTTCTTCATTACATTGATGTCTCTAAAACTACTTAGAGCTTAGCACTTTTCATACAATCCCATGGTTCGCGGACCATGGGTAGATCTTTTACAACCGAATTTACTTTACAAAACTAAGGGTGGACAACCCTTTATGACACATGACACCTTCACACTCCGCGACCACAAAATGCGTAGTCTTTACAAGTTTATTACAAAATTTTACCAAAACATGGGCATTTAGCACTATTTCACTGGAGGCCTTCGTGTGCAACATCTCAGCAGCCTCTCAAGTGCTGATAGCCACGCTGGTAGATACTGTGCTAGCCTATGATACGCAAGTCTACAACTCCTACAACATTGTCCTGATATCCCCCAAGATGATCTCCTACTACTACTCAAATTGTTGCAGGGCCTCCGCGGTGACATCCCTCACTGTGTCACTGATATCATGCAAGTCGCGCCCTATTAATGTGCTGGAGTCCAATGATGTCTTGGTCACCTATGATTTCTTCCTAGGCCCTCCTTTCTCTAGCTCTGTTGGGCACTTGATGCGGGCAGACGTCTCCTGAGGGTCCACACCGTGTTGTTCTGTCTCCTCCTTTGTCTCAGGTGAAGGAAACCTTGCACCTTTTTTAGAGTCCCGCTCTGTCCCACCTATATGCTTCTTTGTTTGTTGCACGGCTTCGTGCTCCCCCTGGGCCTTATTAGCGGCCTCCTTTTTCCTCTTTTCATCCAACTATGTCATCTTAAGCTTAGTCTCCTCCTTTTTCTTCTACGCTGTGGACTTAATTCCTCCCATCTCCAAGTCTGTTGTAGAGTGCCACTCTGCCGACCATTGATCAAGCACCATGTCAATGGCATCATTTGTTGCCAGATAAGGCAAGTCGCACCATTTCTGCATAGGGTCCTTCCTCGCCATGATGGATAGTCAATGGAAGTCTGCTCTAAACTCGGCGTAGCCCTACAGGTTGGCATACACCATAGGCAACAATCGCAGTTTGTGGTTGATGTCCATCCGGATGTTCATCTCCATCAAGATCCAAAATATCTCACTGTCCTTGACTCGCTGTGCATCCTTGGTCACCCATAGTGAATCGTACTTCAATACTTCTGGGAGGTCTAGCATGATCGAATGGAACTGGTTGTCCTTTGGTAGCTCCCACACTACCAACACAATTGACAATAAGAGCCACGTTTAGTGGAATGTCTTGTTGAGCTCCTATGATTTGCGGCATTTCCTTAGGAACTCTCCGCGAAGGTAGTTTGACCAGTTGGACTGGACTCCTTCAGTGCACTGTGTTGTTAGCACGACGATAGGCACCAACACCTCATCGGCGCGACACTTTCTCATCACTTTCCCTACGTGGCTACCTTCGCAACAGATTCACAGATGCTGTATGTAGCGTATCCGCGTGGCTTCTTTACCAGCTTAAATTTTTCCTTCATAGACTTTGCGAGAGTCTGTTTGCCACCTTTTTCGCCAAATATCATGGCCTTAGTGTCGCTTGTATATGGAAATCATGTTATCCTATGAATCAGCCTATCTATTATGGGTATTGGCTCCTCTAGCCACAGAGACCCATCATGCACCAAGCACAACAGTTGCTTGATGACCAAAACTGTCACTGGGGTGCGGTTGTAGTGCAGCACCCAAAGTAGGTTAAGCAACCCTACCTTGTCTACTCCTCAGAGCCACCTCTATGACTCCAATGTGGTCATTCCAGAGTTCGTATCAATGATACAGTGCATCAGCTGCTCAGTCACCAGGTGTGCGAACTTATTTTGATCGGCCAAGTCTCAGTCTTCAAGTTTCAGCAGCGGCACTTGTGCCAAGCACAGTCTGTAAAAAACAATTTCGTCTGACAGTAGAGGGGTTTGCAGGGGAGTCTTACTCTCATTGATGTCCTTCGACACCTTGGTCTTGGGCTTGCGTGGAGGGACGTACTTCGACAACCAAGTAATAGGGTTTGCACCCTGGGTTTCAACCTCCTCTACCTCGACTCCCACATCCTCATCGTCTATCGGGATGTATTAATTTCTTTCACCTCCGACTCCAAATTTATAGCTTTTCCCTTCTCCTGTGTGGTGGGCTTCGGTGGGTTTCTCCTTGGCCATGCACGCACCAGTACAGCAGGTTGCTTTCCCTTCTTGTCCTTCACAGTTTCCTTGGTTGGGGTCAGCTTTGGTCTCGACGTCCTTGATAATTTAGGGACCTCTGCCAATACTTCAGCCACTGCTCGAGCAACTTCCTTGGCCTCTATCTCCATTTCTGGCACCAAATCCTCTACTATTTCTTTGGTATTTATAGTTTCTGTGGGTGCCAACATAATGATCTCCAATAGTACTTGCGATGTCTCGGGTAAATTCACAAATGCTGGAATCTCTTTCAAAGCTTCAAAGAATTCTCGGGTCATGAGTGCTTGAAAGCTCAACAACTCAATTATAAAAATGGCAAGTGTTTTTCGCTGGACAACCACTTGTAATTTATAGGGAATTTTGAGTTCAAATCTGACTGTTCCCCCCAAATTTGGTTCATTAATGCCGGATTGGCGGCAGATTTTCAAGGATCTGAGCCTTAAATTTTGTCTTAAATGCCGGGAAACAGCTCCATTTGGCCTCATTTCTACCATCAAATCATGAACAATGACTTTAACGGTCACTTTCCTGTCGACCTACATGATTTCTCCTTGGGTAGCAGTTCCTTTCGCACTACCATGAACGCTATAACACTTCCATACTTCACACAATTCTCCAATCGCATAGCTCCCCAAACCGACTAGTGTATTTTATAGTCCTGTGCCTCCTTTCAACTGCCTAGAGTTCTAATACTGTGCTACCTTCATCTAGTCACATGGCCGGACCACCTGTGTATGGCTTCAATCGACTTCCATTCACCTTTCCTGGGAAGGGATCTCCATTCAATTTGATTAGCTGTACCACTCCTTCATCGGTAATCCCCTTAATGACATAGGGCCCTAACCAGTGCATCCTGAACTTCACTGGAAATTTATCAAACTTACTATCATATAATAAAACTAGGTCATTTACCTTAAAAGTGCACAACTTAATGTGTCGATCATGCCAGGCTTTTTCGCGCTGCTTTTGGACCTGTTGGTGAAATCCCGCTAGAAATCTCTCTTCCTCAAGCTCATCTAACTATGTGAGCCTTTCCTCCAGGGCTCCACGATCCATATTACCTATGAGCACTGCTATGCGCAAACTAGGCATAATATATTCCATATGCATTACCGCTTCAACACCATAGACAAGCCTAAAGGGGGTTTAACCAGTCAACTTCTTGTACGTTGTTCGATAAGCCCACAACACTGCAGGTATGCATAGATCCCAATCACTTTGCTAAGCATTGTAAACCTTGGTCAGTGCTTTCTCTGGGAATTTATTGAATGCTTCCATTTTCCCGTTAGCCTGCGGGTGATAAGGCATGCTCTTCTCATGATATAACTAAAATTCCTCCGTCAGTGTGTTGATCATCTCATTGAGAAAGTGCATACTGTGATCACTCATCAAGATCTTCAGATAGCCAAATCACGTCAATACATGCTCAAAGAGAAACTTTGCAGCAGTCGCACCTATGTAATCCTTCACATGTTGTGCCTCTACCCAATGAGTCAAATACTTTGTCGCGGTGATAATGTACCTTGCTCCCGTCTGTCCTTGGGGCTAAATGGGTCCCACAAAATCTATGGCCCATTTCTCAAAGGGTTGTAATGTCATCTGTGGATTCAAAGGCATCTCATCCCTCCATGATGGCTTACCATTCCTTTGATACACATCACATGCCTTGTAATACGCGTTTGAGTCCTAATGGAGGGTTGGCCATCACAACCCTGCGCATAGAATCTTGTGCATAGTCACTCTCCCTGCATAATGTCCTCCCGCGGCACCCGCATGAGCATTCACAAGGATGCTGCTTCTTTCAAGCTCAGATGCATATCGTTGCAATATCTCGTCAGACCCCATTTTTTATAGATGCCCAAAAATGACAAAGAAATCTATCATGCGCACCACTAATTCCTTCTTCTGCTAGACAGTGTATCCTTTCAGGGTAGTGCCTATCATTAGGAAGTGTATTATATCCTCAAAATGACCATCCATGACGAACATTACAAATAGCTGAGTGTCATGCAATCTCTCCTACAAGTTTGTGGGCTCTTCCCCTATTTCGATGCACGATAGGTGGTCTGGTCCCATGTTAAGTTGTCCAAGATTCACAATAACTTCAAAATCATATTCCTAGAATAGTAAAAGCCATATGCGGATTCTCCCCCCCAAAACAAGCTTATTGACCAGGTACTTTACTGCAGAGTGATCTATATACATCTTAAAATGGCCTCCCAACAAGTAGTGCCTAAACTTCTGGAGTGCATATACTATAGCTAGCCCTTCGCGCTCAGTGGTGGAATAGTTCTTTTCCACCTTGGACAACCTTCTACCTGAAAACGCTATAGGATGGTCCAAGTCCTCTCCACTAGCCTATGTCAGTACTGCTCCCAGTGTTATACATGATGCGTTGACATGCACATGAAACTCCTTCTTCCAATCCGAGAAGACTAGAATCAGCGTGGTGACCATTTTTTCTTTCAATATATCCAAGCTTTTCTTACAGCCCTCGTTCCAGTAGAATGTGATGCCCTTTGTCAAAAATTTATCCATAGGCACAGTGATCTGGGCATAGCCTTTAATAAACTTTCTGTAATATCCCGTGTGTCCTAATGTAGCGCACAACTATTTCACACTCCTTGGCACCTCCAAGTTTAGTATCACCGTGATCTTTGCGGGGTCTACCATGCATCCCTGTCTGCAAACCATATGACCCAACAGGGTCCCAGAGGGAACACAAAATAGACACTTCTTTAGATTGAGCGCGATCTGGTATCTTCAACAGGTATCCAACATTAGGCACAAGCTTGCTACATGGCATTTCACTAGTCCAAACACAGTCCAATCATCAAAGTATACTTTCAGGAACTTATGAATAAACTCTTTGAATGCAGCAATGACTATGCGTGAGAAAATCACAGGCGCATTCTTCAACCCAAATGACATAACAATGTACTGGAAACAACCCCACTCAGTCACGAAGGTTGTCTTGCTCCTATCCTCCGGTGCGATTTTGATGTTGTCGTACCCTGAAAACCCATCAGTGGAGGAATATGCTTCCTAGCCACCTACATTGTCCAACATGTCATTAGTGAATGGATTTGGGAAAGGATCATGTACGCAAGCATCATTCAGCGTTCTAAGATCCACACATATCCTTATTTCATCCTTCTGCTTCTTCTCTTATACCACCATTGGGCTTACTCAGTCAGATTCTTCCATGGGCTCAATGATGCCTACTGCGAGCATCTTATCTTGCTCTATGCAGACCTTTTCCTTATACTTCGAATTGAGACAGTAAGGTCTTTGCTTAACTGGCTTCATGTCAGGCTTCAACATGATCCTTATAACACCTAGGTCCTTGATTATCCCTTTTAGATCCGTAAACTTGGTAGGGAATAAATCCTGGTATTTGCGGAGCAACTCAATGACCTTATCCACCATTGCATCATCCCAGTAATCTCCAATCTTTGCGAATTTGGGCTCTGCCTCAGTACTAATGTTTACTTGCTTTGTTTTCAGTGGCACGGTTATATCAGGATTCTCAACCTACAGACCTTCAACCTCACGGTGACCTTTTGTTTCAGGGATGTTAATTTTTTGCGGATCCTCATCCTCTTCTTCAGTAGTTATGTTATAACATTCTAGCGTGTGACTCATCTGAGTAGCCCACTCAGGTTGAACCAATTCTAAAGGATCGTGCAGTATCCTAAAGATTACTTCTTTCACCTCTTGTAGCGCTTCACCAATACTGTCAAACCCAATTTCAAAATTGAATGTCATTATGAATCCTTCACGTAGAATATCCCATTGACTTGTGCCATGGAAAAGTTCTGTTTCCACATACCAGTTCATTGGGATGACATCCAGGGTGTGACAGAACAAGTGCACCCATTCAGGCTGGGGCTTCTCTCCATAAACCTGAGCCCATTTGGCCAAGTGCAGGGGTGGGTCATCCTTCCCGTCATATTTTTCTGTCATTCACATCTTCGACTTCCCAAAGTGAGTTCTCATCATTCTCCTCCATTTGTGTCAATCGTCAAGGCTTCCCTTATGCGTACCCCATCATCTTGTGGGCTTAACGCGTAGTTCCCAGTCTAACTTTTTGGAAGCACTGCTTTTCTGGTACCTCCCTCTCAAATGCATCTAGAAAAATATCTACATCATTCAATCCATAATAAGTAGGCATATTTCTTACCTCTGATGACACACAGTGCAATGACTGGTTCATCATGTTGTATCTCAATGTAGTCACCTCATGTAGCTGATTCTTCCAGTGCTCTAGTTCTTTATCAGAGTCTAAGGTGCGGGAACTCTCGCGATCCCATGTAATTCATCCATCTATGGTGGGATTCACCCAATCTTGGTCTCGCGTTGTTATCTTATAGATACATTCCAGATCGTCATCACTCTCATAATCGCAGTCTGGTTCATAATAACACAAATCTTCAACACGGTTTAGGGGTACAATTACACGTAACGATTTCTTCTCAAATATCATCTTTTGCTTCTTAAGGTTGATTACCCCATTCATATCAATAGCCCAATTAATTCCTGGTAGTGCAGGATAGGGGTTGTTGTCATCCCAATTTCTATTACTTCAAAGTCAGCCAATGCGCTTGCACTTCAATATCTATGGTCACCCCCTATAGTCACCCCATGGGGATGATCTTCTGCTGAATTAGAGACCATTGCAGCACAGGTCTCCCCATTCATTCCCAAGTCTACCTCGGTAATACATTTGCATCTGACCCCAGGTCAAAATAACCTGATCCATTTCATACTCTCTTATCTGCGCAGTAAGTATCCTCTCTCGTCTGGTCCTTGTTTTATGCTTACCAAGCTTTTGTACTATGTGCAGCTCACCTGGAGCATTTTCGGTGCATCTATTTATGGGCTCTTGTAACCCTTTCACAGCCTTACTATCGCGAAGTAACCTCATATAGGTCTCCAGGAAAGTTGTAAGCATGGAAGGATCCATCTCTGGATCAAGCTTATCCTTGCTCCCTAAGGTGGAGGCATCAGCGAAGCTCTTCTTCGTTTCCATGAATGTTTCATGTGCACACTCCAAATTGAACTCAACCTCCTTCACCAAAGCTTTACAAACCCATGTACTATCTTCGAGCTATTTACCTTTGTCATCTCCTATTGTGATTCCCCTTCGGAGAACTATGTTCACGTTCAGATCCTCTTTGATGGGTATTAGCCCCTTTGTCACATATCCTAGCTATCAATGTAGGGCGGTCTCCCGTTTCATGATCAAACAAGGTGCAGTACTTGCACGACGAATAGGTTAGGTTAGTGCAATCACGGACATAGTGTCCTAGTCCTCTGCAGTTGTAGAAGATCAACTGTCCCTGACCCTGGCCAGGTCCTCCTCAGCCTCAGCCTCATATGCGTCCTTGAAATCCTATCCGCGCCATCCCTATGCCCTAGTCAGGGGGCTTTGTTTCTGCTTGGACCCTATAGGTGGGTGTTCTATCCATCATCAATTTGTAGCTTCTATAGTTATGCTCATCATGTCCTACCGACCTACAGAAGTTTCAAAATAGCTGCTGCAGTGTCTGTACAAACTTCTGCAACAAATGACAGTTTTCTATGGCATGTTTTCTGGCTACCTGACATACAGCGCACCATAATGCATGCCCCATGCTTGGTCCTACTTGAGCTTCCAACATCAGAGGCATTGGTCCTCCTCCTACAATTTAGTTTGCAAAGACCAAGAAATGGTCTTTATCATGCCCTTCACCCTTGCATTTCAATCACCATGCCACTTTGCGCACCTCTGGTCAGACTGTTCTGTCCTGCTTCAAACTTTGCATCTCAAGGCAAAGATTTTTCAACTGCGCATGGATCTATTAAACCCCTAGATTTGGATCTTGCATCACCATTTCATGCAGCCTCATGGAAATATCCAAGGCTTCTGCCTGAGTTGTTATCTTCTATTGCGACATCGCAACCCTTAAGTGTGGAAGGAGCAAAGCCACAAGCCATTCGCGATGTTGTCCATCTGTTAAGTTCATGTTAGCCTCATAGATCTAACACTTCAACCTCTAATCTAATTCCCAAGGTGTCTTACCTGGTTGCATCGCAATTTTCTTGAACCCCACAATAGACTATGCTTCAGATTAGGCCTACTAAATTCTTTGTTCAGTGAGGTCTAGATGTCTGCCACTCCAGCATTCAGGTTATCATTAGAGTACTTGATGTACCAGGTTAGTGCACGATTCTGTAGAGCACTAACCAATGTTTCCTTCTTCATGTTATCATTTATAACACCCTAAGCTTCCCATACAGCTTTCACAATGAACCAGAATTGGTTTGGGTCCTCATTCCCCAAGCCTTTGAACAAAGGAAGCTTCACTAAATTTTCCATACTAAACTACGGTGGAGGTGGAGGTGGTACGGGTGAAGTCACAGGTGATGGTGGTGAAGTTGGAGGTGGTGTGGGTGGAGGTGGTATTCGCGAGGATCCTTGTCCTATTAACTGAATAGCACTTCATGAAGAAACCTGTGTTATTCCCTCTTCGTCACCTTGCGGAGGTGAAATCAACCGACTATATTTAGGACCCTTTTTCCCTTCATTTCTGTAAGTTTTTCCGCTTCGCGTAGCCCCAAACATCAAAGTAGTTGCATAACCCATTTTTCGCACAATAATATTTTAATCCAGGTATTCAAACATTTCATGTACTTACCAAGCAGTCCTTCGAAAAAGCACCTCTCTGCCTCACTGTAGTCGACTGAGGTGTCGATCGCGAATTCAGTCACAAATCCTCCTATGATGCAATCGCGCCAATGGTTGACAACACAAGTGATCTTATCCTCACATGCTTTGAACCGCTGTACTAGCTCTGGGGTCGACACAATAGGACCATAAAGCTTCCACCTTCCTTGGCTATCTGCTAGCTTCACGATCCACTTATATAACTCAATTGGAAAGGAGCAGAAAAATATTTCGTGGATCTCCATATACAGGTACTTGTCCAGCCACTGTTCCTTTGTCAATCAAAGACTTCTATTCTCCTACGTCGTGAATTCATGGATCTTCCTATCCAACCATTTGTTGCCTTGTTAGGGCCTGACCCAGGTTCAATGTTAATTAGCCAAACAGATCCCTACACTACTGGCCCTTTCGGGATCAACCCGCGGAGCGCGGACCGAAGTCTCACGCGAAGCAGTATGGGGGGATGCTGGAACCATGTTTTCGCACCGTGAGATGGTTGCGTTGTCATTTTATTCCTTCTATTTCTGCCTTTGCGTGGGTCATTAAGTTCTAGGGCTCTATCTGCCTAACCCCTTATTCCTCCCATCAATACCTCCGCAAAAGGTTGTGACTGACCTTCGCACAACCCTAACCTTCGGTTTAGATACTTTTGCATTGCTAAGGCATATTATTGTGCAGATTCTCTAGTTATCTTAAGAATCTTACTTATCTTATTAGATACTCACAATTAGCACCACGTAAACATATATTCTTATTTGCATTCAGTTATCCAACATAATTATACACTTTCGTGCATCACATAAGCATTATAAAGGAAATTCTTACATAAAATGACAAGATGCATTAATCGGAACAAAGACACAGAAATTGCAGAATACTTCTCTCTATAGATATATTCCAATTGATTACAAACTCTATCCACCTGGTACACACAGCTATAGGGATCCACGCACTAAGCTGCCGACTTCTACCCTAGGCCTCTGCACACTCAACTGCAGAGCCTCTACCTACGCTACGACCTGAAACTTAGACTTCTTACTTCAGAGCTATGACTCTCTTCTTCATTACATTGAGGTCTATAAAACTACTTAGAGCTTAACTCTTTTTATACAATCCCATGGTCTGCTTACTTTACAAAACTAATGGTCAGCAACCCTTTATGACACATGACACCTTTGCGCTCCATGACCACAAAATGGAGAGTCCTTAAACGCTTATTACAAAATTTGACCAAAACATGGGATTTTAGCCCCAAAACTATCCTTCAGGATCAACCTCCCAATAGTTGGAATACTTGTCAAGCATGCATCCCTTGAACACTCCACTCTTGTCAAGGCCTCTTGTTGGTAATCCTATGGAAATTTGTTGAAGAATCTTCAACCATTAGAGGAATTTTGAGGTCTATAATGGGCCTCCTAAGGAAATTATAAAATAATAGTGGAAATAATAAAATAATGTTAGATTACATTATCAAATTTTAGAGGAAAAAAGAAAAAACTATTTTTCAACTTATCTCCTTATGGGTTTACTCAAATTTTGAGCGGAAACACTTGTTGGATGCAAAATTTGATTCCTTGTCCAAGGAGTACCCATGTTGCATACTTTTGATGGACCCTACTACACAAAAGATGAGAAACACATTATAAATGTGATTATAATCACGTTTTTCATGTCTTTCTCATTTTTCATGTAGTAGGGTCCATCGAAAGTATGCAACATGGGTACTCCTTAGATGAGGAATCAAATTTTCATCCAACGAGTGTTTCCGCTCAAAATTTGAAATCATGATTTTTCATGTATTTCTCATTTTTCGTGTAGTAGGGTCCATCGAAATTTTGCAACATGGGTACTCCTTGGATGATGAATTAAATTTTGCATCCAACAAGTACTCCTGCTCAAAATTTGAGTAAAACCTTAAGTATATAAGTTGAAAATACGAGTTGAAAAAGTAGTTTTATTATTTTATTATTTTTTAAAATTTTTACTTTTTACTCCAAAAATGGTGAATCATCCCCTATGGTTGACATCATCATCTTGAGTCCTATTGGTTCTTATAAATTTTATTTTGGTTGTACATTTTTCTTAGGAGGCCCATTTTAGACTTCAAAATTTCCCTAATGACCCCATGATGAAAATGTCCCATTTTCTTATGCCAAAATTCACCTACATTTGACCATCCTTCCTTGTTTCTCAAGGTTGCACCAGTCTCTACATGCAAAATGTAGATATTTTTCACCCTTACATCTATCTGCTTCTTACATCTAGAAGCCAAGTACTAGAGGTAAGCCTTACATTTGCTGAAGGTAACATCATATCCTTTATCCTCAAGGATAGCTACTAAAATCAAGTTCTTCTTCAACCCTGGAACATAGAGAACATCTTTGAGATGAAGAGTATTACCTGACTCCCTTTCAAAGTTGATAATATCAATTCCCTTAGTAGCATACTTTCCATTATCTCCAAGCTCGATATTTACCTACATATCCTTCTCATCTAGCTAGCTGAAATGCTCTCAATTTCCAGTTATATGGAAAGAGTCTCATGAATTAATATACTGTGTATGTCTCCCTATTGAGCTTTGCATGCAAGCTATCAATAATAATTCCTTATCAAATTGAGAGGAAAAATCATCTACCTCAGCTGATGCAACTACATGTTCCTTATTCGATGCCTTCTTCTTTCAATTAGGACACTTGGAAGCATATTGTACAAAAGTATGACAATGGAAGCATTTGATCTTTACTTGGATTTGTCTTCTTATTGTCACCCTTTTGAATGTTTTCACTCATCCCTTTGCCTTTCTTGCCTTTAACTTTGTCTGCAAGAAAAAAATTATCTTCCACCTTCTTGACCTTGGAACCCTTTCCATTATTGCTAGAAGTCTCAACTAGCATGAGTCTTAGCTCCTCCTAGATGAGGTAACTGCATAGGCATTCCCAATTTGTCAAATTATCTCATCCAATAATACTCCGAAAAAAAGTATTCCAATCTTTGGTAAACACATTCAAAGCCACACACACTAGCTTTGTTTCTATATCCTTCTCTCTAATCGCTTCTATCTCATCACAGGCTTCCTGAACTCTAGGGAGTTAGGCGGTGACACTCTCACGCTTATGCATCTAGATTGTCCTCGGATTCTATTTGAGGACCATCTTTTGATTCTCGGAAGAATTCTAGTAGAGCTAGACTAAGGCATCCCACATTTCCTTAGATATACTTTTTACTGCAACATGAAGGATGACATGATCCCGAAGTCTAACTAGGATCATTCTCTTACCCTTGGCAATCTACTCTTGGAAGAACCTTAACTCATCTAGATCTGAGGATTCTCCAACACCTTTCTCAGTGGATACCTTCAGCCCAAACTCATCCAACAAGAACAATTGTTAATATGTTGACCTTCCAAACACCAAAATTTGAGGAGCCATCCAATCTATTCTTCTCTCTCAATCCCAATCTTATGTGAGTTGTCATCTTACAAACTTGAAGACTCTTATGCTGATCAATTCTTGTTCACAATGATGATACCATGTAGATTTTCAACAAAATTCTGATCTATGTTATGAAAAATTTGAAAAGAATTATTCTTTTCACACAGACATAGGATTTCTCTACCAAATAGCAATGGAATATAACATAAATAATCTCACAAAATTCACAAAATAAAACACACGATTTTTGTAGGGAACCCAATAGGGCAAACCCTCGCTTGCTTCAAATTTTTATTAAGGAAAATTGAGCAACATATATGATATGCATACAAGCTAGTTCCAATCTAAAAATACAAGAATTTTCTTGCCTTTCCTAGCCCTAAAGCCTTTTCCTGATAGTTGGCCTACTTCCTCCTCCTATACACACTAGAGGCGAATATTTTCGAGCACAAAACCTTAGGAAATAATGTCCTATTTCCTAGCACTGGCTAACCTCCTATTAAATAGGGATTCCCTTTATCTCTATGTGCACTCAAAAGAAAAAATTTCCTTCCTCAATAATTCGCATAAGGAATAATTCGCTCTTTCCTCCACAAGATCTCTTGCTCACAAACTCATGCTCAAGATTTGATTGATTAATTGTGTGCCTTTAATCTCCTTATAATATTTTTGATTAGAATATTTTTAGTGAGTTTTCTAAATTAGGATTTAAACTGGTTCTTTCCTAGTTAACAAAAGTCAACACACTTTAATTGGATCCTCCTAAAATTTAGGAGGCTAACTCCACTTTTTCAGGCAGTTCCCAATTTAACTCACACTAGAGGACATATAACTCATGCTCCACAAACTTTCACTAGTTAAATTTCTTCTTGAACTCATCCTGATCTCTAGAACTTGCACATGGCTGAGAAGATATCGAAATAAATTCCTTGAATTAAGGCACAGATCAAGGAATCCATTCCTTTGTTACTTTTCAACATTCATAGTACCATAAATTTTGTGGAATCTATGTTAGCATCTTCTTTCCAAAAGGCCACATTGGAAAAGAAAAACATGTAGATTTGGCTCTTCCTACTCAGATGTCCTAGTCACTACAACTGTTGGGTTGTGTTATATTCCTTCCATGACTAACCCATGTAGTTAACTAGGGGGTTAGAAGGGGGGCGGAGCCTGCCCTTCATTGCACCGATTGTGTAGCAGGGGAGTCACAGGGGGTTTGAGTGGTGCAGGTAACCCCACTCTATGGGGTTCGGGGCAGGGCCTTAGAAAATTTTGGTTTTGGACCCTATATTAGGTTGGGTAGACCTACCTATGGTTTCGTGCATTTTTTTCGCACATGGTTTTGGATGCGATGGTTTTCAGTCCATGGTTTTGGACACGGTGGTTTTTGGTACATGGTTCTGGACGCGACGATTTTCGGTCCACGGTATTGGATGCTTCGGCATGTATAAATATGTATTGTAACATTGAAAGGAACATAATGAAAAATCGAGCTAGTAGTCTTGGTTTTGGGATCCAGGGGAAAATCTTTGTGTATATGTGTTTTATGTGTTATGCTCTCGCATTTTTTATTTTTTGCGTTTTAGAACTCGTGTGCAGGTAATTTCTATATAGAGTTAAAACCAACAATTGGTATCAGAGTTGTTTTGGCTTCAAGGGGATGCCTTTGCTGCTGAGGGGTTTTGCTAGGGCCTATGGTAGACCCTATTCAGTGTGAGATCTTTGGGATCGATTCTAGTGGTGAAAGAAGATGGCGAGCAGTGGAAAGATAGAGATCGAGAAATTTAATGGTCAGAGTTTTGAGTTATGGAAACTCAAGATGGAGGATCTGTTGGTGGATAAAGATAAGTGGATCACAGTAGATCCAGGTACTAAACCAACGAGAGTGTCCGATGAAGAATGGAAGAAGTTGGATCGGAAGGCAAAGAGAACAGTATGATTATGTGTCTCAGATTCAATATTGCTGAATGTATCAGGGGAAGCTACGACGAAGGCTTTGTGGGACAAGTTAGGGACTTTATACCAATCTAAGTCTTTGGTGAATAAACTATTCCTATGGAAAAAGTTGTATAACCTGTGGATGAAAGATGGAGACTTGGTGACAGAGCATCTGAACACATTTAATACTGTGGTAGGTCAATTATCGTCTATTGATATTAAAATTTCAGATGAAGATAAGTGCATCAGTTTGTTTTGTTCTCTACCAGATTTGTGGGATAGTCTAGTTATTGCAATAGGTAGCAATGCAACTGCCTCGCAGTTTGATGAAATAGTCTCATCCTTGCTGATGGAGGAAATGAGATGGAAAAATATGGAGAGCTAGAATGGTGATGCGTTGTTTGTATGAGGATGGTCCCAAAACATAAACAAAAATAATTCATCGAGTGGGAGGTCTAAATCTAGAGGGAGCTCTAAATCTCTAGGAAAACCTATAAAGGTGGTGTGCTGGAAATGCGGAAAGGAAGGGCATTACAAAAGGGACTATAAATCTAAAGCTCCTGATAAAGGAACAGGATCTGATGATGATCCTTCTGCAGAGGCAAAAACCACCTCAGATGAAGGTGGGGATGTGTACTTGGCTTCTTCAAGTACACATGTAGATCACAAGGCATGGTTGATTGACTTAGGTGCATCCCTTCACTTCACTCCCCATAGAGATTGGTTCTGTGAGTATGAGAAATATGATGGTGGTGATGTCTTCTTAGGGGATGAAAGGAAGGTTAGAATCATTGGTCACGGAAAAGCAAAGTTGAAGTTGCAAGGTGGAAGGGTTAGAACACTTCCATGTGTTCTACATATTCTTGCATTAGCTAGAAATCTGATTTCTGCAAGCAAGCTAGATGATGAAGGTGTAAAAACAGTGTTCAAGAAGGATACCTGCAAGATGGTTCAGGGGACACTGGTATTGATGTGAGGAGTTCGAATTGGAACTCTATACAAGCTGCAAGGTAGCACTATTGTTGATGGGTGCAACAGTTCTATGGTTCCTGAAAGTGGAGCATAAAATCTAGTGGTCTCTAAAGAGAAGACCATGTTGTGGCATCAAACACTTGGACATATTGGAGAGAAGGGCCTTCAAATACTTCATGGTAAAGGTATAGTAGAAGGTATGAGTAATAGCTCTCTGGATTTTGATTTTTGTGAAAATTATGTATATGGGAAGCAAAATCGAGTGAGTTTCACCTCTGGTGGTAAGAGGGCAAAATAGATATCAGAGCTTGTGCACAGCGATGTGTTTGGACCTATGAAGGTTCCATCACTGGGTAAGTCTTTCTACTATGTATCCTTTATAGATGACTTCTCAAGGATTACATGGATATATTTCCTTAAGAAGAAATTTGAAGTCTTTAACAGGTTTAAAGAATTTAAGGCTCTCGTGGAAAACTAGACAAAGAAGAAGATAAAGGTGCTGAGGACAGATAATAGTGGAGAGTTTTGCAGTAAGGAATTTGCAGAATTTTGTAAGAAGTGTGGTATATCATGGCAGAACACTACTCCATACACACCTAAACAAAATGGAGTTGCAGAAAGAATGAACAAGACGTTGATGGAAAGGGCAAGAAGCATGCTCAGTTGTGCCGGGTTAGGACAGGAATTCTGGGCAGAGGCGGTGGAGACAGCATGTTACCTGGTCAATAGATCACCTTCATCAACATTGGAGGATAAGACTCCAGAAGATGTATAGACTGGTAAGAAACCCTCTCTTTCACATCTGAGGGTATTTGGATGTGATGCATATGTACATGTTCCAAAGGATAAACGAACCAAATTGGTTAGTAAATCTGAAAAGTGCATATTTATTGAGTATAAGGATGGTTTAAAGGGTTATAAGCTTTGGAACCCAGTAACAAGGAAGGTTGTGTACAACCAAGATGTGGTGTTCTGAGAGGTAAAAGATTTTATTAAACATGAAGTCCAACCAAAGGAACCTGAGAAGATAGAGTTTGAGCTAAAGGAAGAAGAATCAGACTCTACAACAAAGGAGGAATGAGAAGATGAAGAGCCACAAACTCCGGGTGTGAGAAGATAAGTTCGAGAAGAAGGTAGCCAAAAAGGTATAGTCCATCTTCTTTGCATTCAAAATTTTTTTTATTTGTTACTGATGATGATCCCAAAACTGTGAAGGAAGTAGTAGATTCAGAGGATGGAAAACTATGGAAAGAGGATATGGTTGATGAAATGGCATCTTTGCACAAAAATGAGGCTTGGGATCTGGTGGAGTTGCTGGCTGGAAGGAAACCCATGAGCAGCAAATGGGTGTCCAAGAAGAAGACAAATGCAGAAGGAAAGGTAGAGAAATACAAAGCCTGGTTGGTAGCAAAAGGTTATTCCCAGGTGCCAGGAATTGATTTTGGTGATATTTTTTCTCCTGTTGCCAAGGTAACTTCGATTAGATTACTTTTATCTGTTGCTGCTGCTTTTTATTTTGAGGTAGAACAGATGGATGTGAAGACAACATTTCTTCACAGGGATATAGAAGAGGAGATCTACATGAAGCAACCTGAAGGCTTTGCGGTGAAGGGTAAGAAAGAACTGGTATGCAAGTTAAAGAAGTCTCTGTATGGGTTAAAACAGTCACCAAGGATGTGGTATCATAAATTTGATACATTTATATGGGGACTTGGCTTCACCAAAAGAAAAGAAGATCACTGTGTCTATTTTAAATTAATTGGTGACCGTGTTATTTATCTGGTCTTGTATGTGGATGATATGTTGCTGGTTGGAAATGACAAAGAAATTATCCATGATTTGAAGACCCATTTTTCCTCCAAATTCGACATGAAAGATCTTGGTGCTGCAAACTATATTTTGGGCATGGAAATTAAAAGATGTCGGACAAAGAGGAAGCTCTGGTTAAACTAGAGGAAGTATGTCAAGACAATATTGCAGAGGTTTAATATGCAGGATAGTAAACTGGTGAAGGTTCCTATTCCTGTAGGTGTAAAGTTATTTGCTAAACAGTGTCCCAAGACACAAGAAGAGGAAGAGGACATGTCTCATGTTCCATATGCAAGCGTAGTCGGTAGCCTGATGTATGTGATAGTCTGTACTAGACCATACATTGCACATGCAGTGGGAGTATTGAGCAGGTTTATGTCAAAACTAGGGAAGGAGCATTGGACAACAGTGAAGTGGGTTTTCAGGTATTTGCAGGGCACTAGTGATTATGGTTTGTGCTACCAAGGAATACTATGATTAGACAGAGTGTTGGATATTCATGGCTTTGTTGATGCAGACTAGGATGGAGATCTGGATCAAAGAAGATCTACAAGTGGTGATGTGTTTAACCTATTTGGAGGTGCAGTCAGTTGGATGAGTAAGAAACAATCTGTAGTGGCACTATCAACTACAGAGGTAGAATACATGGTAGCCACTCATGCAAGCAAGGAAGTAGTTTGGTTGCAGAGATTGTGTTCAAGTATGGGGTTAGTACAGGGAGCTATAAGGATAGACTGTGACAGCCAAAGTGCAATTTTCTTGGCAAAGAACCCTGCTTATCATTCAAAGACAAAGGACATTGATGATCAGTATCACTTTGTGAGGGATATGATAGAAAACATAGAGGTGTTGTTGATAAAGGTAGACACTTTGAAGAATATTGTAGATGCATTGACAAAATCTGTGAGCTCTGAGAAGTTCTCTTGGTGTAGAGAAACAATGGGCATTGCAGGGCTGGATAAATGACCAAGCTCTATTGAAGCCCCCTGTGGAAACAAAACAACAAGTGGGATAATGTTGGGCTGTGTTATATTCTTTCCATGACTAATCCATGTAGTTAACTAGGGCGTTAGAAGGGGGGCAAAGCCCCCTCTTCGTTGCGCCGATTGCATAGCGGGGGGATTCACAAGGGGGTTTGAGGGGTGCAGGTAACCCCACTCTATGGGGTTCGAGGCAGTTCCCCAGAAAATTTTGGTTTTGGATCCTATATTAGGTTGGGCGGACCTACCTATGGTTTTGTGCTTGTTTGTTGCACATGGTTTTGGTGCGATGGTTTTCGGTCCATGGTTTTGGACGCGAAGGTTTTTGGTCTGTGGTATTGGATGCTTCAGCATGTATAAATATGTATTGTAACATTGAAAGGAACATAATGACAAATCAAGTTGGTAGTCCCAGTTTTGGGATCCAGGAGAAAATCTATGTGTATATGTGTTTTATGTGTTATGCTCTCACATTGTTTATTTTCTATGTTTTAGAATTCGTATGCAGGTAATTTCTATATGGGATTAAAACCTACAACAACATGCATCAATGCATAAGAAACTTCAGCAAGTGGTTTTGCAACAACAAAAAAAATGATAAATCACATGGATAACCTCTTGTTTAATGGAATTTGTGTCATGGCAATAATAATCAAGCCAGTAAACAATAGGAACATGGTTTTGAATTTTGAAAAACATATAAATCTCATAATTCTTTCTTTTATCGATTGAAAAAAATATAAAGCTAAAAATTCTTTCTTTTTGTCTAATCAAATTGTTCACTATTTCCCTCGCCTAAAATAGTTGTAAGGAAAACTTTTGCTACATACACTGATTTGGATTTTTTTCCACTTAGATATCTAAATGCTAAAATCTAGTTTTTTTGTCCATCTTCAAAACCTCTAGGACATCTTTCTAGATTCCAACTCTAGCAATTCATATGTAATACAATAATCTATTCATGGGAGCATTATTGGATATTTATCATATGTTGTTCTTTAATCGCTTTGGAGAAAGCCTGAAATTCAGCTTTTGAGGCTAAATTTTATTGGAGCCTCCAAGAACAATTTGTCAAGGGAAATATGTGGAGGGCCTAATAGAAACCTATATTACATGGGATTTCACTTTCCGCTCTCATTCTTGTGCTGCATATGGTGTTGTAGGAGCATGTGATTGACTTGGATAGCCACACTTCCAAGTCCTCCCAAGAATGTTGAAAGATGACTAATTATTTTCCTTTTTCTAAAAATATTGTGGGCTATGTGAAGGCCCTAGTAGGCCTCAAACATTATGGAGGATGGTTTAGAGCTTATAAAAACTCCAATCCATATTATTTTCTTATTCCAATTGTCATCGACTCATTTCATTCATTGCTTATTAGGGTTTTGAGAATTTCTCATGGAAAGAAAAATCAAGAATAGATAGTAGAATTGTTTCTGTTTTTATTTTTATTTTTTATTTCATTACTTGTCATAGACTTCAACTCTATTTAGTTTTTCAGTTTCCAATATCTATTTTATAAATTAGGCACATGGCCTATCTTGTAAACATTATTCTATACATGCTATAACTCTTTGGTGATGATGGCCTATTACATTTCATATTCTACACCTTCCAATCTGGTTCATAACTTTTGTAATTGCTAGATGGCTAATGTTATTTGGTTCAATTTCATTTCCTATTCTACTTCATGCTATTTCTTTTGAATTTGTAACTTCTAAATAGTTTACCATTGGTTACAAATTCTTGAGACTTATACTAAATCCTTGATGTTCTAATCTACTATGAATCACATTTCTAAGCTCTTAATAATATCATATTGATTATTATTAGCATTAAAATCTACATTATCCACAACTAAGTTTACATTATATACATTAATTTTTAAGGTTTTGGCACTAATTTTGGGAACTCTATTTATCATAATATTCATTCCATTTACACAACCATGGTGGATTATAAGGGGATAACATGTTTTTTTTTTTGTTAATCAGGGTGGGTGGGGTGGAGTGGGTGAATGTCACCACCCTTGCTTTACCAATGATGTAGGTCCTATTATACAAGCCCATTTTAATTTAAAATATATGCATTATAATATATAAAATGTAAATATATGTGAATAGAATGTCCCTGGGAATGCTTCGCTCCCATGTCTTATTTTGTAAAATATTGATTTAAGAATCTTGCAAAGTTTGAAGCCCTTGTGGATTTGCATGATTTGTAGATTTGAAAGTAAAGGATGCTAAAGTCAGTATAGATTTCATAGTCAAGAAATTGAGTTGACTTGTCAATTCATTGAGATTGATTAATATTGGTGGTTGTTGTGCACATGTCTCGATAGCCTTGTGACCATTTGGTTCTAGTCATATAGATTGTTTCTTAATTTTGATTATCTTGGCCCCAAGGTAGAATAATTGAGATACATTGACCTTATTCATATAGATTTTTTATTTTATTTTTATTGTCTAAGCCCAAGGTATAATAATTGAGATACATTGACCTTATTCTACGTTATGGTCTTCCTTAATTTTTCATGCATACATTTGAATCACAATAGTGAGTAACTCTCTTTTGTTTCTACCTCATGTTATTTGCTTACTATTTGAATTTTATATTTTTTATTAAATGAATTGTTCCCACAATTGTTTATCCTTTACCTCTTTGAGTTTTTTAATTACGAGACTCTTGGAAGAGCCTTTGATAGCAGACTCTTGTGACAAACCTATTTGGGAGCACTCTTTAGGGTATGAAGAAGTGTTCCATGCCTCCATGGGAGGCACGCTCAGAAGTGAACTTCTTTAGTGCTTTTGTAATGAACACGAGGAACTTAAAGCACCCCCTAAGTGAGCCTAGAGGTTTCCTTGGGTGACTGAGAGTGCTCTCACCATTAAAAAATGCTCATGAAGCATTCTTATTCTTAGTGAAATTTCTTTTACAAAAGTTCACATTTTTAGGGTTTTTTTCATGAGAGGCCTAAGGGAGGGCATTAATAGCCTTGCAACTCATGGCTATGGTTTTTGGAGAGCTTGAAGAGGGGTTTAAAGGATACCATAATAATTATTGTTGAATATATGATAGGTAAGGTCTATGCCTTCTCTTGCTTGTATTTTTTCCCCTTTGTGCTGAATGCTCTCTTTTCATTCTCTTCTCATTCCTTTCAATTCATTTTGTTGCATGTTTTTATCAAGACACATGTTGGATATCTGTTTTATTCTTCCATAGTTTAATGATGGTGTCTATTGGCAATACCAATGATGGGAATGAATTTGTGAATCTTCATGGTGAGGATGGCCCATTCCGTGGAGAGGGAATTTTGGCTTTGTGATATATTTAATTCCATCATAGAGGTACTTGATTTGTTTTGTACCATGGAATGGAGGAAAATCCTCCTAGAAGATGCTAGATTTGATTGTCGGCCAAATGGCTCTAAGTCTGATCAGATGAAAAGATCTATGTTTTGATATATTTATCTTCAAGCAATTTTTTTTTAGAGTCTAACTAGGATGCCTCTTGCCAAGATTCTTGACCTCAATCTAGTGGAAGAATAGACTTTGAAACCTCCTTATAAAGGATAGCTTCATGAATAAGATCATGGATTGAATACCTGGGAGCTAGGCAATCTACATAGATCAAGGGGATAACAAAAATAATTTTTTCCATAGGTTTATGAATCATTGCAAGAACATTAACATTGTTTGGAAACTTCCAAAGGCATATGGCATGATCATTTTCTTCCATGACAATGCTCAGGGAATTGATCATTTCACACATATTTATGAAAAATAGAAACGGGTGACTATTGTAGAAGTTGTGAAAATTATGACACTTTTTTCTTAGTTTTGTCAATGTCCTTGGGCTTCTTTGATTAAGTGAGTCAAGAAAAATTATATGTTTTTCATGCTAGAAGTTGTTTGTATATCATTGATAAACATTTTTTTGGTCTTCAAAGCAGGTCTGGGCATGGGAAAAGACAATTATGTTGAGTTGTTTGCATTGAAGCTCCAACTAAAATTGGTAGTAGATAAAGGGATCCCTAAGATGGAGGTCTATGAGGATTCTAAGATGATACAAAAAAGTATAAAAGGAAGCTACTGGACAAGAACCTCAAACTGCAGCCAATTCTGGAACAAGTCAAGCTCAAGGAACATAGTTTATCTAACATATCATTCCGTCACATTGACAAGGGAACTTAATATATATGCAGATGAAGGGGGGTTTGTAGTTGGTAGTCAACATTGAATATATATTTAAGTATCAAAGAGACATATTAAAGGTTGAATCTCAGCTGGTAATTGAGGTCTAATTTTATTTTCTGAAAGCACTTGTAGGAGACAGATTTTCCTCTCATAAGGAAGACTTTGGGGACTGCTACATCAAATCATTGGCAATTAGGAGTTATGGAGTACCTTCATGATATGGTATTGATGTTTATGTGGACATTTTTGTTGAGGATTCAATGAAGGGTTTATCAAAGAAATGAAAGAACTATTTCAAATAATTATCTAAATTTATAATAATAATAGAAGTATTTAGCTTCCATAGGAATTATGCTATGGTGGGATTGGGTTCAGTAAAGTTGTAGGGCTAACCACATTGGGTGTTAAGGACTAAAAAAATAGTTAGGAATATTTTGGGATCTACTTTGATATGATTTCTTGCATGCTTCAAGGTGAGTTTCTAAAATTATTATTGGCATCAGTGTTGGAGGCCTTAGAGCTAGAAGATAGAGACATGACTTTGAGGTTTTTCAACCAGATATGTTGGCGGCATACTTTTGAGAGCTAGAGGGAAATTACTTACTATTTATTTATATTTATTTGGGAAGATTACTAGTGTGGGATTGGATTCACCTAATATGCAAAGATCAAGTGCTTGGATGTGTATTTGAAGAATCAGTGAACCACTAAGATTTTTTTATGGGAATTGTTGGAATTTTGGTATGTGGGGAGGAGCCTCAGTGGAAGAAAGTCTAAAAACCTGGTGCACAAAGTTGTCTATTAAAATATAAACCTTCTAATTTCTTAGTCATGTGGGAAGTCAGTTGTCTTGAAATGCTCAATATTTTTACGAGAGGTTCCCTTCAAGATGCAGTGCAGAGTTTGGTGATCCTTGATCTTAGTCATGAATCTATTATAAAATTTTCCATAATATTATTATTTCTTGATTTTATTTGATATAATTATTTTACCTGTCACCAAAGCTTCTAGTCCCTGGAAATTATTTTTCTACATTTATATACTTCTTCTATTGCCATATGACAGATGCTAATTTTGTAGCTTAGAATCAATACCATATTAAGGTTGCACATACACATATGCATAACACTTGTAATGGGAGGAGGGAGTTTTGATATAGTATTAAATTTTTAATTATCAATAATATCTCCATCAGAGAGAGATGTAAGGTAGACCAGTGCCACTGGACAATGCATCCATAAAGAAGAAAATGTGCTTGTAACTCAAAAGTACTCAGTGTTTGCCAATGCAGTTTTGGTAGGTCAAGTTGGTGGTTGGTACTAAACTTACATCCTGTGCTTCTTCAAGGACATATTCATTAGTGTACAACTCTTCTTGGTCACTCAGGGTCCTTGTTCTTATCTCAGTTATTAGTTAGGGCTTTGACATCCTATATGCTAACTGTGTATCTTGGCATTATTACTATATCAAACTTGGAATTGCAACTATGCAGAACACTTGTAGAGAGAGGAGAGAGATATGATGTATTATTCAAAGTGTGTAATTTATCCATATAGAATGATATATCTGCGAGAAAGAGATGTATGGTATAGGAGAAACACTGAATAATGCAACCATAAAAAAGGACATATGAGGATTTATGAGAGCATGAGATTCTGAGCCCATAGGGAGTATGGTATAATTATGTTAAGGGACCATTACATATCCTAGTACTTATTGGGTTAACATCCTAATTTAAGCATGCCTAGAGGTTAGAATGAGGGATATTGACCTGCAAGTCATCTTATCTTCAACTATCTTAACTATGCCACCTCAATTTATTGAGTAGAAGATAAAATAGAGTTACAATAACCTTCTCCTTAGGAGGATCTGAGTAGATGCTTGGGTCAGTATGCTCTTAGTGTTGAATTATAGACATATCTATTAGTTTTTGATGCACACAAAGTAAATAAGATGGAGATAAATTAATTAATGTACTCATGGTTGGCTTCCTCTGTATTAAAAAGCAGTTTGTGAACAGTCTCTGTGGCCTCAAATCGCACTTCATGTATACTTAGAAGGTGTCACCTTGCTAGTTATAAGGTGCTATTATGAGAGTATTTATTTTACTATAATTTTGTTTCACTTAATGATATTTGATGCTAAGTACAATCAACCAAATGATGTTGTTGTTGTATTTTCACTCTAAAAACCTAAAGCTAAAGGTGCTAATATGAAAATATTTCTTTTATTGTAATTATTATTTTTGTAATGATTGTTGATGCAAAGAACACTCAACGAAATGATGTTGTTTTATATGCTAAGTTTGTGAGTGAGCTTCCTTGTATTGTCACTCCATAAATTTAACGCCAAATCCTTGGTCCAAGGACCTAAAGACTCTACAAGCTTTAGGCCAATCCTTGATTCAAGGGAATGTGCATATTACATTCTATGCATCCAAGATTTACTTCATTTAGTAATAAAAATGTTTTTGACAATCTATTTATTTTATTTCCTACCCAACAATAAGTGAGGTCCCTAAGGATTCCCAACAATCGTACCATTTTTGGCTAACAATAACAATTCAAACAAAGCCAAAATGAGCAAAGTATTCTCTTCACACTATCATATATGTAGGTGCACGTTTTTGGGTGCCTCCCTATGCGTAGACTAGGCCTCCTTGGGGCTAATCATGTTTGAAGTTTGGTTTCTTTAGAATCTCTTTCTATACTTATCAGTTTCCTCTTTATATTTAACAAGAAAAGTAGAAAATGTTATAAGGCTATGAGTAACCACATATCAATTTTCTTGTTTAATATTTCCCTATAACTGAAAGAAGTTGTACTACTTATCTCGCAATTAATGAGTCACTTTTGTGCAACTTGATTACATTTCTTTGTCATATGCAGAGGCATCCCATTGTATGATCTTCCATGCTGCCCATACTTGATAGGATGCATGATTTCTTTATCCATCATAAAAATTTACATTATAATTGACACATTTGTAATGCCTAGACATTAGTGTTGAAAGACAAGTTTACTTGATAATTCTAGTTGTGTCAAATTTGAGTCATCAAGACTATTTTGTACCTAGAGTAATATGAGCCCAAAAAGAAAATGAGGAATTTGGAGAGCTAACTCATTTGAGTTCACTATCTTAGCATTAAATAATAACATGGAGTACAAAATCATATCATAATTGGAGATTGAATATGCAAACAGATCTTCCGCTTTTCATGGATCTAGCCAAAATAAAATGACTTATCAAAGATAACTCTTCTCACACAAGCTTCAGTAAATGTAACTTAGTGCTAATAAAGCCTACTAAGTATAGACAAATCATATCAGATAAGGTAGTAGTTTCTAGTTAATGTCCACAAATAGCCATGGAAGGGTAAATTATCTCCATTGTTTTATGGAGATAAGGGAATTGATCAAAGGCCAAGCCCTCTTTTCAAATAATTATATAATAGTTTGTTTGCTTCATGTAGTTTTGTGTTTAGCATAGAGAAGTGCATATGTTGGGTGTGGAACCTAAAGTTAAATAATTTTTGAGGGTCCTACAAAATAAATCCAACCTAAAAATCCTAACAAGACCCAAACAAGGATGGAGGTTGAGTAAAAGAAAGAAAAATGGTTTATAGGGCCCGCGGGTCAATCCTAAGGCTGTCTAGGCCAACGAGGTATTAAATAAGTTCTTGAAACACAAAAAGATTTAAAAGAGTCGGTTCCTTCACAAAATTATTTATTTGAACCCCTGCTGGTAGAAAACATAACAACTAGTTGAATTAGCATTATGACATGCTTATATCCACTCCTTGTATTTCTTGAACTATCAGTAGTTTTTGGATGAAGGACATTCTGTTTTCCAAAAAAAAAAAAATCATAGATGAATGCCATTCTCATATGGGATCACCAATAATATCTAAAAGAGCACTACCCATCCTTAAAATAATGAAAAGAATTTGCATCCCTCAAAACAATCTCTCTCCTGGCAATCTTAGAGATAACTTGACAGTGGTGTGATAGTCAACACAAACACAAAGATTATTTAAGATTCTTAGATTTGTCCAAGGTGATGTGTTGATGAGTCCAAAAGAAATGGTTGGCCTCTCACAATGCTTACAAAGAATTTGTTTTTTCCCCCTCATCCACATCGTGAAACACCAACTTAATATTCACCATTGGGTACATGTGTAATATTCACGGTTTGGTACATATCCTTCTGCCTTCATCTGCCCAGCGAATTTGTTCAACTCTCAATAAATCTCCTCTTTTTATTGATGCATGTTATCTCTTACAACAAATATGGGCATTTGGTTTTTGACTTGAATCCAGCTACATCTTGGTGACTTTTTTAAGCCCCTATCTTTCATCATTGTTCTTATCTTTGCTGCTTCATTCCACATACAACTAGCAACAAAAGTATTTGATATGAGGACATTCATTCCATGGTTCTTTAGTTGCAATTCCATAAGTTCATCTGCTACACGTATACATATTTCCATGAATTTTGCACCCACTTAGCAATACTCCCCACACAAGAGGATCAATTTCAACTGACATTTTGTTGATAAATTATTTCACCTCATCCAAGCGCCCAACATGGAAAATAAGGTGGACCATGCAACCAAATTTCTCTACTCCATTAATGACACCATACTATGCACTTATCAAATTGAAATATTTACAACCTTTGGCCATTAGACCAGCATGGCCACAAGCACAGAGCACACCTATAAAGGTGACATAATAGGGACATATTACTTCTTGCATCCTCTACCTAAACCATTTGAGAACCCCTATACCTAAACCATGTTGAGCACATTCAACAATTATTTCATTTCATGGAACCACATTTATTTCAAGGATTTTTTCAAAAACCTTCAGTTAATCCTCTACATCCCCACAATTTGCATACATATCAGCAAGGGCACTCCCCATGATAACACCTGATCAAAATCTACGTATAAAGTGGGCATGGACCTCCTTACCTTGTTGTAAAGCTGCATGTTCAACACACACAACCAAAACACTACCCAAAGTGATCTGGTCCTAATTTATCCTGATACATGTCAACATGTCTTGGTACATATTGGAAGAATTAAATTATTTTGGAGGAAAGTTGCTAAACCTTTTCATCTGCGAAACCATGAAACCATTGGATCTAAAGAAGGTGCACAGAAAAGAGGATCCAAGCTATAGACAGGGGAGGAAATGAAAGAAATGAAGTAATAGGGGAAATCCTTTGCTTCCCATTTGAATTCTGAGAGATAACTTGGTAATCTATCACCTCACAACATTAATGTAAGGACGTTGACTATGGGATGTAAATGGAGATAGAGATGGAACAGATAGGGTGGAAGGGTCAGCATGGCAATGGTTTTGAGGGTTTCAGGTTTCCAGAAGTGCCAAAAAAATGGTAGGCAAGAAGTCTATTTCATCTATTAGATAGATGACATGGAAAGTGAGGCCTATCCTCATTGTTTTTAAGGAAAGCTTTTAGTGGCAAACTAGTAAATGCTGAAATTGTTGCTTGGGGTACTACAATGCTTAATGAAGATCTCACTCATGAGACACACTTGTGATTGAGCCCACTTTAGGTAGCCATTGCCATACATTTTTTAACAAAATATATTGTTCTCATGATTTCTGAACAAAAGCTACTGTCGTATTTCATGAATTTTATCCAGAGATCTATTATTTTTTCGTAATGTCCTTTGTCTCGAAAACATGAAAATACTTTTCCAGAACATATATAATGGCATCATTTCAAACATATAAATAAACATCTAGAAGATGGAGTCATCAAGTAGTTATCTTAACTTTTTTGTGCCATCGGTAACTTATAACTGGTAGTTGATTTGATTTCCCTCCTCTCCCATTAACTATTTTTGTCAGAAGTGTAAAATTTCACAGATAAGTACATTGTAAGTGTCCACATCAAGTTATATGCTTTTAATTGGCATGTTATCTTGTTGACGGTGCTAGACCCACCAACATGTTAGGGGATCTCCCCAGTAAGAAGTCCCAATTAGACCTCAGACCATTTGGTGTATGAGTCTGAGTAGTGGGTCGTATGGTAATTCCTTGACCACGATTTCACATAGAGGCAAGTAAGATAACTTTGTTGGTAGCAATGGTGTCACAACTGTGGTGAGCCAAGGAGGGTGCATGAGAGGATCTAACACATAGGGGTTTAGATGAGTGTGCCCCTTGGAAACCTGTGATAACACGCAGTTAAGAAGGGAACACACGAGCGAAGATGCATCACAACATGTAAGGCAAGTTAGCAAGAAATCCAAAGTGATGGTTACACCAACAACACATTTCAGAAAGATTCATACATACATACACAAATAGATATACATGCATGTGTAAGTAAACAAATACTATATGATTTAGAGTAAATCAGATAGCATAGAATACAATACAACATATGCATGAAACGTGTTGGATCTTGTTAAATTAATAAGTGTAATTCCAGTCATACAATACATCCATGTCCAACCACTCATTCCGATAGCGGAACATTACAACTACAACCACCTGCTTCTTAGAAGAGATGTACTAGCTCTACGCAGTGGAGAAGCCAAGGTTCATTACAATATTGTGCAAGCTCTCTCCAAGATAGTCTTATTGGAAGATTTTCTGACCAAAAGCCTATACAATGAATTATGAGGGACTATTTATAACAAAGGGTGGGGTGACCCATGACATTCCCCTTTGTGAAAATTCATCTACCCTCATGACTCTTCTTCTACTCTGTGAATGTTATATCCAACTATCAACACTTCACTTACACTTAATGTGACATTACATTACAATACACATGTATCCATGTCAAAGAAATGACTCGAGCAAGCCATGCTAGACATCACTATGACTTAGAAAACCATGGAAGTTCAACTCCTCAACATCCTCACACTGATCAATAGTAACATACTGATGCCAAGATCAATAGTCCGCGATGGTGTCCATGTGCTCCAAGATGACGCCTTTCTGGAACTTGACTCTTGCCTCCATAGCATCCGGGTACACTACTCGAGCTCCTTTGTCCAACTCATCTGTAAACATGCACATCATTGTCTTCAATGCGGCCAGACCAACAACATACTTGTGCATGATGTCTGCACTAATGGGCAAGTCTGGGCTAGTGGAAATGTGCATCAACTCATTGAAGTATGAGTCAAGCTCTAGTCAGGCCTATGCTTTTGTCTTCCCCTAGGTGAGAGTCCCAATAGATGGGATCGCATGTGTGCACACCACAACATCCATACTCTTGAGTACATGTGCATGGGAAGCCTCTATACTAGTGATGAGATGCGGGAGATCTTCATAGTTCCATATCTAATTCCAGATACATGTCTTTAGCTCGACTACACTGGCCTTCATCATCTTAGGCAAGTGAAGTGGGGCTCCCTTATATCTCATCATCCATGTTTGCATGTAATCAACAACAGCATGCAAGTTCATTAGGATATGTGCTCTTCTAGCACACCACTGCTACCATCCATTGAGATGGATGACTTCCTTATGCATGGTATCAAACTTGAAGTACAATGCTCACATAACTGTGCCAAGGGACAACACTTCATCTAGTATTTCCTTCTTCAGTTCAGATCGGGTGGACGCTGCCACCAACTCTCCTCCTTGCTTGGCTATCTAAATTTCCTTAGCCATTCGCTCATTTTAGCTATCAGAAAGCGAACACTTGAGCTAGTGGCTTTGACATACACTCTAGTTGCATTGGTCAAGGCTGGTGGCTATTTGCACACGTCAAACATGATCACTCGTTCCTTAACTTGCGCAACAGATGTATGATCATCTGGAGTCGACACTTTGCGCAACTACACAACTCTATGTTGAGACTCGTCGAATGAGATGTTGCACATCTCTCCTTCAAACTGATCTCTAAGGATCTCAGTGCCTCCTTGGTCACTTGAGACTTGCTCATAATCTAGAACAGGACATCGCCCTCATGCCTCATCACCAAGAGGTTGATTTACCCACCCGTTGCTCCATATCCATATCCAGCTCTTTAAGTGCTTGTTCTATCTCACAAGAGAAGTCCTGCTCCTGTGATTGTTCACCCTTATCTGCCTGATGCTAACTGTTTTGATGAATTCACCACCTGTACAGGCCCTTTCATCTACTTGCACATTGTTGGGCAATTTATTGGGCTTAAATTGCTGCATTAAATTATCAACCAGGGAAACTCGTAAGCTTGTGATGGTGCCAGCAAAATATATGCAAGAGTAGGCAACTAACTCTATGTCTAGCTAAATTATTTATGATTCAATATAATATGCAAGGGAAGAGGCTCCTAACTAAGGAGGTCCTGGTTGTCCTTCCCTACAGTATCATAGAGAAATCATTGATTACATGAAACTAAAAACTTGAAATGAAGACAAGAGAATGAACTTAATTATTGTTCAGATTCAAGTAGAGAGAGAGACTAACTTAGTCTCTTGATTGTCCTCTCATGTACTAATCCAAACTAAACTAAGATTCATTCATAAGCATAAGAAATGAAATGACTTGAAACATAAAAGCACAAAAGAATGAATTTCAATTACCATATAAATCAATGGAGAGAGAGCCTAACTTAGACTCTTGGTTATCTCCTCATATGATACTTGAAACATAAAAGCAAAAGAATGAATTTCAATTATCATGCAAATCAAATAGAGAGAGAGCCTAACTTAGACCCTTGGTTGTTCTCTCATGTGTTGATAAGATTCTAATTTAAAACTCATTCATCAATCTCAAACAAATCCTCAAACATCAAACATCTAAGCAATTAAATGAAATAAGATCTAATATGAAATAACATGTTTCTCTCATCCTTTTAGAGTGAGCTCAATTCTCTTAAGAACAAGACAAATTATTCCATATACTACATTAAGGAAACTTATATCTAAAAACTACATAATGGAAATGTATGTAAAATGGAGCTTTATTCTATTCCATCATAAGCTGGATACATGCTCTAAGAGTCCCCCCCTTTGGAATGGAAGAGGTACTCCTATTTATACAATGAGATGAGATAACAAACTCATAATGATGATCCACTAATCTCTCTTTTAGTTCCATACATTTCTCAACCATTTAGACACATAACCCTATCCTCCATGATTTCCTCCATGAGGTCCATGATCTTCTCCATGATGTTTTCCATGAGGTTTATCTTATCAAATTCGAATTTGATAATTCAAGGCCACATAAAGATGCTCTGGAAGCTTCCTTTGTACCTACACATGTCAACAAACTCATTCTAATTGTTAGGTATAAGTATAAGCATATTATTTTCTAAAGTTTAGCCATAAATTCACTTAAAAATGTTAAGAATTAATAAACTTTGGAAAAGCATAGTTATAACCCAATAATGAGGTAAATGGAATGATGTGGAGGTGGAATGGAGGTGACATGAAGGTAAAATGTGAAGATATTGGTGAATAATGGAGTGAAAATAGGGACCATTGTGAGGCCCAACACACATGTTGCACCCCCTACTGTACCTGTTGCTTTTGCGCTTCCCTCTCCTATTTGCACAGCTCTTGTTCCTTTTGGAGTTGCTCCTTCAACTCATGCAACTCCTTCTTTGTTTCCTCCATTCTTCTCTTATCCCTCTTTGTTTACATGATTTTCTTGTCGTGTTGTTGCCTCTTCGTCTTTATAGCCATATCTTCTTTCTCCACAAGTGGATCTACTCAGAACTTTTAGCTTTGCTCTTCCTCCATGAGATCGACAATCTTCCTCTTACCCTTGTCGCGCATTGGTATTCTTGCCTCTATTGCTACTTAATGAGCCCCAAAAATGGGTAACTTTATGGGCTCATTTTGTCTATTATTCCCGATTAATCCACCATTCTTCATAGTTTTATGCATGCTTTTGAATATATTTATGTTAATTGAATGGATGAAAATAGTCACTTGACCACAAAGTCTAATACGTGCTTATTGCAGATCTTTGGACATATTTCGGACCAAGGTCAAGCATTTATGAGCAAGTTGATAGCGAAATATGAACGAACAAGGCTGAAGATTTGTAGGAAGGGTGTTTCCTACACTAAATTACCCCTTCCTTGAGTTCTCCACCATCAGCTCAGAGTTCAACAGTGCACCAAAGATTATTTCAAGGGGCAACCGAGCATATTTTGTGAAGTGGTTGATTAACTGCAGTTTTGAGCAGCCAATCTCCTAAAGTTAAGGAGGGTTGTTGGGAGTCCTCATGGTGCATAAGTAGGAAGGCTTCAAGCCTTGGTATTTTAGCTATTGAACATTTGTTTTACGCACTTTAGTGCAGCTCTGCATTTTAGCTCATTTTCAAGCTCTTGCTGTAAATAGTTTTGTGACATGATTATTTTTTAAGTAATGGAGATAAATTTCGCTTTGCACTAGTTCTAAGCTTTCTTAGGAGGCTGTAGCTCTTGGGGTTTGGTCCAACCCAAGTTCCAGTACCTCCTTTGTGTACTTTTATGTGTTTTCCTTGCATTCATAGAATAATTTCTGCTATTTAGGTTAAGATCTTGCTTTGTTACTTAGGTTGTTTTTTATGATTAAAATAGCTTTTCATGCTTCAAGTTGATTTGAAAGTTTGGTAATAGAAAAAAATCTTCAAAAAGGCCATCAAGAAATCCTCGATCTCATCTCTCCCTCCTTGGGACTATGAGCTGAGACCAAGGCATACTTGCTGCCACAAAAACATTGTTTTTGCATTTCCATGCAATTGCTAGTGTTAGATTTTTAGTTGGAAAAGTTGATACTAGTTGTACTTGCATGTTTATATCTATTCTTGCTTAGTTTCCATAGTTATCTTGCATGATCTCCTGTCTATAAACTTTTGTTCATCATGTTTCTAGTTTTTAGGTCAGATTAGGTCAAAATAGATAGATCTCTGGTTTTTCTAGTCTTTCTTCGATCAGTTTGAAAATAGTGTGCAGAGCATCTGTAATACATCCCTACCTATCCTTCCTCCATCATACAACCTGCTCCAACCCCTAATTCAAGATTTCTTCCCTTCATTTGCCACACTTTCCCAACTTGCCCTAATTTCTACATTTTTGTGCAACATTGCTCTCTCCATCCTTGAACAAATCCAACCATCTTCATCACTCCTTAGCTTCATTTACCAGGTCCTAGACCCCTTCACATCCTCATCCATCCTCCATTTCCACTTTCCCACCGTTTTTCCACCATCAACCCTCTAAAATTCTCTTTCGGCTCTTCCTGTAGAACTTCTTGTGGAACCCCTGCAGACTTCTTGTAGAAGTTCATGCGAGCAGTTTTTCGAGATTTGATCACTGTGGAATTCTCTAGAAGGGTGATAGGGACCCCTTAGGATGATCCGGATTTAAGCAGGAACGCAATAGATTATAGAGATAACCATAAATACCGAGATGCGATAACCATAAAAACAGAGATGCAGCGGAAATAATACTTCATTTCATTAATGGAGAATACTGAAATATGCTTACAAATAGAAATAACCCAGCTAGGGCGATGGTAGCTTATCTCTGAGAAGAGATGTGTCCGCTATATGCCTCTGAACTGTTTCAAACTGTCTTTACAATGAGGCTCGAGGGCCTATTTATTATTGAGAAACAATGGAAAACCCTTCGCCTTCCAAAACATAACCCTAGAAGATGAAACGCCAAATTGTGGGCCCCGTTTTGGGGTGAGTTGGACAGCCAACTTCCCGGGGTCGCGAATTGGTCATATTATCTCCGTTTGATGCGTGTGATAGCCCGTTGGAAAGATCTCTCTGAGGACTACGACGGAAAAGACGATTTTTATTAGAAAAATCGCAGGCAGTGGATTTCCCAAAAAATGTCGTTTAGGGCCTCAAAACGGCTCCGGAAGTTTAGGACCCAAAAAATTGCTAAAAATAGTAAACTGTGCTATAATTAAGGAAACTGGAAAACTGAAAGAGACAGTTGTGGGGGTCCAAATGGGATAGGTGGGTGGCCACCAACATCCACCTAGATCATTCCTCCCCCCTTAGGAAGCAATGGTCCCCATTGCGTTGAGTTCCACCCTGAGACGAGGAAGCTTCTACTGAGCTGGGTCTTTGGTGAGCTGTTCTGCAATCTCTGAGGTGTCTAGAAATGGTGGGGAGCATGGTCGGTGATGATCCAGATTGAACACTCGGTGCAAGCGAAGGAATGGAGGAATGTTGTGCTTCAAAGCATTGTTGCCCATAGCCTTATTACTGGTGTAAGAACCATGTCAGAGTGGTCTGAGTTTCTGATGGGTTCTGGTAAGGCATTCTTTCTGTAGATGTAACCAAACTTTGTTGCCCACCTGAAACTTGTGTGGTACCCCTGTGGGTGAGGAGAAGTTGTTCTTGTGTTCTGTCATGATCGTATCCCTTTGCTGCTGCTGCTGTGTGGAGGAACCCTTTGCGGGGGTCATGGATGTGGCAACGATCTTCCCCTTACTTTGGGAGCGAACCAGACAGAAAATGAATTTCCTAGTCTGGGAGATGAGCTTGCTTCCTTTCTTGGTAGTGATCAAAGAGGTGGCGGTAGGTGGGGCTACCTCCGGTATCCTGTATAATGAATTATCCAAAGAAATAATGACAGCGCGAGGCCTTGACTCATACAAAGCATGTCGCCTCCACAAGTATGGCTGGCCTAATAGTACATCGCAAACATCCAGAGGTGTAACATCACACAATACCTCGTCTGTGAAGGGCTTGATGCTGTAGGGAAGGCGGCACTTCTGGCGAACTTTGAGATCTCGTCCTTCGTGAAGCCAACCGATACTGTACGGCTGTGGGTGTGGTGTAGTTGATAGGCCCAACCGCTTCACGACCTCTACTGAAATGAGGTTCTTTTGGCTGCCACTGTCGACAATGAATTGCAGCGGCAAACCCTTCACCCACATCTATGAGTGGAAAAGACGTTCTCCCTCCTCTGGCTCTTCAGGCTCATTCTTCTGGATCTTGGCAGTGGCAACAGTGGCACTAGGATCCACATCAATGATTTGCTTCCCTTTGCCATCCCCCTTGTCGGGTTCTGGCTCAGAGTTAGAACATGCATCTGATTCGGAAGCCTTCAACTCGGCCACCAGCGACTGCTTGGTCCGACACTCACTTGTGTTATGAGTGGGACTCTTGTGGAACTCACACCACTTTCCTGTGTCCTTCTTTGGCTTCGTGGTGTTGTTCTTTTCTTGCAGCTTCGAAGGGTTGTCTTGGGTCACCCCACCTTGGCTTTGTCCTTTGGGCTTCGGATTTGCAGATCCAAAGTCTCGCTTCTTCTGTTTGAACTTTTGCTCGATTTTGACAGCGTATCGGTATGCTGTGCCGAGTGAGGAGATGTTCAAGAACTCCATCTCTTCCTGGATGTATCTGTGTAGGCACCCTCGGTATTTGAGTACCAGATGCAGCTCAGAATCTTTGATACCCAACTGTGTGTGAAGGGTATGAAAAATATTTGTGAACTCTGGCACATCTTGGTCTCGTCCCTGCCGCAGTGTGGTCCATTTGATGTATTTGTCCTCATAGATTTTGACAGGGTAGTACTGCTCCTTGATGGCATCCCAGAAGTCATTCCAAGTGGGGGTGGCTGAAAACAGTGAGCCTGTACTTTCATCCTTCTGCTCACAGTATGTTTCCCACCAGTCCTTGACATGGGGGGCTGCTTTGAGAAGAGCAAAAACAATCTTTTCCCGACTTGAAAATTCATGAACAGAAAAATACCCATCTAGCAGATTTAACCATTTATCTACGGCATCTGCATCTATTTGACCCTTGAAGATGGGGATTTCAAAATTAACTTGTACCTTAAACGGTGTGGCATTTCTAGAGTAGCTGTTGGAAGCCGATGCATCGCCTCTAGGTAGCCGCTGAAGGATCTGGGCTAAGTTGTCCATCATCGCATTCCTTTGTCGCTTGAGGGCTTCTTCGAGCAAGATTTTGATAGGATCTCCTGCCCCCTCGTCTTTCTTCTCATCCGCCATGGGAGGTCGTCGAGATTTGCGAGGCTGATCTTGCAAAGGTTCGACCAATTCAAGCCCTAACTCCTTATATCCCGACCTCGTTGGGGACATGCAAAGAAAAACAGAGAAAGAGCAGACCGCTCTGATACCACTGATCCGGATTTAAGCAGGAACACAATAGATTACAGAGATAACCATAAATACCGAGATGCGATAACCATAAAAACAGAGATGCAGCGGAAATAATACTTCATTTCATTAATGGAGAATACTGAAATATGCTTACAAATAGAAATAACCCAGCTAGGGCGATGGTAGCTTATTTCTGAGAAGAGATGTGTCCGCTACGTGCCTCTGAACTGTTTCGAACTGTCTTTACAATGAGGCTCGAAGGCCTATTTATTATTGAGAAACAATGGAAAACCCTTCGCCTTCCAAAACCTAACCCTAGAAGATGAAACGCCAAATTGTGGGCCCCGTTTTGGGGTGAGTTGGATAGCCAACTTCCCGGGGTCGCGAATTGGTCATATTATCTCCGTTTGATGCGCGTGATAGCCCGTTGGAAAGATCTCTCCGAGGACTACGACGGAAAAGACGATTTTTATTAGAAAAATCGTTGGCAGTGGATTTCCCAAAAAACATCGTTTAGGGCCTCAAAACGGCTCCGGAAGTTTAGGACCCAAAAAACTGCTAAAAATAGTAAACTGTGCTATAATTAAGGAAACTGAAAAACTGAAAGAGATAGTTGTGGGGGTCCAAATGGGATAGGTGGGTGGCCACCAACATCCACCTAGATCATAGGACCTCTTCTCACCTTCCCAACCTCCTGCAAGCACCCACTTTATTTCCTTTCGCCAACCGACCTCTGCATAGTCAAAAATAGTTAAAGCACATGCATAATAATTCTGCAAAATTACTCAAAAATACAAAAAGATGCTTTTTCCATATTTTTCCTTCAGAAGTAGCTTAGTCACATGCATTTTACCTTTATAAGAGTCAATGGCATCCATTTCAATAGCTTTCATCTCTTTTCTTGCACCAGTAGGGTTAGTCGGTAAAACTAGGGTTTGCTAGGGTTTGCATTTCCTTTCAGCTTTCAGCTTCTTTCTGCAAGTAGATTAGCCTCTTTTGAGTTAGCTTTCATCCATAACAGTTAAAAGATTCTTCTAAGAGCTCATAGAAGTTGGCTTAAGCTCCTAGAGAACTTGTGCCAGCTGATCAAGTGACAGCCTGCAGTAAGAGCTAGTACTTGTGCATATACCACCATCGCTTCCAAGTTTGTTATGAACAACTGGGTTGATAAAAGTAAAGAAGGGAGTCCCAGGAGTTGCAGAATCATCACTACAATACTGGAGCCCACCATCTTTTTGGTGCCATTGCCGAGGAAGCGTCAGAGTATTTGTCATTACTTCTTTTCTTCTATTCTCTACTACAACCTCCTGCTAAGCAGTTTATTTCAGCAAGAGTAGAGTAGTTGTTTCATTTCCATTCTACAATTTTATTTCCACAAAAGTAGATTAGACATTTCCTACTTTCATTTCATTTCAGCAAGCGTAGATTAGACATTTCCCGCTTTCACAGATTAGAATTTCAATTTTGCAAGCGTATCTTAGCATTTCATTTCTGCAAGTGTAACTTAGCATTTCCTTTCTGTAATTTCATTTCAACAACATAGATTAGTCATTTCGTACTTTCATTTCAATTTTGCAATTTTCATTCCAGCAAGGTTTATTTTGTTTAGTTGCAATTTGTTGTTCAATCGATTCAGTTTTGCAGGTACAAGAAGAGAAAAACACAAAAATCAACCAAGAATATTTCATTTCATGCCTCATAGGAACAGAGACAATTCATGAAAATTCTTACCCAACACCCCCACCACATCACTGAGCCACCCTTCTCTCTTCTTTAGTGGCAGTGATCTAGAAGAACCTATAGGTGAACCTCCAGAGATATATGAAGATCCTATAACAGAAGAAGAGCAAGAAAACATTCCTCCTGAGAACATGGCTGAACACAGAAATAGTATAGGAGATGAGGGGAGAATAGAAGGTGCCTTTCCCATCCAAGAGACCAATGGGGACACAAAAATGAAAAAGATAAGTCCCTCAGCCTTACCTCACTTCCATGGATTGACCACTGAATACCTTGATACCTTCTTGTTTGAGTTTTATGTCCTTTATCGAACTTATGACTATGCAGAAGATGAGAAAAAGTTGAAACTCTTTCCCTCTACCCTCAAGGATGCAGCACTCTGCTGGTTCATGTGGTTACCCGAAAATAGTATCACAACTTGGGCTCAGATGCAACAAGCCTTTAACAACAAATACCGAGACTATTGTATGTCAAAGGAAACAAACGAAGAAAGCTTTCGGATGACTATGGGAAGTGATGAATCTTTAGAAGACTATGAAGAAAGGTTCCAACTTAGTTATAAAAGGGCCAGGTGCACACTTGACCCCGAATCTCTGAAGCTGGTTTTGCTCTGAGGAATCCCTGAAGACCTTCTGGATACCCTCCATGTGCTGGCTAGGGGAGACATCTACCAACTACCTTATGATGACATAAAGACTGTGTTTAGAAACCATTCTAGGGTAGCCCGGAAAAGAGGTAGGGGGAATCAACTTTCAGCTAGTGCCACTTTCTCCAAACATGAGTTTGCAATTTAGATGGAAGACCGTAAAAGTGAGATGAGATAGACCATTGCCATGCAACTGGATACTTTCCAAATGCAACAGAGGAAAGAGGAAACTGAGAAGGCTTTGGCCATCTTTTGTCCCAAATGTACAAGGAAACATCCTTGGAATGAGTGTCTATTGCACTCAGTTGAGATATGTTTCGTTTGTGAGGAAGACCACCCTACAAACCAGTGCCCAACCTTACCCAGACTTAAAGCTATGTACCAAGGGGTTGAAGGAGCCACTAAACCACTCTACTTCCTAGATGAAAGGAGGCCACATGGATCCAGACCTTACCAGCAGGGGATGCAAGGGACATCCCAGACTTATTACAACCCCAACCAATCCACTCACATACCTTCTTGGGGTTCCCTTGCTCATCCTTCCTGGTCCGCACCCCCTACTTGGTCATATCCATATCAATACCATACTCAACCTATTGCTCATTCATTTCATTCTCATGTTCAGCCACAACCTCAGTGGAATTCACCTCAATAGGGGTGGAGGCCTCAATACAACTCTCCTCCCACTATTTTGCCTCCACCACCTACTCAAACACAACCATTGCCTCCTACTCCTCCGAGACAACCCCAAATGCCTACTCAACCGAACCCGAACGCCAATAACAGACAGGCCCAACAAGCATATACTAGTGAGACAACATGCCCTGCCTATGCTGTGGAGATTTAGGAGATCAACCTATGATCTGGGAAGGTCCTCCTAGATAGCCAACCTCCTCCTAAGGAGGATGAGGAAGAGAAATAGGAAAGTGAACACAAAGCCATTCCACCCTTTCCTGAGAGACTAACTAGAACCATGTAACGAAACCCAGAAGAGACTGAACTTCTGGGTGAGATTAAATAGTTATGTGTGAAAATACCACTTTTCCAGGCCATAAAAGATGTACCAATCTACAACAAATTGATCAAAGAGAAGTGTTTCAGGCACCCGGGTAGGCGCAAGAGAGATGGCCCAACTATCAATGTCATAGGACAACTGTCCAACCTAATGTTGGGACAAGTAATCTGTCCAAAATATCTGGACCCTAGGAGTCCTGTAGTTGATGTCCACATCAATGGTACCATAATCCCCCACACCCTAATTGATCTAAGGGCTACCATTAATGTGATGAATAGGGGCACTATGTTCAAACACAACCTTTAGAGTTCCCTAAGAAAAACCTCAACAGTATTGCAGTTAGCAGACCACTCCACCATGACCCCCGAAGGGATTGTGGAAGATGTCATGGTCTCTGTTGATTCTTGGGAGTACCCTGTGGACTTCTTGGTCCTTTAGCCAAAGGCAAAACTCACTGGATACCCCCTCATTTTGGGAAGGCATTGGTTAGCTACTTCAGATGCTTATATCAATTGTCGAGCTGGGAGCATGACCATTAAGAATGGGCCAATGTCCAAACAGCTAGTCCTATATCCTCCTACCCAACCTCTGCTAGAACATGACTTACCTCTCTAGTTGGAGGAGGAAGATGAGGATCAAGTCTACTCTACACCAGTGTGCACAGTGGAAACCACCAGGGGAGGTCCTCAAACCGAGGATGAACTTATTGAGAATTTGATTCAGAATCCACCTCCCAGTGTGCTGCCATCAGAAGAGTTGGTAGAAGACACCCAAGCCAGTGCCTTAGTGGATCTCTGTGTGGCTGATTCAACCTCTCCCCGAGTTAAGAATGTGGAATTTGGCCCTAAAAGAACTTTAACGATCAACTTATCGCTATCCCCCTCTCAAGAGAAGGAGTTGTGTAGCTTATTGAACCACCATTTGGATGCTTTTTCTTGGAGCTATAAGGAGATGAAAGGAGTCCACCCTTCAGTCTGTACCCATCACATTTACATTAAAGAGAATTGTAAACCAGTCAGGCAGCCTCAGAGGAGAATGAATCCAGCCCTTAAGGACATTGTCAAAGAAGAACTGCAAAAGTTGTTGGATGCAGGATTCATCTTCCCCATCTCTGACAGCAAGTGGGTTTCTCCTCTGGTACTTGTGCCCAAGAAAAACGGGAAGTGGAGAATATTTGATGATTATCGAGAACTTAACAAAGCCACCAAGAAGGACCATTTCCCTTTGCCTTTCATAGATCAAGTGTTAGACGGACTGGCATGTAATAAGTTCTTTTCCTTCCTAGATAGGTTTAGTGGGTATAATTAGATCAAAATTAGCCCGAAAGACCAAGACAAGACCACTTTCACTTGTCCATGGGGTACCTTTGCCTATGAGGTCCTTCCCTTTGGGTTATGAAATGCTCCTGCCACTTTCTAGAGAGCAGTACTGAGCATATTTGCTGAGCTGGTTCATGATTCGGTAGAACTCTATATGGATGACTTTACTCCTTATGGATCCAACTTCCAAGAAGCATTGACTAACCTGGGAAATGTTTTAACCAAGTGTATTGAAATGAACCTGTCCCTCAGTCCTGAAAAATGTGAATTCTTGATGACTGAAGGGACCATACTAGGTCATACAATTTCTCAACAAGGATTACAGGTGGATCCCAACAAGATTGCTATCATCCAAAGGGTTCCACCTCCTCAAAAGGTAAGAGATGTTCAAAGTTTTCTAGGCTTAGCAGGATATTATAGAAGATTCATTAAAGATTTCAGTAAGCTAGCCTCTCCATTGTTTGGTCTTTTGGGGAAGGATGTTGAGTTTATATGGAGTGACAGTTGTTAAAAGGCTCTGGATGCATTGAAAGGTAAGCTGGTAACTGCCCCAATCTTGAGAGGTCCAAACTGGGCCCTACCTTTCCACATTCACACAGATGCCTTGAACAAAGCCATACGAGCAGCCTTAGAACAAGTTTAAGAGAAGCTACCATATGCCATATATTTTGTCAGTAAAAACCTGTTCAAGGCGAAGTTAAACTATACTATAACCGAGAAAGAGCTCCTAGCTGTAGTCCATTCCCTAAACAAGATCAGACACTACATCACTAGTTATCAAACATTCGTACACACTAACCATGCTGCAATTAGGTATTTGATGAATAACCCTGATGTAAATGCTCGTATCATTAGATGGTTACTTTTATTGCAGCAATTTGATTTGACCATTGTTGATAAGCGAGGTAAGGAAAATGTTGTTGTTGATTTTCTGTCTAGACTAGATTTGTCTGCAGGTGAAGAAGGGATGGTGGTTGATCAAATCCCAGATGAATACCTGTTTGCTATTTCAGTACTCTCTCCATGGTTTGATGATACAGAAAATTACTTGGTTTCAGCACAGTTCCCACAACACCTATCCTCAAAAGAGAAGAGCAAGATCGTGAGGAAAAGTGCCCCATTCACTTGGATTGGGGGCAACCTATTTAAACTTGGCCCAGATTAGATTCTGAGGCATTGTGTCAGGGAGGAGGAAGTTTTTTACATCCTCCTAAACTGTCATGATGGGCCCTGTGGAGGCCACTTTGCAGCAAAAAGAACCGCTTTCAAAATTCTACAAGCAGTCTACTATTGGCCCACTCTTCATCAGGATGTCAGGAGATACATTAGCCAATGTGACCGATGTCAAATGATGGGGAAACCGACTCCAAGGGATGAAATTCCCCTCCAACCTCAAGTGAATTTTGAGCCATTTGAGAAGAGAGGCATGGAATTTGTGGGTCCTATCAACCCTCCTTCAAAACAGAAGTCTTACATCATTGTGTGCATAGACTACCTAACAAAGTGGGCAGAAACCAAGGCAATCGAGGCAGCAACAAAAGAAAAAGTGGCTTAGTTTTTGAGGGACAATATCTTCTACAAGTTTGGTTACTCAAGAGAATTAGTCACAGATCAAGGAAGTCAGTTTACCTCTAACTTGATTGAAGACCTGCTCTCTCATCACAAGATTAAGCACAGAACATCCACCCCTTATCATCTGCAAGCAAATGGATAGGTGGAAGTCACTAACAGAGCCTTGGAAGAGATTTTGACTAAAGTGGTGAGTAGCAGCAGAAAAGATTGGGCAGATCACTTGGTTGAGGCCACTTGGGCCTATAACACTACTTGGAAAACTACAACAGGTTTCACACCTTATGAGCTGGTCTACGGGAAGAAGGCTTTGCTTTCCATAGAATTTGAATACAACACATTAAGGTTGGCAGCTCAACTGGACCTAGATCTCAGCCATGAACAACAGGAAAGATTACTTCAACTGAATGGACTAGATGAACAGAGAATGCAGGCCCTTCTCCACTTAGAGGTGGTCCAACTTCAAAGAAATATATGGCATGATCGGCACCTTAGAGAAAAGAAATTGCAGCCAAGAGATTGGGTGTTGTTATATGATTCAATATACAAGGATTTCAAAGGAAGGCCGAGGACAAGATGGTTGGGACCATATACAGTGGAGAAATGCAACGAAAATGGTTTAGTCCTTATCAGGACCATTGATGAAGAAGCCATCCCCATGCTCGTCAATGGGCATCGATTGAAAATCTATAGGAAGCCCCTTTCTAAGTAGGAGTTCATTGAAACTCTAGATAAATCAGTGTTGGTAGTGGAGCAGGCCCCTGTCTCCACTCCACCCACACCTTGAACACACACACAAAAAAAACAAAAAAAACAAAAAAAAAGAAAAAGAAAAAAGAAAAAAATAGAAAAAAGAAAAAGAATAAAAGATCCTTGGCTGAAAACCTCTTGGAGGCACCCAGGGTAGATAGTGAGGGTGAAAACCTCCTGGAGGCACCCCAGCTGTCTTAGACTAAAAAAAAAAGGAAAGGGAAAAAAGAAAAAAAGAGAAAAATAAACCTAATTTCTGTTGAATAATTGCAAGTTGCAGGAAGGACATTGCAGGTTAGGAGGATCACACAAGATAAATATAGAGGTCAGCACCAGGTTACAAGCATCCCTCACAATCCATTCCTCCATGACCACTACCCTTTCCTAAGATTTGGTCTCATTTGGGCTAAGATTTCACCTTCTACAGGAAGTTCTGTGTCTTCTACAGGAAGATCCTGTAGAACCTACAGGCAAGCCAAAATCGATCTCAGAAGAGGACCCAAAGGTTGATAATCTACCTATGAGGCCTGTAACCCTCCCTGTTTCCATCCATTGCCATATGTCACCCTTTCTCCATCTCTGTACACCTCCATTGCACTCATTTTTTATGTTCTTGCATAGTCACAGACAGAAATCCTGTTTTCTTCATACTGCCATCAAAAATCTTTTAATGACAAATCAAGCAGAAGTTTTTCACTCACCATACCTGTTACCCTCCATGTAGACTCCTCATTAGCTGAGACCGTCGTCAGTAGTATAGCCTGCTTATTATAGCTTGCATTCCAGGAGGAGAAGTAGCTACAGGACATCCTACAGGAATCTTATAGCAGCTGAACCCTCTGAAAGACATACTTCAGAGACAGGGATAGCAAAGTATGGCAGAAGAAGCATGCATGGAGCTCTACTTGAACATATGAACATCAGCAACATCTGTGGCCAAGCATGCAGTGTGCATGCAGAAACAACAAACAAAGGAATGGGTTCCAAAACCCAAAATCTGCATAACACGGCCGCGACCACACAGGTAAGTGCCTAAACTCGTTCTTCAATTACATAAATCATATTTTAAATCTGCATGACTACGGGAATGGTTCGATTTAAGTGGAATTGGTGGCTAGTTACATATCCTCATGGAATCCAAACAAGCCCCGTTACATTCAAAATTACCAATTAGATGGGCAGCCAGCACGTGTGGAGTGTCCATTCAGGGAGAAATCGTCAGGACTGGTAGTGGTGGCGGCGGATAACGGGAGAGAGGAGGTGATGGTGGTCAGAAAAATGCAGAGACATTATGGTTGTGACGTCAGATCATGGTCCAGTCTGGCCACCTCATCCCCTCACCACGAATCACGCCACAGTTAAAAGATGCTCGGTTGAAACATGCACCACCCTATGTTCATTCTGCACTCATGACGTTTCCGACTGGATTACGCATCCATCGCTTCCAGAACAGTTAACTGGTCTTCCCCCACCAGTTTTTCTGCCTATTTTCGAAAATCTCCCACCTATCGGGCTCTACCAGAAGCACAATTCTATTCTACAGGAGCTAGGAGACTTCTACAGGAAGGGTTCTACAGGAAAGGCAGAGAACAACTCTGTGGAGAGGAAACCTGGAATTTTCGTTGAATTTCAAGCTCCAAACAAGGTAGGCTTAGGAAAACTCCTCTGTGTATGATTTGTTTGTGCAAGGTGGTGAATTGAACGGCATCAGATTGAAAAACGAGAGTAAAAGTCTGCCTGTGCATTGAGAAAAAGTGAAAAGTTTTCCTACATATTTCACTGAGATTCCCCAGTTTTTTCTGCATCGGAAATCTCCTCCACGTTTTCTTTTTAAATTCTCCTGTAAGGAAGAGACATGAAGTAGTAGAGGCTAGCCTGTGTGTGAAAAAATTGAATTTACATATCTATCTATGTGCTGAGAAGAGAACCTGTGTTCTTATGCTCTGTTCTGTAAAAACAAAATTCTTCTTTTCATAAACAGATAGTCAAATTCTAGGTGGCAGTAGTCTTAAAACAAGGGAATTATTGCTATTTGATATTGAACACACGAGGGATTCCTTCTTGGGTTCAGAAGAAACCGAATTCAGCCATCCTTTATTTCATTGATTGACTGTTTGCTTTCCTGAGCACTTTCTCTTCTGGTTAAAACATAAAAGGAGCACTCAACACCATGCCAGGAGGATTCATAAGGAAAGAATCCTCGGACTCTAGCAAGTTGCATGAGCACCCTGAAGTGGTGGACCTTTTCACCCGAGCAAATTGGATGTCCTTCTTTGACAAAATTTAGGGTTATGATGAAGAGATAACTGAAGAGTTTTTAATGTCCTTGAGACCACACACAAAGACACATGCCGCAGTTAGTTTTAAGGGTTTGACCCTAGAACTCACCCCTGAGCTCATCAGTGGAATTACTGGTCTACCATTGGAGCTACCTTGGATCGAAGAAGAGAGATCCTTGGGACAAGTTGCTAAGAAAACTTTTTTTCTACACAAGGAGCATCTTGTAGAAGACAAAAGCAGAGTTAGAAGGACAAGCTTGCCTCCTCTCTGGAGTGAAGTTAGTTATCAAATTATGAAGTACATCACATGTGAAGGGAGGTTTAGCATCATCTATGGATATCATTTCAGGTTGTTGTGTGAATTAAGGCATGGGATTGACTTGCCTCCAGCCAAGAAACTAAGCATCCCATATTTCCTTCTTCAGTCCTTAATTGAATGTGGTACAAAGCTAAATGAAGGGATCCCAGATCAGTTGGCCCACCATGGGCTCATCAAACTATTGGTGGAAGATGCTTTACACACCTATACTGTCCCCATATCTTGGGAAATCTTCAGAAACATGTCCAAGGATGATAACATTAGAACTTTGGCTGAAAAAATCACCCCATCTAGCGGTGAGGAGGGGGAAAAAACTGAAGAAATTGAGAAAAACAATGGTGAGGGAGCATAGGACATTCAAGAAAAGGGAAAAACAGAGGAAGAACAAAAAGAAAAAGAAGAATTTAGCAAGACTGCTCAGCCTAAAATAGAGGAAGAAACAACAGCAAAAACTTCAAGGGAAAAGAGGATACAGAGTAGAAAGGAAAAGGCCGAGAAAGCCCAAATGAAGGCTACCACAGCCAAAGCAGGCACCCAAAAAGAAAAGGGAAAGACACACCCTGAGATATCAGCAACACAGACAGAAACAGTGGACACAGAGATTTCTACAGGAAGCAAAGAAAAAGGACAGCAGAAAGAGAAGTCCCCTGAGACATTGGCAAGGGAGGCAGTAGCTGTGCTTGCTACATTAAGCACACCTACAAAACAAAAAGGAAAGAGAAAGAGGCAAACCTCCATGTACTTTAAAGCCAAGAGAAGCACAAGGATCAAAGTGGGAAAGCCCCAGCCACAATCAAAGGAACCAATTGTCATTGAGGACACAACCACTAAACCAAAAGAAGAGTCTCCTTCAAATATATCTATCACCTCTGAAAGAGGAAGCCCAAAAACCTCCACCTGGAGAGAGAGAATTAGGATGATGGACTCAAAGGTAGCTCTATAGGAAGCTAAAACATCTCTACAAGAAACTCTAGCTAAGTTAAAAGAGACTGAGAAATTGGAGGAGAAGGCAGCCAAACAATCACAGGGAGAAGAAAAGACCGAGGAGATACTGGAACCAAGCCCTCAGCCTAGCTTGGGCTCATATTACAACCTGTTAGAGGGTGGGAAGATCATCCCACAGAAGTTTGTTGTGCCACTTTTCTTTGCATTGGAACAAGAATGGGTTAGGACTCACACTTGGATGAGGATTGCCAAATCCAAGGGTGTTGTAGACATAGGCCACCTGGAAGAACAACTAAAAGAATCAATAAAAGAGCTGGCCATGGTGAGGCATGTAGAAAGAAGTCAAAGAGCCAAATTATAGGAGGAGAATGAGCTGCTGAAACAGCAATTGCAGCTACAAGGAGGTCATAAGGAAGATAGGCCGTCCATTTTGGGAGGGTAGCAGCAACAAGAAGGACCCCCAGTAGACAAGGAAATAACCATGTAACAGCAGAGAGAGGAAAAGCTGCAAGCCAATGTTGAGATGCTCACAAAACTACTACAGGAAAAGGAGTCATAGGCAGCAGAAGAAATACAGGTTTTAAAACAACAGGTGCAAGAGAAAGAAGCCCAAATGGCTTGCATGGCTAGCTGGGAAGTAGAAGCCTTACAATGTAGGCAACCTACTAAGTCATATGCATTATATCTTAAATATCAATGGTTGCAATTTCAAATTAACACATTGGCCCAAAGGGGCACCATTCCATTCCAGAATTACAATCAGTTCATGTATTTGTGTAACGGTAGCTCAGCTGAAGATAAGGCCAAGTTAGCAGAATTCTATTTACGCAAATTGGCACTTCGAAACATGAATCTATACGACCCCAATGCTACGTTGGGAGATGTGCAACTCATAGCCATGGCCTCTTGGTTAAACCATGAGGAAAAGAGGGCAACAAAAATTCAGAAAGTTATGGACAAACAGCTAAGTGAGCCACTCATGATCAGGGCAGAACCAGAAGATCCCTCAGCTTTAATATATGCCCATCAGCACCTTGCCAACATCCTCTAGGTTCTCCCATACTATGTTGAAAGGCAAGCTTAGGCCATTGCTCACTTTGAAGACATGGAAAGTCTGCTTGGTGATAACTGCTTCATGCTTGCACAAGGAGATGGAACACATTGTCCCACAGTCTGAAAATAAGAGAATACCACTCCCCAACAAGGATGAGGGAGGCCTTCGCAAGAGTACCACTCTATAAACAATTAATGCAAAATCTGCAGGCCAACTGGATCGGCCTAAAGTTCAGTCCTCCATTGCTTTTAGGATTGCTGGAAAGGGTCAAAGAAGAAGAAGAACACAAGAAATGGGAGGAAGTATAGAGAAAGGTAGGGTTTCATGACCAAGAAGAGGACATCACCTTAGAAGCTTGGGATGTCAGAGACGTAGTCAAAGCAATCAAAGATGATGAGTTGGATTAGTTGCTCAGAGGATGAGAAACACATTCAGCAGGGGGGTGATGATGAGCCCCAAAAATGGGTAACTTTATGGGCTCATTTTGCCTATTATTTTCTATTAATCCACCATTCTTTTGAATATATTTATGTTAATTGAATGGATGAGAATAGTCACTTGACCACAAAGTCTAATACATGCTTATTGCAGATTTTTGGACATCTTTTGGACCAAGGTCAAGCATTTATGAGAAAGTTGATAGCCAAATACGAAGGAACAAGGCTAAGGATTTGTAGGAAGGGTGTCTCCTGCACTAAATTACCCCTTCCTTGAGTTCTCCACCATCAGCTCGGAGTTCAACAGCCCACCAAAGATGATTTCAAGGGCAGCCGAGTAGATTTTGTGAAGTGGCTGATTAACTGTAGTTTTGAGCAGCCAAGCTCCTAAAGTTAAGGAGGGCTGTTGGGAGTCCTCGTGGTGCATAAGTAGGAAGGCTTCAAGCCTTGGTAGTTTAGCTATTGAACAGTTGTTTTTCGCACTTTAGTGTAGCTCTGCATTTCAGCTCATTTTCGAGCTCTTGCTGTAAACAGTTTTGTGACATGATTATTTTTTAAGTAATGGAGATAAATTTCACTTTGCACCAGTTTTGAGCTTTCTTAGGAGGCTGTAGCTCTTGGGGTTGGGCCCAACCCAAGTGCCAGTACCTCCTTTGTGTACTTTTATGTGTTTTCCTTGCATTCATAGAATAATTTCTGTTATTTAGGTTAAGATCTTGCTTTGTTACTTAGGTTGTTTTTAATGATTAAAATAGCTTTTCATGCTTCAGGTTGATTTGATAGTTTGGTAACAAAAAAAATCTGCAAAAAGGTCATCAGGCAATCCTCAATCTCATCTCTCCCTCCTTGGGACTATGAGCTGAGACCAAGGCATACTTGCTGCCAAAAAAACACTGTTTTTGCCTTTCCATGCAATTGCTAGTGTTATATTTTTAGTTGGAAAAGTTGATACCAGTTGTACTCACATGTTTAGATTTGTTCTTGCTGAGTTTCAATAGTTATCTGGCATGATCTTCTGTCTATAAACTTATGTTCATCGTGTTTCTAGTTTTTAGGTCAGATTAGGTTAAAATAGATAGATCTATGGTTTTTCTAGTCTTTCTTCGATCAATTTGAAAAATAGTATGTAGAGAATCTGTAATATGTCCTTGCCTATCCTTCCTCCATCATACAACCTGCTCCAACCCCTAATTCAAGATTTGTTCCCTTAATTTGCCACACTTTCCCAACTTGCTCTAATTTCTACATTGTTGTGCAACATTGCTCTCTCCATCCTTGAACAAATCCAGCCATCTTCATCACTCCTGAGATTCATTTACCAGGTCCTAGACCCCTTCACATCCTCATCCATCTTCCATTTCCACTTTCCCACCGTTTTTCCACCATCAACCCTCTAAAATCCTCTTTCAGCTCTTCCTGTAAAACTTCTTGTAGAATCCCTGCAGACTTCCTGTAGAAGTTCACGCGAGTAGTTTCTCGAGATCTGATCACTGTGGAATTCTCTAGAAGGGTGCTAGGGACCCCTTAGGCCCTCTTCTAACCTTCCCAACCTCCTACAAGTGCCCACTCCATTTCCTTTCTCCAACCAATCTCTGCATAGTCAAAAATAGTTAAAGCACATGCATAATAATTCTGCAAAATTACTCAAAAATACAAAAAGATGCTTTTCCATATTTTTCCTTTAGAAGTAGCTTAGTGACATGCATTTTACCTTTCCAAGAGTCAATGTCATCCATTTCAGTAGCTTTCATCTCTTTTCTTGCACCAGTAGGGTTAGTCGATAAAACTAGGGTTTGCTAGGGTTTGCATTTCCTTTCAGCTTTCGGCTTCTTTCTGCAAGTAGATTAGCCTCTTTTGAGTTAGCTTTCATCCGTCATAGTTAAAAGCTTCTTCTAAGAGCTCATAGAAGTTGGCTTAAGCTCCTAGCGAAATTTTTCCAGATGATCAAGTGACAGCCTGTAGTAAGAGCTAGTACTTGTGGATAAAGCATCATCGCTTCCAAGTTTGTTATGAACAACCGGGTTGATAAAAGTAAAGAAGGGAGTCCTAGGAGTTGCACCATCATTGCTACAATATTGGAGCCCACCACTACTACTACTACTGCTGGTGCTCTTCGGCATGCTGCTTCATGTTGCTTCGCTAACCACTCCACAACGAAGCCAATCTATTCATTGGGTCTGGAGAAACTGTAGCAATATCTCCATGGGTCGTCATTCGCCTAATGAATGGCCCTGTGTATCCAGTTGAATTGTACTCTCATGCAGTGATATTTCACAATACAATGTGGGTCATATGGATAGTAACTTCAAAGGTCGAATGGATACTTCTTCATCTGTTCTACTTCGTAATATGATCTCTTAAAACTCCGGATCTCATATAACCCAATCCACAATGGAAGAGCGGGCCAAGGTGCCTTCTTCTTCCAATGCAATCTAGCTGTGAATTCTGCCGAGATGTGATATGCTACTGCCTACATGACGAGTATGTCCAAGGAAAACTTTGGTAGAACATGTAGAGGCTTCTTTGCATTGAACATTCGTAGGTGCGGATGGTGAGGCATATGGTAGAGGGAATTACTCCCCTAGGGCTTTTTGGGTGAAACCCTAGCAGACTGAAAGTTGTCTATTCAAAGAAACATGCATTCATACAGCCATTATGCTATTATAAGCAAATTCTATGATAAGGGTACGTACCTTCGGTCCTACGTTTGAGAAGGCCTTTAGGGTCCAAACCCTTCTTGGAGTTCCCTTCTTCTCTTTTGTCCTGCAAAACAAACAATTCAAAGAACGCAGCAGTACATGGACAAAAACTTATAAAGAAACCATCTTCATGTCATAAAGAAAGGTAGTTAGTTATGAAATCCAAACAACCATTTACACATGAATTCAAAACATGAATATCATTAACATAAAGAAGATTCATTTCGGGAACCAAGACATGTGTTTCTTTTATTATAGACAAATAAAGTACATAAAAAGGAATATGTTCACCTGAGTCACCTTCAGCAGGCTCCAAGCAAAGCTTCCTTCCGGAACCGTTCCAGCCTCAAGCCTCTAACAAAACTCCTTCCATGACTCTCTCCATGATGTCATAAATGGTGGATGAACATCAACACACAAGGAAACAAAGGTTTCCTGTACAAAATGGGGGAAGTGCAGAAGGCACAAGGGACTTCAGACCTGGTCAAGGGAAAAATCTCAGCATAATAACCTTTCTCTCTCTTCTCTCCTCTCTCCCTTAGGCCTTCCCTTTGAGGTCTTTTTATACCATCTACAAAGTAGTTTTTTAGTTAGGAGTTGGTTGGGAACAGTTGGGCCACGGGCACTAACAGGTGATCAGCAGGTAAAACCCGCGATCTCCGCCCGAAAAGAAGGAATTTTATATTTTTTTAAGTGTTTTAATACATACATGCGGGTTGGATATACACAGACCCACGTATACACGCGTTTAACTCAGGGCTATGTCACGTATAAGGGATAAAACACTGTTTTTTAAATTTTAGGACCAGGTCTGGAAGGAGGGGTTGCCCTAGGCCATGAGTACAGCATCACAAACCATAAAAGTGAGATTTGGAGCTATAACAGATGCCCCCTAATATATGAGGTCAGAAGGGGTACATGATGGCCAAAATATATTATGCGAATACATGGAAAGGAAGTCTGTCAAAAACCGAGGAGGACTTCACCAGAATTCAGCCTGCCAAGCCACCAAAGGAGATCAGAAAGAAACACTGTCTGAGGCGGGCATACCCATGCTCAGAAAAAGTAAAGCATGTCCGCATATCAAGTACAAGCGGATCCACTAAGTATAGAAGTATAAATGACTGAAAGATACATAATGGATCATCTGATCATAATGAACAAGTACATGTCTGAATATCACATATAAGACTGTCAATGATGCTGAAAGATGCAACGAATCACTGATATCAAAAACTGATCCCAAAAGGTACCAACTGAACATGATGGAATAGGATGGTACTACACTGCAAACTCAGGTGCCAGCATATAGAATGTCGCCATGCCTAACTGCAACATATAAAGTGGAGAGGTATCAACTAGCAGCAACAGGAGCAACTGTCAAGTGAACCAATGAATGCTGATACAACCTGAGGTCTTCACCGACTGCCGTGGTACATTTCTACACCATGGGAATAAATGATCTGAAGTCGACCATGTGAGAAATCGTTTGATTACCGGTCATTGATGTATACCGTTAACAAACGCGAGACTACTCACCGATAATGATAATGAGCGTCAAGGTACCCAGTACAATCTAACAAGTGTGAATAGATGAGCTGGAGACGAACACCTGTAAGAATCTATCGATCAGGAGACAATGATGGTTTCCCACTGTCGATAGCGAAGGATCTGCCACTAATGACTGCAAACCCCAAGGTACTGCCAAATAAACTCTAGATCTTTGCCCCAGAGCAATGAGTCGGAGTCGATAGGGAAAGATCCGCTAGAAGGAAGGCAGTAAGGCATCCTCCATCAATCTAGCATGAGTGTAACCTGTAGGTCAATAATGTGGAAGGAATCGGATGAAAAAGATGTAGTAACCCAACCGAAGTACGTTTCCGGCGTACACAAGAAGTGGCTAGCGCACGGCAGAAACCCTCTGAACCAACCAATAATGAAAGCTGACACAGAGGCGAGGTATCCACCAATAGGGTCAAATGGAAACCAAGGTACTGCACGAATCCCAATGTGTGATAATGTAAGCTGATGTCGAACACAAGGGAAACCACTCAGTCAAAGACCCATGATATTGATCGATGCTGAGCACAAGGTGACCTATCAATAATGAAAATAGGGCTAGGGTGCGGCTCTAGGCCTGTCCTCAGAGCAAGGTGTCGTCGTCGATAAGGACAAGACCCGCCAGCAAGAAGTCAATGGGGACCTTCTCAAACCGGCACGAGTAAAGGACCAATATAACTGATGTGATGATAGACATGACACTGACAACCAGGGATGGCCGACTGAAAAATGAGTCAAGAGACACCGCAGAGAGGCCGACTCAGGCTAACTTCCCTTGAACAAAAGCACGACTCAAAGTGACTGTGTGGCAGCATATGATGACTCTGTATAAGTTCGCCATGCAGGAGGCACGAACGAACCCTCCATATGATTGGAAGAGATAACCAATCGGGGGAGAACTGACTTAATAACAAGGTTATGGCATACCTAAGTCAAACTAAATCCCACCCATGCGGAGGAGACTTTGTTTTGAGTGCTTTGTTCAAGGGCAACACGACTGACTCTAGCTGCCAACAATAAATGGAAATAATGTCCCGTTCCCGCTCTTTTTGGAATATTTATTTTTTTTGTCTTTTTCTGTTAAGCCGGAAAAAGAATAAAAGAATGCTATGGTACAGTGGAAAGAACGAGTGTCGGTGAAATAGATGATCTAGTTCCCGGGAAAGGAACGTTCCTATGCTCAATGCAGGGAGGTGAAAACTGGTCAGTGACACTCAAAGGTATGTTCCTTCCACGGGTCAAGGTGTGTCAAGCTGCAGAAGTCAAAGGTATGCAAGGTTGATTTTGCAGACGTCATGGTCAAAAGTTGGCTTAAACACGAGTCCAAGTGAAGCCGGCTCCAGGCCAAAAGGTGCAAGTGGTCAACATGCAATGCAGTAGTACAACTCAACACAAAGGAGCCTCTAGGGTAAAATGCCAGAACAAAGCGGAGAAGCTAGGAGGAATGAGTCTTCAACGCTCAAGTCATGGCGGGACTACAGAGGACTCCCGAGCCTACTCAAATCAGAGCGGCATGGGCAACAAATGTTAGTGAGGTGCTAACTAGGATGCCCATGTAAAGGATGGCTCTACCATCGTGTCATGATTTAAATGATCGGCGAGTGAAGATGGCTTGCAAACCATAACACGATGGGATCGACCCTATGGCAGATGTATCGGTGAAATGGAGGCTAGTATGCATAATGCAATGGAAAAATGGTGTCCCTAACCTATATGCCAGTGAGAACACGATACCTGCCATGACGGGTCAGCAGTCATGGAACCGTCTCGAACTGTCGAAAAACATCCAAAATGTCCTGAAAAACAAACCAATCTCGACATTCCAAGCTCCCAAGTTAAAAGTCACATGAGGCCAAACAAAATAAAATTTTGAAAATTTTTTGCATTTTCAAAACTTATAAAAAGCATTTTGGACTCACCATTTTTACCATTTGAGTTTGAGAGAAAACGATTTGGAGCAAAAGGAGCAAACTTCCCACAGCCAGATTCAACCGTTCAAATTCGTCGAATACCTCCAGGTAACCCTTATACTTAGCTTGCAATTGATTGTGACAAGTTTTAAGATTTATGATTGATGTTTCACCGTTAAACATTTGTCAAAAATCCGCTCGCGGCGTATACGCGGGTTGGTAATATTGAACCAGCGTATACGTGAGCCCTATACGCGACTGCGTGCACAGGTACCCACGTATACGCCGCGAATCATTTTTAAACAAAAACTAACGGTTTAAAATCGATTTTTCTCAGGATGCCTGTCACGTGGTGCGAAAGAGAGCACGCAGCGGTAGACAATGAAGTTATGAACAGTCCAGAAGCATTAGATGCACTCCGGGGATGCGGTTTGCTTAACTTTTTCAAATTGCCAAATATGAAAGCGAACACGCGATTGCTTAAGATGCTCATTGATTATTGGGATGTCGATGAGGAATCTTTTATGATCGATCAGATGCCGCTCAGGGTAGAAGTGGAGGACATCTATTTTATCACGAGCCTTTCCCGAAGGGGAGAGGTAGTACAGTCCCGGGGCAGGTCACGGAGTGCCCTCTTGATAGAGGACTATGTATAGATATACTGCCCTAGACATCCAAAGAATGTTGGGAGCCAGATTTCCATCACACATGTGGTGAGTTTGTCACTTAGGATAATCCTGTTCACCATGGCTCGGGTGAACGGATCATCCTCTCTGCATCAGGCATCACGGCAAAACATGAGCGTGGCAGTTGACTGTCTCACTACTGTGTTCGACTGGTGTACTCCTCTTCTAGCCAACATGAAGAGCCAGCTCACATCTATCAGGAGGGGTCAGACTAAAAACTTTGGATATGGAAGCATCTTGTGTACTTTCTTTTTCGAGAAGGTTCCCGCACTCCGCCCCAGGGTAGCAGTTTCCATCAGCACCCCACGCGATCCATGCATGGGTCGGTGGGCTGATCTGATGAAACGTCTGGGGGGTGGGGAGGTCCCAAGGACTGCCTTCGATGATGACTTCTTCACCTGGTGGGATCAGCAGATCATCGTCGTGGATGACTACCCCTATGCTGGACTGGATTTCCGAGGAGATCCTGATTTAGCGTTACCACCGAATGCAGCATGGGGCGAGATTGGTAAGATTTTTTTGATTTTATGATTTTTTGGATTTTTCAAATATAATGATGAATTTTAAAAAATATTTTTTGATGAGATTCAAATGACTAATATGATGATCATGTTCCAGACATTGGGCCTGTACGACCAGATGGATTCCCGCGGCATGGACGACATGGCCAAGGAGCCGAAGAGGCGGCTGCTGATACAGAACAGACTCTAAACAACGTCCAGCGACACTTGGCGAGACTGAGCTGCCGAGTACCGATGGCCGTCATAGAGGACCTTCCTGAGGATATGCAGCGTTATGTGGTTGGGATGCCACGTGACTGGGTTCGCATCTTTCGGCACGTGGCCAATGCTATAGTGACATACTTAGATGCTCATCCTGAGCTGAGGCATTAGATATGCCGGACATGATTATGGGCATTTGAGTCCCAATTTTGTATTATTTTGGACACACATATGTACACTCGAGACGCTTTACGATATATATATATATATATATACAGTTTGACTTTTTGATGCCTTATTTTATTGTGATGAATGATTAATATGCCAGTCTAATGCTTGATTAGCGATAGAATCAGCTAACCAATTATGAGATCTTGGAATATGCAAATAATTAATATAAGTAAATGATCTTTGCAACAACCTCACTCTTAAATACTGGCGATATAAATATGGATCCCGTACCCGATAAATGTTATTTAATTGAGACACTATCAATTGAGAATCAAGATAAACTACCAACAAGTCGATCCCATGAGAGATTGCCTCGGATAATAAATTAATAACAGCAATATACTCGGCCATATTGTTTGAAGCAGGACCGATGCACACGCCTCTTGATGCCATCAATTGACCAGTTGGATAATAGAGTACCCAAGCTGCGGAAGCAAGATTCCGAGTGTGCCGACTAGCACCATCGACAAACCCAAAATAAACCAAATCATCCATCAACACCTACCAAAGCAGACCAAAAAGTGCTGATATCAGAAAACTCTCGATGATATATGTACAAATATACATAAAATACAAAGAAGCCATTGCTTGGCCAAAACTAAGCAAAGTACTTCTTTAGGTAGAGCCCATTTCGGGGCTCCGCCAACTTGTTTCCCTCGAAATCAATTAACTCATACGATCCTTTTTCTAAAACTCGTTTAATAATGAAAGGACCGTACCACATAGGCTTAAATTTGCCTGCCGCCAAGGCGTCCTTATCTTGGTCATAGATCAAGACAAGGTCACCTTCAGAAAAGACTCGAGGACGGACAGACTTATCATACTGCGTTTTAACCCTTTTCTTATGGGCCTCATTCATCGTGGCGGCATCTCGACGCTGCTCATCGAGATGTTCCAAGTGAACTAGGCGCTCTTTGAGACTCGAAGTCTCAGGAAGAAGCTCCACAGCCAACTTAAGAGATGGAATTTCACATTCGACCGGAAAGATAGATTCCATTCCATAAACCAACTGAAAAGGAGTAAAACCAGTAGCCATTTTAACGGAGGTTCGGTATGCCCAAAGAGCCGAATACAACATAATGTGCCAATTGGACCGATTTTATCGATTGTCCGTTGGAGTATCATCTTAAGAGTTTTATTGACTGCCTCGACCTATCCATTGGCCTGAGGATAATAAGGGGATGAATGTTCCTGACGGAAACCTAATTTAAGAGCCAATTCGGACATTAGTTGATTCTGGAAATGACTGCCATGGTTGGTGACAATCTATCTTGGGATACAAAATCTTGAGATAACCTGATTGAAAAGAAACAAAGCTGCCATGTCACTATCGTTCTTATAAGTAGGCATGGCCTCAACCCACTTCGTAAAGTAGTCTACAGCCAGGATAATGTACTTGTGATTCGCCGCTGAAGGCAGATTACAAGTTGTAAAATCAATACCCCACTTAGTAAAGGGAGCGATGGTGACAACGGGAAAAAGGGGAGCTGGATGCGCGCGCATCTTGCGAGTAAAAATTTGACACGGGTGACAGTGTTTTACCGCTTCCACACAGTCCTTAAAGAGTGAAGGCCAAAAATAGCCGGCACGTAAGATGCGCTGGGTTGTAGCAAGCCCTGATAGATGACCACCACAAGCTCCACTATGGTAATCATTGAGCACAGACTCTGCTTCCTCTAAGGTTAAACAGCGCCAAAGGATTGAATCAATCCCTCGACGGTATAATGTGTCACCAATGATAACATAGTTTTTAGCTAGGTGACGTAATTTGCGACGTTCATCCTTGGAGAAAGTAGAGGGAGACTTTGAAGTCTGGAGATAAACAATAATATCTGCATACCAAGGGTCGAGTGGAGATGAGGAATAAATGTTCGTCGGGAAAACTTTCCTCATAAACAGTATCCTCTCCACAAGGAAGCTCAGAAATTAGCTCTACAAAAACCATAGATTTCTTAGACTTGGCAGACAAGAACTCGAGATCGAATTCTTGTAAAATGACTATCCATCTATTATATTTGCCCCCAATCACTCGCCTAGTGAGGACAAATTGAAATGGATTGACCGCCGCTAAGACAAAAGTTTTGCGTAGCAAGATATAATGACGGAGCCTCTGGACAGCGTGGACAGCTGCCAAGGCCAACTTCTCAACCGGAGAATAGCAGAGTTCAGGACCTATTAAGCCTCGGCTCAAATAATAAATCACGTGCTCGGCAAGAGCATCGTCCTCCTGAACTAGAACCATACCAATGGTTGATTCTGATGCAGCGAGATATAAAAGGAAGTCTTTACTATAATCCGGTGGACTCAAAAGTGGGGCAGAGACTAATGCCTTTTTCAAAGCATCAAACGACCGCTGCGCAAAGTCGTCCCACACAAATGGAACTCCTTTTCGTAGCAAACGCATGAACCCTTTAGTGATCTCGGCATAGTTTGCTATAAACCGTCTTAAGAAATTAGCCTTCCCTTGAAGACTTTGAAGTTGACGAATTGAGGATGGGGGAGGCAACTGAACTATTGCCTCAACCTTGAATGGATCAACCTGAATCCCTTCATTGGACACTATGAACCCTAACAACCGACCGGATGTAACCGCGAAAATGCACTTGTTGGGATTCAACCGGATTTTATAAAAACGACAACGTTCAAAAACCAATTGAAGATGACTAGGATGATCAGTTCTCTTTCGAGAACGAGCAGTGAGATCATCCAAGTATGCCTCGATGACATGTTTGATGTCGTGGAAAGCGTATGACATGGCCCGCTGAAAAGTGGCTCCAGCATTTTTAAGACCAAAAGGCATCTTTTTATATGCAAAGGTACCCCAGGGACATATAAAAGCTGTCTTATGTTGATCTTCACGACGGATAGAGATTTGATTATAACCCGAAAAACCATCCATGAAGGAAAAAATTTCATTACCCGCACACTCGTCGATAATCTGATCAATGAATGTCGTGGGGTAATTGTCTTTGGACAAGCCTTGTTTAGGTCCCTAAAATCGATGCATACTCGGATTGTTCCTTGCTTTTTGTCCACAGGGACTGGATTAGAAACCTAATCAGTAAGAGGAACAGGGTATATAAAACCCGCCCTTAGCAGCTTCTCAACCTCAGCTTTGATAGCCGCTGCTTTCCTAGGGTTAACCGACCGAAGCCTTTGACGAACCAGTTTTGCATTTTCATACGTCTTGATCTCATGTTGAACTATAGAAGGATCAATGCCAGGCATTTCCTCATAAGACCAAGCAAATACATCACGATATTCCTTGAATAGGTCGATGTAAATTTGAATTTCTTCAGGTGAACACTCAATTCCGATGAAGATATTTTCGATGATGTTAGGGTCTCTAGAGATGTTTATAGGTATCGTTTTTGAAATTACCGACATATTACCTTCGGCACGAATGTGTGTTGGAGCCAAAGGGTTCGACACCGTACAAACATCACTAGTGAAGAGCTCAGAGAATCTAGATTCTACTTCCTGCAATGGAGGAAGAAAGTATGAACGATGGTGTAAGTCTTCCCAAGGTCGATGTATACCCATCATTACTTCGAGGATTGCTTCTTCAGAAGGCAAAACCGAATCTAAGCAATCCAAGGCAGAGGTAGAATCAAGGCTCCAAGTCGGGGCCACATGACCATCTAACTCCTCTTCGGAAAAAGGAGTAGGATGGTTGTCTGCAGAGTCTACGATAGACTGATATCTAAGCTCAGCTGCAGATATAGGGAATGCCATTCCATTTACTTGTCCTTCAACTAATGTGGTCGTAGGTGAAGGCAAGGTCCAAGGGTCTGAAAAATAATGAGTTCGGAAGAACTCTTCTCGAGGAGACTCCTTAGATGATGAAATAGCATTAATTTTAGCGAAAGGAGAGGGAAGATCAAATGTACCCATCAATGAGGAATACATCCCTACTCCTAAATTCTCAGTCGGCGGGCGAGGGTTATCCACTAAAGGGACAGTAGAGTCAGAGCTTGCTTGAGGATCAACTGGACAATAGTCCAATTGATCAACCTTAACGATTTTCCCCTCATGAGGAAAGCAAACAACACGAAACAGAGTCGAAACAACAGCATCCATCTCGTATACCCAGTTCCTTCCTAATAGTAGATTATAGTCTAGGTTAGCGTCTATGACCTCTACTTCAATATTGATGACGTTTCCCCCAACACATATAGGAAAGGCTGGGATAATCCCATGCGGCTTGTGAGAATGACTGTCAAATGCAGTCAAGACGGTGGGTGAAGGAACAGCCGAAGGTGATCCAATAGCCTTCCAGCATGACATCGACATAACGCATGTGGAAGCTCCTTCATCTACTACGGTGCGAAAAATATTGATTTTCCAGTATGTAGACTTTATTTGAAAAGCCATATGATGAGGGAGTCGCTTTTTGACATTTAACATGTCAAAAGTGAGCACTAAAGAGTTAGCTGGATCGACTGCTCCAATCGCGGAGAGTAAAGCGCTTCTCTGAGCTGGACACGACTGGAGAACCTCTAAAGTGAACATGGCACATGGACTCTGAGCCAGATCCTCCACAATGGAGTAATTCTGGGCGGCCCTAGCATTAGGATTAATCTTCGCGCGTTTAGCGGAACCTTTCAGTATCCGTGTTATTGTCTCGACAAGGGGTCGCTCAATATGAAGGTCAGTACTTCCGGGAACAGTCTTGTCCTTGGAAGTTTTGGCTTCACCATAATCACATGACCGAGTAGCCACACGGACGTTAGAACCCATCATGAAAACATTTGACGATTTTTCCCCTTCCTCGTTGCCCCCAGCGGAGGTTCCAGGGTTCGAACTCGCGCCAGCAAGAAGTTGCTGCCCTTGGGGAAACGGGTTGGTTAACACAGCTTGAGAACTAGAAGTCCCTTGCTGTCCTAACAAGCGTTGAGCGTCTTCAATCTTAGGGCAGAGATGAGTTAGATGGTCTCCACTGCACAACTTGCATGGAAACTTGACTTTCTTTCTCGACTCATTTCTACCACCACCAGCGTTGTTGCCGGATTTATTTGCATCGGGCTTCCCATCCTGGTTCTTTTTCTTACCTTGTCCTTTCTTTTTCCCATTGGAATTTTGATTTCCTTTGGGATTATCAGATTGGACGGCATTTATTGAAGAAGTTTGGGAAGCGGTGGGATTAGACGATGTGACTTGGTTGTTAGAAGCAGTTTGCAAGGACAACTGCTGCAATTGATTCAACAAGTTCACGGTAGTTGTGTCTACTGACCCGACGATACCATCCGCGTGCGGACCTGGCTTCGACTTAGCTACATCAACCTTAGATCCAGGAGCATCTGGCAAGTACTTTTGTAGGATCCCAGACTGAGAGTAGATCAATTCTAATTGCTGGGCCCTAAAAATGGCTTGCTCCTCAGAATAGACCCTAGACATGGAGACATCCTTGGAGATCTCGGGTTGTAAAGACTTCAAAAACCACTCGAGATGGTACTCCGGAGAGATTTTGGCTTTAATGAGCCTCTTTCTCCGTCTCCATTCTTGAATATGGTCAGAAATGTGGGTTGCCTTATCCTGATGAAAGGTGGCCAGAAGTTCAGTTCCGGCATCATAGCAGACAGGCAACTGGAAGTGATTTAAGAAAATATTGGCTAAGTCAGCGAACGATGTAAAGCTGCCCCCTGGCAACTCTATATACCATTTGGCCGCATTACCAGTCAAGGTGCGCTGAAAGAGTCTCAACCTAATCGAGTCATCGATAAGGGAGTTAGATGAGCACCACAAATGGAATGTGGTTACATGGTCGCCTGGGTCTTCACCACTCTTCCCTTCGAATTTTGGAATATCCGAAGGGAGTTTGGTTGGGACCGGAGGCCAGGCCGGATTGTACTTGATTGGGTCATTTGTTAACTTAGTGAGATCTGGCAAGTTTAACGTTGCCAGAAACGGAAGCCTAAGAGGACCTTGGGGATTCCACCCAGACTGGGCAGAACTCCCAAAGCTCTGAAAAGATTGTCCTGGAATTTGGGAGGCACCAGGCTGCCCGAAGTAACCAGTAGAACCGGCTGAACCAAAAGGCAAGCCTTGTGGTCCAGAAAAATTCGGAGTTTGAACAACTCCGGCCGTATAACCTCCATAACCAGCAAAGTTTCCTCCTAAAGGATTGTAGGGAGTTGATAACCCTTGATACGGATTCCAAGCCGAAGCAAGGGGAGGAATACTTTGAAACATGCTAACCGTGGAGTACGACCTATTCCCTTGTTGGCGGATAAACAGATTCCTAGTTCCCGCGCTACTAACCCCAGGGTTATTCCAACCTTGGAAAGCATTGCTGCTTTGTCCTACAGAAGAAAAAGGCATGGATCCTACCGTCGGGTTGGAATGTGGTATATGACCACTTCCGAAAGGAAAACCCTAGAATGAAGCCGATCCGCCCATCATGGACGTAGCGGCACTAAACGGAACCGATGGAATAACCTGTGATTGGGTGCCAAAAGGGAAGAATCCAGTACCAAAAGCATTGGTTTGGGCATTTCCACTCATGGACGGAATTGAGGTAGACCCAACTAAAGATGTGCTAGCAAAAGATCCGAACAAGGAAGGGGAGGGGATGGAAATGGTTCCTCCCCCTTGCACCGATGTTGGGGTTTTCATAGTCGTAGCACTCGTAGAAGCCATGCTTCCAGTAGTGGTCATCGATGGTAAGCGCGTAGCGTAACCTGGACTTGACGGTCTATGCGTCGGAGTCCCAACGTATTGTAATACGTCTGGATGACTAGATGGTAGTGGAGAATTTGGAGCCACTAATGACTCTGAAAGTTCTTCTACCTATATGTTATTCTCCACTTGAAAGAGAACTCGAGAAAGGACTGGAGTGTCCCTCTCTTGCTCAGAAGTGCCAGGCCTTGCTTGGCCGCTAATGCCCCCGAGAGGAGGATCAATCCCCGATGCGTCAACTAGCGTGGGACGGAACCCACCAGTAGTATTACCTCTGTGCCTTCTAGGAGAAGGCTCTAAACTTGGTGGCGAGAGACCACGAAGTCTTCGAGACCGTCTTGGAGATCGGTCAGCCACTTTGAATTTTTTGTTATGATCTAACTAAAGACTCAAAAAATTGAAAGCTAGGCCAACTAGGAGCACAGAGCACACACTATAAAGTCCCTAAAGATACAGCCAGTCAAACAACTTTCAAGTATTTCCGCTCCAGGTGATTAAGACCGGACACCAAAATACGAGAAAGTGAAATAAGGGGCCTTCCGAAGATAGTCTGGGATGATGAGGGCCCAGTCCTATCAGCGAAGGTATCAGAGGAGGTTACGCTGACCTCCTAACAACAGCCTGCGCCGGTGCAAGCCCCCAAGCTTCGCAAGGGTGCCCTCCAGTAGTATTGTTGAGAGTGATGCAATGTCAACCTCAGGTGCCACGGGATTCCCCTCCGCAGCCACCTGTGTAGTTCCCTAGGAGAAGCAACTATGGATACCAACTCGTCGCAGAAGCCAGGCGGAACAGTCGTGAGGTAAGTTCGGACAAGTAGGAGAGGGGGTATCTCTCTTCCCTGTCTTTACAGACCCTCGTGCTTAACTCCCAGATCCAGACCTTTCCTGGTCTTCCTAACGCTATTGGATTTTCTCTCGTTATTCAGACTCCTACGTTTGACGTTTATATGGCCTTGGAGAGTTAACTCTCCACTCGCCTAATCCAAGGCCCTAAAATCCTAATCTTGTTGGTGTAACTGACTAAAACAAAAAGTTCTAGTGAATTTTAGTTAGCGCTTGATTTTATTAGGCTGTTCTTTAAGTCACAAGGTAATGGAAGTGAAACTAGTGGTGTTTTTTGACGCAAAAGAAATTAATAAAAACTTAACTACATGCACATGCACTTTTTCGTTTTTCGATGAAGAGCAATTTCTATAGGGTTCAGAGGTACTTCTAATAAAACAAATTTTTCTTTTCTTTTCGTTAATGCACACTTCACACTCACAAAAGCTAACAAAGCTATGTATGCCTAAAAGGGGATGCAAATCTATCCTAATGCAACAACTATATGTGGATGCAAGATTCAAAACTACTCTAAAAACAAAAATGAAAGTTGCTTGCTTATCAAACTTTATCTTGCCACTTAAGATGCCTAGATGGAATATGAGATGTTTCCATTCATTTCGTCTAAACACTAAAAACAAGTTCTAAGACAAACATAAAGCACTTTCACTTCTCTAAAAGGAAACCAAATGAAAAGCAAGTTCAAGAAAGCAAAACTAAGATTTTCAAAAGATTTTCTTCAAAGCAACAAACAAAAAAGTCTTTTCAAAAAATGCTCTCAACAACACTGAAACTTGTGATTGAAGAATAGGCAATTAAACACTTTTGCGAATCAACACCACTTAATGGATGAAAACCCAACAAAAATAAATGTGTTTAAAATCGCTCTTAACAATCAAAAGCAGCAATGAAAGCCTTGGCAATGAAAACCAAAAAGATCAAAAAGACAAATTCCAAGAAAGTGTCAAACAACAACTTTCATGAAACAAAGAAGTAGATGGTCACAAAAAGCGACTTTGTCAAGCAAACAAAAAGTCACCAAAAGCAAGATTAACACAAAGATTGAATTCAATCTTCCTACTCTGATGAAACAGAGCAGCCAAGATTCCTAGCAAGAAATCTTGCGTGCTTTAGCCAAAAACGATGATGCTTGCAATCAACAAAAAACAAGGCCAACACTCCTTATAATCAGAGAGAATTCAGAACGAGATGCTCGCTGTAAAACAAATAACTGATACTGGAAAATGACTGTTTCAGACTGACTCAAACCACCAGACAAAGCTTCAGAGGCCAAAAAGATTTACAAATCTTGAAAATTGGAATATATACGCGACTATACTGTAGTACAGATTGCGTGTATACGCGACTGTGTTTGAGGAAACCTGCGTATACGCTGGTTCACTCAAAGAAACAAGTGTATATACGCTACTGTATCTAAGAAAAACAGTGTATATGAAAGGCTTCAAGAAAAATAAAAAAGACAAACTGAAGAAACTGGCAAAGCTTAAAGTTCAAGAACAGACCAGATAGTAACAGCAAGCAGACAAGGCAGCTGAGCCCTGATTGGCTTGAAAAACACCCAAACTAGGAACAACAAGAGTGTTGTCCCCAGTGGAGTCGCCAATTCTGGTAGAGGGAATTACTCCCCTAGGGCTTTTTGGGTGAAACCCTAGCAGACTGAAAGTTGTCTATTCAAAGAAACATGCATTCATACAGCCATTATGCTATTATAAGCAAATTCTATGATAAGGGTACGTACCTTCGGTCCTACGTTTGAGAAGGCCTTTAGGGTCCAAACCCTTCTTGGAGTTCCCTTCTTCTCTTTTGTCCTGCAAAACAAACAATTCAAAGAACGCAGCAGTACATGGACAAAAACTTATAAAGAAACCATCTTCATGTCATAAAGAAAGGTAGTTAGTTATGAAATCCAAACAACCATTTACACATGAATTCAAAACATGAATATCATTAACATAAAGAAGATTCATTTCGGGAACCAAGAAATGTGTTTCTTTTATTATAGACAAATAAAGTACATGAAAAGGAATATGTTCACCTGAGTCACCTTCAGCAGGCTCCAAGAAAAGCTTCCTTCCGGATCCGTTCCAGCCTCAAGCCTCTAACGAAACTCCTTCCATGACTCTCTCCATGATGTCATAAATGGTGGATGAACATCAACACACAAGGAAACAAAGGTTTCCTGTACAAAATGGGGGAAGTGCAGAAGGCACAAGGGACTTCAGACCTGGTCAAGGGAAAAGTCTCAGCATAATAACCTTTCTCTCTCTTCTCTCCTCTCTCCCTTAGGCCTTCCCTTTGAGGTCTTTTTATACCATCTCCAAAGTAGTTTTTTAGTTAGGAGTTGGTTGGAAACAGTTGGGCCACGGGCACTAACAGGTGATCAGCAGGTAAAACCCACGATCTCCACCCGAAAAGAAGGAATTTTATATTTTTTTAAGTGTTTTAATACATACACGCGGGTTGGATATACACAGACCCGCGTATACACGCGTTTAACTCAGGGCAATGTCGCGTATAAGGGATAAAACACTGTTTTTTAAATTTTAGGACCAGGTCTGGAAGGAGGGGTTGCCCTAGGCCATGAGTACAGCATCACAAACCATAAAAGTGAGATTTGGAGCTATAACAGCATACCAATCAGTAATGTCTATCAGTGCCTCCATTACTTCCTTCGACATGCAGGGTGGATCCTATTCGAATATCATCTTGTGAACTGGGGTGAAACAATGATCAGACAGCCATGTGATTACTCCTTTGAATCTGCATTCGGACAACAACTTACACTATGTGTTCATGGCAGTCTCTGTTAGTGACCATGCCCACTCCAAGCTTCGGAACTCCTGTTGGGCACAGATTACATCTAAGATGTAGGTGGACATGTAGATATCTTCTTGCATACCTCTGGGTGACTGTTGAGCCTTCGTTACCTATTCCTTCAGTTGATGAGCCAACATGTCAGACCAGTTACATGGTTTACCCTCTCTGGCCAGTTGGTCCAGTGCAACCACCCAACTCCGTGGGAAGTTTTATGTGCTTTCTTGGCCACATAGTCAACATGGAAATATGGCCAAGTATTGATATGCCTTCCACAATATCTTCATCTTATAGATCTAGTTGGGTGTCATCCTGAATCTAGCCGACTCCTTTACCCAGTTCTTCAGAATGTCTCTGGAGTTGGCACTCCTGCTAGGTATGTTGAATGGAGTCTCCATGATAGTCACGGGATTCGACATCTGATACATCTCATCCTAATCCCATTCCCAGAAGGTGGTAAGATTTGTCCTGATGATACTTCTTAGAGTCATCGTCCCTGGATCAGTGTACAAGATGATCCAATGTATCATGTGCGTGCATGGGAATGCGGGGTATCTCAATGCAATTGGTACAAGCTGGACTTGTCAATGTTCACATCTACCTGATGTTCTTCGAGGTCTTCCCTAAAAGTGCCTGCAAATGTGATGAGCCCCAAATTTGGTAACATTTTGGGCTCATTTGGCCTAATTATCCTTGTTCAATCCTTCATTTTTCATAACTTATGCATTATTTTTTAGTATGTTTATGTCATTTGTACGAATAAGGGTAGTCACTCTTCCTAGGTGGCTAACCCGTGCTCATTTCAGGTTTTTTTGACATATGTTAGAGCAAAACCGAGCAGTCATGGGCTAGAAAACAGCCAAGCTTGGGTTGAGGATTCGTAGGGAGGTTGTCTATGGCATTAAATAGCCTCCCTCGGGATCTTCACCCCCAACACCGAGCTCCAAAGGCCACCAAAATCGGATCTAGAAGGCAGCCAAACAGATTTTGGAAGGAGCTGTTCACTCACAGTTTGGGCAGCCAAGTCCCATAGATTTAGGAGGCCAGCTAGGCCTTGTGGTGTATAAATGTTAAGGCCTCAGCCTTTGTGAGGGACTTTTGGGAAACTGTTGCATACTTTGCACTACAGTGCTGCTAGCTTCATTTTGTTCTCTTGTAGCCATTTTTGGCATAACTCTTGACTTATGATTATTTTTTGATAATGAGAAGCAGTCCGATTTGATATCAGCTCTGAGTTTTCTATAGGAGCCATAGCTCTCGGGGTTGGGCCCAACCTGAGAGCCTAGGGTCTCCTTCTTTTTATTGTTATCTTTTCTTTATGCATCGTGATTTTCCTTTTATGCATTTGAAACGTGTTTCTGTTGAGCAGATTTAGCTGTGTTGGTTAAATAGGTCACTGGTGATAAATAGAATTGCTTCAGATGTGTAGAATAGATTGGTAGGATAATAGCAGATAAAGCTCCAAGAAAAGGGTTGACAACACTCTCAGTTTCACCTCTTCCTTATTGGATCAGGGGCTGGAATTGCAGAAACAATGCTGGCCCAACAAAAACACTAGTTTGCTTGACCATGCAATCCTTGGTGTAATGTTTTCATTTGTAGCAGTTAGTTATGCGTTCAGACCTTTGAAATGTTTCTTTGCTTAAGTGATGTACATGGTTCTCTTTATAAATAAAGCTGCTATTCATTTGTTTCATTGACAGTTAGAATAGATTAGCTAAGATTTCAATTGTGTGCAGGACTTGGTTGATTCGGTTAAGTGTACACCGTGCAGGGCATCTCCACCACTCTCTCATCCACCTAAGCTTCATCCAGGCCAGCTGCTCCATCTCCTAGTTAGGTTCCTCATCTCACAACTGTTCTTTTGCCCACGTAACCCTACCTTCTTGCTCCTCCATTGTCTTAGCCTTCTTTAAGCCAAGTCAGCCTTCTACACCTTCTCACCACTCCATCCACCAGTCCTTGGGCCACTTCAGGCCCCTATCCTATCTCCTTATCCATCCATGCATCTTCCTTCACTCACCCATCCTCCAAAATCCAATTTTAAAAACATCCTGTAGAAATTTCTGAACATCTTGTAGAAATCCCTGAAAAATCTTGTAGAACCCCTGCAGACTTCCTGTAGAAGCTCACAAATGAGGTTTCTTGATAGCCAAACTTTGTGAAACTCTCTGGAAGAGTGTTTGGGACTCCATAGACCCTCTCTAAACCTTCCCAACCTTTTCCAAGCATTTCTCCTCCTTGATCCACCCTTGCATAGCAAAAAGCCAGTTAAAAACACATGCATCGTAATTCTGATAGCTTATTCAAAAATACAAAAAGATGTTTTCTTCAGATAGAGGTAGCCTAGACTCATGCATTTTACCTTCATAGAAGTAATGGCATCTCTTTTAATAGTTTGCATTCTCTCCTTTACATCAGTAGGACTAGCTGGTAGAATGAGAGTTTGCTAGGGTTTGCATTACTTTTTGGCTTTCAGTTTCTTTCCGCGAGTTTCACCTCTTCCTTTGAGTTAGCTTCCATCCATCAATTAAAAAGCTTCTTCTAAGAGCTCATAGAAGTTGGCTTAAGCCCTTAGCAGACTTGTGCCACCTGACCAAGTGACAGCTGCGGCAAGAGCTAGTACTTGGGCTCCAGTATTGCAACAATAATGCTGCAACTCCTGGGACTCCCTTCTTTACTTTTATCAACCCGGTAGTTCGTAACAAACTTGGAAGCGACGGTGCTGTATGCACAAGTACTAGCTCTTGCCGCAGCTGTCACTTGGTCAGCTGGCACAAGTCCGCTAGGGGCTTAAGCCAACTTCTATGAGCTCTTAGAAGAAGCTTTTTAACTGATGGATGGAAGCTAACTCAAAGGAAGCTGATCTACTTGCGGAAAGAAACTGAAAGCCAAAAAGTAACGCAAACCCTAGCAAACCCTAATTCTACCAGCTAGTCCTACTGATGCAAAGGAGAGAATGCAAACTATTAAAAGAGATGCCATTACTTCTATGAAGGTAAAATGCATGTGTCTAGGCTACCTCTATCTGAAGAAAACATCTTTTTGTATTTTTGAATAAGTTATCAGAATTATCATGCATGTGTTTTTAACTGGCTTTTTGTTGTGCAGGGGTGGATCAAGGAGGAGAAATGCTTGGAAAAGGTTGGGAAGGTTTAGAGAGGGTCTAAGGAGTCCCTAACACTCTTCCGGAGAGTTTCACAAAGTTTGGCTATCAAGAAACCTCATTTGTGAGCTTCTACAGGAAGTCTGCAGGGGTTCTACAGGATGTTTCAGGGATTTCTACAAGATGTTCAGAAATTTCTATAGGATGTTTTTAAAATTGGATTTTGGAGGATGGGTAAGTGAAGGAAGATGCATGGATGGATAAGGAGGTAGGATAGGGGCCTGAAGTGGCCCAGGGACTGGTGGATGGAGTGGTGAGAAGGTGTAGAATGCTGACTTGGCTTAAAGAAGGCTAAGACAATGGAGGAGCAAGAAGGTAGGGTTACGTGGGCAAAAGAATAGTTTTGAGACGAAGAACCTAACTAGGAGATGGAGCAGCTAGCCTGGACGAAGCTTAGGTGGATGAGAGAGTGGTGGAGATGCCCTGCACGATGTACACTTAACCGAATCAACCAAGTCTTGCACACAATCGAAATCTTTGCTAATCTATTCTAACTGTCAATGAAACAAATGAACAACAGCTTTATTTATAAAGAGAACCATGTACAACACTTAAGCAAAGAAACATTTCAAATTTCTAAACTCATAACTAACTGCTACAAATGAAAACATTACACCAAGGATTGCATGGTCAAGCAAACTAGTGTTTTTGTTGGGGCAACACTGTTTCTGCAATTCCAGCCCCTGATCCAATAAGGAAGAGGTGAAACTGAGAGTGTTGTCAACCCTTTTCTTGGAGCTTTATCTGCTATTATCCTACCAATCTATTCTACACATCTGAAGCAATTCTATTTATCACCAGTGACCTATTTAACCAACACAACTAAATCTGCTCAACAGAAACACGTTTCAAATGCATAAAAGGAAAATCACGATGCATAAAGAAAAGATAACAATACAAAGAAGGAGGCCCTAGGCTCTCAGGTTGGGCCCAACCTCGAGAGCTATGGCTCCTATAGAAAACTCAGAGCTGATATCAAATCAGACTGCTTCTCATTATCAAAAAATAATCATAAGTCAAGAGTTATGCCAAAAATGGCTACAAGAGAACAAAATGAAGCTAGCAGCACTGTAGTGCAAAGTATGCAAGAGTTTCCCAAAAGTCCCTCAGGAAGGCTGAGGCCTTAACATTTATACACCATGAGGCCCTAGCTGGCCTCCTAAATCTATGGGACTTGGCTGCCCAAACTGTGAGTGAACAGCTCCTTCCAAAATCTGTTTGGTTGCCTTCTAGATCCGGTTTTGGTGGCCTTTGGAGCTCGGAGTTGGGGGTGAAGATCCCGAGGGAGGCTATTTAATGCCATAGACAACCCCCCTACGAATCCTCAACCCAAGCTTGGCTGTCTCCTAGCCCATGACTACTCGGTTTTGCTCCAACATATGTCAAAAAAACCTGAAATGAGCACGTGTTAGCCACCTAGGAAGAGTGACTACCCTTATTCGTACAAATGACATAAACATACTGAAAAATAATGCAGAAGTTATGAAAAATGAAGGATTGAACAAGGATAATTAGGCCAAATGAGCCCAAAATGTTACCAAATTTGGGGCTCATCATCACCCCCTTGCTAAAATGATTGCTCATCCCTGAGAAACTAGTCCGGCTCCTCGTCTTTCATTGCTTTAATCGCCACCCTCACATCCCAGGCTTCTGAAGTAGTATCCTCCTCACTGTCATGGAACCCGACCTTCCTTTCCACCTCTTCCCACTGCTTATGCTCTTCTTTTTCTGTGCTTCCTTCTACCAATCCCAAAAGCAAAGGTGGGCTTAGCTTGAGGCTGATCCAGCTGGCATGGAGGTTCTGCATGGACTTCTTGTAGAGAGGCACATGTGCCAGGGCCTCCCTCATCCTAGTTGGAGTGTGATATTCCCTGATTTTGAGGCTGTGGGACAATGTGTTCCACCTACGGGTGCAAGCATGAACACAATTGTCCCCTAATAATCGCTTCATATCCTCGAAGTGTGCTATAGCCTGAGCCTGCTAATCCATGTATTTTAATAAAGCCTGAGAGTTGGTTGCTAGGTGTTGGTGGGCTAATATCAATGTGGTGGGGTCACCTGGCTCTGCTCTAATCAGCAGTGGTTCATGTAACTCTCGGTTCATGACATCTTTGACCTCTGCCGTTCTCTTTTCTTCATGGTTTAACCATGAGGTTAGTGCCATCACCTGTATATCTCCCACGACTATGTTGGGGCACCATGAAGTTACATTTGGAAGGGCCAAATTATGGAGGTAGAACTCTAATAGCTTGGCCTTGTCCTCTGTTGAGTTACTATTACATAAATCTGTGAACTGCTGGGGGTTTTGGATTTGGGAGATAACCCTCTGTGCCAATGCATTAATTTGGAATTGCAGCCACTGGTCCCGTAGGCATAGGCCATAAGATTTGGCCGGCTGCATACATTGCAGAGTGTCCATTGCCCAACTGGCCATGCAGGCTAGTTGTGCCTCATTTTCTTGCACCTGTTGTTTTAGAGCTTGTATCTCTATGCTTGCCTGCAATTATCTTTCCTGTAGTTGTTGGATTAGTACCTCGAGATCAGCTTGCTTTCCTTCTTTTTCTTGGGGTTCTGCTGTGGTGTCCTCTGGTGCTTTGTCCCCTTCTTTCCTCTGTCCTAGTAGCTGTAGTTTGAGCTTCTCATTTTCTTCCTGCAGAAATACTCGCTGGCAGTTTCCTACATGTTTTGCCATAGCCAATTCTCTTCTTGCCTCCTTGAGCTGTTCCTCCAAAGGGCCTATATATGCTACTCCCTTAGACTTGGCTATTCTCATCCATGTGTGGGTCCTCACCCTTTCTTCCTCTAGTGCAATGAAAAGCAGCACTGTTAATTTCTGTGGAATGATTTTTCCAGCCTCCAAAAAGTTATAATAAGAGCCCAAGCTGGGCTGGGGGCTAGGTTCCATAATGTGCTCTACCTCTTCTTCCTTTTGTGGTGATTTGGCTGCCTCCCCTTCCATTCTTTCGGTCTCCTTGAGCCTGGCCAATGTTTCCTGTAGAACGGCTTCAGCATCCTGTAGAGAGGTTTTTGAAGCTGATCTTTCCATTCTCTCCCTCCAGGTAGATGTCTTCGGGCTCCCCCGCTCATAGGTGACTAATACTTTGGAGGGGGACTTCTCCTTTGGCGAGGTAGAGGTGTCTTCAATGGTAATTGGGTCTTTGGATAGAGGTTGGGGCCTGCCGGTTTTAATTCTTACACTTCTTCTTGCTTTGAAATACAGAGGAGTCTCCCTCTTTCATTTTTCCTTTGGCTTGGGAGAGGTACTTAGGGTGGCCAGCACAGCTGCTGCCTCCCTGGCAAGAATTTCGGCCGTTTTTTCCTTCTGTTTTCCTTTTTCAGGACTTCCTGTAGAAAGCCCTGTAGTGGCTGATTTCTGGCTTCCTGTAGAAGGCGTTTTTAAACTTCCTGTAGAAACAAATGGCACCATTTTAGCCTGCTTGGCTGAGGGTGCTTTTTCTTTTAACTTGGCTGAGGCTGCCTTAGAGGTGCCCTCACTGAGGTGGACTTTTTCAGTCCTTTCCACCCTTCTCTGTAGTCTTTTCTCCCTGGGTGTTGGTGTGGTTTTATCACCTCCTGTTTTGGCAGCTTGGTTTTTCTCTTGTGTTCCCTTCTGCTCTTTCTTTGGTGTTTTGCCCGAGGTTTCTTGGCCTTTACCTTTCTTCTCTGCGTGAGTGTGCTCCTTCTCCTCGCTGCTGGAGGAGGTGAGCTCCTCGGCCAAAATTCGGATGTCATCATCCTTAGTCAGATTCCGAAAAGTTTCTGAGGAGAGAGGGATGGTGTACGTGTGGAGTGCATCTTCCACGAGGAGCTGGATGAGCCCATGATGGGCTATCTGGTCTGGCGTTCCCTCTCTCAGTTTGGTGGCACACTCAGTCATGGATTGCAGGAGGAAGTAAGGAATGCTCAACTTTTGCTCTGAGGGTAGGTCCATTTGGTGCCTGAGTTCTGTGAGCAACCGGAAATGATAGCCATACACGATGCTAAATCGCCCCTCACACATAATATACTTCATAATATGGAGGCTGACCTCACTCCAGAACGGCTGTAGGCTGGTTCTTCGAACTCCATTCTTGTCCTCTGAGAATTGTTCCTCTGGCAAGAAGAACTCCTTCTTAGCTTTCTGACCCAGTTTTCTCTCCTCCTTATCCCAGGGTACCCCCATCGGTAGATCAGTTACTCTGCTAATGAATTGTGGGGTGAGTCTGAGGGTCAATCCTCTGAAGTTGACAACGGCCAATGTCTTTGACTTTGGCTTCAAGGACCGTAGGAATTCTTCTGCAACCTCGTCATCGTGACCTTGAAGCTTGTCACAGAATGACATCTAGTGTGCACAGGAAAACAAGTCCACCACCTCAGGGGTTTCTCGTAACTTCTTGGAGTCTGAAGGCTCCTTTCTAATGAACCCTCCCGGCATGGTAAAAACTTGTTTTGCTGTCCTGAGCTTGCCTGATCGTGTACAGAAGTAGAGCTTCGGGATTTTCTTAGACAGAGCGTAGAGCTATGTCTCTGTTATGCACACAGTCATATAAAATTCACAACTTTCTACCAGTGAGCCTTGACAGTGGCTCAATTATAATTCAAAACCCTGGAGAAAATCCCGCATACATACTACGATGACAATTCTCATGTAGCGATAAGAAAACGGCTTGTAAATTCATGAACAGGCTTTTATTCACGTCTTCCTACCCCTTCAACACGTTGACTTCACCACCTTTCGAATCAATTGCATGGGAGAATTATGTTCAGGCTTACCATATTCTAGAATTGCCACCTTCGACGTGAACAGTCCAAATTCCTCCATAATGTTGGGCTTCCTGTAGGAGTCGTGCACGGATTCTGGGGAACGCTTCAGTGGTTCTGGACCTTCTGTGTAGCAACAGGACATTGGAACAGGCCGAGAACTCGGGTTAACATCGTTTAGAGAATTGAGGATGCGTACTCGGCTGCAAAATGGTTGTGAATAAATGACTGCAGTGCATCAGAAGTGATTCAGCCGGCTGATTTGAATTGCTGTGGAATTCATGGCGCGGTGGTGAGCTGTCCCCGTCGACCCATTGGCTGACGTCACCGCTATCATTCCACTGCATGTATTCCTGACCGCCGAATCCTTCCCTTTGTATCTACCGCCGCCATTCCTGTTATATTGCCGCTTCTCTCTGACTGGATGCTTCCCACGTGTCCATTTCCTATCTTTTCGACATAACCAAATCCTTTCGGATCCGATGAGGCCGTCGGACTGGTTGTGGTTGCCAGTTGAATGGCTACCCGACTTGTTCAATCCATTCATTTCCACAGTTACACACATTTTAGAGTATAGCTTATGTAATTTGACAAAATAGGGTGAGGCACTTACCTGTGCGGCCGTGGACGTGATTTTTCTCAAGCTTCAGGATGAGGGATGATGGATCCGCTTGCTGCTGCTTCATGCACAGGCATGGGAACTCCTCCTCATTGACTGCTGCTGGTTACGAGACCTTGAGACCTGGTTTCCTGGCTGTGAATGTTGCATGCGTCGGCTTCATGAGCTGCGGGTGCCTCCATGGTATGTGCTCTATCCAGATCAACTACTACAGGATTCCTGTAGGACATCCTATAGTCGTTTCTCCTCCTGGGGTGCATGCCAAAATAATTGAGTCACGTTCATAGGTGCAGGGTCCTTAGATTGCCTTGACAGGTAAAGCGTTGAGCCTCTGCATGCTTTATTTCCCACTTAAAAATATTTTTTCTGAGAAACCAACGTTCTGGTATGACTGTGCAGGTATTTCGATCATATGGCAGCAATGGTGGTGAAAGGAGGTGACACAAGTGGAGGATGGAAAAAAAAAGTGGTTGCATGCCTCCTCATCAGACTTCGAGCTTCAAATTCTCCTTCATAATTGGTCCTGGCCCGTCCAAAGGCTCTACAGGATGTTTCCTGTAGAAATACAAAACTTCCTGTAGAAAGTCTTGTAGCTTCCTGTAGAAGGCTAAACTATGACCAGATTGCGTCCAAACCTTGGAAGAGATGAGTGTTTATGGAGGGAGTGTTTGTGAGGTTGCCTGGTAGCATGGTAGGGACCCTTGTCCTTGAGTTGAGAGGCCTCCTTTTTGCATGGAATACCTGCAACCTGCAACAATTTCCAAAGATTAAGCCTGTTTTTCTGTTTCTGCCTCCTTCTTTTTTTCTTTTCCTTTTTTTCTTCTTCTTCTTTTTTTTTTTTTTTTTAAGAGACAGCAGGGGCGCCTCAATGAGGTTTTCACCCCTACTATCTACCTTGGGCGCCTCAGAGAGGTTTTCACCGAAGGGTCTTTTTATTTCAATTCTTTTTCAGAGAGACAGCAGGGGCGCCTCAATGAGGTTTTCACCCCTACCATCTGCCTTGGGTGCCTCAGAAAGGTTTTCACCTAAGGATCTTTTTTATTTTTTATTTTTATTTGTTTATTTATTTATTTATTTTTATGATGCTCAGGGTATGCCCAAAACAGAGGCAGAACCCTTCTCTATGACCAGCACTGATTTTTCCACAGTTTTGATGAACTCTTGCCTCGAAAGAGGTTTCCTGTAGATATTTAGTCGATGCCCGTTGACGAGCATGGGGATGGCTTCCTCATCAATTGTCTGAATAAGGACAAAACCATTGTCATTACACTTCTCCACTGCATATGGTCCTAGCCATCTTGTCCTCAGCTTCCCCTTGAAATCCTTATGTATGGAATCATACAGCAGCGCCCAATCTCCTGGCTGGAATTGTTTGTCATTGAGGTGCCGGTCATGCCATATCTTCCTCTGAAGTTGAACCACTTCTGAGTGGAGAAGGGCCTGCATTCGGTGTTCATATAACCCATTCAGCTGCAATAAATTTTCTTGTTGGGCATGGATGAGATCTAGGTCGAGCTGAGCTGCCATCCTCAATGTGTTGTACTCGAACTCAATTGACATCAAAGCTCTCTTCCCATAGACCAGCTCATAAGGTGTGAAGCCGACTGTGGTCTTCCAAGTGGTGTTGTAAGCCCAAGTGGCCTCAACCAGGCGATCTGCCCAATCCTTTCTGCTACTGCTCACCACCTTAGTCAAAATCCCTTCTAATGCCCTATTGGTGACTTCCACTTGCCCATTTTCTTGAGGATGATAGGGGGTGGAAGTCCTATGCTTGATCTTGTGATGAGCGAGCAAGTATTCAATTAAGTTGGAGGTGAACTGGCTTCCTTGATCGGTGACTAACTCTCTTGGGTAGCCAAATTTGTAGAAGATGTTTTCTCTTAAAAACTCAGCCACCTTTTCTTCTGTCGCTGCTTTGATTGCCTTGGTTTCTGCCCACTTTGTCAGATAGTCTGTGCACACAATGATGTAAGACCTTTGCCTTGAAGGAGGATTGATAGGACCCACAAAATCCATACCCCACTTCTCAAATGGTTCAAGAGTCACTTGAGGTTGGAGAGGCATTTCGTCCCTTGGGGTCGGCTTCCCCATCCTTTGGCATCGGTCACATTGGCTGATATATCTTTTGACATCTTGATGAAGCGTGGGCCAATAGTATCATGCTTGTAGAATTTTGAAGGCAGTCCTCTTGGCTGCAAAATGTCCTCCACAAGGCCCATCATGACAGGTTAGGAGGATGTCAAAGACTTCCTCCTCCCTTACACAACGCCTTAAGATCTGATCGGGGCCAAGTTTGAACAGGTTGCCCCCGATCCAAGTGAATGAGGCACTTTTCCTCACAATTCTGCTCTTCTCTTTTGAGGATAGATGCGGAGGGAACTGTGCTGAGACCAGGTAGTTTGCTATATCAGCAAACCATGGAGAGAGTACTGAGATAGCAAACAGATGTTCATCTGGCATCTGGTCATCCACTGTTCCATCTTCACCTACAGGTAAATCCAATCTAGACAAGAAGTCAGCAACAACATTTTCTTTACCTGGTTTGTCAATGATATTCAAATCAAACTGCTGCAACAAAAGTAACCATCTAATAATACGAGCATTCACATCCGGTTTATTCCTTAAATATCTAATTGAAGCATGATCAGTATGTACAAATGTTTGATAGCCAGTGATGTAGTGTCAGAACTTATTCAGGGCATGGACCACAGCCAAGAACTCTTTCTCAATTACAGTATAATTCATTTCTGCCTTGGATAAGTTTTTGCTGACAAAGTATATGGCATATGGGAGTTTTTGTTCAACCTGTCCTAAGGCTGCCCCTATGGCTTTGTTCAAGGCATCAGTGTGGATGTGGAAAGGTAGGGCCCAGTTTGGACCTCTCAAGATCGGGGCAGACACCAACTTATCCTTTAATTCATTCAGAGCCCTTTGACAGTCGTCCGTCCATTTGAACTCAACATCTTTTGCTAAGAGGCCAAACAATGGCGAGGCTAGCTTACTAAAGTCTTTAATGAATCTTCTATAATATCCTGCTAAGCCTAAGAAACTCCGAGCATCTCTTACCTTCTGAGGAGGTGGAACCTTTTTGATGAGGGAAATTTTATTAGGATCCACCTGTAATCCTTGGCGAGAAATGGTATTTCCTATCACGGTCCCTTCAGTCATCAGGAATTCACATTTTTCAGGATTAAGGGACAGGTTCATCTCAATGCACTTGGTTAGAACTTTTCCCAGATTGGACAATGCTTCCTGGAAGTTGGACCCATAAGGAGTGAAGTCATCCATATAGATTTCCACCGAATCATGGACCAACTCAGAAAAGATGCTCAATACTGCTCTTTGGAAAGTCACAGGAGCGTTGCATAGCCCAAAGGGAAGGACTCGGTAAGCAAAGGTACCCCAAGGACAAGTGAAGGTGGTCTTATCTTGGTCCTCCGGGCTGATTTGGATCTGGTTATACCCACTGAACCCATCTAGGAAAGAGAAAAACTTATTTCCCGCCAGTCCATCCAACACTTGATCTATGAAAGGCAGAGGGAAGTGGTCTTTCTTGGTGGCTTTGTTCAGTTCTTGGTAGTCCACACAGATTCTCCACTTTCCATTTTTCTTAGCTACCAACACCAGAGGGGACACCCACTCGCTATCCGAGATGGGGTAGATGAATCCTGCATCCAACAATTTTTGCAATTCTTCTTTGACAATGTCCTTAAGGGCTAGATTCATTCTCCTCTGAGGTTGCCTAACCGGTTTACAATCTTCTTTAATGTAGATGTGATGGGTACAGACCGAAGGATGGACTCCTTTCATCTCCTTATAGCTCCAAGCAAAATCATCTAGATGACTGGCCAGCAGGCTATACAACTACTTTTCCTGGGAAGGAGATAGGGAGGAGCTAATATTTAACGTTCTCTCGGTGCCAAAATCCACATTTTTAACTCTGGGAGAGGTTGGATCAGTCACACAGAGGTCCACTAAGGTGCTGGCTTGAGTATCCTCCACCAATTTCTCTAAGGACAATGTACTGGGAGGCGTATTTTGAATCAAGGTCTCAATCAAATCATCCTCGGTTTGAGGACCTCCCTTGGTGGTTTCTAAGGTGCACAAGGGTGCAGAGTACACCTCATCCTCTTCTCCTTCTTCCAACCAAAGTGGTAAGTCATGCGCTAATAGAGGTTCGGTAGGAGGGTATAGGACTAGCTGCTTGGACATAGGACCATTTTTGATGGTCATGTTTCCTACTCGGCAACTTATGTAAGCATCCGCAGTGGCTAACCAAGGCCTTCCCAAAATAAGGGGGTATCCAGTAAGCTTTGCCTTTGGTTGAAGAACCAAGAAGTCCGTAGGATACTCCCAAGAGTCAACAAAGACCAAGACATCCTCCACAATCCTTTCGGGAGTCACGGTGGAGCGATCTGCCAACTGCAGGATTGTCGAGGTCTTCCTTAAGGAACCCTGAAGGTTGAGTTTGAGCATGGTATCCCTGGTCATCACATTAATGGCAGCCCCTAAATCAATCAAGGTGTGGGGTATGATGGTGCCATTGATGTGGACATCAACTACAGGACTCCCAGGATCCAAATACTTTGGACAGATTACTTGCCCCAACATAAGATCAGACAGTTGTCCTATGACATTGATAGTTGAGGCATCTCTTTTTCGCCTGCCTGGGTGTCTGAAACACTTTTCCTTAACCAATTTGTTGTATATCGGTACATCTTTGATGGCTTGGAGAAGTGGCATTTTTACACACAACTGTTTGAGTTCTCCAAGAAGCTCATTCTCTTCTGGGTCGGGTTGTGTGGTTACTGTTAGTCTCTCAGGAAAGGGTGGAATGGCCTTGGGTTCACTTTCCTGTTTATCTTCCTCGTCCTCTGGGGGAGGAGGTTGGCGATCCGGAAGAGTCTTCCCGGATCGTAGGTTGATCTCCTAGATTTCCACAGCATAGGTAGGGCATGTTGTTTCCCCAGTATATACCTACTGGGCCTGTCGGTTGTTGCGGTTTGGGTTCGGTTGAGCAGGCATTGGGGTTGTCTGGGAGGAGCAGGAGGTAATGGTTGTGGTTGAGTTGGTGGTGGAGGCAAAATGGCGGGAGGAGTGTTGTACTGGGGCCTCCACCCCAGTTGAGGTGCATTCCACTGAGGATGTGGCTGGACATGTGAGTGAAGCAAATAAGTAGTGGGTTGAGTATGGTATGGAGGTGGGTAAGACCATGGAGGAGGTACAGACCAGGAAGGATGAGTCGGGGGACCCCAATAAGGCATAGGAGCAGATTGGTTGGGGCTATAATAAGCTTGGGATGTCCCTTGCATCCCCTGCTGGTAAGGTCTAGGTCCATGCGGCCTCCTTTGGTTGAGGAAGTAGAGAGGTTCGGTGGGTGCCTCAGTTCCTTAGTATATGGCCTTAAATCCAGGTAAGGTTGGGCATTGGTTTGTGGGGTGGTCCTCCTCACAAACGAAACATACCTCTACTGAGTGTAATGGACACTCGTTCTTAGGGTGCTTCCTTGTACACCTAGGACAGAAGATGGCCAAAGCCCTCTCAGCTTCCTCTTTCCTTTGCTAGATTCAGAATGTATTAAGTTGCATGCAAATGGTCTATCTCACCTCACTTTTGAGGTCCTCCAGCTGATTAGCAAACTCATGCTTAGAGAAGGTAGTACTAGCTGAAAGTGGGTTTCCCCTACCTCTTTTCCAGGCTGCCCTAGAGTGGTTTCTAAACAAAGTTTTATATCCTCATAAGGTAGTTGGTAAATGTCTCCTCCAGCTAGCATGTGAAGGGTATCTAGAAGGTCTTCAGGGACTCCTCAGAGCAGGACCAACTTGAGAGATTCAGGGTCAAGTGTGCACCTGGCCCGTTTATAGCTAAGTTGGAACCTTTCCTCATAATCTTCTAAAGACTCATCATTTCCCATGGTCATCCGAAAGATTTCTCCCTTGGCTTCCTTGGACCTACAGTAGTCCCGGTATTTGGTATTGAAAGATTGCTACATCTGAGCCCAAGTGGTGATACTGTTTCCAGGTAAGCCCATGAACCAGCGTAATGCTGCATCCTTGAGGGTAGAGGGAAAGAGTTTCAATTTTTGCTCATCTTCTGTATAGTCATAGGTTCGACAAAGGATAGAAAACTCAAACAGGAAGGTATCAGGGTCTTCAGTATTCAATCCATGGAAGTGAGGTAAAGCGGAGGGGCTTATGTTTTTCATTTTCATGTCTCCATTGGTCTCTCAGATGGGAAAGGCACCTTCTATTCTCTCATCTTCTCTTCTACCGTTTCGGTTTTCAGCCATGGCTTCAGATGGAGTGTTCTCTAACTCTTCTTCTGTTATAGGATCTTCGTATATCTCAGGAGGCTCACCTATAGGTTCTTCTGGATCACTGTCACCAAAGAAGAGAGAAAGGTGACTTAGTGAAGTGGTGGGGGTGTTGGGTAAGAATTTTCCGGTTTTATCTCTGTTCCTACGAGGCATGAAATGGAAAGACTTTTGATTGATTTTGCTTTTTTCTGCTTGTACCTACAAAAACTAAAATAGATTGAACTGCAACTAACTATCTTGCTGAAACGAAAATACGGAACTGAAATGAAAGCAGGAAAGGACTAATCTATTTTGCTCAAATGAAATTGCAGGAACAAAATGCTAGTCTACGCTTGCAGAATTGAAATGCTAATCTACGCTTGCAAAATTGAAATTGCAGAATTGAAATGCTAATCTATGAAAGCAGGAAAGATCTACTCTACTTTTGCGGAAATGAAATTGCAGAATGGAAATGAAATAAACTATTTAGCAGAAGGCGAGAGTAGAAAAATAGAAGAAAAGCAATAATCACTAATACTCTGACGCTTCCCCACCAACGGCGCCAAAAAGATGGTGGGCTATAGTATTGCAGCAATAATGCTGCAACTCCTGGGACTCCCTTCTTTACTTTTATCAACAGGGTAGTTCGTAACAAACTTGGAAGCGACGGTGTTGTATGCACAAGTACTAGCTCTTGCCGCAGCTGTCACTTGGTCAGCTGGCACAAGTCCGCTAGGGGCTTAAGCCAACTTCTATGAGCTCTTAGAAGAAGCTTTTTAACTGTTCGATGGAAGCTAACTCAAAGGAAGTTGATCTACTTGTGGAAAGAAACTGAAAACCAAAAAGTAACGCAAACCCTAGCAAACCGTAATTCTACTAGCTAGTCCTATTGATGCAAAGGAGAGAATGCAAACTATTAAAAGAGATGCCATTACTTCTTTTGAAGGTAAAATGCATGAGTCTAGGCTACCTCTATCTCAAGAAAACATATTTTTGTATTTTTGAATAAGTTATCAGAATTATCATGCATGTGTTTTTAACTGGCGTTTTGCTGTGCAGGGGTGGATCAAAGAGAAGAAATGATTGGAAAAGGTTGGGAAGGTTTAGAGAGGGTCTATGGAGTCCCTAACACTCTTCCGGAGAGTTTCACAAAGTTTGGCTATCAAGAAACCTCATTTGTGAGCTTCTACAGGAAGTCTGCAGGGGTTCTACAGGATGTTTCAGGGATTTCTACAGGATGTTCAGAAATTTCTACAGGATGTTTTTAAAATTGGATTTTGGAGGATGGGTGAGTGAAGGAAGATGCATGGATGGATAAGGAGGTAGGATAGGGGCCTGAAGTGGCCCAGGGACTGGTGGATGGAGTGGTGAGAAGGTGTAGAAGGCTGACTTGGCTTAAAGAAGGCTAAGACAATGGAGGAGCAAGAAGGTAGGGTTACGTGGGCAAAAGAACAGTTGTGAGATGAGGAACCTAACTAGGAGATGGAGCAGCTGGCCTGGATGAAGCTTAGGTGGATGAGAGAGTGGTGGAGATGCCCTGCACGGTGTACACTTAACCGAATCAACCAAGTCCTGCACACAATCGAAATCTTAGCTAATCTATTCTAACTGTCAATGAAAAAACCGAACAACAGCTTTATTTATAAAGAGAACCATGTACAACACTTAAGCAAAGAAACATTTCAAAGGTTTGAATGCATAACTAACTGCTACAAATGAAAACATTACACCAAGGATTGCATGGTCAAGCAAACTAGTGTTTTTTTTGGGGCAGCACTGTTTCTGCAATTCCAGCCCCTGATCCAATAAGGAAGAGGTGAAACTGAGAGTGTTGTCAACCCTTTTCTTGGAGCTTTATCTGCTATTATCCTACCAATCTATTCTACACATCTGAAGCAATTCTATTTATCACCAGTGACCTATTTAACCAACATAACTAAATTTGCTCAACAGAAATACGTTTCAAATGCATAAAAGGAAAATCACGATGCATAAAGGAAAGATAACAATACAAAGAAGGAGGCCCTAGGCTCTCAGGTTGGGCCCAACCCCGAGAGCTGTGGCTCCTATAGAAAACTCAGAGCTGATATCAAATCGGACTGCTTCTCGTTATCAAAAAATAATCATAAGTCAAGATTTATGCCAAAAATGGCTACAAGAGAACAAAATGAAGCTAGCAGCACTGTAGTGCAAAGTATGCAAGAGTTTTCCAAAAGTCCCTCACGAAGGCTGAGGCCTTAACATTTATACACCATGAGCCCCTAGCTGGCCTCCTAAATCTATGGGACTTGGCTGCCCAAACTGTGAGTGAACAGCTCCTTCCAAAATCTGTTTGGCTGCCTTCTAGATCCGGTTTTGGTGGCCTTTGGAGCTCGGAGTTGGGGGTGAAGATCCTGAGGGAGGCTATTTAATGCCATAGACAACCTCCCTATGAATCCTCAACCCAATCTTGGTTGTCTCCTAGCCCATGACTGCTCGGTTTTGCTCCAACATATGTCAAAAAAACCTGAAATGAGCACGTGTTAGCCACCCAGGAAGAGTGACTACCCTTATTCATACAAATGACATAAACATACTGAAAAATAATGCATAAGTTATGAAAAATAAAGGATTGAACAAGGATAATTAGGCCAAATGAGCCCAAAATGTTACCAAATTTGGGGCTCATCAAAATGCATCATTGACCTCTTACCATTTTAGCTTGATGTCCTTGTCTAGAAACATCTTGGTATCTTCGTAGATCAGTAGACATGCGGACACTTGCTCAACCACTACTCCAGTTGCACTTATGTCAGTGTCCTTTGATCCTTCTCTCTTAGAGTCCATTGATCCTGTACTGCTAAGGGGTGGATGAACACCTAAAATATATGGAGACAAAGCGACATGCATGGCAAGGAATCTATCAGTGAAAACCAAAGCAAATTCGTTGAATGAAATAACACATACCTGGGGAATGATAAGCAAATATTGCAAATTTTCGTCTGGGAGGTTGGGTGACTGGCTTCTAGGATCGCACAAAAGGAAGTTTGGGTTGTTTGGGAGGCAAGAATGGCTGCTGGATTTGCGCATTGCACAATCTAGAATGATTGTTGACTGTTGGGATTGCATAATGTGTAATTCCAGTGGGCAATGAATGCAAGCTCAAGGACTACATTGTGCAATTTTCTGGGCCATTAGTCATTGTCCCTCAGAAATGCGCAAAGCAGTCCTGGTGGACAGTGCCCGGGAAGAAATGTGCATTTCTGGAGAGGAAGATAGAGCCTTCCTTCTCCAGATTGCGCAATGTTGTTGGGGTGAGGTAGAGTCTGGGCCAAAGTTGCCCAGACCCATCAATAGGCAACTGAAAGCAAATCTAAAAGTGAATGCATGGTTACACTAAGTGAAATCAGAAGTGATTGATCATGCATGCAAACATTGAATGAAATATTCAATAAACAGATCAACATGCATGTGGGTGAAGTGAGTCGCTGAATTGGCAACCGTTCATGCAGTGCAGTTTCATGCATGCAACAACAGTGAGATAGCAACGAAAAATGAAACAGTGCTACTACAAGATATTATGTAGGTAAATGACAACATGCATTCAAAGAAATCAAGCAAACAACACTCACACAAGCGAAAACACAAAAAGTGATAGAAATGTTGAAAAATACAGGTTGAGACCACTTACCTTTGAACAGCTAAGCCAAATGTGTCAAATATTCCTGGATGTGTTGTAGGATGTTAGAGCTCCAAGATTGATGTGAAAGAATGAACTCTGATACATCAAATAAATAATTTTGAGCTCATGATGCGCATGTGACAAATCTAGGAAAAAGCGACACTTGGAGGAAAGTTTCTAAAACGAACTTTGCATGTAACCTCCAACTGCTAAAAATAGCTCCCTCAATCAAGGGATGTTTTTTGCATGTTTCCTTTGGCTATTATGGGAAAAAGTGAGCCATGCATGCAAGTCAAGTTTCCTTGGTCCTGGGTGGAACTGCTTAACCCAATTGCTCATGCATGAGGCTGTGCAACTGCTGGGAGAAAATGAGAATTTTTGCATGGGAGTTAGGCTAGCTTCCCAAAAGATTTAAGAAATTTCTGTGTAGAGCAACTGATTTCTACCTAGGATTACGCAATTATTGGGCTAAGCAGGCCTGTTGGGAAGGATTGTGCAGTTTTCTGGGTGAAGCCTGGCTGGCAGGATTGCACAATTCTGGAGCCTAGTAGGCTGCCAGACAAAATTGCGCAATTTATGGAGGAAAGGCTGGTTGTCCTCTACAATTGTGTAATTTCTTGGGGGAGCTGCTTAGCTTGCAACTAGACCAAGTCCGGGGGAACAACTTGTGAGGGGAATGCATCAAACTTTGGTTGAAATGTTGTCTTTATGCAAGAAAAATGGTGAAGCTTCTGTACTTGACAAAGAAAGATAAGGTGTTGTGAAAGGTTCATAGGGAGGCTCCAAAACGAAGCTAAGGAAAAATTTTGGAGGGTGGTTGTAGTCGCTACAACACTTGGCGAGACACTGGTAGAACTCCAGCTCTCTGAATGGAGCTTGTTCCTGAAAAGAAAGTCTAACATTTCTAGAAGCGTTATTCAGTTCTTAGTTTGTCATGTTTTCACACTAACTTGATTGTAAGATGTAGCATTTGACAAGATCTTGGTTTATTGACACACATTCCAAGGTAAGGTAACAAAGTTGTTTCGATTGGAGTTGAGGGGTATATTGGTGCACAAGTAGTATAGTTGTCAGAATCTTAGTTTCATCTTTGGTGTTCCTATGCTACCATCAGGATTGGACAATACCCCAGTGTTGTCACATAGGAACACAAGCATGGTTCTACTACTAGTGAGCCTGGTCAGTACCCTGGCATAGTTACTTGCATCACCTCTCTACATAGGAAACATTTCTCTTCTTTTTCCTTATTCATTTTGAATTTTTTCACTTTTCATTTTTTCATTTTTCATATTTTCAACTGTGCATAACACTTATTCATTTCAGAGGCAGAAGAGGGATCTCGATTTATTGAGAGTGGAAGAGGTTGTTCTAGCAGAGAAGTAGTTTATTATATCTCTAACATGCCTGTTAAGGTTTTCCCCCTCACCTTACTCTACTTGACTGAGTTGACAAGGGTTAACCCAAAAACAACCAATTAGAGTAGGTGAGACTAGTTAGCACACAAGTGTTGTGATTTCACCAAGGTTCGCTTCAAATAGTATGTATTTTGCTTTGACGTATCATGGAATAAAAAGTAAGAAGTTCTTCATACAGAGGAAGGATGACAGATAACCAAGTAGTAATAGATGTACAAGGCCTCTTGTACTTTGCCTAGCTTGTTTCAAGAGTCATACGTGGTTTCATGTGAAACTAACCTATGAACAAAACAAGTAGACTAACAAACAACAAAGTAAAGCAAGAGTAGAAGCAAAAAGTGAAAGCAAAGCGAGAAAGAAAACAAGTGAGAAAACAAACACACAAACAAGGCAAGAAAGAAAACAAGCATGCAAACAAACAGATTGAAAGCACACACTAATTCTACTCCTAAGCTAACAGTGCATGGGCCTGATCACGTGAAGTGATTTTTCCAATGCAGCCATTGGTGCATTGGTTGACCCATGTTGGTGAAGACTTGGTCCGCGAGAAATCCAATTGTGTGAACCAGCAAGAAAGAAAGATATAACAATGAAGACAACCACACTTTGTGTTTCAAAGTGCCCATAGGACATAAGTGAGTGGGAGTGCATGACAAGTAGTCAGTGGACTTATCATGATGTTGTGCGACACTATGTGTAGATTTAAAACATATGCACACTCTTGATTGTTACATGCAAACAAATGAACGAAACAAAGATAAGTTGCATCGTGCACATGTGCTTGCAATGTAAGATTCCTCCAATTCATGAGTAATAGGATTGTGAAGTTCGAGTGGAGGAAGCATGATCTGTGTGTGAGATTGATCTTCATTGCATACAAATGAGTGATTAGGAGCCTCGGGTTATTGAACAATTTCCTAATCAAAAGTGAGACCAATCTCTAGACAACGAGGGATTGACATAACCATTAGCTTGAGTTGAAGTTCCTCGACATTTTGGAGTGTTTCAATTCATCGTCAGATAGATCATCATAGAATGGTGGCTTTGAAAAGTCATCTATAATGGGATCATGATCTTGATTGAATATAGGGTAAATGGATTACGACAGCCATGATCAGAAAAATCAACGATTTCATCAGCATCCTCATGATTAGATGAATCGAACAGAGGGGTAGATGAAAAGCAAACAAACTCATCCTCTGCGTTTCCAGAAAATGAAGATGAGAGACCAAGCGGATTTTCAATGAATAACTTATCCTCTTCATTGTTGAATGATGGAATGACCTCTAGTGTGTCCTACGAGTGATTAACAGTGGGTGCATCCATGGATGAAGATACACATGCGAAATCATGGATGGCAGGTTCACCAAAGATGTCAAGAAATAATGGAGGGGCCTCGGACGTAAGGGAGTCATCCTTTGCTAGGTGTTGATGCTCAAGCTCCCACTCATATTCTTCATGAATGACAGCGCATGTTGGTTGTGCAACACCAACTCTGTAATTGGCTTCTTCCTCTTTCACAACAAGTGTCAAGTTTGGAATGGAAGAATACAATACAGTATCATTTGAAGGAACAGCCGAGTGTGAAGACTGAGGTTGTGGAACAAAATGCATATGACAACTTGATGGACTCACAACCAAATCTGTGTGAAAATTAAGTGAAGTGATGTTGGGAGGATGTGATAGCTGAACAAGTGTGTGAGCATGATCTTCAGCATCACTCTGCGGTGGTGGAGTTGTTTGATGAGAGGATGACAGACAGTCACTTGTGACAGTGACCACCTCCATCTGTGATTGCACAACTCCATCACTGAAGAATGTAGAACAAGGCTTGATTTCAAACTTCTTCTTGGGACGAATAGATTTATTAACACAATATTCAAATCGGTCCTAAAGATAGAAAAATTTCATCTGGCTCTTCGGAGCTTCAAACTGCAAGTCATGGAAGCGCTGCCAAAAATCCATAGTTGATTCATGTAGAGCCTTTTGTTGTTGTAACAGTTTTTGGTCAACACGTTCTGGATCAAAATGATGGAAAGTGTCTTCAATGAGATCACAGAAGTGCTCAAATGAGTTTATGATATCAGCCGGTAGGTTGCACAACCACCGATGTGGAGATTCACGAAGTGTGTATGAAATAAGCAAGCTAGCTTGTTCGTTAGAACACCCATCTTCCTCATGAAGAATGGAAAGAAATTCATGTAAGAACTCAAGTCAGGCCACTTCGCCTTCACCATCATATGTGTAAGTGGACAAGTGATTGAAAAGCTCCCTCGTGTTGGTGACATCTTCATGATTAAAAAAACATCGCGGAGGGAGAAAAGTGCAAGAATCCATGATAGATATGCAAAGGTTCAACATAGGATGAGAGGACACAACTTGTCATCTGGCCCTCCTTCTAGCGCTAAAAATGTTGAAGGTGTTGGACCCATGAACATATCAGGGGATCTCCTTGGTAAGAAGTCCCAATTAGACCTCATACCATTTGGTGTAGAATTTCGAGCATTGGGTCATATGGTAATGCCTTGAACGTGATTTCGCACAGAGCAAAGTAATATAACTCTATTGGTAGCAAGGGTGTGACAATTGTGGTGAGCTAAGGAAGGTGCATGAGAGGCTCTAACACACAGGGGTTGAGATGAGTGTGCCCTTTGGAAACCTGTGATAGCATGCAATTAAGAAGGGAGCACATGAGCGAAGATGCATCACAAAATGGAAGGAAAGTTAGCAAGAAATCCAAAGTGATGGTTAAACCAACAACACATTTCAGAAATATTCATACATACATACACAGATAGTTATACATGCATGCATAAGTAAATAGATATATAAAATTTAGAGAAAACTAGATAGCATAGAATACAATACAACATATGCATGAAACGTGTTGGCTCTTGTTATATTAAGAAGTGTAAGTTCTAGTCATATAATACATCCATGTCCAACCACTCGTTCCGATAACGGAATGTTACAGCCACAACTGCCTGCTCCTCCAATGAGATGTACTAGTTCTACGCAGTGTAAAAGCCAAGGCTTGTTACAACACTGTCCAAGCTCTCTCCAAGATAGTCTTATTGGAAGCTTGGCTGACCAAAAGCCTATACAATGAGTTATGAGGGACTATTTATAGCAAAGGGTGGGGTGAACCTTTACATTCCCCTTTGTGACAGTTCATCTACCCTCACGACTCTTCATCTACTCTATGACTCTTACATCAAACTATCGAAACTTGACTTACACTTGACATGACATTACATTACAATGCACATGTACCCATGTGAGAGAAATGGCTTGAGAAATCCATGCTAGACATCACTATGACTTAGACAACCATGGAAGTCCAACTCCTTGGCATCCTCGTGCTGATCAATAGTAACATACTGATGCCAAGATCGGTAATCCATGATGGTGTATATGTGCTCCAAGGTGACATCTTTCTGGAACGTGACTCTTGCCTCCATAGCATCTAGGTACACTGCTCAAGCTCCTCTGTCCAACTCGTCTGTAAGCATGTGCGTCATTGTCTTCAATGCGGGTAGACCAACAACAAACTTGTGCATGATGTCTACACTGATGGGCAAGTATGGGTTGGTGGCAATGCACATCAACTCCTTGAAGTACGAGTCAAGCTCTAGTCAGATCTGTGCCTTTGTCTTCACCTGGGTGAGAGTCCCAATAGATGGAATCGCATGTGTGTGCACCACAACATCCATACTTTTGAATACACGTGCATGGGAAGCCTGTATACTAGTGATGAGCTGTGAGAGATCTTCATAGTTCCAGATTTAACTCTGGATACGTGCCTTCAGCTTGACTGCACTGACCTTCATCATCTTAAGCAAGTGAAGTGGGGCTCCCTTGTATCTCATCATCCATGTTTTCATGTAATCAACAAGAACATGTAAGTTCGTGAGGATACATGCTCTTCTAGCACATCGATGCTACCATCGATTGATATGGACGACTACCTTATGCATGGTACCAAACTTGGAGTACAATGCTCACATAACTGTGTCAAGAGAGAACACTTAATCTAGTATTTCCTTCTTTAGTTCAGCTTAGGTGGACGTTGTCACTAAGTTTCATCCTTGCTTGGCCATTTGAATTTCCTTAGCCATTCGCTCAATTTCAGCTATCAAAAAGTGAACACTTGAGCTAGTGGCTTCAACATACACTCTAGTTGCATCGGCCAAGGATGCTCGGTGTTTGCGTACGTCAGACATGATTACTCATTCCTCAACTTGCGCAGGAGATGTATGATCATCCAGAGTCAACACTATGCGAGATTGCACAACTCTATGTTGAGAGTCGTTGGATGAGATGTTGCACAGCTCTCATTTCAACTGATATCCAAGGATCTCAGTGCCTCCTTGGTCACTTGAGACTTGCTCATCATTTGGATGTGGTGAAGTGGTTAAGTCGACCTCTTGGTGACGAGGCATGAGGTCTATGTCTTGTTCCAATTTCCATTGCTCCATATCTGTATCCAACCATTGAAGTGCTTATTATGTTATAGATTTGATATAAAAATATAAGATAATAGAAATAAACCCAGAAATAATATGAAATGATTCTTTATTGATCAAACCCTTAAGGTAGGGCAACACCATACATTCAATCCTTAAGGAAGGAGAACACTCCACAAGCCATATGCCTAGAGTCTCTAGCCTCTATATAGGCCTCATACATAAAATACCATGGGTCATTACCATGGTTCCCTCATACCATCGAACTAATACTATGGTCCCATTACATTATTACTAACTACCTGTGGTCCCTTACATAATATGGGTTAACCACCTTATTTATTACTATGGCCCATCCCATTATTACATTATTACCTTGGGTACCTTCCTTTGTACCCCATATTATCCCCCCTAGGTATATAACATTCCACCCCCCTTAGCATGTTTCATCCCCGAAACATGGGAAGAACACAAATAATAAGATTTACTCAAAAGAGTAGTCCATTGGTACCATGCACATGCATCTAGCCATCCAAGAGAAAGGTGAACACTCGATCTAGCTAGTGCCTCGCTCGCTTGAGATGGAAGTTGATCCTCGTAGCTCTTCTATGTTGATGTATAGTAGGTGGATTGTCGCCCCTCTCTATATGCCATGCAGGGGTTGTTGTCCTTGTAGCTAATTTGTTGCCATCTTGTTGGTTGTTTTCTTGTTGGGTGATGTGGGTGGTGATATGCTAACGATGTATATTTCTTTAATTCACCACCTAATGGAGCCTGATTGGTATCTGGTACATGTTTTGGTGCCTAATATTGTTTCTTATCTTCCAATATTACCTCAACCACTGAGTCCTCATCCGATGTAACATTTTTTGCTTCAACCTCTTTGGACTCTACCTGTTTTTCTGGTACCTGGTTTGATGTTTGTGTTTGGTTGTTGACCATCAATGGCTCATCATCTGATATGTCAGGCCCTGGAACATCTTCTGATTCAGCGTTCATGGACTCTACCTGTTTATTGATGGAAATATCCTGTAATGTAATTTTATTCTTTTTATACGAGAGCTTCAGGAATTTCTTCTGCACATTAATATTGATAGTACCACCTCTTCCATCCAAGGGTATCCCAAAACAACATCCACATTAGCCATATCTGAAGCATAAAAATTAGAATGCAATACATACTTTTCCATAGAAATATTCAAATCTTTATAAACTTGAACATCCTCATTATCAATCTGTGCGTTTCAATGTGTTTTGCTGGAACTTGCAATCTTTTTGCCAAATTAACACTTATAAAATTTTTCTTGCAACTAGGATTTATAGACACAATGATTTTCTCCTTCTGAATCAATCCATGAACCTGCAATAAAGATATACTAGTAGAAAATAACCCCACATGTTTCTCCTTATCTTGCTTTCCAGTATGAGACCATCGGTCTAAAAGGAATTTTTCAAATTCTTCATCAGGCAGGTTGTAACACTTCTTTTGGTTAAGTAATCCCCACCATGTGCCTGCATCATCTTTAAATAGTTGCACTACAAAACATTTCCAATTTTTTTTCCATAACCTCTTGTATTCTTTTATGTATTCTTCAATAGTAGGGCCATTATCTTTTCCTGTAAAATATAGAACCGCCATGAAGAAGGTTTTGAAAAAAGTCACTTAATTGGAAAAAATTTGAAATGGCCACAATTCCGTCAATATTTCTCAGAATCCCTATTATAACCTATTTTCAGAAATGGAACAATCATTCTGCATCTTCCCATGTGGTAGAAATTCTGATCTAGGCATTGGAATTTCAGATCTACGCTACAACTCTCCCATCGCCACGAAAATTTATGCAAAAAAGAGCTAATTTTAAATCAGCGATATCTCCCTCATCCGGACTCCAATTTGACTGATTGTTTTTTTGAAATTGGGTATTTTTTCACAAAGAATCCATATCTGCAATTATATTTTGCAGAGCTTGCACCAGGACATCTAGATCTGTGCCGCAAACTCGTTGCCCCGAAAAATTGTCTGCAACACCACTGATTTTTAAATCAGCAATATCTCCTTCATCCAGAATTCAATTTGGCCGATTTTCTTTTAAACCAGGTATTTTTTCACATAGAATCCAGATCTACAATTATATTTTGCAAATTTTTCCCCAAAACATACAAATATGATCTGCAAACTCGCCGCCCCCGAAATCCTGCAAAATTAAAAAAAAAAAATTCTCTACTTTTTTTCCCAAGAAAGTGCTCTGATACCACTTGTTATAGATCTGATATAAAAATATAAGATAATAGAAATAAACCCAGAAATAATATGAAATGATTCTTTATTGATCAAACCCTTAAGGTAGGGCAACACCATACGTTCACTCCTTAAGGAAGGAGAACACTCCACAAGTCATATGTCTGTTCAGACGATAATCCTTGACACTATTCCTTGACATCTCTCCATGTGGAGTCTCTAGCCTCTATATAGGCCTCATGCATACAATACCATGGGTCATTAGCATGGTTCCCTCATACCATCGAACTAATACCATGGGCCCATTACATTATTACTAACTACTTGTGGTCCGTTACATAATATGGGTTAACCACCTTATTTATTACTATGGCCCATCCCATTATTACATTATTACTTTGGGTACCTCCCTTTGTACCCCATATTATCCCCCCTAGGTATATAACACTTAAGCTAGTGGCTTTAGCACACACTCTAGTTGCATCGGCCAAGGCTACTCGATGTTTGCGCACGTCAGACATGATTACTCATTCCTCAACTTGCACAGGAGATGTATGATCATCCAGAGTCAACACTTTGTGAGACTGTATAACTCTATGTTGAGAGTCGTTGGATGAGATGTTGCACATCTCTCATTTCAACCAATATCCAAGGATCTCAGTGCCTCCTTCATCACTTGAGACTTGCTCATCATTTGGATGTGGTGAAGTGGTTAAGTCGACCTCTTGGTGACGAGGCATGAGGTCTGTGTCTTTTTCCAATTTCTGTTGCTCCATATCTGTATCCAACTGTTGAAGTGCTTATTCTATCTCATGAGTGAAGTCCTTCTCCTGCAATGGTTCACCCTATCTGCCTGATGCCAGTTGTTTTGATGAATCCACCACCTATACGGGCACTATTTCATCTGTTTTCACATGTTGTGCCCCCTGTTGTACCTATTGCTACTGTGCTTCCCTCTCCTGTTTGTGCAGCTCTTGTTCCTTCCAGAGTTGGTCCTTCAACTCATGCAACTCCTTCTATTTTTCCTCCATTCTTCTCTTATCCCTCTTCCTTTGCACGATTTTCTTGTCCTGTTGTTGCCTCTTCGCCTCTATAGCCATAGCTTCTTTCTCCACTAGTGGATGTGCTTGAAACTTGTAGCTTTTCTCTTCCTCCATGTGATCGACAATCTTCCTCTTGCCCTTGTCACGCACTGGTATGCTTGCCCCTGCTTCTACTATTGCTGGTGTTGGTGCTCTACGGGATGATTCTTCATGTTTCTTCGCTAACCACTCCACATCGAAGCTGACCTATTCATTGGGTCTGGAGTAACTATAGCAATATCTCCATGGGTCCTCCTCGGTCCAATGAAATGCCCCGTGGATATAGTTGAAGTACTCTCATGCAGTGATATTTCACAATACAATGTGGGTCATACGTAAATTCGGAGGTCAAACGGATACTTCTTCATCTATTTTGTTTTGACATCCACTTGCTTGAAACTCCAGATCTCATATAACCAAATCCGCAACGGAAGAGCAAGACAAGACGCCTTCTTCCGGTGCAATCTAGCTATCAATCCTGCCAAGATGTGATATGCTACTTCCTACATGACGAGTATTTCCAAGGAAAACTTTAGTGGAACATGTGGAGGCTTCTTCGCACTGAGCATTCGTATGAAGGTGCCAGATGGTGAGGCATACCAATTAGAAATTTCTATTAGTGCCTCCATTGCTTCCTTTAACATGCAGGGTGGATCCTATTCAAATATCATCTTGTGAACTGGGGTGACAAAATGATCAGACATCCGTGTGATTACTCCTCTGAAGCTGCATTCTGACAGAAACTTACAATATGTGTTCATAGTAGTCTTTGTCAGTGACCATGCCCACTCCAAGCTCGGGAACTCTTGTTGGGCACAGATTCCATCTAAGATGTAGGCAGACATGTAGATCTATTCTTACATATCTCCAGGTGACTGTCGATCCTTCCTTACCTGTTCCTTCAGATGATGAGCCAACATTATGGACCAATTACATGGTTTACCCTCTCTGGCCAGTTGGTCTAGTGCAATCATCCAAATCTGTGGGAAGGTTTCTGTGATTTCTTGGCCACATAATCGACATGAAAATATTACCAAGTACTAATACACCTTCTGTAGTATCTTCATCTTATAGATCTGGTTGAGTGTGATCTTGAATATAGCTGGCTCCTTGACCCAGTTCTTCAGAATGTCTCTGGAGTTGGCACTGTTGCTGGGTATGATGAAGGGAGTCTCCATGATAGTCACAGGCTTCGAAATTTGATACATCTCATCATAAATTATGCCTAGAAGGTGGCAACCTTGGTCTCACTGAAACTACTCAGAGTCATCGTCTCGGTATCATTGTGCGATACGATCTAGTGTATCATGTCTGTGCATGGGAACGCGGGGTATCTGCATGCAATCCGATACAAGTAGGACTTGTGAAAGTTCACATATACTTGACGGTCTTCAAGGTATTCCCCAAAAGTTTTTGCAAATGCTTCTTTGATCTCTTGCCATTTCGGCTTGATGTCCTTGTCTATAAACAATTTGGTATCTTCATAGATTCGGTAGACATGTGGACACCTACTCAACTGCTGCTCCAGTTGAACTTTTGTCAGTGTCCTTTGATCCTCCTCTATTGGAGGCCATTGATCCTGTACTACTAAGAGGAAAATAAACACCTGAAATATTTGGAGACAAAGCGACATGCATGGAAAGGAATCTCTCAGTGAAAAATAAAGAAAATTTGGGGAATGACATAACACATAGTTGGGGAATGATAGGCAAAGATTGTGCAGTTTCCTTTAGGAGGCTGGGTTACTGGATGCGAGAACTACGCAAAAGGAATTATGGGTTGTCTGGGAGGCAAGACTGGTTGCTGGATTTGCACAGTGTGTAATCCAAACTGACTGTTGACTACCAAGATTTCGTAATGCACAATTCAAGTTGGCAATGACTGCAGGTTCAAGGACTGCATTGTGCAATTTTTTGGGCCAGCAGTCACTGTCCCTCAGAAATGTGCAGATCAGTCCTGGAGGACAATTCCTGGGAAGAAATGTGCATTTCTAGAGAGGAAGAAAGAGCCTCCTTCTCCAAATTGTGTAATGCTGTCAAGGTGAGGCAAATTCCTCGCCAAAGCTGCCCAGACTCGTCGATGGGCAACTGAAAGAAAATTTGAAAATGAATGCATGGTGACACTAAGTGAAAGTAGAAGATATTGATCGTGCATGTAAACATTGAATGAAATATTCGGTAAACAAATCAACATGTATGTGGGTGAAGTGAGTCATCAAATCGGCAACCGTTCGTGCAAAACAGTTTCATGCATGCGACAATAGTGAAATAGCAACTACAAATAAAATGGTGCTAGGACAAGTTAGTATGCATGTAAATGACAGAAAGCATTCAAAGAAATTGTTGACACCTATTCATAGGGATTGGGTGAACAACTGTAATTAGTGTAAATAAATAATAAAGAAAATGGAAAGTCATCGGGAGATGAACTGAACAATCATTCCCTCTAGTATATAATAATGAACAACCTGAATCAATAATACGATTACATTTGAGGAGTTACTTCCTGGTCTAACATGGTATTAGAGCCAACACCATTTCTGGCTTCCCTCTCTACTATGTAACTCCTCTCTCACAACTGATGCCCCTCTCTGGCAACTGTTTCCCCTCTTTGGCAACTATTGCAGACGTTCGACTGGTTATGTGCGGAAACTTCTCCACAAGGGCAGTTGAGGTATCACTCTCTTGGTTTCATAGTTTTAAACATGGGTGTAATGAATGAAATTCTCTTATGACTATGTATCAGCGTTCTGGGCCCTAATCGGGTATTTTTCTCTCTTCATACATTTTATTTATAAATCACAGTCAATTAGTGTTACGCGTTAATACTAAGTTTAAGCACTAAACCTTTTCTTAAGCGTCTTTATTAAAAAATGAATTAAGCACGTGGGTAGTATTTAGAAAGTGGTAAGCGGTATCTCACACACCCTAAAGGCTAGAAATAGTATTCCAAAATTTCACGCGATTAACCTTAGCGGGCGACACGGAGCATGAGAAAACCACTTTTCTCATGCACTCTCGATTTGTTATGCACCATGAAAGATTTCATGCGAGATTAAAAAATAGCCATTGGATCAAGCGGGATTGATCGATGGTGGATATTGGCCAAACTAGTTGGAAATTAGGTGATGCGATAGATGTTTGATTAGATTGGTCAGATATGAAGGTGATCGTGTTGGAAGATGCATGTGAGTTAATTTAAATTTCGAATGCGTTAAGGTTATGAACTAGGGTTTTAATTCCTTTTGGTTTGTTATGAGATTTTTCAACAACCGTTTGATTGGACGAGTCCCATCAACAATGGAGATCGTTCAGGCTAGTTGGTGAGCAGACAACGTGATATCCATTGGATTTGGAGAAGTGAGATCAATGGTGCAGATTGAAGTGCTTGATAAAAGGAGAAGTTGACGAGGGACCGACAGTGATTGGTCAAATAAGTGGGACCCTCAGGGGGAGAATAAACGTAGAGAACTGGATTTAAGTGTAGTTGATTGGTTACAAAGTTAACTAGTAGTCGAATTACAGACTACCACCTCATTTTCGTCAACCTCCTGCATCATTTTTTTTACCAGCAGAAGAGCACTTTTTTTTACACAGTACGGTTTTAAAATGCACTCATTGATATCTATTGTGGGAGAGGTTCTCATCAGGAAGGAGAACTATCCAAAATGGTTGGGGAAAATCAAACACATTCTCATTTATAATGAGATGTAGGAAGGACTGTGTGTTGGAGATGGAGACAAAGATCCAGAACAACCTACCTCAAATAAGGAGTTCGCCATTTGGGAAAATAAGAACAACAAGGCTTATGCATTGATTGCAGCATTAGTAAATGAAGAGGTGAGTCACAATATTTCACCATTTTCAAATGCTTTCGAAGCCTTACAAAAATTGGAGGAACTCTATGACTCACACTCTGCACTTGAAGTTGTTCAACTCACGATTAAATTGTTCACCCTTGAATTACAAAATCATGATCCTCTTGCTCTTGCATCAGAAGTAAAATCTATTATGCATGATATCAAAGTCATTAATGTTGAATTGGACATTCCTCTAATATCTTTTCTCAAGGCACTTTATCCCACTTACTCAAATTATCTTGAGTCATTGCAGGCAAATGGAAACCTCAAAGATATTACCTTTGACTCCCTTGTGAAAAAAAATGTTGAAAGAGAGAAAGCTTTTAGGAAGAAGACAACTCCTCAGTCTTTTGACAAGTTTGTGTGCCTTGCATATAGAGAGAAGAATCTTTCTCAATATTCTTCGAGAGGAAGAGGTGGTTGAAGAGGAAGAGGAAGAAATTTCAGAGGCAGGGGGGAAAACACTCTCAAGGAGAAAAGTCAGATTTTCATTGCATACGCTGCAAATGAGATGGATGACATGATGCATCCGCATGCAAGTTGCCTTGGGACAGAATTGAGCATGAAAGAAACCAACCCAAAGGTAAAACTAATGACAAATAGAAAGGTAAAGCACCTGAATACGCTCACTATGTTGTGGCACACTATAATATTGGAGTAAATGAAGACTTATTTAATGCTTCACTTGCTTCTTGGAAAAATGATTGGTTGCTTGATTCAGGAGCAAATTGCCACATGACTTTTAGAAGAGATTTTTTTGAAGAATTTATTGACAATGTTGATGGAGCAGTATACGTTGCAGACAAAGTCAAGCCATCAAGGCTTGGTACAATTGGGCTTAAATTGCTTGGTCATCCAAACTTTCTTCTGCATCATGTTTTATATCTCCCACAACTGAGGAGAAACTTGCTGTCCTTGGTCCACATCCACTAGTAAGGACACTCCATTCATATGTTTGATGGAAAGCTTGAGGTGAGAAAAGCATCAGATCACTCACTTGTCATGATGGGGATAGAAGAAGAAAGGCTTCTCAAGCTGCAGGGTACCTCTTCTCGTGCACAAAATTTCTCATACAATTTTCATTATGAAGAAGGTACATTTCCATCATGTTTATTACAGCATGCTATATTTGGACACTTGAACTATGACAACCTCCACTTGTTGAAGAAAAATGGTGTTACTGGTTTGCCTACAATTCCTAGGAAAATTAAGCAATGTGATGCTTGCATTCTAGGAAAGCATAGCAAACAGTCTTTTCATGATTCACATTCTAGAGCACATAGAAAACTTGAACTCATTCATTCAGATCTATGTGGTCCAATGCCTATTCTTTCTGCAAATGGAAATAAATATATGATGACATTTATTGATGACTACACCAGAATGTGTTGGGGGTTATTTATTGAAGAACAAATGTAATGCTTTTCAAACATTCAAGAACTCTCATACATGGATTGAAAATGATGTACAATCTCATATTGGCTTTATTCACACTGATAATGAAAAGAATACACTTCAAATTAATTTGAAAACTATCTTCGCCAACATTGGATCAAACATCAAACAACTGTGCGTTATAATCCCCAATAGAACGGAGTAGCTAAAAGAATGAGTAGGACAATCTTAAATATGGTGCGCTCCATAATGTTTATCGAAAATGTAAAAATGATGTTTTGGGCTAATGCAGTTCTATGTGCTGTATATATAAAGAATACATGTCCATCTAATCCTATTAGAAACAAGACTCCTTATGAAATGTGGTATGGGAAATTCCCTCGGTAAAGCATCTCAGGGTCTTTGGTTCCACATGTTATGCCTTGATACCAAAGGTACATAGAAAAAAATTTGGTGCAAGAAGTCGTAAGTGTATCTCCCTAGGGTATTCAAACACCTCCAAATCATACCGTCTCTATGATGGAGTCAATAAAAAATTTGTTGTATCTAGAGATGTAATCATTCTTGAATCATCCAAAACTGACAATGTTGTTGAGTGAAAACTTGATTGCTTGGATAGATTCACAAATGAAAAATCATTTCAGGAATTTGATAATCAGATTCCACATCTTGAAGGGGGGATTGCTATACTAGATCAACCTATGGAATCTTCTTCTGAAGCACTCTCTCCCTTGCATGAAACTCCAACAACTGATGATACTTTGAGTGATGTGATTGAAAGAATTGTGAGACTCAATCTTGATTCAGTCCCAACATAATCAATGGAGCAGCCTGGACCATCTTAGAAAGGTCACCCAAAGTGGCTGACGAAGACACTTGAAAGTGTTCATCCTGATGAGGTTGGAAAGACAGGAACTAGAAATTCACCTGTTGATATGGATGTTTCTTATGATTGTGAATTGAATTTGTCTATAGATTTTGAACCAAATTCCTTCAAAGAGGCTGCTTCTCATGATGAATGGAAAGAAGCAATGTAAAAGGAGTATGATGCCTTGATAAAGAATGGCACTTGGAAGTTGGTTTATCCTCCATTGGGAACCAAACCAATTGGCTACATGTGGGTCTACAAGAACAAGTATAAAGTTGATGGATCACTTGACAAGCACAAATCCAATCTTGTGGAAAAAGGTTTTGCATAGAAGGAAGGGGTTGATTATGAGGAGACTTTTGCCCCCACAACAAAATGGGCTACCATCCGGACACTCTTTGCCCTACCAGCTCAGAACAGTTGGGAAAGTCCATCAAATGGATGTAAAAATTGTGTTCTTGAATGGACATCTAAAAGAGAATGTTTTTATGTCCCATATTGAAGGATTTGCTGTAAAAGGCAATGAACATAAAGTATGCAAACTTGTGAAATCCTTGTATGGCCTCAAACAAGCACCATGAGCCTGGTATGAAAAACTAACTGGCCATCTTCCAAAACTCAATTTCAAACATTATAATCTTGATGATGCAACTTTGTTTGTCAAGAAGGTTGGAAAAATAGTTGTATATCTTGTGGTATATCTAGATGATCTTTTGATGATAGGGAACAATGACAGCTACATTGCATCCATAGAGAAGGAATTGAGGAAAGGTTTTGAAATGATTGATTTGGGCTATGTCCATTACTATCTTGGTATTGAAGTAACTCAACATCCGAAGTCCACATTCCTTTCTCAAAAGAATTACATTGGAGATCTATTGAACAGGTTTGGCACGACTGAATGCGATCCTCTAACTACTCCAATGGAACAAAACATAAAGCTCACATCCATTGAAGGAAAATAATTTGAGGATGCAACAAAGTATAGATAGCTTGTAGGAAGTCTCAACTACCTAACTACTACTAGACCAGACATTTCATTTGTTGTTGGAATCCTCTCTAGGTTTATGCAAAAGCCTTGTGAGGGACATTGGTCTGCTGCAAAAAAAATTCTAAAGTATTTGAAGGGAACTAAAGACTTTGGAATCAAGTATACATAGGTGGGTGACTTCATCTTCATTTGATACTCTGATACAAACTTCAATGGAGACAAAGAAACTGGGGTATCTACTTCAGGTTATGTTATGAGCCTTGGATCAGGAGCTCTCTCCTAGAGATCACACAAACAATTAGTTCCAGCAGATTCCACAACAGAGGTAGAATATGTGGCAACAGCTGAGGCAACAAAAGAAATTGTGTGGTACAGGAAAATTCTGGAATATTTGCAGGTAAAAAATGTACAATCGACTCCACTCATGATTGAAAATACATTGGCAATAAATTTGGCCAAGAACCACAAGTTCCATGATCAAATGAAGTACATCAATACAAAATATCATCTGATTCGACATCATGTTGAGGCCAAAACAATCCATCTTCACCATTGTTCCACTAATGAGTAGATTGTAGACATCTTCACTAAAGCGCTTGGAAGAGAAAAACTTGAAAGATTCAAAACGATGCTTGGACTCACCAACATCCCTTTAGATTAAGTGGGGGAATGTTGACACCTAATCATAGGGATTGGGTGAAGAACTGTAATTAGTGTAAATAAATAACAGAGAAAATGGAGAGTGATCAGAAGATGAACTGAATAGTCACTCCCTCTTGTATATAATAATGAACAACCTAAATGAATAATATGATTTCATTTGAGGAGTTACCTCCTAGTTAGACAGAAATCAAGCAAACAACACCCACACAAGCGAAAACACAAAAAGTGACAAAAATGTTGAAAAAGACAAGTTGAGACCACTTACCCATGAATAGTTGAGACAGATGTGTTGAAGAGTCCTGGATGTGTTGTGGGATGTCGGATCTCCAAGATCAATGTGAAAGAATGAACTCTGATGCGTCAAATAATTAAGTTTGAGCTCATGACGTGCATGCCACAAATCTAGGAAAAAGTGACACTTGGATGAAATTTTCTAAAACGAACTTTGCATGTAACCTCTTACTACTAAAAATAGCTCCCTAAATCAAGGGATTCTTTTTTCATGTTGCCTTTTGCTATTTTGGGAAAAAGAGAGCCATGCATGCAAGTCAAGTTTCCTTGGTCCTGAGGGGAACTGGTCAACCCAATTGCTCATGCATGAGGCTGCTCAACTATTGGGAGAAAATGCAATTTCTGGATGGGAGCTTGGTTGGTTGCCCAGGAGATTTGTGCAATAAATGGGTAGAGCAGCTGAATCCTACCTAGGATTACGCAATTCCTTTGTTGAGAAGGCCTGTTGGGAAGGATTGTGCAATTTTCTAGGTGAAATCTGACTAGTAGGATTGCGCAATTCTGGAGCCCAGTAGGCTGCCAGATAGAATTACACAATTTCTGGAGGGAAGGCTGGTTTCCCTCCAGAATTACACAATTTCTTGGGGGAGCTGCTCAACCTGTCGCTAGACCAAGTCTAGGTGAACAACCTATGAGGGGAATGCATCACGCTTTAGTTGACAGACTGTCTTCATGCAAGAAAAATGCTAAAGCTTGTATACTTGATGAAGCAAGACAAGGTGATGTGAAAGGTTGGTAGAGAGGCTCCAAAATAAAGCTAAGGAAAAATTTTGGAGGGTGGTTGTAGCTGCTACAACATATCCCTAATTGTAAATGTTGCCTGTAATTTTCCACTATTTCAATAGCCATGTATAATATCATCGTAAATAGAAACAACTGGATCCAACCCCTTGTCCAACATATTTTCTAAGGGTCATTCAGTTGTCTCCATCTCTCCTTTTACACAAAACCCACTGATGAGTATCTAGAAATTATGAATGTTAGAAGCTAGACCCTTTTTGGCCATCTTCTGTTGTACTTTTAAAGCTTCCTGCATTCTATCTTCCTTGCAATAACCATCAATTAATAGGTTATAGTCTAAAATAGTGGGAAGCAACCCGTTATCGATAATGCAGTGAAAATTATTATTAGCTACATTTGTTTCTCTTTGCATGAAAAGTTAAGTAATGAACAATATGCATATGTCTAATTCTAGAACAATGCCTTTTGAGAGCATTTTGTCCATTAGAACCAATGTCTCTTGAATATTTGATTCCTACAAGTGCCCATGAATTAGTGTTCAATTCTTTTTTTGGAGTACAAGACCTTTCTTACAAGTGCCCATGACTTAGTGTTCAATTATTTTTTTGGAGTACAAGACCTTTCTTTAGTATTTGAATAGCAAGATTATGAGCTTCCTGAATCTCTCCATCCTCCCAAATCCCACTAACAACCTTTTAGTAGAATGATATGGCAGGAGGAGGAAAACCTTTGTGAATCATTTCCTCCAACAACTTCAATGCCATCCTTGAATTCCGGCTCTGGAAATGGTCATATATAAGCTTGACATAACTACTCTTGTTGGGAGTTAAACCCCTTTCATGCATTTCATTCAACCATTCATTTTTTTCTTCCAGTTGTTCTCCTTTATACAACCCTTCAATCAGTGTAGTATAAGTTGAAACATTCAATACTATACCTTTTCGAATAATGGAATCATGGATTCTATTTAGTTGTTCAACATTTCACTTGAGGCAATTGATCTCCACAAATGTAGAGAAAATCGTTGATGTAGGAACCAATCCCTAGTATAACATTTGAAAGACAAGATTATTCAATTCCTCTACCATTCCAAGCTTACAACGTATGCTAATGAATGAACTGTAGCTAGCCATGTCAAGGAGAATACCATGTTCTAGCATCTAATTATGTAGCTTTGTAACATGTCCAATGCTTTCGTTATGCAAATGAGTTTCAATTAAAACTATATACATTTCAAAGCTTGGTTTCAATCTCCTTTGCTGAATTTGTTGCAGGAGTGAAATGACATGCTTCAAATTACCTATCATGTAGAGACCTTTGATAAGTGCATTGTAAGTTTTAATTTGAGGCACAAATCCTCCTTGTGAAATGAGATCATTCATAATATCAAGAGCCTTTGACACTCTACCTTCCTTGTAGTATACATCAATAAGTAAATAATAGGTGCAAAAGTCAGCAACGCAACCTGTTTGATGGACGGCTTGTATAATTTTGGGGGCTTATGGTAACTTACCCTATAACAAAAAGTTTCAAAAACATAATTCCAAGTATTAGTAGGACAAAATCCCCTTTCTTCCAATTCTTTAAAGATTTCCATCACTAATTCCAATTGTTCCATATGATCTAAATATTTATGAAGCATATTGCAACAATGAACGCCACTTGCAAAGACTTTTAATATGTCAAAGGCTTTTGGCATCATTTTACATTTTGCACAAGTCTTTTTCAGCTTGGTAAGGACTATAGGTACCGAATAGCCTACATATGTAGAAATTAATGCCCTAAAAAAGCCCAAAATTGAGGTTTGATCCTTGCAAAAATTAACAAACTGATCCATTACAGCCTGTGCATCATTGTACAGCTTTTCCCTTATCAATATATGAATCAAAGTTAAGTGAACTTGTATAGTTTGTTGAATATGGTTTTTTTCTAACTAGCTGAAGAATTATAATGCTAATCCAGCATTATCCTGGATTTCAAGCAATACTTGAATTACAACACATGGAATCAATTCAGATGATAATTCCTCCAGCATATCCCAAATATTTCCCTCAAAAAATTACAGGTAGTAGCAAAATTACCAATATTAACTTCCTGAGTGTAAACATGTTGTTTTTGTTCTTCACAAATTCAATTTCGAGCTTCCACGAGACTACCTCTGCTGAAATATATCTGGTTCCGGTAGCATGAACAGGAAAATAATTAGTCTTGCGATAAAAAGATTTTATCCTTATGGCATGAATCCCTTTCCATCTCCCTAAACTATTTCGAATTTCAAGCCTTCTTAGTAGGGGTATTGTTGCAAGTGCTAGGGATTTGAAGATCGTATAGGGTTTAAAACTCATTATTTTAGCATCTCTATATAGCCAACAGAGCCTCAGTTCATTGTTGAGTTCAACAGAGTACGAGGCCTTCCCTACCAAGGTCCCATTTTTTCTTGGGTTTTGCCAACCCATATGTCATGTTGAAAAAATGATAAGGCTAGGTGCTATATTGGGGCTCTAGTAGAACTAATGCCCACATACCTCATTAATAAAATAGCCAACATCCGAGCAATATTATTCCCATCATTTTCGCTCTTGGTATAGTGATGTGGGTCCAATTAGCTATGGTTGGCTTTTTGTTCGTGGCTTGGTTTTATATATAGCTTTCTTCTCACCTGGCATGGGACTAGTTCCATGGACAATCAATTCTGAAATTTATCCTTCAAAATATAGAAGTATGTGTGGAGGCATTGCTGCAATAGTTTGTTGGATATTTAATTTGATTGTTTCAGAGAGATTCCTATTTTTGGTTGATGTGTTGGGCACTTCCAAAAAATTTATAGTATTTTCCACTATATTTGTTGGGGTTGCATTCCTTTTTTCCTTGCTTTTGTTCGTGAAATGAAAGGCCTTAGCTTCGAGGAGGTCGATAAATTATGACAAGGGAGATCATATAGTGGTAGTATGAGCGATGAAGGTTCTTTTAACAAACCCCTTATTGATGATCATCATACATTAAGTAGCAAATCAGATGCTGAAATCTCTCATGAAATAGGGCATTCAAATTAATTGTTTCAAATTTGTCGATGAAATTTTTGAGGTATTATAGGAGAATGTACAACTTAAATGGCATATCACCAATCATATCGATATTTTTTGCATGGTGGAATATCGACATGTTTTGTATGGTGGCGGTGTCATAATTTGCACTATTTATTGATAAGATATTGTTAATTTGTTTGAAAATTCCATTGAATATGTTCGATAATGGTTGCTTATACTTACATCATTCATCAACATCCCCTTTGAAAATATTTTGCATTTCTACCACTCCCCAAATATAGGAATTTTAATTTAGCACTACAATTTCATATGCAAAGGATATATAGTTTATGCTTTCCTTGATTTGGGATATACATCTTTCTGCTCTATTGAGGTTACATCATTTTTAGATTAGGCTAGGCACAAAACTATTGGGTTGTGTTATATTCTTTCCATGATTAGCCTACATAGTGAACCGGGGGGTTGGGTTTGGGGGTGGGGGGGGGGGGGGGGGGGGGGGGGGGGGGGAGCCCCCCTGTCATTGCGTGCCCCCCCCTTTGTTGTGAAGTAGGGTGGTCATAGGGGGTTTGAGGGGGGGCTATCTCTACGGGGTCTAGGGCAGCACCCCAGGGAATTTTTTTTGGACCCAATATTAGGTTGGGTGAACCTACATATGGTTTTGTGCATGGGTTTCAAACATGGTTTTGGAAGCGATTGTTTTTGGTCAATGGTTTTGGACACAATGGTTTTCGATCCATGGTTGGATGCTTCGACATATATAAATATGTATTGTAACATTGAAAGGAACATAATGAAAAATCAATATGGTAGTCCCAGTTTTGGAATCTAGGGGAAAATCTTTGTGTATATGTGTTTTATGTGTTATGCTCTCGCATCGTTTATTTTCTACATTTTAGAATTCATATGCAGGTAATTTCTGTACAGGGTTAAAACCTATATTTGCTATCGGAGTTGTTTTGGCTTCAAGGGGACGCCTTTGTTGCTGAGGGTTTCGCTCGGGCCTGTAGTAGAACCTGCCTAGTGGGAGATCTATGGGATCGATTCTGGTGGTGAAAGAAGATGGCGAGCAATGGAAAGATACAGATCGAGAAATTTAATGGTCAAAGTTTTGAGTTGTGGAAACTCGAGATGGAGGATTTGTTGGTGGACAAAGATTAGTGGATTGTGGTAGATCCAGGTACTAAACCAACAGGACTGTCCGATGAAGAATGGAAGAAGTTGGATCGGAAGGCAAAGAGCACAATACGATTGTGTGTCTCGGATTCAGTAATGTTGAATATATCAGGGGCAACTATGGTGAAGGCTTTGTGGGACAAGTCAGGGACTTTGTACCAATCTAAGTCTCTGGTGAATAAATTGTTCCTACGGAAAAAGATGTATAACCTGAGGATGAAAGATGGAGACTTGGTGACAGAGCATCTGAATGCATTTAATACTATGGTCAGTCAGTTACTATCTATTGATATTAAAATTTTAGATGAAGATAAGTGCATCAGTTTGTTGTGTTCTCTACCAAATTCATGGGACAGTCTGGTTATTGCAATAGGTAGCAATGCAACTGCCTTACAGTTTGATGAAATAGTCTCGTCCTTGCTAAAAGAGGAGATGAGACAGAAAAATATGGAGAGCCAGAATGGTGATGCCTTGTTTGACAAGGACTGTACCACAACAAAAACAAAAATAAGTCATCGAGTGGGAGATCTAAATCTAGAGGGAGATCTAAATCTCCAGGAAAACCTATAAAGGTGGTTTCCTGGAAATGTGAAAAGTAAGGGCACTACAAAAGGGACTGTAAATCTAAAGCCCCTTGTCGCACGGAAAGTGTCGATCTTGCGGACAAGATAGACCTTCCTAGAATCTAAAGAAGACCTAACGACAAGCAAACCAACCAGACAGTATCTTGCTCTAAATATGCTTCAATAAACAATAGCAAACAAGTGTTTTTAGGGCCTACCTTTGGTCCAATGCAAGCTTGTGGATGCCCTCGCTCCTTTGATCCAAATGAGCTCCTTTTCGTGAATCTGCAAACACAAACAAGGCAAACAAATTAAATAGCACCTGAAAATCCAATTGCATAAAACATATTTAACATGAAAGTCAAGGAGTCCATGAAACAAATAACATAAGATACTTGTTGAGAAAAATGAGTGTGATTGTATTAATTCAAAAGAAGAAGAACCTTACAACCTTTGCCTTGACGCTGTACAAGCTCCTCCCAAGGTCCAACAAGATGTCTTCTCTACTTTGACAAGTTTCACTCACTCTCCAATAGAACCAAGAGGTATGTGATCTCTCCTCTCAAGCTCAACCAAAGAGTCTCAATTTCACCAGCATTTACCCTCAAAATGTTCAGCTTCTAACCTCTCTAGTCCTCACCCCAATGCCTGTATTTATAGTGCAATGGAGGGAAGTTACTAGGTCCTCCTTCAAAGGGATAAAGCCCTCCTTCAAAGGGATAGCTCCTTTAGTCAAGGGATTAGCTCCTTCTCTTTTGGATGCATGAACCACCTCAGACCGAACAATCCATGTCAAAATTCCTTCTAGAAAACTCTAGAATTAACCCAAAGTGAGTTTTTTAAGATAAAACTTGCGCCTTTTGACTTTCACAGGGGTCTGCACCTACACCGTTAGGAACAGAGCGGGTAGGTACGCAGCTTTTGTACACAGAAGGTGCGGGACCACGGAAGACCATGAGAGAAAGTGCGGAACCAGAGTTACATTGATATTTAATGTCTTTCTCCCACTTCTAAAGCTTGATTTGAAGAGCTGAGGTCTTAGACTTGCCTAGGAGGACAGTACAAGTGATGATAGACCCATACTGACTGCAAATAATCATGGTGATGATATTTTTGTGTAACACCCCTCACAAAGGAAAGGAATTTGATGATGCTCCTTCTGCAAAGGCGAAAACCACATCAGATGAAGGTGGGGATGTGTACTTGGCTTCTTCATGTACACACATGTAGATCATGAGGCATGGTTGATTGACTCAGGTGCATCCTTTCACTTCACTCCCAATAGAGAGTGGTTTTGTGAGTATGAAAAATATGATGGTCGTGATTTCTTCTTAGGGGATGATAGGAAGGCTAGAATTGTTGTTCATGGAAAAGTAAAGTTGAAGTTTCAAGGTGGAAGGGTTAGAACACTTCTGGGTGTTCTACATATTCCTGCATTGGCTAGAAATCTGATTTCTATAAGCTGGATGATGCAGGTGTAAAAATAGTGTTCGAGAAGGATACCTGCAAGATGGTTAGGGGAGTACTGGTATTAAAGCAAGGAGTTCAGATTGGAACTCTATACAAGCTGCAAGGTAGCACTGTTGTTGATGGGTGCAACAGTTCTGTAGTTCCTAAAAGTGGAGCAGAAAATCTAGTGGTCTCTGGAGAGAAGACCATGATGTGGCATCAAAGGCTTGGGAATATTGGAGAGAAGGGCCTTCGCATACTTCATGGTAAGGGTATGGTAGAAGGTAAGAGTAATATTTCTCTGGATTTTGATTTCTGTGAAAATTGTGTATATGGGAAGTAGAATTAGGTGAGTTTCCCCTCTTGTGGTAAGAGGGTGAAACAAATATTAGAGCTTGTGCACAGTGATGTGTTTGGACCTATGAAGGTTCCATCACTGGGTAATTCTATGTACTATGTATCATTTATATATGACTTCTCAAGGAATACATGGATATATTTCCTTAAGAAGAAATTTGAAGTCTTTGACAGGTTTAAAAAATTTAAGGCTATCGTGGAAAACCAAACAGAGAAGAAGACAAAGGTTTTGAGGTTAAATAACGATGGAGAGTTTTGTAGCAAGGAATTCGAAGAATTCTATAATAAGTGTGGTATAGCACAACAGAAGACTACTCCATACACCTGAGCAAAATGGAGTTGCAGAAAGAATGAACAAGACGTTGATGGAAAGGGAAAGAAGCATGCTTAGTGATGTGGGTTAGGACATGGATTCTTGACAGAAGCATTGGAGACAACATGTTACCTGGTTAGCAGATCACCTTCATCAACATTCAAGGATAAGACTCCATAAGAGGTATGGACTGGTAAGAAACCCTCTCTTTCACATCTAATGGTATTTGGATGTGATGCATATGTACATGTTCCGAAGGAGAAAAGAACCAAGTTGGATAGTAAATCTAAAAAGTGCATCTTTATTGGGTATAAGGATGGTTTAAAGCATTATAAGCCTTGGGACCCAGTAACAAGGAAGGTTGTGTACTACTGAGATGTGGGTGTTCAGAGAGGTGAAAGATGTTATTAAACATGAAGTCAAACCAAAGGAACCTGAGAAGATAGAGTTTGAGATTATGGAGGAAGAATCAGACTCTACAGTAGAGGAGGAATCAGAGGATGAAGAGCCACAAACTCTAGGTGTGAGAAGATCAGTTGAAGAAAAAAGGCAACTAGAAAGGTATAGTCCATTTGCTTTCTGTTCAAATTTTGCTTTATCTGTTACTGACGATGATCCCAAAACTGTGATGGAAGCAGTAGATTCAGAGGATGGAAAACTCTAGAAAGAGGCCATGGTTGATGAAATGACATCCTTTCACAAAAATGAGGCTTGGGATCTGGTGGAGTTGCCAGCTGGAAGGAAACCCATTGGCTTCAAATTGGTGTTCAAGAAGAAGATAAATGCAGAAGGAAAGGTGGGGAAATACAAAGCTTGGTTGGTAGTAAAAGGTTATCCCCAGGTGTTAGGAATTGATTTTGGTGATATTTTTTCTTCTATTGCCAAGGTAGCTTCTATTAGATTACTTTTATCTGTTGTTGTTGCTTTTGATTTTGAGGTAGAATAGATGGATGTGAAGATAACATTTATTCATGAGGATCTGGAAGAGGAGATCTACATGAAGCAATATGAAAGTTTTGTGGTGAAGGGTAAGAAAGAACATGTATGCAAGTTAAAGAAGTCTCTGTATGGGTTAAAACAGTCACCAAGGATGTGGTATCAGAAATTTGGTACATTTATACAGGGACTTGGCTTCACCGGAAGAAAAGAAGATCACTGTGTGTATATTAAATTAATTGGTGACCATGTTATTTATTTGGTCTTGTATGTGGATGATATGTTGCTGGTTGGAAATGACAAAGAAATTATCTAGGATTTGAAGACCCAGTTGTCGTCCAAATTCGACATGAAAGATCTTGGTGCTGCAAACTATATTTTGGACATGGAAATTAAAAGAGATTGGGAAAAGAGGAAGCTCTGGTTAAACTAGAGAAAGTATGTTGAGACAATATTATAGAGGTTGAATATGTAGGATAGTAAACTGATGAAGGTTCCTATTCCTGTAGGTGTAAAGTTATCTATTGAACAGTGTCCCAAGACATAAGAAGAGGAAGAGGACATGTCTCATGTTCCATATGCAAGTTTAGTCAGTAGCTTGATGTATGCGATGGTCTGTATTAGACCAGACATTGCACATGCAGTGGAGTATTGAGCAGGTTTATGTCAAAACTAGGGAAGGAGCACAACAATGAAGCAAGTTTTTAGGTATTTGCATGGCACTAGGGATTATGGCTTATGCTACCAAGGAAGACCAATATAGGACAGAGTGTTTGATATTCGTGGCCTTGTTGATGTAGATTGGGCTGGAGATCTAGATGAGAGAATATCTACAAGTGGGTATGTGTTTAACCTATTTGGAGGTGCACTCAGTTGGATGAGTAAGAAACAATCTATAGTGGCACTATCAGCTACAGAGGCAGAATACATGGTAGCCACTCATGCAAGAAAGGAAGCAGTTTGGTTGTAGATATTGTGTTCAAGTATGGGGTTAGTACAAGGAGCACATTGTTTGTGAGGGATATGATAGAAGATGAAATGGTGTTGCTGGTAAAGGTGGACACTTTGAAGAATACTACAGATACATTGACAAAATATGTGAGGTATGAGAAGTTCTCTTGGTGTAGAGAAACAATGGTCATTGTAGGGTTGGATAAATGACTAAGATCTCATGTGGCCCCCTGTGGAAAGAAAACAACAAGTGGGAGAATGTTGGGTTGTGTTATATTTTTTCCACAACTAGCCTATGTAGTTAACCAGGGGGTTTCTGCCCTCCGCCCCCCCCCCCCAGTGGGAGAATGTTGGGTTGTGTTATATTTTTTCCACAACTAGCCTATGTAGTTAACTAGGGGGTTTCCGCCCCCCGCCCCCCCCCCTAGTGGGAGAATGTTGGGTTGTGTTATATTTTTTCCACAACTAGCCTATGTAGTTAACAAGGGGGTTTCCGCCACCGCCCCCCCCCCCCCCCCCCCCCCCCCCCCTTGTTGCGCTGATTGCCTAGTGGGGGGGTCATAGGGGGTTTGAGGGGGTTGGGTAGCCCCCCTCCACGGTGCTGGGGCAGCGCCCCAGGGAATTTTTCTTTTGGACCCTATATTAGGTTGGGCGAACCTACCTATGGTTTTGTGCATGGTTTTCACACATGGTTTTGGATGTGATGGTTTTCGGTCCATGGTATTGGATGCCTCGGCATGTATAAATATGTATTGTAACATTGAAAGAAACATAATGAAAAATCAATCTAGTAGTCCCAGTTTTGGGATCCAAGGGAAATTCTCTGTGTATATGTGTTTTATGTTTTATGCTCTCACATTGTTTGTTTTCTGCGTTTTATAATTTGTATGTAGGTAATTTTTGTACGGGGTTAAAACCTACATTGGGATTTTTTGGGTTACCCTCCTGACACTTGTTGTGGTCCAAATGCTTTAGGTATCAGTATTTGCATACTATTGTTTTTCGGGATGATGGTCTTCCACTGGAAATACATATATAAACTAAAGAAATCCATCAGGAAGTTGAGCTTGGATTTGTTGAACATTGGAGGTACAAGGAGGGTGAAGTAACACACTCTTCCTTCATTTTCAAAATGGTTGAGTGGGCATGATGGATGCTAATGTGGAATGGTGAGATTATGGTCACTGAGTATCTCCCCAGGATGTAGACATGAGACCATCTTCCTTTCACTTCCCATAAAGATGTTTTCCCATATATGGATAAATTATGCATCCCACCATGTGGCACAAATGATAGTCTCCTTCTAATTATCTAACATGATAAAGTGAGTATGGTATTCTTAAAAGCACCATATTATGATGTATTTTCTTTGCAATATCCTTGTTTTGAAATTCATTTGCTAATCTTCTATATAATTTTTTATGTATGTTCTTTAAAATTTCTACCATCATATCAATTTCATGAATAAAGGATTTCTTATTGTTTTTAAATAGATGATTGTACATGAACTACCTCCAAATTCTATTGTGAAGGATTTGCTAGACAAAATAACTTATGGCAGTTCACTTTTTACATCTAATGGTTTTATAATACAAGAGAATTTGAGGCCAAGAGTGAATCACAAAATTGTTAGTGATCCTTGTTAGAAGCTGAAAATGGGTAATTTGGTTGAATTGACTCTATCAATACCACATAGGTTTTTGATTGAATATAGGAAATAAATAAGTCAATTTTTTTGGTAAGGTAGATGAATGTCAGGATGAAATAAGCCATATGCTAGGAAAGATTTCATAGGTTGCAGCCATGACATCACTTATGTACCATCTGGCCAATTTTTTTGGAGTGAATTAGAAATAATGGTGACCAAAATAGCTACCTTTCTGAATGCTAGTCAACAACAAGGTTCAATGTCATTACACCAATATGCTTTTTATGAGCTAAACACACCACTTATGGAAATTGAAACTAGGTGGGAAGGATAGGAATCATTCCTCACAACCACCAGAGATAAACCCAATTGACAACTTTCTTTGTGGAGCTTATAATTAATATCATGACCACAATTCTTTTTTGTAGCAAATTCATTCTACTCTTTGAATAATTTAAAGCACATTATCTTAACAAGGATAGGAGATAGGTATCGATAACTAGGAAAGTAAGGTTTGGGATTGTTTGGGCTATTTCGATTATCATCTTTCACTTATTTAGAGAAAATTATATATTCAAATGCAAACTCAATTCAAATCAAACTAAAAAAGAGAAGCCTAATTATGAACATGTTCCTCTCTCCAGAACCTTGCAATGAAGCTATTTTTTTGAATTATACTCGAATTTCGCTCATAATAACCTAGATTTATATATTGTTTTTAACACCAAATTGACATCACAATAAACATATGAATATCCCATTAATTATGACCTAAATATGGTTCAAAGAATCTTAGCTTGTACCCGTGCACGTGGCAGAGTAATTTATGAGGTGTGAAGTTTTATTAGAGGCACTATTTAATTGTTTGTTTTTGTTAGAAAAAGGATTTTCTCTTGGTTTTATGTGACTTTAAATTTATCATTTGTAGCATGTTGAGAAATGGAAAAGAATAATGTGGAATTTATCTTACAGAAATTGATTTTGAATGAAATAATATAGAGTTTAACCAAGCTATAGTCTTCTTTGGTAAAGACAGGAGAACATCTTAAAAAATTTCCTACGAATACACCATATAAAGAGTTTGAACACTAGTAATATATGGATTTTTCTTTTGCAAATATGTTATTTTTTCTACCCAATATATCACAACAAGAAAAATATTGATATTGTAGGAATTGTTTCAGGACCTCATTAAGGTCGATTTTTCTAATGTCCTACTTGATTGATACCTTCTCATGATAGGAAGGCTTTAAATATGATTTAATATGTTCATGAAACAAATCAGATCCAAAGTTTACAAATATAAAAGATAATAATAAAAATGTCAATTCCTTCGTTTGATTGTTGCTTGATTTTGGTGTGGGCAGGTTACAAGAAATGGGGTTGGAAAAAAGATGGTGAGACAATGTAGAGCATGTATTGGATATGATTCATTTGTTGTTGGAGATCCTTCAGGCATCTAAGCCATCAAATATGGAAATGTTTCTAGTAGGGATTCCTATGGATTTTTAATGTTGTGATTCTTTCACCTCATGGTTATTTTAGGCAAGCAAATGTTTTAGGAATGTTAGAGAAGAAACTAGTGGATAGGTAACAAATTCCTTATATGCAATGTTCATTCCACGATATCCTCTCTTTATTGTTTGATTGTATTTTGAATGTTTATTTTGATTTTGTTTTGTCGTTTAATTATGAAAATTAAAATACTTTGCATCATGTCGATTTAAAAAATATACAAAGCTTTAAGATGAGTTTAGTATTACAATACATTAATTGAAATACTTTTAGTTGCTTTTTGTTAAAATATTTTCATGATTATTAACAAAGTTTACTTTCATGTTGTTATTTGAGCATAGGTTTTCTATATACTTGACCAAATTCACATGTTAGAGAATGAAATGTTGTTGTGAATGAAACACCAAGTGTTGAACACCACACATCATATTATTTTTTTTAACAAGTTATTTACAACCTAATATTTTTAACATGTAACTTAGTTGACATGATTATGCCTAATATTTCTATGAAGGTTGAATATAACTAAGTTACAAAGGTGTTCTTTTCTATGGTGATGTTTTATTTTCTTTGTTTATACAGGTCATATGGCCACATAATGGCCACTATCCCCAACTGAAGAAAACTTGTTTGAGTTTCTTGCTTTTATGGGGGAAAATGGCATTGGCATTGTTGATGTTGAGGTATATGTCATATAAATATTTTATAGTTTACTTTAGTTTATATTCAAGTATTCATCATCTTTCATGTCTTATACTCTACATTGTATCTTCTTTCATTTTTAGGAGAGGAACTCAATATTGAAGGTAAGAAGAAGGAATTGAAGAAAGAGGAGAACAATAACACTGGAGTGACAAATGAAAAATGAGAGAGAGAAGAGAATCGGTCTAGTGATATCCTTAGAGCTAATATGTTGCATATGACACACACATAGAGATTGATGGTCAAGTCTTCAGAGTTCGTGAATTCACTTGCAATCCCTTGGAAATACAATGATAATGTTTTGAAATAATGAAACAATATTTCATGTGTAAATTGTAGTCCAACCAATATTAAGTTAGAAACTCATATTGTAATACTTGACATTTTATATAATAAAACTTATGCCATTGAAATTAGTTTTACTTGCACTTGATATTATTTAGTCTTGTAATTAACATATGTAACTTTGTGTTATCATATTAGATGAACATGCACATTGTATGATATAGTTTTTTTAATTTAGTCACAAAATCATACTAATTAATTTACGTTAATTAATAATAAACACATAAAATCAATCTAAAACTACTAAATTAGTAGTTTGTATTGTGTTATCACCAAAATAGGACCCTAATAGGTTGCTGATTAGACTATCTCGGTGTAACTATTTCAAACCAATCTTTTAGCTAAGGCTTAGCCTCCTCAGCCTGAGAGGGCTCTCTCAAAGGGTTAATGATTTAGATTAAAGATATGAATAGATGGCTGACTCTATGGTTTGTAATTGTATATGTTTATAGGTTGAAAGATGAAGGTTGGCTACCATTGGGCTATGGAGTCAAAGTATGTTTCAGTACCACATCAAGATCAGCTTAACATGAAGTCAGGGCATAGAGAGTTTTTATGCATCAACAAAAAAAAGATACAATGCAAGGAAACAAAGTTTATAAATACATGAAGGAAGTTAGAGCATGATTGATGAGTTCTAAGTAACATGTATTCATACCACTGCAAGTAAGTGAAAGAGGAAAGCCATGAGACAATATGACATTAAAAACTCTCTTTGAATCTTGAATAGTGAAGCCAAAGCATTCTACCTAGCATGGAAGTCAAGGCATTATAGAGTTCAAGTGCAAAAATGAAAATACAAAACAGTGAAACATAGTTAGTTTATCTATGAAGGAAGTTAGAGCATCATTGATGAGTTCTGGGTATCATAACTAAACACCACTACAATGTAAGTATTGGAAGAAGCCATCATAAAAAGAACATACAAGAACTCTTCATGAATTTTAAGTTGTCTAAGTAGAAATCTGCATTAGGTTAAAAATATACACAGTCTGCACATAGAGCAGCAACTGAGCCAAAAAGTCTCCAACCCCTTGCTAATTCGACCTATTTCTCTATATAAAGCATTTACAATTAGGATTCCATCATCCCTCATCAAGAGAATTCGAATTTTCCATCAGTGACACCTATTCTAACCATAAAACAAACCATTAATTATAACTAGCTATTAACTAGGAGTGCTAGTGACCTAATACAACTAGGAGTGCAACTCCTAGTGACCTAATACAACTAGGAGTGTAACTCCTTATTATGATTACAAAAACCTTATCTAAGCATTTAAAGCATTCTTTGACAGCTGTAACCTCATGAATTATAATTTGATGAAGCCTCCCACGTGGTCACCCAACTGCTGATGACAAACCCTAGAAATTAGGGAACATGTTTCCCTGTTTTTAGGTTTAGATCCTTGAAAATTGGCACGTGGGACAGAGCCTTTATCTCCCCATCCATGACACATTTTATGAAACTGAAGGTGGTTTTTGTATCCCATATTGTCCTTAACAAAAACCTATCCTGTTTTTTTAAAACATTCCTCCAGCTGTCCAGAAACTGCCCTTGAAAAACACGTGTCAAAACAGGAAAAATCCGTTTTCTGAAATTAGGGTCTCAATGAAAGCTTAGTATCTCCCAACTGAAAACACTTATGAATAAAGTGAGATAGGTTATTGTATATGGAGAGTTTATGAAGAGAAACCTCGATCATAATTCCAAAATACATCTTCTTGTAACCAGAAACTGATCTTGAAAAAGACTGCTAAAACCAGAAGACAAAGCTTGACTTTCAACAGTTTCATAGCGCAAGTTTAACCATAAATTCCTCCCACCTCAGAACGAATTTGAAGAAACTGGAAGAGGTTTTTGTATTGCACCATGTTAGGAAGAAAAACATGTTTCAGTTTGCAAAATTGAGTTCTCAGATGCTCAGGAAAGCTTCTGGAAGTTAACTAGTAAAAACAGTTTTTCTGCTAAAACAGGCTGCTTCAGGGGTTTCATAGCGCACTACGAAAACACTGATTTCATAGCGCAAAACAGGATTTTTACACTATCTGCGCTACGAAAACATGGATTCGTAGCTAGTTTCAAAATTTCTCCAAAATGATGTGAGATATGACTTCTAAACACATGGTGAGGCTTCTAAGACATGGAATGAGGCTGTCAAAATTTATTTGAAGATGGACATGAGACTCTAACCCTATGACTTAGACTCTAAAACATAAAAATGACTTCACCATGACTTGACCATGACTGATACAAGAATTGAGAAACCATGTAAGTTGTCCAAATTTTTTAAGGAAGTTTTACAGTGATAACAGTGGCTCCACTAGGGATAGTGTGCCCTTGTGGTACATTAAGAACCTGTAGCTCCAGTGCCGCTATCCATCCTCTAGAAGAAAACTTTGAACTTCTACCCAATCTGATCCTCAAGCCTTGAATGATTTTTTGTAAGAATAATTCAAACTGCACCTACTGAAATAGATGCTCAGTCAACCTACCCTGAGCTTATTTTCACATTCCTACCTACCCTATCAGCTGCAATCTCCACTTGTAGCTCAAGGAACATGAAACTTCCAATAAAGCCAATCAATTGTTGTTTCTGATATTAGAGGCTCTTGACTACATTCGACCTCAAAATAACCATGATAGTGAGATGACAAAATCAACTTATAATGTACCTTGATCTTCATAATGCAACTGAAAATGAAATACTGGTGTGCAAAGCTTTGCCATGTATTCACTTATAGGGTCAAAGAAGACATGATTATTTTGATGATCATCATAACACTCTAAATCTTCAGACAACTGATTCTCAACCACACAAGACCCCTTTGATGTGCTATCCAACTGCCTTTCTGCATGATGCCCACAAACAATGTAATTTTCTTCATTATAAAGATCATTCTTTGATGCAAGTTGTTGCAAGGAATTACAAAAATGAACAACCTTTTCCTCTACCTGAGGGTTATAAAAGCTATCTTCCAGTACTTCTTCTTGGTGTTGAAATGCATTGTTATGAAGAGCCTCTAAAATTTCTTCATCCATAAATTCATCATCATCATAACAATCCTCCAAATACTAAATAAGACTTAAAGAATGTTTACAGCAATCTTTGAGCAGTAATAAGGAAGGATGACACTCTTTATACATCTCATAGAATTCATCATGAAAATTAGCAAGTGAACATATTGAACCATTTTCCAAACTTTTATACCACGACCATGCTTTTCCTTCTAAAGTGGTCATAAACATCCTCATGAGACAATCTTTAGGGAACTGAACCTTAAGACTGCGTACATGCATATGAAACCTAACCAAATGAAGAGCAGCATTGTCTTTCTTTTCATCTTTGAATATTGGAAGATCCTCTAACCAATCAACCTTTGGCATAGGATTTGGAAAACCAGGGATATGAGACCGATTCATAGGAGCATACCTGGCATTCATTCTTGTAGTGGAACTCATCTTGGAACTTCATCAAGCTACTGATCTTCTAGCAGTGGAGTCACCTTCCAATTTGTTATTTGATGTGTGGAGTCGCCAAGGTAGATTTGCAGCCTTGAAAAGATGTCTGAGCTCCTGCTACCTTCAGAAGTTCAGCTTCTTAATTTCGGGAATGAATAATCTTCAGACTCCCGGCAGACACACCAAAATGTTATCACCAAAATAGGACCCTAATAGGCTGCTGATCAGACTATCTCAGTGTAACTATTTCAAACAAATATTTTAGCTAAGGCTTAGCCTCCTCAGCTTGAGAGGGCTCTCTCAAAGGGTTACGATTTAGATTAAAGATATGAATAGATGGCTAACTCTATGGTTTGTAATTGTATATGTTTATAGGTTGAAAGATGAAGGCTGGCTACTATTTGGCTATGGAGTCAAAGTATGTTTTAGTACCACATCAAGATCAGCTTAACATGAAGTCAGGGCATAGAGAGTTTTTGTGCATCAACAAAACAAAGATACAATGCAAGGAAACATAGTTTATAAATACATGAAGGAAGTTAGAGCATGATTGATGAGTTCTAAGTAACATGTATTCATACCACTGCAAGTAAGTGAAAGAGGAAAGCCATGAGACAATATGACATTAAAAACTCTCTTTGAATCCTGAATAGTGAAGCCAAAGCATTCTACCTAGCATGGAAGTCAAGGTATTATAGAGTTCAAGTGCAGAAATGAAAATACAAAACAGTGAAACATAGTTAGTTTATCTATGAAGGAAGTCAGAGCATCATTGATGAGTTTTGGGTATCATAAGTAAACACCACTGCAATGTAAGTATTGGAAGATGCCATCATAACAAGAACATACAAGAACTCTTCATGAATTTTAAGTTGTCTAAGTAGAAATCTGCATTAGGTTAAAAATATACACAGTCTGCACATAGAGCAGCAACTGAGCCAAAAAGTCTCCAACCCCTTTCTAATTTGACCTCTTGCTCTATATAAAGCATTTAAAATTAGGATTCCATCATCCTCATCAAGAGAATTCGAATTTTCCATCAGTGACACCTATTCTAACCATAAAACAAACCATTAATTAGAACTCGATGTTAACTAGGAGTGCTAGTGACCTAATACAACTAGGAATGTAACTCCTTATTATGATGACAACAACCTTAGCTAACCATTTAAAAAATTCTTTGACAGTTCTAACCTCATGAAGTCTAATTTGATGAAGCCTCGCACGTGGTCACCCAACTGCTGATGAAAAACCCTAGAAATTAGGGAACATGTTTCCCTGTTTTTAGGTTTAGATCCTTGAAAATTGGCACGTGGGACAGAGCCTTTATCTCCTCATCCATGACACATTTTATGAAACTGAATGAGGTTTTTGTATCCCATGTCTTCCATAACATAAACCTCTCATTGTTTTTTAAAACATTCCTCCAGCTGTCCAGAAACTGTCCTTGAAAAACACGTGTCAAACAGGAAAAATCCGTTTTCTAAAATTAGGGTCTCAATGAAAGCTTAGTATCTCCCAGCTGAAAACACTTATGAATAAAGTGAGATAGGTTATTGTATCTGGAGAGTTTATGAAGAGAAACTGCCATCAGAATTCCAAAATACATCTTCCTGTAACCAGAAACTGATCTTGAAAATAACTACTAAATCGAGAAGACAAAGCTTGACTTTCAGTAGTTTCGTAGCGCAAGTTTAACCATAAATTCCTCCCACCTCAGAACGAATTTGAAGAAACTGAAAGAGGTTTCTGTATTTCACCATGTTAGGAAGAAACACCTCTTTCAGTTTGCAAAATTGAGTTCTCAGATGCTCAGGAAAGCTTCTGGAAGTTAACTAGTAAAAACAGTTTTTCTGCTGAAACAGACTACTTCAGGGGTTTCGTAGCGCGCTACGAAAACACTGATTTCATAGTGCAAAATAGGATTTTTACACTATCTATGCTACGAAAACGTAGATTCGTATCTAGTTTCAAAATTTCTCCAAAATGATGTGAGATATGACTTCTAAACACATGGTGAGGCTTCTAGGACATGGAATGAGGCTGTCAAACTTTATTTGAAGATGGACATGAGACTCTAACCCTATGACTTAGACTCTAAAACATAAAAATGACTTCACCATGACTTGACCATGACTGATACAAGAATTGAGAAACCATTTAAGTTTTCCAAAATTTTTAAGGAAGTTTTACAGTGATAACATATTGATTAATGATGAACATAAATAAAATGAATATATGACAAAATTAGTCGTTTATAATCGTTATGAATGAAATTAAATTAAATGAACAGAAATTACTAAATCCGTCATTTTTATAATGAATATGAAACTACCAAAAAAATATAAATGACTACTACAGATGATAAATTTGTGATTGCAAATGATGAATACATTTTCATATATATGACTATTAGTAGCTAATTTAGAGTGTCTTGTAACATGACTAAAATTTAGCTATATTTCTTTGGTCATTAATTGGTTTCGAAGGATGACTAAAATTTGCATATATGTGACTATTAGCAGCTAATTTACAGTATCTTATAACACAACGAACATTTTGGTCATTAATTGGTTTTCTCTGGTAGTCATATAGTAATATATTTTGTAGTATATTTGGTCATTAATTGTGGCAATTAATGACTAAATATACTACTAGGTGATAAAATTGAGAAAATCAATTAATGACTAAGCTAAAAATGACTAAAATTTGGTCGTGTTATAAGATCATATAAATTATCTATTAATAAATTCAAGAATTATATCACAGTGTATCTAGTCATTTTTCATATTGAATTTAATGAACAAACCAATTACTAATAGTAAGTTCTCTAGACAGTTACTTTTACTGGAACAATTTGATATCACCATCTGAAATAAGCTGGAAAAGATAATGTAGTAGTTGATTTTATTTTCAAGATTACATCTAAAAAAGATGAACCACTTAAAAAAAATTCCTTTCTATATGAGCACCATTTTGTAGTATTGACTAACTCACCATCATTTGCAGCTATTATTAACTATTTGGCTACATGAAAATTGCAAAAACACCTGATCCTAAAGGATCGTCAGAAAATTATTAGACGAATAAAAATATTCCTATGGATTGATGGCTATATTTAGGATTTGGTCTCATCATCAGAAGGTGTGTAAGAGAAGAAGAGGTATATGAAATATCGAAGGCTTATCATGATGGTCCATGCGGTGATCATTTTTCTAACAAGAGTATCGGGTACAAGGTACTCCATTAGGGGTATTTTTGGTCCACCATCTTTAGGGAAACTAAAGAGTACGTCAAAAGGTGTGATAGTTGTCAATATATGAGTAGGTTAGTATTGTCAGATCAAATGTCATTATAACCACAGATGGTGTCAGATCCCTTTAAGAAGTGGGCCCTTGATTTTGTAGGACCTATAAACCACCCTTCTCGTTGAAAATCCAACAACTTCATTTGCACCAATTATGTGACTAAGTGAATGGAGGCCAAAGCTTTGCCAACAACCAATGAATGATTAGTTTTGGAATTTCTTCATGAAGAAATTTTACAATGTTTGTGATATTGAGAGTGCTTCTGGGAAAACTAGTGTCTTTTCGATCTCCTAGTCCCACTAAGACAGGTAGCTATCTTAGAAACAAACAATTCAAACCACTTCAATATTTCCTTTATGTATGATAGATAAGAGAGAAGCAAAGAGGACCAAGCTGTATCTTTTGCTTGGCTCCTTGCTTGTTTCCTCTCTCCCTTGATAGAGCTTGCCACTCCTCTCCTACTTGTCCCACTTTAGAGAATACCTATAGAGGCAAAGCAACAAAACACCATCAAATCATCTCGATCTATGATATCATAAACAATGTAGAATTAGAAATACATTAACCATACAATTTCATCCACAAATAACAATATTCACAAATACATGATTATATGGAGGAAAACTCAAAGAACTTTATTGATAATAGAAATAGAAGAGAGGATTACAACCCAGCTGTCTGATCCAGAATCATCCTCCAAGCATCAAAGCCCTCTTCACCTCATGAAAAGCAAGATCACCCAACAATACAATGTCTCTTCTCAAAGAGAAACCAACAGCACTTCGTTACAAATTACAAAATTCCAGCCTCTAGATCTCTCAGATGAGGGATCCATTTATAGATATTTGCAGAGGGGTGAGTCAGCTTCTGGGTTTTTGATTAGTGTCATTCCACTGATAGTTCTTTCTTCCACTTGGAGATTTCATTGATTTCTTACTCATCCCTGGGCGAATTTAGAGAGGCAAGTGTCATGTGAGAAGTTTCTAGAATATTCTCTGGGTTTCTACTTAGCAAACTATCTCTGCCATTTGTCTACTCTCTCTCATCACACCCTACAAAAGTCTCTTTTAGTATGAATCGCACCTGGCTAGTGGAGCAGCCAGTATGCATTGCACCTTGACCATGGAGCAGTATGTATGGTCCAGTTTTGGCCAATTTTGAGTGGTTTTTCAGGTGGAACTTTTGGGAAATGATGTAATCAGTTGACAATGATTCTTTAGGGTATGGAACAATACTTTTAGGTGTTAAAGAGCCCTTGGTTTATCAACATATGTGATTAGGGTTGCAGTGCCCAAATATTTCTATAGCAGTTGCCCCCTAAAGCATGAGGTCGTAAATCTTCTAATGTCGGGTGAAATGCTTTATCATGAGGATCTGAGGTATTCAAACTAGAAGGTGACCTGTAATAAGATACAATACAATACATCATCATCATATTATTTTCATGATCTAGCTGAGGCAGGCATTCCCATGCTCAACTTTTATAAATTCATTTTCATGTACATGGAACAGATAACCGTCTACGGTTGCAGACTGGTGATTCTTTATATGTAGAGTCATCATCCCTTAGCTTGGATGATCATCTGTGTAGCTTCTGTGTACATTTGATGTCTTTATTTTCCTGAATATATCGCAGCCCGGATGGATGAAACTAGATCTGGGGTCTTCAAACTCGTTCAATCTTCACCCAATGTACAAGTCGATCCATGTGAAAAGATGTTCTGAAGTCGAACATGGAAAGACATCGCCTGATTACCAGCCAATGATGTAAGCTGTTAACAGGTGCGAGAGGAATCACCGATAATGATAATGACCCTCAAGGTACTATAGTACAATTCACATGGTGTGAATACATGAGTCGATGTCGAACACCACACAAAATCTTTTGGTCAAAGGCCATTGATGTAAACCTGTCGCCAAAAGTGAGAAACTTGCCATTAAGGCATGCAAGCTTCAAAGTACTAAAAGGGTTGTTTCTAAGTCAACTTCTTGGATAATGTGCTGATGTCAACAAGAAGTGACTCGTCGTAGGAGGGCCTTGATGTATCCCACATTTATGACACGAAATGAAGCAAATGATTTTGTGGAGGTGAAAACGATATGATGATATAAGCTTCAGGAATAGCGGTCATGAAAAATGGAGGGTGAAGGTATTGCAGTGGATGAGGCATTAGCTGGGTGGTGAATTCTTTGAATGACTTCTCTTGAACATATCGGTGACACTGAGATGGATTTGTAGTGTTAACCCAAAAAAATGGATGGTACAGAGGACCAATGGTGATTGACCGGTGAACAGAATAATACCAACCCGACTCAATCATGGCGATGGAGTGAAAGTGTCATGTTCAAGATCGACCTGCTACCAATAAAGTTCTTCAAGTTTTCTTCCCTTTTTTCCCAGTCATTGCTAACCAGTACCTCTTTATTTTTGTTGAGCTTGAGGAGGATAACATATGCTTATTCTATAATTTTCCCTTTGGGAAAACTTTTCGCTATGTTTTAGCGAGCCTAGCGATAGTGAAACTCACTCTTGTCTGGATGGACAAGTTTGTCGCTATTGCTTTAACGAGTTTAAAGACAAGGATAACTAGGTCCATTTCATGTTTATAGAGTTTGAAAAGGGACAAAAAGGAAACTAGAGGAGTCCTTTTTCTTGCCATAATCCCTTAAGTCCGAAAAAGTATAAAATAATACGAAAGGGATGACTTTTCGATCACTTTAGCGAGCTGAAAAAGACAAGCGCTCGATATTTTTGTTTGATAATCCCTTAGGTTCTAAAAGATTAAAATGTACAGGAGGGATGGCGCTTCTCTTTACTTTAACGAGCTGGAAAGGCCAATAGCTCGGCAATCTTTTCATATTTAACGAGTCTAAAAAGAGCTTAAAAGAAACTTGTTTTTGAGGAACAAGTGATGTTTTCGGGTAGCAGCTGGTTCCAGGTAAGTTTGGAACTTCTCAAAACATGGTAGTATGAACAGGGTGGCTAATAGAATCACTTGTCGCGGCTGTTCTTCAAAAGGGTAAGCAATCAATTGGAAGCGCATGATCGATTAGAAGAATGGAGGTGATGGAAGAACACAACCAAGATTCAAAAGGCTGATAGCATGGCAATCACAAAGGTCATTTACTGAAGGCAGGTTTATTTTTTAATGAGCTTGAACCTTATGCCAACATGTGCTCAGTGGCGGGTTTATTTTTTAATGAGCTTGAACCTTGTGGAAACATTTCTTGTGCCAGTCATTTAAAGATGTCTCTTGTTAGTAGGTTCATTTTTTAATGAGCTTGCACCATGCAAAACTTTGCTCATGGCCTTTTCATGCAGGTTAGAAACGACCAAACTAGAGAGCTAACTACACTAAAGCTAAGAAACTACTGAGGTTAGGTAGGATGGTTTTGTTCTCTGCCGAGGCAAAATCCTTCCTTTGTTTTGTCTGTGCGCCACCGACAAAGGTGAATGGTGGATTAGACCATTCACCTAACCTAAGCAGTTGAACTAAATAACTAAGCTAAAACGGCTACAAAGCTAACCTAATTCGTCATCTTTTGCTTGCATAAAAAGGGTTGCATGCCCCCAGGTATGAAGAAAAGTAGAGTTTCCAGGTCACCGTATGGAAATCCTTGCATTTAGGCAGGATTGTTTCATTCGCAGAGCAGGCAAAACACTTCCTTGGCTTTTTCCATCGAAATAGACAAAGGTGAATGGTGTGAGCTTCCAATCACATAACCTTCGAGTTTCAGACTGATACTCAAATCCTACAAGGAAATGGTGTTTCAGATCAATCATATAACCTACGAGGAAATCTATCTTTTCAGCTGGGTTCACCTGCCGAAGCAGACCAGGGTGCATGCCCCCTAAACTTCATTACATTCACCAAACTACTCGCGATAATTAGGTGGATGAACTGAAGGTTGAAGAGACATTCTTGATGTAGAGAGACCATTTAGGGATGATGTTTGACTCATAGCTTTGTTTGAATCGGGAAATGAAAGATGGTCAATAAGTTGTACCATTCTGCCTTCATGTGGGAAACACATTACTCGAAAGAGTGTGGAAACAATAGCTTCCATGTTATAGACATAGTCACGCCCAAGGAGTATATTGTAATCTAGTGGCCCATGGACTACCTTCACATTCAAATGAACGGTTTTCCTTTTCAAAACTATGCGTAACTTCGGAAGGATCCCTAACGGTCAACTGGTTCCTTTGTTAAAGGCTAACAAATATTGATTCTCAGGTAGAATCAATGGCGAACCAAGCACTTTCCAAGCAGTTGAGGGAAGGATACTCATTAAAGCCCCTTCATCTATGATGGTGCCAGACACGATTATTTTGTACAGATGTACTATGATTGGGAATGGTATGCTAGATGGAAGACGAGGTCTTGCTAGTTGATTCCAATCGAAGGAAATGACTAGACTGCTTGGAGGAGGTACCGGATAAACAACTGGATGAACCTCCTGAACTAGGGAACTTTCCTCCTATTGTAAAGGAATGGGTGGATTTCCCCCATGTTCATTAGACTCTGTATTAACAAAAAGAATTTGAACGATGTCGTTCTCATTCTCTTTGGAAATTGTATCATCTGAAGGTAGACCTTCTGAAGGCAAGACTGGGTCGATTGCCATCTCAACCTGTTGACTTTGGTCTGGTATGGACTCAGAAGGTTTACTTTCAACGATAGGCATTTCGACCAACAATTGAGTTATGTCAATTGGATTTTCAACTAGCGATGGACTTGGAAAGAGTTTCTTGTATCCAAGCGGAAGTCGCTGCGGTGAAGTAGGATGGTTATCCAAGACACTTTTGGCTTCATCCAGAAAAGGACAATGGTGAAGGGCATGATTTCCTTCACACAACCTACAAGGAAATCTAAACTTTCCTTTTTGTCCATTGACTTCATTTTCACTAGTTGATGGTGTGCTGTCAACATGATCGATAGAGGTTGATGACACCGGATGGTGCAAACGGGGAGACCATTCTCTCAAGATCCATGGAATGCAAGGACAATCTCGATGAAAATGGTTTCCTTTGCAAATTATGCATGGAGATTTAGGTTTGGAAAGTTCGGTGTGCGGATTTTTGCCGGATGATGCATGGTTGCCCCCTTGCTTGACTGACTTCTTCTTCTTCTTCTCCTTCCCTTTCTTCTTCTTCTCAGCTACTTGGTTTTTAGTATCACTAGTTTCACCAAGCGAAGAGGAAGAAGGAGAGGGAGAAACAAATGAAGTAGAAGGTGAAGGGACAATTTTAGTATCATCTGGTTATTGATTCGATTGTTGAGGAATTACGGTGTTTTGAACAACAGAAGTTGAGAATAGCCATACTGGCAGGCCAATTATGATTCCCGCAAGGGACAACGTAGCCATATGTGGAGCACCAATATCTCCCCAAGAAGAGAAAGGACTAGGATTCCCCCCAAGGGGAATTCCTTGATTGGTGGACTCCATTACCTCAACCTAAGATCAACGAAGGAACATGGATGTTATTCTGAATTAAATAAATTTTATGATGCTTTCAAACAACTTTTCTTTTTCAATTTTTAAGAGTCAAGAAAAAGCTAAAGGTGACTCTAGTTGCCTTCGATTTTTAATGAGCCTGAAGTGACAAGTGCTTAGATGGACCTTTTCTTTTAAGGAGTCAAAAAGGAACAAAAGTGACTACTCTATAAATCTAGACAAAGGGATTACCAAACCAATCGCAAAACTACAATATACACCTTGGTGGTAAATTAAAGAGAAATTACCAAGGACTTTACGTACGATAATCAATCTTCACGAATGTTGTGTTCAGTGCATTACGATTGATAGGGTTGCAGACATGGCTTCCTAAGGATAAAGGACATCAGCCTATTATGGTCTCCCAATATATACTCGACAGTACGGGGAGCACAAGTCTGTACTGGCACTTGTCGTATCAAAGAGGAGGAATCACCCAACCTTCAATGAAAACGATAGTTACCAGGTTTTATGATGCCGAAACACGTCTCTAGCCTAGACTTCTAGATATGTTGTGTTAGGTTCCAAAGTGTTTTTATGTTCATTGAGGTTTATTTTAGAGTTGATCTTTTTTAGAAGTTTGTCTTTCAAGGTTCACCACATGATGTAGATGTAAAATTCCTAAATATGCAATCTAAAATGATAAATAGTCGTTTGTTTTCTTTTAGCAATGAAAATCCTAGCTACTAAGGAAAGAAGAGTACGATTCTTTCAACAGAGAGCAAAGAGCACACACTAAATGCACTTTTCCTAAATCATTTTCTGCATGCAGTCTAAATGCAAATGCACATGCATGTATTTTTTTTCCATTTCCTTAATGTGAGAATGCCAAAAAGGAAAACTAAGTATAGATCTGAACTATTTTCTTCAAAGCGACACTTCAACAATTTCTTTTCAAAATGAAAGGAAGACTAAAACGACACTTTCGATTTTGAATGGAAAATTGCTTTCGACACTTCAAATATTGACAATTCAAATCAAATACAATGACAAAAGTACAATCAACTATCTAAAAGAGGAAGACTTTACGACACTCTTTTTCTTGACTCAAAATGACAGTTACGACACTTTTGAATCAAAAAACGATAGTTCGATTAAGCTACTCTTGACAAAGGAGGACTGTAAATGATGAAAAATACATAAAAAACATTCACAAATCCTGATCAATGGAGGCTGAATAATGTAAAGGAAGAAGGCTTCAACAATGATATACTGATCATAAGCAACAAAACTACTGAATAAAGATGAAAACAAGGAGGAAAAAACCAAATTCTAGAGAGAGAAACAGTATCATTTAGTCATCCCACCTATCCTTAAGGGAAACAGGGATGCATCTCACTTACAACACATGGGAGGTGCGATGCATATAGGCTGCCAGTTAGAGACAGTGTGATGGACTAGGGAACGAAACTGAGTTTGGTTTTTGCTCAAAATTTGCAGCTAAGTTCCGTGATTTAGGCTGAGCTATGATAGAAAGTGAAAATAAAGTATAGGGGTATGATCTTAGGAGGTTACTGAGCTACCACAAGAGCACTTAGGATGTTTGCAAGTCAGATGTTCAATTCATAAACCAACCTAGAGATTGACTGAAGTAGTGTTGATCTACTTTGCACTTGCATAGCAAGAGTAGTTCGAAGGCTAGCTGGCTTAACTTCAGGCTCCGTCTGTTGTTTATAAAGCAAACAACAGTAAAAAACAAACAAACTATTTGATCCCCAGTGGAGTCGCCATTTTGTTTCAGGAAAAACTAGTGTCTTTTCGATCTGCTAGTCCTACTAAGACAAGTAGTTATCTTAGAAACAAACAATTCAAAGCACTTCAAGATTTCCTTTATGTATGATAGATAACAGAGAAGCAAAGAGGACCAACTTGTATCTTCCACTTGTCTCCTTGCTTATTTCCTCTCTCCCTTGATAGAGCTTGCCACTCCTCTCCTACTTGTCCCGCTTTAGAGAATACCTGTAGAGGCAAAGCAACAAAACACCATCAAATCATCTCAATCTATGATATCATAAACAATGTAGAATTAGAAATACATTAACCATACAATTTCATCCACAAATAACAATATTCACAAATACATAATTATATGGAGGAAAACTCAAAGAAGTTTATTGATAATAGAAATAGAAGAGAGGATTACAACCCAGCTGTCTGATCCAACATCATCCTCCTAGCATCAAAGCCCTCTTCACCTCATGAAAAGCAAGATTACTCAACAATACAATGTCTCTTCTCAAAGAGAAACCAACAACACTTTCTTACAAATTACAAAATTCCAGCCTCCAGATCTCTCAGATGAGGGATCCATTTATAGATATTTGCAGAGGGGTGAGTCAACTTTTGGGTTTTTGATTAGTGTCATCCACTGATAGTTATTGGTTCCACTTGAAGATTTCATTGATCTCTTACTCATCCTTGGGAAAATTCAAAGAGGCAAGTGTCATGTGAGAAGTTTCTAGAAGATTCTCTGGGTTTCTACTTAGCAAATTGTCTCTGCCATTTGTCTACTCTAACTCATCGCACCCTATAGAAGGCTATTTCAGTATGCATTGCACCTGGATAGTGGAGCAGCCAGTATGCATCGCACCTTGACCATGGAGCAGTCTGTATGGTCCAATTTTGGCTAGTTCTGAGTGGTTTTTCAGGTGGAACTTCTGGGGAATGATGTAATCAGTTGGCCATGATTTTTTAGGGTATGAAACAACACTTTTAGGGTTTAAAGAGCCCTTTTTTTATCGACATATGTGATTGGAGTTGTAGTGCCCAAATATGTCTATAACAGAGAGAGATAGTTACCAATGGAGGAACTCAATTCATCTCAAGGCTTGTTAGAAATCTGATGGGAAAGTGCAGGATAGGGCACATGGTGACTACATCATATAATCGATAGGAAAATGGATAAGTAAAAGGGAGTAATAAAAATCTTGAGGCCATCATAACAAAAATAGTGACATTTCACATCAAAGATTTTTTTGATAGACACCTTGAAGATTTATAGGCCTATAGGACAACATGGAGAACCAACACCAGATGCACACACTATGAACTAGTCTATGGAAATAAGGTACTTAATTCAAAAGAGATAAAAATCCATACATTGAGGATGACACCACAATTTGGAATGGATCTATCAAAGGCTCAGAAATATAGAATTCTTCAAATAAATGAATTGGATGAGTTATGTCAAGCTACACTCTACTAGGCTACAATGATACAACACTAGAGGGAAAAGTGGCATGAAAAAATCATCAAAAAGAAGATGTTCAAAGTATGAGACTGAAATTTATTATTTGAATCCATATTCAAATACTTTAGGGGGATTTTTAAACAAAATTACTTGGTCCTTATGAGATTGATATAGCCTATGATAGTGGAGCCATCAAATTGTGAACCATAGATGAGGCTAGGATGCCCCTAATGGCCAACAAAAATAGGCTTATCTAAGGAAGCCTTCTTGAGAAAAATTAAAATTGGATGGCCTGATTGTGATCTGGATCTAGTTTATAGAGGAGAAATCCTTATTAGGTAATCCACTTCCACTTTATTTTTGTTAAAAGAAACACAAGAATAAATCCATGTACGAAAAATCCCAATGGAATGCATGGAGACATGCCATGTGAAAACCAACATAGCCTAGTGCATGACATGATTTCAAATAAAAAATTACAAATTAAAAAGAAAAGAAACTCTATAAATTTTTATTTCCATGATATGTAGAGTGTTGTGATGTATTTTTTGTGAATAAGATAAAATATATTACTAACTAACCTGCTAGATTACAAAAATTGGGTTGTTTGGCAGAGAGACCCGACACAATACCCAACCAAGATCCATGAAATGGCCATAGAATTGTCTTTTTACTGTACAGCCATGACAAAAGAGGGTTCTGAGTACATATGTGGAAACCGAGAGCTACCCTCTTTACAACATTCTCAAAATTGAGAGTATAGAAGCCGAGAGAAGAGAATAAAACCTTATTGAGGCCGACAAAGAAAAAGTCATTTTTCTCCATGACAGAAAGCCTTTCATGGAGGAAGAAAAACAAAAAAGGAAGCTGACAACATCACTCTTGGTTGATGGTGACCAAATCCTTATCCAGACGAATGGGAGTCTCCTGAGAGCTTCCCTCCTACTGCGTGGTGATGATCTTTTGACTCGTGGTTGCCCCAACGTCCTCTTTCTTGATGCTTGGGGATCTTGCAATAGTCGAATGGACATTCATCGTCAACTTCTTTTTAATAACAGTGTAATGTGGTGCATCCCAAGTAATGAATATACAATGGTGTATGGCTTCGACATACATCACAAACTTCTCGGTCAGCCAGTCAACCTTTGTTTCCAAAGCTTTGGTGTGCTCCTCCTGCTCCGGCATTGCTAGCCCCATGATGGTTTACATTTGCCACCATGTTTCGATAGTACGCGCATAGAGGTTTTCATGCGCTTGGGTGAAAGCATGATCCAGAATCCATGCAAAGTCGGTGTCAACGTCCTCAGTAGCAACCTATCTATGGAGAATATTTTCTTGGGCTTCTAATTCAGAAATGCGCTGCTGAGTTTCTGGATTAACTGCCACATAACATAGATCTATGCGCCTAGTAGATGTCTTCGCACGAGTGGTAGGGGCTGAGCCCAGGGACTGCTTGCAAGAGGATGCATGACTGTGCGCACCTCCATGACTAGAACCAGGGGTGGAGCAATTCTTCGGGGCCATGAGAGAAGCAGAGGGGCTGGGGAGCAAGGCGAACCAGAGAGTGAAGGACCAATGGAGAAGGATAAAGGAAGAGAGAAGAATGAGGCAGAGAAGGGATAAATATATAGAGGCCGGGTGATGGAGGGAGGCTGGGATCAGAGAGAGGGAGTGGGAAGGTGAATCATGCAAATATTTGATGCAGGGAAATGGAGGAATGGCTGAGTAGAGAGGATGTGACTGGGAGGCGGCAGTCACACAAGGGAGAGGGGAGGTGGCATCGTGAGCTCTAGAATTAGGTGAGCCAAGGATGAGTCCGTGCTTGTGTGGCATCCACCTGTCCTTCCAACTGAGAAGAGAATCGACCTTGAAATTATGAATGTTATGCAAACAGTTATTGTTCAGTAGAGTGGTTATCTTCATCATTGATTGATACGCATTTTTGATGGAGTTCACCTTCCTCCAATTTCTGCCATGTTTGGGACTTCAAGCATAGGGTACCAACCGTACCCTCATTCTCTAGTTTTTCCATGAGTTTATTTCCCTTCCTTATGATTGATTGAAAGTGGAGGCTTTCCATGCTGTCAATTCCCTACTTGATCCATTGTATTATTTTGTTTCGGTGCTAGTTTTCTGAGATTTTGTCGACCCCGATGCCCTGCTGAAGTTTTTTTCCAATCTGATAGGCCAACAAAGAATCTCCTTCAACAATTAGAGGACTAAGCTTTAGGTTGTGCATTGTGGTGATGCCATTTTCAAGGGCATGAAGTTATGTGGAATTGTTTGTGGCTGAAACTATATTGTTCTCATATGTCCAGATTATCTCTCTCCTTTAGAATTTTTGAAGACTCCTCCAAAACCGGTTGGGTCCAAATTCCCCTTAGTTGCACCGTTGTAGTTGAGCTTGAAGGTCCCCTTCTCTGGCGGCCGCCAGGTGTTATTTTTATTTTCAAACCTGGAGAGGGGGTTGGCTTTGCGAAACTTCATCTGAAGGAGATCTAACATTGAGAAAATTCTCTCTTCGAATAAGGTGGGAGGGGCTTTGATAGTGTGAGTGGGTAGAGAGGTCATTTTTTTCCTAAAGTGAACTTTCGATCTTCGAGATTATGATTTCCTCGTGGGTGGAGATGCCACAAAATATTCTTGTGTTTCCCTCCTTCCACAGAGCCCAACAGATTAGACCAGGAATTAAATTCCATGTCTGGTTAACCAGAGGATATGAGGAGAAGACATATCTCTAGTGCATGATCGTACTTTGAATAGATGATGGGTCCCAACCAAAGTTGTTAAAGACCAAAGAAATCCAATCCCATAAATTGTACATGAAAGGGCATACATTTAACAGATGATTGGGGGTTTCTTCTTCTTGCTGACAGAGAGGGCATCTTGATGGGCCATATATCCTTTTCTTCTTAGGTTGTCCCATGTTAAAAGCTTTCTATGCATGACTAACCATAGAAAGATAGATATTTTGGGCCAGTGCTTCCTGTCCTAGATTTCATTCCACTTTAGTTCTGGTTGAATTTGATCACGCTTGGCTATGTATCTGTAGGCTTCTAAATATGAAGTGTCCAGCTGCGTTTTTCCCCCATATGAGTTGATGCTGAAGAAAGTAAAGGAAGCTTTGTATTTTTTTTTAATTCTGATGAGAGGTCCAACTAGGCTTAGGGGTTCATATGGGGAGTCCATTCCTCATGTTCCATGCAAATTCTCCATCTTTCCTTTTCATCACTCTTTTTCCAGTACTGGCTGACTTTGATCTTCCCTTTCTTTTGCATATTAGCCTTGATTTGGTGATAATGATCTTGATCAAGTTTTGACCTTTGTTACCAAGCATCCTCCCATAAAAGAGCCTTGTTCCCATTGCCTATTTCCCAAAAACTATGATTTTGAATGATATCCCTGTTCTCCCATGCTTGATTCCAGATGACTGAACCTTTTATATTTCCCTTGAGCCTGATGATTTTCTCTTGTGATAGGGAGGGGATGTACTTTGATTTCCATAGGATTTCCCAAGGGGAATTGGGGTTTGCAATCCATTTCCATAAGTTTTTGGCTCCCAGGGCCATTTCAAGGAGATCTATTTCTCTAAGACCAAGGCCACCATATTTTTTGGGCTTACAAATATTTTCCCATGCTACCAGAGCCCATTTCTGTTTGACCTCTGCACCTCTCAATAAGAATTTCCTCTAAAGGTTTTTGATCTTGTTTGAAATCACTTTTGGGGTTTCCAAAGCCGAGTACAAGTAAATTGGGATGGCCTGTAAAACATATTTGAGCAGGATACGACGACCTGCCAAATTGAGAGATCTAAAGGTCCAGTTGGCAATTCTTTTCTCCTTCTTGTTAATCAACTTCTCCCAATTGGCCCAGGAGAGAGGCCTGTCTATAAGAGGAACAACAAGGTAAGTGGAGGGGAGGGTACTAATGGGAATGGCTAGGAGTCTGGCGATGTTCTTGCAAATGGGCAGCAAAGTGTTAAAGAAGAATAACTTGGATTTCACGGGGTTTATGAAGGTACCAGAAGCAGCAAATAAGTCTGACAGAATGGACATGAAAGAGCGGGCTTCTTTTATAGATGGGAGTCCCGTGAGAAGGGTATCATCCACAAATTTTTGGTGCATTGAAGGGGAGGCAGAGGCATGGGGCTGGAGACGAGAGAGCTTATTTTCTTGTAGGGCAATAGAGATAGAGAGACTTAGCCATTCCGCCATTATAACAAAAAGGAAGGGAGAGATTGGATCCCCTTGTCTGATAACCCTAGAAGGATTAAAGGGTTCTAAAGGTGATCCATTCATGAGGATGGAGAAAAAATCTCCCAACCCCATAGCCATGATCCACTTGAAGCATTATTTGTGGAACCAAAACGCAGCTAGGACTTGTCTCATATAGTTCCAATTAATTTTGTCAAAGGAATTGGACATATCTAGCTTAATCATCATACCAGTTTTTTTTTGGGATTTAGAAGAGTAGATAATATCATGAGAGAGGATGATATTATCCATGGTTTCTCTTCCTTCCACATATCCAGACTCTTGGTGGGAGATGAGGAGAGGGAGGATGACTTTAATTTGAATGGCGAGAACTTTGGAGATTATTTTGTATATGACATTGCACAGGGCTATGGGCCTAAATTTGTCTGGGGAATCCATAGAGATATCCTTGGGAATCAAATTTAGGAAGGTAGAGTTAAGGGATTTAAGGAAATACTTCTGAATTCGATATTCATCCAGAAGAGCATGTACTTCCAAATTTATGATAGGCCAGCAAGATTTGTAGAAATCAATGGTGAAACCATCTAGACCTGGTGCTTTGCCATTGGGCCTTCCCATGACCACACCTTCCACTTCTTGGAGAGAGACTTTCCTTAGGAGAATTTTTTTATGGTCCTCCATGAGGATTTTGGAGATATTCTTGGTGATCTATTTGATGTCTAGATCCTGGCCATTCCTTGGCTCTTTCAGAAGAGAGCTGAAATAGTGGTTGAGCTCTATTTCCAACTCTTGTTGAGAGTGAATGCGATGACCATCTTGGTTCTTCAAAGCCAAAATTATGTTGTTCCTCCTATGTTCTACCATTGCTTTATGGAAAAATGTCATGTTCCTTTCCCCACATTTCAGCCAATTTATTCTAGATTTTTGTTGCCACAACTTTTCTTCATGAATGGCTCTTTCCTCCCAGTTTTGTTGTAGTCATTCTTCCTCTTTCTTACTGTTCTCCATTAGCCCTTCTTCGATTATGTTTTGTTGGAGAACTTCCGGTTGGTGTTTCAAGTTTTTTTATCTGTGATTATGTTACCAAATGTTTCTCTGTTCCATTTCTTGATTTCCTCTTTGATATGTTTTAACTTTTGTTGGAAAGTGTACATTTTGTTTCCAGTTTTGATGGGAGTGTAAGTCCACCATTCTTTCATTTTTTCCATGAAGTCCTGGTGATCCAACCAGAAGGCCTCGAATCTGAAAGGCTTATTTTTCAGACCATTGGAAATTTGTATCTTGAGAGAACTAGGTCAGTGATCAAAGCCTACTTGTAGTAGGATTCTCGCCTCTGTTTCCCAGGAGGTAAGATAAGTTTCCTCGTATAAAGGGAAGCAGTCTAAACGGGACGCTATTTGATAGTCTCCTCCTCTTATGTTATTCTAGGTGAATAAGCCATTTCTGGTGGGAATATCGATGAGGTTGAGGTTTTCAATGGTGGTGAGGAAAGCCTCAGAGTCCTTATCTAGCTTTTGGATACCTCCTTTCTTCTCAGACAAGGTAGTTATCATATTAAAATCACCAGCTATGATTTTGAGATGATGGTATATAGGTTCAAGGAGATTGGAGATGTTTTGGAGGATTTTGATACGGTCTGTCACCTTGTGTGGGGCATAAATATTAGTTATGAAAATGGTCTCATTGGTACCTATGATTCTCAGGATCACTGTTATGGAATGATGAGTGGCCAGAGAGGAAATGAGGTCGAATTTAGAGTTTTTCCAAAATGTCATTATGCCCCCCGCCGTACCTGTAGCCGTGTTGGCCAATGAGCTGTATGGCTTGAAGCACGAGTTGAGAAGGAGCAGGGGTGAGTCGAATCAAGCTTCGTTTCTTGAATTAGTAGGATGTTAAGATGATTAGAAAGGATGTTGTTTTTTAAGATGAGTTTCTTCCCAAGATTGTTCAGTACCATAATATGCCAAGAGATGAAATTCATTGACATGGATATGGGTATAGAGCCAGAGCCTTTACCTTTCCTTCATTGATTAAATTGGCGCCCAGTTCTTGAAGGAACTGACTGGTGGTCTCTCTCCTTCACTTTCTTCTTGAGCCTTTGAGGTTGAATCCTTCTACTGGAATATTTGCTAATATTCCCTTTCAAATTGTGCTTTCTTGTGCTGGATGGTGAGCTTTGAGTTTTAATTCTTCCTGGAGGAGATAAGCTACTTCTATTTTTTGTAACTGTTGTTCCGATATTTCATTTATTCCTTTTTGTTTCCATTCTTCTACAATTTTTACAAGGTTTACCCCCTCCAGAGCTTCCTCTACAATGTTTTCCTCTATGATTTCCTCTGTTTCTATTTGGTCCATTTTTTTATCCTCTTGCGCATGCTCCTTTCCTCTATTGGTATAACCTATATCCCTCTCATCGTGTTCGTTGTCTACTGGGATCGTTTCTTCCTCTCCTACTTCATATACTATTGGTTCATTAGGATCCATTTTCTCTTGGGTACTATTAAATAAATTGAAATGGTTCTGGCCTGATTCTTTAAATAGATTCTTCTTGGGGATAGCCTTTTTCTTATGGTTCCTGTAACCAGAGACGACTTTAGTGAATCCTTCTCTATCTTTTTGTTTTCTTGCTTGCTTTTGCATTTGAGGGATTTTATTCATTGGATAGTCTCGAAAGAGATACCCATGCTCATGAAACTTTCTACATCGGAAGGGAATATGTTCATAGTCTATTCTTTGCAGCCAGACTTCATACCTAAAGATTAATTTAATTACTTCTGGCAGGGCACCAGAGACGTCTATATATACAAAAAGTCGGGCATAGGTAACATAGTGACCTGTTCTGGTGCCTTCAGAAATTTTCATGTACTCCCCCAACTAGTCTCCTATTACTTTTAAGACTAAATGAGCCCAATAATTAGTTGTTAAGGAGTAGAGGCGTACCCATACTTGAACGCTAGTAAAATCATCTTTTTTGGTGTGAAGTTCTCCCTCGAGAATATCATGTATAAACCGGCTGAATTGTAGAAATAAGGTCCTCCTTCAAATATTTTGTCTCTATCTTATAGGAGGTCAAAGATGACTGTGAAAAATCCTTTGGAGTCCAACTAAATTTTGATCTCCCCTTCGGGCATCCATTTTCGTTGAATCCACCAGTTTAGTGCTCTTTCAATTGGCTAGATGCCCATGAAATTGCATATAACTACATGTTCCTGCATGTATTCTCTGTATTCAGCTACCCCGAGGTCCTAAATTTCTAGTTCTGGGATTTTAATAGCTTTGGGGTTGCAGTTATTCTTAGTCTTTTTCCCCTGATCCTGCGATTTCTCCTGAGATTTTGAAGGATTTACGTTAGCAGGGAAGGGTGAGTCTGCGACCTTGCTTTTTTCTACCCGATTATCCTTGCTTATCCTTTTCACTGTGTCTTCGTTCCTCTTTGGTAACTCATTTTGATGTGGATGTGTCATTTCTTATTTGTTAGAGTTTCCTCCTGGTGGCATACAGAAGGCAGAGCTGGATGAAAACTTTGTAAAGAATGAAGCCTAGTCTAGCGGCCGACCAGAGACCATATCCTTGAAGGAGCGGGCGCCAGGATGTTGTTGCGGATCCGCCATGGCTGGCAGGGCACCGAAGGGTTGAACCAGAGGTGCGAGGGGAGGTCGCGAAGAGCGCTCAAAACCTAACTCATTATTTAGAGTGTTGTGATGTTGATGTTCTATTCTTGATTATTATTTGTTGTAGTTATTATTGCTACAACTCCTGTTATTGAAACTACCATTACTAGAACTCCTATTGTTGCAATTCTTGTCACTGCAACTCCCATTGTTGCATTTCTTCATGAGGAAGCTATTGCAACTCTGCCACAACTCAAAAGTGAAAGAAAAAATTTGTTGCAATTCATACTATTGAAACTCTAGTCTATGATGTTGTAGTTGTATCCTGATGGTTAAAACCCAGATGATGCTCCAATTCCAAGAGAAGGCACATTCAACCCTTTTTGCTACAACCCTTGTGGCTGCAACTCTAACATAAATATGAAAATCATAAAATTTCATAGGTTAGATGCCAACAGAACAATCATATGAGGGTGAGGTCATTGAGGCAATGTGTGCCAAGTGCATTTTCCACCACTTCCATCTCCTTCCATCCCATTCTATCCATATCGAGTTTAGAAACCATTAAGTGGTCATTTCACCTTGCAGTAGTGATAGTGGATAGGAAGGAAATAAGAGGTACCATGGGGAAGAAAGTGATGAAGAGGAGAAAAACAAAAAGTTCTCACCATCAATAAGTATCTTGCTATTAAATAAAAGATAGAGGGTGATGAACCAAATGATCTACTTATAAAAGGTATATAGATAGATCCAACTAAAAATAAAGGTAATACTTGATGTGCCTATTTCTCAGTCACAAAAGGATGTTTGAAGCTTCTTAGGACATGAAGGGTATTGTCCTTGCTTTATTTGAATATTTTTCTCATATAGCTCAACCATTATTTACATTACATAACAAAATTTTTGAGTTTCTATGGACAAATAGTTGTTAGCATGCATTTGAAAGTCTCAAATCCCATGCCCCACAGGCTCCTATATTAAGAGTTCCAAATTGGTCCCTCCCTTTTCACACTTTTACAAATGCGTTGAACATCACCATTGGAGCTATGTTAGGGAAACAAGAAGACAAAAACTATACACAATTTATCTTTTAGTAAAAATCTCTCACTGGAAGAACTAAACTGCATCATAACATAAAAATAATTTCTCTATGTTATACATGCTATTAATAAATTCAAGAATTATATCATAGCTATCCAGATGTTTTGCATACTAACCATGCAGTTATTAAATAGTTAATGAACAAATTGATTACTAATGACAAGGTCACTACATGGTTACTTTTATTACAAGAATTTGATATCACCATCTTAAATAACCTAGGAAAGGATAATGTAGTTGTTGATTTTATTTCGACGATTACATCTAACAAAATTAAACCGCTTGCAAAAGATTCCTTTCCAGATGAACATCTTTTTGTAGTATCAATTAATTCAACATGGTTTGGAAATATTGATAACTATTTCGATGCAAGAAGATTATTGTAACTCATGACCCTGAAGAAACGCCAGAAGATTATTAGAAAAAAAATGAAAGATTCTCATGAATTGATGGTTTTATTTTCTACACGAGGCCTTATCTTATCATCATACGATATGTAAGCGAAGGTGGGGTCTATCAGAAATTGAAGGCATGTCATGATGCTCCGTGCAATGGCTATTTTTTCAACAAGAGGGTGGGGTACAAGGTACTCCACTAGGGGTATTGTCAGCCCACCATCTTGAGGGATGCCAAAGATTATGTCAAAAGGTGCAAAAATTGTCAACATATGGGTAGGACAATATAGCGGGATGAAATGCCATTACAACCACAAATGGTGTTGGATCCCTTTGATAAGTGGGAAATTGATTATGTGGGGCCTATAAACCCCCATTCTCATCAAAACTCCTACATCCTCATTTGCATCAATTATGTGACTAAGTGGATGGAGGCCAAAGCTTTACCAACAACCACAAAACATGCAATTGTGGAATTTCTTCACAAATAACTTTTCACAATATTTGGGATACTGAGAGATAGTTATCGATGGAGGCACTCAATTCACCTCAAGGCTTATTGCATATCTAAATGAAAAGTATAGGATCAAGCATAGGGTGAATACACCATATCATCCATAGGAAAACATACAAGGAGAAGGAACTAATAAAATCCTTGAGGCCATCATCACCAAAAAAGTGACATTGCACCTCAAATATTGGGATGATAGAATCGCTAAAGCTTTAAGGGCCTATATGAAAATTTAGAGAGACATCTTTGGATGCACACCTTATGAAATAGTATATGGAAAGAGGGTACTTCTGTTGATAGAGACATAAATCTAGACATTAAGGATGGAAACACAACTTGGAATGGATCTATCAAAAGCTCAGAAATAAAGACTTCTTCAAATCAACAAACTGGATGTCTTACATTAAGATACACTACATCGGGCTATGATGATACAAAACTAAAGGGAAAAGTGGCATGAAAAATTCATCAAAAAGAAGAAGTTTAAAGAAAGAAATTGGGCTTTGTTATTTTACTCCAAATTCAAAGACTTCACAGGGGAGTTCCAAATTAGATGGCTTAGTCCTTATGAGATTGATACATTCTACGATATTGGATCCATCAAATTGTGAGCCATAGATGACGCTAGGACCCCCCTAATAGCCAACAGACACAAGGTTTTCTTATATCAATGACCCCTATCTACAAAAGCCTCCTTGAGAAAAATCAAAAGTGGATGGCTTGGTAGTGATCTAGAGCTAGTTCAAAAAGGATAAATCCTTGCCGAATAATCCACTTCCACTTTATTTTATTTAAATAAAAATAATAATAATGATAAAGAGAATAAATCCATGTATGAAAAATCCTAGGCACATGCATGGGCACATTCTATGTGAAAGAAAACTCTGTTTGGCGCATGGCACGTTTAAAAAAAAATGAGACACTATGTAATTTTATTGTAGGATTATGACATGATCCTTATTACTTTTTAAATAAGTGACTTCCAAGATATGAAAAGTTGTTGTATGTTCATCTTATATTGTTGATAATTAGTTGTTGTATTTCTTATTGTTGCAACTTCTATTGTTGCAACTCCCATTGTTGCAACTCCCATCACTACAACTCTCATTGTTACAATTCCCAATTTCTACAACTTACATTGCTACAATTCTACCTAAGGTAGCTACTACAACTCTACCTGAACTCAACAACGAAAGAAAATAGTTACTAAAATTCCTACTACTACAACTCCAATCTATGACACTACAATTGTGACATCAATAGTAAAACCCAACGATGATGCTTCAATTCCAAGAAAGACCCACAAGTAACCCCTGTTTGTAGAAATAGTATTGTTATAGCTCCAATGGAAATGTAAAAATTTTAAATGTTCGTGGGCCAACCATGAATGCAACAATCGTATGAGGATGAGGTCACTTAGGTAAGATATGGTGGGTGCATTTTTTTCCAACATTTTGTGTAATAAATAGGTTGCATGTGCCATTTCCTTCCTACTATTACTACTATTTCCATCACCTTGCATTGCATTCTATCCATCTCTAGTTTAGAAACTACCCCTGAAAGTGCTAAGCATCCATTTCCCCTTGTAGTAGTGAAATTTGAGAGGAAGGAAAGAACATGTACCATGGGGGGCTCTCTCATTTGTCATGAACTTCTTAAACGCTACTATTGGAGACTGATGACCATATTCAGGCCATTTTTCAACATGCAAGATGGATGGAGTATGTGTCAAGAATAAATGCATAAAATGATGATGTGGCACTTGAGTTTGATTTCAATTTCAAGACGAACATATATGAGGTTGGTGGGATCGTTATACAGGCGACCAAAGAAATTTTAGCACTTCTCACTAGGCTTCCCCAAATAGTGGAGAGGTGTTATTGTAGGAGAACCTCCAAACCTGATATCATCCAACAATTCTTGGAACCTAGAGAGTTCTTAGTGAAGAAAGGGGTAGGTTTCAACCATCGGTCCTTACCATACCCATGGGGCGATGTAGCTTAGGTAGTGTATAGATACATCACATGTGAAGGGAACTATGACATTGTTTATATCCAACACAGCATACTCCTCCACTATCTCAAGCATGGTCACACCCTCAACATATTATATTTCCTGCTTAGGAATTTACAGAATATGGCAACCTATGCACAAAGGTCAAGCAAAGCTGAAGATGCCATTTCATACCACAACTGCATCAAGTTACTGGAGGAACATGCTTTTAGTATAGTTGGAAGGACATGAGAATATATTTTGCACACACTAGTTGAAACTCCCCCAACGAGTGATGATGCTACAACTCTAGAAACCCTTAAAACTGGAATTGAATGAACTATAGTAAGAGGCTAGATTGCAGTAAGTCCCCTAACAATAGAAACCCACCAATACCTTTTGAGGAAGAAAGGTCGAGCATTGCAACTCCACAAAGGGAAAGTAGCCATGACATTGATGTGGAAATAATAAGTAGCAAGATAGCTACTAGGAGGGTGAGAGGGTTGACCCAAAGAAGGCCACCCACATTCCAAACAAAAGAAGAGCTTGGTATATTCTTGATGTAACTCAAGAAACCCTTGAACCCCTCTTGTTCCACAAGAACTAGTAGGAATAGAAGAAATCACAGAGTAGGAGATAGGGCCTTGTGAAACCCCTATTGCTCCATAAGAACCAGCAAGGGTAGAAGAAGTTGCAGAGGAAGAGGAGGATGAAACCCTTGTTGAACTAGCAAGTAAAGATGACCTAGGATTTGGAGAAATGCAAACAAGTTCCCTTGCTACCCTACAAGAACTAGCGAGGAGAAAGCTTGGAGAAGGGTTTGTTTCCTTATTTGAGGTATACTTTGAAGATGAGGATGTCACTATATAAACAATTGTTTCCACTCCTAAGGGGACAGTTGTCACCACTCCTAAGGAAATCAGTGCTGCTACTCCTGAGTAAACAATTGTTGCTACTCCTAGGAAGCATAAAAATGTAAAAACTTTGCACTCCTTGCCTTTGTATGCATCACTCATTCTATAAATCAAAATAATCATAATCGAAAATAAGAAAATGCAAACAACCAAAAAAATGATGATGAAGAAGTTAAATGAGGTGAAATATTTTGAAGAGTTAGAATATCTAGCCCAAGCAACAAATTCTCTTATTGTCGGGGAACCCATTGAACAAGAAAAGGAGACAACTCAAGATGGAGAAAGAGAAAGGAAATATGTGGCAAGTCAAGTCACAATTATTACACGTGCCACTACTAATGAAATCTCCTATTAGAAATATAAACCAAGACAAGTTAAGACAAAGAGATACAACTTGACATCCCTAAGAGGTGGGTGAAGGCACAAGAAGATAAGTGGAAACAATTGATGGATTCCAAAGAAAGAGGAATGATGCCACTGAAGGAGCATCAAAATATTGTTAAGGGGATGAAAGAAGAGTAGGTAGAGACAACAAAGATATACAAGATGAAATGGGAGGCAGAGAACGAGGAAAGAAAAGAGGTGATCTACTAGAACTCAAAATCAATAGGTTGGAGCTTAAAATATTCAATCAAGCACGTTGATGGAAGCAACCCTCAGCTACAGTCGGCCTTCTCCTCAATAAAAAATGTTCTTGCATGAGAAATTTCTATTGTTCAAGAGCAATGCACTTATGACTGGTAAACCTTTAGAGATCACTAGTCCACTTACGTTTCTTATGGCATACTCCCCAAGAAAAAGAATCATCTTTGTGAATTATATCAGCATAATGTTTTGCTCTTTAAAGACAGAGTTTGGAACCCCAATCATAATGTGGGGTACATTTAGTTAATAGCTTTTACTTCCTTTGTGACTAACTAAGTTGATTGGGTTGTAGCCTACAAGGTTGCAGAAAACAATCTTAAGAGAAACCTATGGATAAGAGGAGAACAGTCCATACCTCTAGTCATTTAGAACCATAGGAGCCAGATTTATTCTTCCCCAAAGGCAAAGTTTGCAACAGAAGCTAAGCAAGAGGCCATTAAACATTGCATGGGCCAAATTAGTACACTTGAGAAATCTGCCAAAAAGGGATACGGGGAAAGATGGAAGCAAGCAAGGGAGAGAATAAAACAAAGAGAAAAATTCAGCCTAGCATTTTTTAAGTTGTTTTGGAAAGAGTGCAGAAATATGTTAGTTGCCTGAAGGAATGTGGGAACAATTAAATTGGGCTAAACTTCCACTATCCCATGATACGGTTCTCACATGCCTTGCAGCAGATAGTATAAGTTGACCAAACAAAAATAAGTTTCTTGCTAGGAAGCCATACAGGAAAGGGGAGAATACCTTCCCCACATGAAGCAGGTACGAAGATTTCAACATCAATATCATGGGAGTTATGTTCTCTTTAACTCTGAGTGATCGCTCCTCGCATAGGGGACATGCAACAATTTTGCTCCTGGGAGATGATGGGCGCCCAAGGAGGCCCATCACCAGCCCACAAATGAACGATCATGAAAATGACATTTGCTTTCTGCACCCGTGATACCAAAACCGCTTATCAGAAGAATATGTTAAGAATATTTATAAATGTAAAGTGAAGCCAACAAAGCAATAAGATGAAGATGGTCCGGATGAAAAGTGCACGCAAGGCGTATCAGCCAGCGAAGTCGGACTTAATTTGGATTTCTGGTAGCATTTTTGGCAGAGTTATATTCTACAAAAAGTCAAATCGTCCACGGCTTTCTTAGAAGCAGTGGAAAGTTTCTAAAATCAATTGGAGTAGTCTAAGTATTAGAATTTTTTTATTCATGAACTTAAGTTTTTTAAAATGTATAAATAAATCCAATTCGTGAAAAACTTTGAGACACTCAATTTATGCAGTGAAACTTAAGACTAAATCAACTTGCTTGCTTCCTAAACATTCGTGAAGTGTACGAAATTTGCTGTCACCGTGGATAGATCCAAGGGCAACGATAATAGTGAAAAACACGCGAAGAACAATTGAACTTTTAGCTATGCCGTGCTATACACAAATAACTCAGATTCTGCGTGCAGTGATAGTATTTTAAAATCAACTCGATTGGTTCATAAAATCTCCATAAAGTGTCCGGAAATTATTGTCATCTTTGTAAAATCCAAAGGCAGGGTTCATGATTATTGAACTTTGAACCATGCCCTAGGAGAATCAAAAGTGTGTGGAATAATGGAAGTATTGTCACCGTTTTAAATCCAAAGGCGATGACAATGATGAAGCAGCATTGCAAGAAGGATAATTGTTAACTTTTAACTGTGCCTTCGGAAGAATCTAAGTTACTCTCAAATTAGGTAGTCTCGAGACTCCAAAAAAAATTCAAATCTATGCCCTAGGAGAATCAAAAGTGTGTGGAATAATGGAAGTATTGTCACCGTTTTAAATCCAAAGGCGATGACAATGATGAAGCAGCATTGCAGAAAGGATAATTCTTAACTTTTAAGTTTGTCCTAGGAAGAATCCAACTTACTCTCAAATTAGGTAGTTTTGAGACTCCAAAAAAATTCAAATCTATGCCCTAGGAGAATCAAAAGTGTGTGGAATAATGGAAGTATTGTCACCGTTTTAAATCCAAAGGCGATGACAATGATGAAGCAGCATTGCAAGAAGGATAATTGTTAACTTTTCACTGTACCTCAGGAAGAATCTAAGTTACTCTCAAATTAGATAGTTTTGAAACTCCAAAAAAAATTCAAATTTGTGCCCTAGGAGAATAAAAAATGTGTGGAATAATGGAAGTATTGTCACCGTTTTAAATCCAAAGGCGATGACAATGATGAAGCAGCATTGCAAGAAGGATAATTGTTAACTTTTAACTGTGCCTTAGGAAGAATCTAAGTTAATCTCAAATTAGGTGGTTTTGAGACTCCAAAAAAATTCAAATCTTTGTTAAAGACACTACATACAAAAGAATGTAAATAGAGGTTAAACTTATTTGTACATTGCATTATCTTATTAGTAATTAAATTTGTTAGAATGCAGAGGAGAGGAAGTGATTTATAACATGGTTTAGAAATGAAAATAAACTTAGAAACTATGTCGCAAGGTTCGTCGAACTTTAATGTTGAGGTTCGAATTTTGGTGAATCTTAAAAAAAAATTGCGGTTCGGCAAACCTCGTCGAACCTCATAACCATTGACTGTCCATAGATCAAAACTCATAACTTATGTCACAACTCAACCTTATAGTTTATCAGTGTGGTTTCCATGTCGATGATAGCATGTTTTTTGTTTAATGATCTTGATTTCTTATTATTTTATCCTATAATTCATTATATATATATATATATATATATCGAGATCGAGATCGAGAGAGAGAGAGAGAGAGAGAGAGAAACCTAATGGCAAACCTCATCAATAAATTTGAACTTAAACCAAACCTAATCATTGTTGAACCAGAACCCGAACGCGAACCATGTGACATTGTTTAGAAGTGATGTAAATGAAATTTGTATTTATAAGAAATTGAATTTGTCAGACCAACCATTAACTCCTCAGGCAAAATTGATTCGTATATCTTATTCCTTCAGGTAGGTCTTCATTATATACATGAGGGAAATACTATTCACTTCATCTCCCGATCACTGTTCATATTACTTATTTATTTATTTACATTATATTCACCCAATCCTGATGATTAGGTGTCAACATTCCCCCCTTAATCTGAAGGAATGTTGGTGAGTCCAAGCATCATTCTGAATCGTTCAAGCTTTTCTCTTCCAAGTGCTTTGGTGAAGATGTCTGCAATTTTCTCATTAGTGGAACAATGACGGAGATGGATTGTGTTGGCCTCAACATGATGTCGAATCAGATGATATTTAGTATTGATGTGCTTCATTCGATCATGGAACTTTGGGTTCTTGGCCAACTTTATTGCAGAGGTATTGTCAATCATGAGTGGAGTTGACTGTACTTATTTTACCTACAAATATTCAAGAATTTTCCTAAGCCACACAATTTCTTTTGTTGCTTCAGCTACTGCCACATATTCTGCTTCTGTTGTGGAATCTGTTGGAACTGATTGTTTGTGTGATCTCCAGGAGATAGCTCCTAATCCAAGACTCATAGCATATCCTAAAGTAGATACCCCAGTTTCTTTGTCTCCATAAAAGTCTGAATCAGAGTATCCAATCAAGCTGAAGTAGTCCACCTGTGTATATTTGATTCCAAAGTCTTGAGTTCCCTTCAAGTACCTTAGAACTCTTTTTGCAGCAGACCAATGTCCCTCACAAGGCTTTTGCATAAACCTGAAGAGGATTCCAACAGCAAACGAAATGTCTAGTCTGGTAGTAGTTAGGTAGTTAAGACTTCCTACAAGCTGTCTGTACTTTGTTGCATCCTCAAATTCTTTTCCTTCAATAGATGTGAGATTTAAGTTTTGTTCCATTGGAGTAGTAAGAGGATTGCATTCTGTTATGCCAAACCTGTTCAACAGATCTCCAATGTATTTCTTTTGAGAACGAAATATGGACTTCGGATGTTGGGTTACTTCAATACCAAGATAGTAATGAACATAGCCCAAATCAGTGAGTTCAAAGTTTTTACCCAATTCCTTCTTTATGGATGCAATGTAGCTTTCATTGTTCACTGTCACTAAAAGATCATCTACATATACCACAAGATATACAACTGTCTTGCCAACTTTCTTGACAAATAAAGTTGCATCATCAAGATCATAATGTTTGAAATTGAGTTTCAGAAGATGCTCAGTTAGTTTTTCATACCAGGCTCGCGGTGCTTGTTTGAGGCCATACAAGGACTTCACCAGTTTGCATACTTTATGTTCTTGTTCTTTCATAGTAAATCCTTCAAGATGGGACATAAAAACATTCTCTTTTAGATCTCCATTCAAGAAAGCAGTTTTTACATCCATTTGATGGACTTTCCAACCATTCTGAGCTGCTAAGGCAAAGAGTGTCTGGATGGTAGCCCATTTTGCTATGTGGGAAAAAGTCTCGTCATAATCGACCCCTTCCTTTTGTGAAAAACATTTTGCCACAAGCCTAGCTTTGTGCTTGTCAAGTGAGGCATCAGCTTTATACTTGTTCTTGTAGACCCACTTGCAGTCAATTGGTTTGGTTCCTAATGGAGGATCAACCAGCTTCCAAGTGCCATTCTTTATGAGGGAATCATACTCCTTTTGCATCGCTTCTTTCCATTCATCATGAGAAGCAGCTTCTTTGAAGGAAGTTGGTTCAAAATCTATAGACAAGTTCAATTCACAATCATAAGAAACATCCATATCAACAGGTGAATTAGAGTCATCCACATCACCTCCAATTTGCTGGTTTGAATTTCTAGTTCCTATCTTTCCAACCTCATCAAGATGAACACTTTCAAGTGTCTTTGTCATCCACTTTGGGGGACCTCTCTCAGATGGTCCAGGCTGCTCTGTTGATTGAGTTGGGACAGAATCGAGATTAAGTCTCCTAATTTTATCAATCACATCACTTAAAGCATCATCTGTTGTTGGATTTTCATGCGGGGGAGAGTGTTCTTCAAAAGAAGATTCCACATGTTGATCTAGTATAGGAATCCCCCCTTCAAGATGTGGAATCTAATTATCAAATTCTTGAAATGATTTTTCTTTTGAGAATCTATCCAAGAAATCAAGTTGCCGCTCAACAACATTGTCAGTTTTGGATGATTCAAGAAAAATTACATCTCTAGATACAACAAAATTTTTATTTACTTCATCATAGAGACGGTATGCTTTGGAGGTGTTTGAATACCCCAGGAAGATACAATTACGACTTCTAGCACCAAATTTGTTTCTATGTACCTTTGGTATCAAGGCATAACAGGTGGAACTAAAGACCTGAGATGCTTTACCGAAGGAACATGTCCATACCACATTTCATATGGAGTCTTGTTTCTAATAGCATTAGATGGACTTCTATTCTTTATATATGCAGCACATAGAACAGCATCAGCCCAAAACATTATCTTTACATTTTTGAAGAAGAGCATGGATCGTACCATATTTAAGATTGTCTTATTCATTCTTTCAGCTACACCATTCTGTTGGGGATTATAAGGCATAGTTGTTTGATGTTTGATCCAATGTTGGCGAAGATAGTTTTCAAATTCATTTGATGTGTATTCTTTTCCATTATCAGTGCGAATAGACCCAATATGAGATTGTTCATCATTTTCAATCCATTTATGAAAATTCTTCAATGTTTGAAAAGCATCAGATTTGTTCTTCAATAAATAAACCCAACATCTTCTGGTGTAGTCATCAATAAATGTCATGATATATTTATTTCCATTTGCAGAAGGAACATGCATTGGACCACATAAATCTGGATGAATGAGTTCAAGTTTTCTATGTGCTCTTGAATGTGAATCATGAAAAGACTATTTGCTATGCTTTCCTAGAATACAAGCATCACATTGCTTAAATTTCCTAGGAATTGTAGGCAAACCAGCAACACCATTTTTCTTCAACAAGTGGAGGTTGTCATAGTTCAAATGTCCAAATCTAGCATGCCATAATAAACTTGATGGAAGTGTACCTTCTTCATGATGAGAATTGTATGAGAAATGTTGTGCACAAGCAGAGGTTCCTTGCAGCTTGAGAAACCTTTCTTCTTCTATTCCCCTCATGACAAGTGAGTGGTGAGATTCTTTTCTTACCTCAAGCTTGCCATCAAACATATGAATGGAGTGACCTTGCTAGCAGATGTGGACCAAGGACAACAAGTTTCTCTTGAGCTTTGCGAAATATAGAACATGATGCAGAAGAAAGTCTGGAAGACCAGGTAGTTTAAGCCTGATTGTACCAAGCCCCGATGGCTTGATTTTTGATTGGTCTGCAAAGTATACTGCTCCATCAACATTGTCAGTAAATTCTTCAAAAAAATCTTTTCTGTGAGTCATGTGGTAGGTTGCTCCTGAATCAAGCAACTAATCATTTTTCCAAGAAGCAAGTGAAGCATTAAATAAATCTTCATTTACTCCAATATTACATTGTGCCACAACATAGTGAGCGAATTCAGGTGCTTTACCTTTGTCTGTATCATCAATTTTACCTTTATGTTGGTTACTTTGTTGCTCAATTTTTTCCCGTGGTAACTTGCATGTAGAGGCATCATGTGATCCATTTCTTTTGCAGCGTATGCAGTGCAAATCTGCCTTTTCTCCTTGAGAGTGTTTGCCCCCCCTACCTCTGAAATATCTTCCTCTTCCTCTTCAACCACCTCTTCCTCTAGAAGAATCTTGATCAGGATGATTTTTTTTATGAGCAAGGCACACAACCTCTTCAGAAGATTCAGGGGTTGTCTTCTTTCCAAAAGATTTCTCTCTTTCAGCAAACTTTTTCACAAGAGAGTCAAAGGTGACACCTTTGAGATTTCCATTTGTTTGCAATGACTCAAGATAATTGGAGTAAGTAGGATAAAGCGCCTTGAGAAAAGCGATAAGAGGAATATCCAATTCAACCTTAGTGGATTTGATATCATGCATTATAGACTTTACTTCAGATGCAAGAGCAAGAGGATCATTATTTTGTAGTTCAAGAGTGAAGAGTTTAATCATGAGTTGAAGAACTTCAAGTGCAGAATGTGAGTCATATAGTTCTTTCAGCTTTTGTAAGGCTTCAAAGGCAGTTGAGAATGGAAAAATATGGCGACTCACCTCTTCATTTACAGATGCTGCGACTAATGCATAAGCTTTGTTGTTCTTGTTTTCCCAAATGACGAGCTCTTTGTCTAAGGTAGGTTGTTCTGGTTCATTGTCTCCATCTCTGACACACACTCCTTTCCACAACTCATTGAAAATGAGGGTGTGTTTTATCATCCGAGACCACTCAGGATAGTTCTCCTTGCCAGTGAGAACTATTCCCACAATAGATATGATTGAATGCATACTGTAAAAAAATACTTATGTTGCAAAACTTTTACTCTTAATGGAAAAAAATATAATTCTGATATTTCTAGATAGCAAATTCAACTCGATAGCAAATGTCAATACCCAAGGCTGTAAATATGCAAATCTGTGCAATGCATTCAACACTTCATGCCACAGTGCTTTGACCCACGACCTAGTTTTTAGAAAACTCTATTCAACACATGACATTCGACACATTTTACATGCCAAAAAAAACTTCAACACATACAGATGCAAGAGCAAGTATTTTTTATCTTCTCCTATATTTTATTTCATGCTTCTTCTGAATCTCACCAGTAGCATCCATGTGCTGCACATATATCCATTTAGTTTTTTTTTTGAAAATATATATATCTCTCGATACAATGTATCTGGTAAAGATGAACATCAACAATACCCGCGGAGTTTGCGACTATAAGATTCCGTGCCAGAGCAGTGAAAGAGTCCCAAACCTGTTTGATGGACATACAGTACAAACTGTCGAAAAAAAACTATCTGGATTCAGGGCAAGTACGTAAGAGCTACCCACACCGCAGATTCATATAATACCAAAAAACTTCACCACAACATTAAAATACGTCAGGCCAATGTTAAAAAAACTTTATCACAACGTTAAAAACTTCAGGCTAGCGTTAAAAAAACTTTAGCACAGCGTTTAAAAACTTCAGCACATGTAAAATGTCAGGGTAGCTTTTCATGTATAATAACAAAAATCGTACCCAGCTTCCTTGTAATCAAACGAGCATCCAAAACTTGAAACAATGGGCTGAATGGTTCGTTCTATGCAAAGAAACAATTCAAACATTATGCTATTGCTTTTTCCAACAGTGCATTAGACAGTGGCAATGATCATGGAGGGGACAGAGAGCAGTAGACAGTGGACAGAAAGCAGTAGGCAGTGGACTGAGAGCAGTAGGCAGTGGATAGAGAGCAGTAGGCAGAAGGGAGTTACAACTATTTTGGGAGCTGGCTCTGATACCATGTCAAACCAAGCAGTAACTCCTCAAGCAAAATTGATTCGTATATCTTATTCCTTCAGGTAGGTCTTCATTATATACATGAGGGAGAGACTATTCACTTCATCTCCCGATGACTGTTCATATTACTTATTTATTTATTTACATTATATTCACCCAATCCTGATGATTAGGTGTTAAAATTATTATAAAAATAAATAAATCTATATTATAAAATAAGAAAAGGTAGAATACAAAATAATTTTAGGCTTGAATAGGAAAAAATATTTTTTAAGTAATAATATTTTTCTAATAGATAATTCAAAATATTATTAGTTATAAATAATTAAATTTTAATTATATTGCAGAAAAATTATCTAATTTTTTATTTTTTTTATTAATATATTAATATATAAAATCATTAAAATTAATAATACAAAATCTTTTTTAACATTTTGAAAAAAATTGCTCTCCCATGCTGTGAGCTCTTCCTGAGATCGCCCCCCATCTCTCACTCTATGTGTTCCCTCCATGGCCCCTCCGAAGTCTGATTTGGAGGGGGCTTGCCCTGATACTGTGCCCCCTCTGATGATGCTGCTGTGGCTTTTGACAACCTCATCTCCTCCCCGGGCCCTCCTCCTGATCAACATATTGTTTCAAGGTTTATCAAGAAGCTTGAAGACATTCTATAAATAATTCTTCCTCCCTTGCTTCCCAAGAAAGTTGTTATTTTTCTATATGAAAAGGGATTGGTTGGATAGTTTATCAGTTTATGGCCCTCTCCAAAAATAGTGCAAAAATGTGTTGAAAGGAACTGGTCCACTTCCACTCAAGGAAAAATCTCCATTTGTTTTTGTGGAAGAGGTTACTTGACCTTTTATTTTGAGTCACGAGAAGACATAGATCTCATCTTCAGAAATGAAACCTACTTCATGGACTCCAAAGGCCTATATCTAAATAAATGGACTCCGGGTTTTGATCTTGAGCTTGAGGTCCCCAATGCAGATCTTGTATGAGTTCGCCTCCCTCACCTTCCTCTTCGTTGTTGGGGCAATGAATCAGTCAAAGCAATAGGCAATGCATTTGGGAAATACATAGACTGAAGTGAACCAAAAGAGAACATGCAGGCTTGTGCTCAAATTTGTATTGAAGTCGACTTGGGAAAGAGACTACCTGAAGCAGTGAAAATGAAGGTGCATGATTGGACCCACATTAACAACTCGATTATGAACAACTTCCTTTCAAATGCAGGGTATGTCATGAATATGGCCATTTTGAAAATAGATGCCCAAAGAAGGAAATAAAAGAAACTAACAACTCTCAAGACCACAATGGGAACTAGTTCAAAACAAAAATATCTATCAAAGCCCTCAAATCCTTCTACTCCTTCCTCTTCAACCCCTCCCTCTTGAAATTCTCCTCTTCCCTCCTCTTCTCTCTACCTCCCTCTTGACTCCAATTCCTTTGCATCTCTTGATCATGAAAGAGATGAACCTCTCCCTCTACTCCTCCTCTCCCATCCCCCCTTCCCCCTCTCCTTCCTCTCCCCTCTTCCCAAGCTTCCTCCCTTAGTCCCCTCCCTCCTCCTCCTAATATAATTCTAACTAGAAACCAGTCAAAAGAATCCCTCTTCCTCACTGACAGTCATAAGAGGTATGGTAGGAAAACAAAAAAGGAGATAAGGGACAAAGCAACATTGATGGAAATGGCCATGGGAATGCAACAACCAATTGAAACATACATAGAAAAAAGCACTAGAAACAAGGAAAAAATAAACTAGAATGTGAGAGAAAAATGCCTCTTTGCTGCATCAATTAATAAATAATGAATATGGTCTCCTAGAATTGCAGAGGCCTCGAGCACATCTCAAAGTTCAATATGGAAAAAGAAATTATAAAATTTGAATCCTCAGACTTCTTTCTATTGCATGATACCAAATCCTTAGAACAAGAGATGATCCAAATAATCCAAAGAATAAATAATTTTGCAGGAACAACAATAAAAGCAACTGGTGCTTCAGAAGGAATATGCACATTGTGGAATCACTCCACTTGGAGCTAACATATTAGCATAAATAAGCGCACTGGTTCAAAACAAAATTTAGAAAAAATATTATTGGTTATTAAATCCTCCTTTTCAATATTTATTCTCCTTCTCATTTTAGGGACAAAGAATAGTGCTAGAATTCCTTGGCTAAATGCATGGGGAAGGAAAATTGCAAAAAATACATTATGTGTGGAGATCTCAATTTTGATCTTGAATGCTTATGAAAAAAGTCGTGATAATTTTCAATTACACCCTTCAGAGAGAAGTTAGAGCTCATCATGGAAGTAAATAATTTAATGGATATTTAGCCCATAAATGGGAAGTATGCCTAGAGTAATAAAAGGTTAGGACCGGGAAATATAAAGGAACAATTGGATATATTTTTAATCCACGACAACATCACTTTAAATTTCAATTCAGTGACCTCAAAGATAATCCCATCAACAGCTTTAGATCATAAGCCTATTGCCATAAAATTTGGGGAAAGCGAAAATTTTGGCCCTCTTCCTTTTTGCTACAATCCCCTTTGGATAAGCTCTGAAAATGTTAGAACCATGGTTGCAAGAGCTTGGAAACAAAGCAATAAAAGAACAGGAAAACAATGATGCCAAAGCAATAAGTTGAACACGACCTTAATCAGACCTCTACTAGCCATGACAGGAATTTCGTCTAACATATCATCAACATGTAACCTACAGGTGTAGACAACATAATTAAGTGTGGGGATCTCGTACTTATCTGAGAATCACTATGAACCATTTTTCCCTCATGCAATTTATTGCATTATCATCTATTAGACCATAGATACATTATCCATTCATTTAAAAGGAAAAATATGCTGAGAGCCATACATAGCTATTGTATTAAAGCGTACATATAACCAGCATAATAGGAACAAAAATATCATAAACATATCATCCATAAAATCCACATATACCTCAATACATTAACACATGAAAATTAAGGGAATGAATTTCTCATTAATGAATGCAATAAACCAAAAGGATATGGGACTACCACGTTTTACCCAACCATAGAATGGCTGACCCAAATCTCTCTTCAGCCATAATTCACCCACATGTCATATTCTAAGCATGAATGTGGGACTCAAACCAAAAGAACCAACCAGGTCATACTGAGGCTAAACCACCTCACCCTCATAAATAAAAACTAGGCTTTATTGTAATCCGTCATGGATCACTAGCCAAACACAGTGAACACATCATAACATGCTTTAACGTGATCTCCACCTAATCACTAGGCCAAACAAGGATGGATGCCACCGGATTTCCCCAACTACACCGTGAGGAATTTTCCTCCTTCCTAGTCTCTCAGGCTTTATCGCAATCCAAAACTAGATCACTAGGCCCTACACCAAGAATCCATACAGAATCACTAGGCCCTAAATTGAGGCTCACTCTCCAGGATTTACTGCATATCCCAAACCTAGGATTACTAGGCCCAATAGAGGGAAAAACACCTCTAGACTTTACTGTATATCCCACCATTTATTGACAAGGATTCCTAGGCCATCTGAGGCAACACAATCCTGGATTTACCACAACCCACAGTCTAGCTCAGGGATCACTAGGCCTATAGATTTACTGTGATCCACATTATAATACAGGGATCATTAAGCCATGTGCTCTATCATTTTGGAGATCCACCTCACTCAGCTTTGAATCCATCTGGCAATCCAACTCAACCAAAACATGAGAAATCTATCACACCATGGCTATCCAGAATTGGCGAGGGTAGGATGAAAATATTGTTACACCTGGCAAAACCCATGCCATAACAACAAAAGAACCACATGCAATACCTTGCATGCTAAATCTAGCGAGGAAAACACACATGCAAATCGATACCTGCAAAGCATCATGATGTAGCTACTTGATCTTTCTCTTCCTTGCTTGATCTTTTACTTCCTCTTGCCTTCTTTTCCTTTCTTGATCCCATGCATAAACATAGTAAAAACCTGAGCCAAGAGCTTACACTGACTAAGATCTTGCCCACTAATCCTCAGAAGCCTTTTTATGAATTAGGCCTCTATTTTATTCATTTGCCAGCATTTTCCTTCAATTTCCTCCTCACATGCAACCTGTGACCTTTCACTTCCTTTTCTCGTAATTTCCATTATTTTTATAAATAAATGTGCTAAAAATGCCATTTTCCTTTCCAAAGCCTCAGTCATTTCCTTTGTCACTTTCCTTAGCCATAATAAATTGCAATTAACACCCATTAGGATGTTTCCCCCACCCCATCAACTTGGAATATGTATCCCATAAACCGTGGTTATTGTTTTAAAAGTGCCAAAAATGCCATTTTCCTTAGTCATTTCCTTTGCCACTTTCCTTAGCCATAATAAACCACAATTAACACCAATTAGGATGTTTCCCCCACCATTCAGCTTGGAATACGTGTCCCATAAACTCTCTCTAGTTCATGAAACATTTAAAAAAAAATACGAGACACTATGCAATTTTATTTTATGATTATGAAGTGATCCTTATCACTTTTTAAATAAGTGACTTCCGAGATATGAAAATTGGTTGTATGTTGATCTTCTATTGTTTATCATTAGTTGTTGTATTTCTTATTGTTGCAACTTCTAATGTTTCAACTCCCATCACTACATCTCTCGTTGTTACAACTCCCAATTGTTGCAACTTATGCTGCTACAATTCTACCTGAGGCAGCTGCTACAAATCTGCCCGAACTCAATAGTGAAAGAACATAGTTACTGAAATTCCTACTACTACAACTCCAGTCTATGACAAGGCAATTGTGATGTCAATAGTAAAACCCAACAATGATGCTATAATTCCAAGTGAGACCCACAATTAACCCCTGTTTCTACAAATAGTATGGTTATAGCTCCAATGGAAATGTGAAAATCATAAATGTTCATGGGCCAACCACCAACGTGACAATCATATGAGGATGAGGTCACTGAGGTAAGATATGGTGGGTGAATTTTTTTCCAACATTTTGTGTAATGAATAGGTTGTAAATGGCATTTCCTTCCTATTATTACTACTATTTCCATCACCCTACATTGCATTCTATCCATCTCCAGTTTAGAAACTACCCTTGAAACCGCTAGGAAACCATTTCCCCTTACAATAGTGACAGTTCAGAGGAAGGAAAGAACAGGTACCAAGGGGGCCTCTCTCATTTCTCAAGACCTTCTTAAATACTACTATTGGAGACTTATGACCATATTCAGGCCATTGTTCAACATGCAATATGGATAGAGTATGTGCAAAAAATAAATGGATACAATGATGATGTGGCACTTGAGTTTTCTTTGAATTTCAAGACGAACAGATATGAGGTTGGTGGGATGGTTATACAGGTGATTAAGGAAATTTTAGCACTTCTCACTAGGCTTCCCCTGATAGTGGGGAGGTGGTATTATAGGAGAGTCTCCAAACCTAATATCATCCAACAATTCTTGGAACCTAGAGAGGTCTTAGCAAAGAAAGGGGTAGGTTTCAACCATTAGTCCCTACCATACCCATAGGGTGATGTAGCTTATGTAGTGTAGAGATACATCATGTGTGAAAGGAGTTATGGAATTGTTTATCTCCGACACCTCATACTCCTCCACTATCTAAATCATGATCACACCCTCAAAATATTATATTTCATGCTCAATATTTTACAAAATATCACAACTTAAACACAAAGGTCAAGAAAAGCTCAAGATGCCATTTTTAACCACAACCGCATCAAGTTACTAATGGAACATGATTTTAGTATAGTGGAAGGACATGAGAAGAGCTTTTGTAGGCATTTGTTGAAACTACACCACGGAGTGATGATGCTACCACTATAGAAACCCCTGAAACTGGAAATGAAGGAATTGTAGTAAGAGGTTAGATTGCAGTAACTCCCCTAACCATAGAATACCCACCAATACTTTTTGAGGAAGAAAGGTTGAGCATTGAAACTCCACAAAGGGAAAGTAGCCATTTCAATGATGTGGGAATAATAAGTAGCAATCTAGCTACGATGAGGATGAGTGATCTAGGTGGATCTTCAGAAAAGTACCAGTGGCATGGTAAAGGGATTTAAACTCAAAGTGGAAGAATCTAGATAAACTTAGCATTGGATCAAAATGCTTGTCATCCTTAGTCCAATAGTGTGAACGAAACTCAAATATGCATCCAGATGACAAAGTTAGAGCAAGTCAAAGTTTGTGTTTGACTTGTTCAGGTGGCAAGAGAAGATGACATGGAAAAGTTTCTGTGAATGAGGGAGCGCCACGTGGCAGATTGCCACTAGGCCACGCATATCGCATATCGGTGGAAGAGGAAGAAGCATCTTAAAAATCAGCGGAAACGGGGTCTTGGCTATGATTGTGATATCACATATCACAAGATGGAGGAGGAACAAAAAGGTTAAGAATTGGCCCTGACAAAGAACTGGTTGTGATGTGGTATTATCGCATATCGCAATCATAGAACAGGGATGGTGTTACAAAAGGCCCAGGCGAAAAGCCCCAATTGAGATTTCGCGATAGGCATCGATTGTGATATTGCGATGGGGGGCCGGAACCGAAATTTTATATATTTTGATTTATAAATCTCGGTGGGTCCACATATCACAGAGCACTAGAGATGGGTAGATATGCCAACGGGTTCCATGCAGGTTGCAATTTGCGGGGAGGATCCGGATGTGATATTTTGTATGGTGTGTTCTATAAATCAGTGGGTCTGTATATCTTAGGATGCTTGTGTCTTGGCTTGGATTTTCCGCTGATAATTTGTAAACGAATAAAAACATGTCATTGGGACTCATGTGCAATTCAGATGGGTTTGCCTTGTTGGAAAGGGGCTTCACTATTGTGGTAAGGCTGTTGTCATGAATCCTTCTGACTTGATTTTGCCTGCTAACTTGGGTTCTTATGTTAGAACTGCCCTGATTTTCAGGGATGATGCCATTCTTATATATACAACTTTTTGTGTCGATAGAAAGTGGAGAGGATTGGCTGAATACTCAGAATCTATTGAACACAACAAACCCTGACCTTGGTAGCAGTTTCACTAGGAGTTCAATGGTATTGTCTGTTTCTAAAGTTGGGCTCCCCGTTCTTTACCCATCTTTCAGCTTGGAGGTATAAGCATTGTAATTGCTTGTTTTTTGTAATTTTATCTCTTTTATGCCACTAATTGAATGAAGGCCTCCCCACTATTAAGCAAGGCCTGAAGACATAGTCCAAATTGGACAAACTTCATAATCAAATCATCGTGTCATGGTTTTTTATTTCTTCTAATTATTTCCACATTGTTTACGTGCTTTTAAGTTCCATGGTTAATTAACTATGTTATCTGTAATTCTGATGCATCTGTAAGTAAAAGATCTTGGATCAAGTTTGGTATCAGAGCAGGTCTTTGTAGATGCAAATTGAATGAGTTTATGCTAACCTGGAACAAGCTACGAAAAGGAGAAGGAATGCTTAATTCCTTTGATCTGGAAGCAGGATGTGCATAGCAAAGAAGAAACATGGCCAATGAAGAATCTTGTTGGGAAGAGGAATGGAATTTCTGAAAGGCATTCTACAATATGGCAGAGAAAGTGGATAAATTATTTTAAGAGTACAAGAAGGCCCTCCAGCACAAGAAGAAAGATACAGATGATCGTGGATCGACACATCAAGGAGATGGTGGAGAAGATCCCCTTCCCTCTCCTTCTTCAAGTGATAGTTCTCATCACTCCAATCGTGACTCTAGACACACATTGAAGAAATCTTTCCTTAAACTAGATGTAAAGTTTGACTTGCCTATGTATGTTGAAGAGTGTAATGCAGAAAATCTCAACAATTGGATTAGGCAGATTGAGCTCTATTGTCAGATCCAACAAATCGAAGAAGATGAGGAAAAGTTCCAGTTGGAATCCCTTTAACTGGGTGGCACTGCTCTCATTTTGTGGGATAATAGATTGCAAGGCAACAAAAAAATGGGTAACCTTCTTTCCTCATGATCAAATTTTATTTCTGCATTGAAGAATCAGTTTTACCCTCTAGGATATAAACAAAAAACATTAATGGAATGGCAACATCTAAGGCAAAGCAAGGGTCAAAATGTGCAAAAATTCACTGAAGAATTTAGGAAACAAGCATTGAATTTGAGCATTCCATTAGATTCACTAGAGATTGTAACTAAATATATCAGTTCTTTGCATAGTTACATAAGGCATTCATTATTATTGTTTGAGCCTGCTACTATCGATGAGGCCAGTGTGAAGGCCATGTATCTTGAGAGAAGGGGGATGCATGAACAAAATGACCACCCAAAAAGAGCCGCAAAAACCAAGAGAAGGGGAGAAAATCCCTCTTGTACACATTGTGAGAAAAAGGGACAGACGAAGAGAATTGCTGGAAACTGCACCGTCGGCTGAGGCCTAGGGGGAATGATGGAAGGGAGAGGAAAAAGACAACTACCACCCTACAAAAGGATCATGAGTCTAAATCAGAGGAAGATGAGAAGGTAACAATTGCGGGATTTAACCAAGGTTGACTAATCAACTTGGGGTCAGATTTGTTGGGTTGTGTTATAAAAGTTTGGTTTTGGACCCTATGTTAGGATGGGAGGACCCTCTATGGTTTTGTGCATGATTTTCACACACGTTTTTGGACTCAATGGTTTTTCAGTCCATGGTATTGGACGCGATGGTTTTTTTTCCATGGTATTGGATGCTTCAGCATGAATAAATATGTATTATAACATTGAAAGGAATACAATGAAAAATCAAGCTGGTAGTCCCGGTTTTGGGATCCAGGGGAAAATCTCTATGTATATGTGTTTTATGTGTTATGCTCTCGCATTATTTATTTTATGTGTTTTAGAATTCATATGCAGGCAATTTCTGTACGGGGTTAAAACTTACATTTAGTATCAGAGCTGTTTTGGCTTCAAGGGGACGCCTTTGTTGCTGAGGGGTTTCGCTCAGGCCTGTGGTAGACCTTGTTCAGTGGGAGATCTGTGAGATCAATTCTATTGGTGAAAGAAGATGGCAAGTAGTGGAAAGATAGAGATCGAGAAATTTAATGGTCAGAGTTTTGAGTTGCGGAAACTCAAGATGGAGGATTTGTTGGTGGATAATGATCAGTGGATCGCGGCAGATCCGGGTACTAAACCAACGGGAGTGTCTGATGAAGAATGGAAGAAGTTGGATCGGAAGGCAAAGAGCACAATACGTTTGTGTGTCTTAGATTCAGTATTGCTGAATGTATTATGGGAAGCTACAACAAAGGATTTTTGGGACAAGTTAGGGACTTTGTACCAATCTAAGTCTCTGGTGAATAAACTGTTCCTACGGAAAAAGTTGTATAACCTGAAGATGAAAGATGGAGACTCAGTGACAGAGCATCTGAACACATTTAATACTGTGGTAAGTCAGTTAGCATCTGTTGATATTAAAATTTCAGATGAAGATAAGTGCATCAGTTTGTTTTGTTCTCTACCAGATTCGTGGGATAGTCTAGTTATTGCAATAGGTAGCAATGCAACTACCTTGCAATTTGATGAAATAGTCTCAGCCTTGCTGACAGAGGAGATGAGACGAAAAAATATGGAGAGCCAGAATGGAGATGCCTTGTCTGTATGAGGACGGTCCCAGAACAGAAACAAAAATAAGTCATCAAGTGGGAGATCTAAATCTAGAGGGAGATCTAAATATCCAGGAAAGCCTGTAAAGGTGGTGTGCTAGAAATGCAGAAAGGAAGGCCACTTCAAAAGGGATTGTAAATCTAAAGCTCCTGACAAAGGAAAGGGATCTGATGATGCTCCTTCTATAGAGGCAAAAACCACCTCAGATGAAGGTGGGGATGTGTACTTGGATTCTTCAAGTACACATGTAGATCATGAGGCATGGTTGATTGACTCGGGTGCATCCTTTCACTTCACTCCCCATAGAGAGTGGTTCTGCGAGTAGAGAAATACGAAGGTGGTGATGTCCTCTTAGGGGATGATAGGAAGGATAGAGTCATTGGTCGTAGAAAAGTAAAGTTGAAGTTTCAAGGTGGAAGGGTTAGAACAATTCTAGGTGTTCTGCATATTCCTGCATTGGACAGAAATCTGATTTCTCTAAGCAAGTTGGATGATGCAGGTGTAAAAACAGCGTTCGAGAAGGATACCTGCAAAATGGTTTGGAGAGCACTAGTATTGATGCGAGGAGTTTGAGTTGGAACTCTATACAAGCTACATGGTAGCACTGTTATTGATGGGTGCAACAGTTCTGTGATTCCTGAAAGTGGAGTAGAAAATCTAGTGGTCTTTAGAGAGAATACCATGTTGTGGCATCAAAGACTTGGACATATTGGAGAGAAGGGCCTTCGAATACTTCATGGTAAAGGTATGGTAGAAGGTATGAGTAATAGCTCTCTGGATTTTGATTTTTGTGAAAATTTTGTATATGGGAAGCAAAATCGGGGGAGTTTCCCCTCTGGTGGTAAGAGGACAAAACATATATTAGAGCTTGTGCATAGTGATGTGTTTGGACTTGTGAAGGTTCCATCATTGGGTAAGTCTGTGTACTATGTATCATTTATAGATGACTTCTCAAAGAATACATGGATATATTTATTTAAGAAGAAATCTGAAATCTTTGATAGGTTTAAAGAATTTAAGGCTCTAGTGGAAAACCAAACAGAGAAGAAGATAAAGGTGCTAAGGATAGATAATGGTGGAGAGTTTAGCAGTAAGGAATTTGAAGAATTCTACAAGAAGTGTGATATAGCACAGCAAAAGACTACTCCATCTACACCTCAACAAAATGGAGTTGTAGAAAGCATGAACAAGATGTTGATGGAAAGGGCAAGAAGCATGCTCAGTGGTGCTGGGTTAGGATGGGAATTTTGCGTAGAGGCGGTGGATACTGCATGTTACCTGGTCAACAGGTCACCTTCATTAGTTTTGGAGGATAAGACTCCACAAGAGGTATGGACTGGTAAGAAACCCTCTCTTTCACATCTAAGGGTATTTGGATGTGATGCATATGTACATGTTCCAAAGGAGAAAAGAACCAAGTTGGATAGTAAATCTGAAAAGTGCATCTTTATTGGGTATAAGGATGGTTTAAAGGGTTATAAGCTTTGAAACCCAGTCACATAGAAGGTTGTGTACAATCGAGATGTGGTGTTCAGAGAGGTAAAAGATGTAATTAAACTTGAATTCCAACCAAAGGAACCTGAGAAGATAGATTTTGAGCTAAAGGATGAAGAATTAGACTCTACAACAGAGGAGGAATCAGAAGATGAAGAGCCACAACATCCAGCTGTGAGAAGATCAGTTCGAGAAAGAAGGCATCCAGAAAGGTATAGTCCATCTGCTTTCTGTTCAATTTTTGCTTTGTCTGTTACTGATGATGATCCCAAAACTGTGATGGAAGCAGTGGATTGAGAGGATGGAAAACTCTGGAAAGAGGCCATGGTTGATGAAATGAAATCTTTGCACAAAAATGAGGCTTGGGATCTGGTGGAGTTGCCGGCTAGAAGGAAACCCATTGGAAGCAAATGGGTGTTCAAAAAGAAGACAAATGCAAAAGGAAAAGTGGAGAAATACAACGCTCGGTTGGTAGCAAAATGTTATTTCCAGGTGTCGGGAATTGATTTTGGTGATATTTTTTCTCCTATTGCCAAGGTAACTTCTATTAGATTACTTTTATCTGTTGCTACTACTTTTGATTTTGAGGTAGAGCAGATGGATTTGAAGACAACATTTCTTCACAGGGATCTGGAAGAGGAAATCTACATGAAGCAACCTGAAGGCTTTGCAGTCAAAGGTAAGAAAGAATTGGTATGTAAGTTAAAGATGTCTATGTATGAGTTAAAATAGTCACCAAGGATATGGTATCAGAAATTTGATACATTTATACGGGGACTTGGATTGACCAGAAGCAAAGCAGATCATTGTGTGTATTTTAAATTAATTGGTGACCGTGTTATTTATTTGGTCTTGTATGTGGATGATATGTTGCTGGTTGGAAATGACAAAGAAATTATCCAGGATTTGAAGACCCAATTGTCCTCCAAATTCGACATGAAAGATCTTGGTGCTACAAACTATTTTTTGGGCATGGAAATTAAAAGAGATCGGACAAAGAGGAAGCTCTAGTTAAACCAGAGGAAGTATGATGAAACAATATTGTAGAGCTTTAATATGTAGGATAGTGAATCGGTGAAGGTTCCTATTCCTTTAGGTGTGAGGTTATGTTGGGTCCCTATAATACTAGTGATTACCCCATTAATATTGTAGTTATACCCCTTATTAATATTGTTGTGCCCCTATTGCCCCCATATTGTTATTACTGTGCCCCATAGAATCCCTCTATTGTTATTTTTGTGGCTTTATATTATTATTGTTAGGTCGGCTGGATTATATTGTGACTCCTTAGACTCCTATATATAGAAAGGAGGTTTTGTCATTTGAATCATCCAAGAATTGTTCATTTATGTAATGTAAAGGAGGTTTCCCCCTCGAAGAGGCTGAATTCTAAGGCGTTGATCTATCTTTTCTATCTTTTCTTGAGCTGGTTTCATAACATTTGGTATCAGAGCTTTGGATTCTAGGGTTTCGCTGCTCCAAACAGGTCATCGTGGAATTTTCGCTATAACATTTTTTCTATGACGTTTCAGAAGTCGCAAAAAAAACCCATTTGAGAAGAGATCATGCTAAACCTTGGGTCCGAATTTCAAAGCTTTTCGCACGATATTTGCGGAGATATGATCTGAGGAAGTTGGTCTTTTTGCAGACTCCTGAATTACATTCAAAACAGGTGACCTGGGGAAAATCGTCATAACTTTCTCTCTGGGGATCGGATTGAAATTTCATAAGAAGGTACAGAAAGAGGATGGACTGTAGTTTCTTGTATGCATGTTTTAGATCCAAAGGTCAAAACAGTGACTCGTGGCACGTCATACAAGTTTGCTCTACTGAACTAGTCTATAAGCAAGTCACTGTGGGAGATTTCACATAACTCTTTCTTGGAGAATCCAATTTGGGTCAGACTTGTGGCATTGGAAAGAGGACACAGAGGGCTACTACAGGTCACAAATTCAGAACTAGATGATCGAAAAATCCAGAGATACATCAGAGGCAATATCGAGCTCCTACAAAGTGAAAAAAGGTGTGTAGATTTTCTTAAATTTTTGCTTAAGACCGGTTTGAAAATTATTTTGAAGGAATTATTATCGGTAACTGATGCCCTGAGGAAAGAAAATGCAAACACCTAGTAAGGAACCTGAAAGCTCTAGCATGACTCATGAAGAAGAAGAAGAAATGCTACATGATATATCAAAATTACAAGAACAAGTGCAACAAATGTCACGCTCACAAAAGCTAACAGAAGCTAAGATAAATGGCATGGAATCTAAGATAAAGGGCGTGGAAGCTAAGATGGATGATTAGAAGACAGATTTGAAGATAGACATGGAAGAATTGAAGATAGATTTGAACACAAACTTGAAGACAGGCATGACAGATATGAAGATAGATTTGACAAATTTTCTACAAGAAATACTTACTAATGGTGAAAAGGTAGTAAAGGAAACTCATGATGCGAACAAAAGAAATGTTAATCATGATATCATAGACTCTAATGTTGGATCGAAGACTCACCATATTCCAAAAATCGATATGAGGAAGTTTGATGGCAAGGATCCCGCCACATGGATATTACAGATGGAGCAATTCTTCGATCTCAATAATGTGCAAAACACACAAAAGGTACGTATGGCAACTTTATATTTGGAACCAAATCAGTTTGTATGGTATCAATGGCTTTGCTCTCGTAAACAATTTATCACTTGGGCAATTTTTACGGAAGAATTGATAGCACATTATGAGGATACAAAAAGCAACACTTTTTTTAGCCAATTGATAAGTCTCAAACAAAAGGGTTCAATAATGGAGCACATTGAGGAGTTCCAAAAATTGAACATAAGGGTAAAAGATATTCCAGAGGAGCATAGGATTGATGTGTTCATAGGGTCTTTAAAGGATAATATCCAACATGATGTTCGCCTTTGGGAACCTGATTCATTAGAGAAGGCATTCAGGTTAGCAAGAAAAATGGAAAGCAAAATTATGGCAACCAGGAAGCATACCACTCACAACTATAAAGACGGAAGTGTTGTTGCCCCTAGTCTTCCACAACCTATAAGGTTGACACCACAACAATTGGAAGAAAAAAGAGCAAAAGGGCTTTGTTACAGTTGTGATAGCAAATACACTAAAGGTCATAAGTGTGCTGAGAAGAAATTATTCTACATAGATTGTGAAGAGGAAGAAGAAAAGGAGCAAGAAAGGTCAAAAGAAGAGGATATATTCCAGGAACAAAGCCTAGATGAAGAACAAATAAATCCGACCATATCTTGTAATGCATTGGCGGGAATTACCACTCCTCAAACCATCAAGATAGAAGGACAAATCAAGAAGAAAAAGGTAATAGTGTTGATTGATTCAGGAAGCACCCACAATTTTATTCATTGTAGGGTAGCAAAAGAATTGAATTGCTTCCTATATCCAGCACCAGAGTGTCAAGTGATGATTGCAAATGGAGGAACAATAAATTGCTCTGGAAAGTGCCATAATATCAAGCTATCCATGGGAGAATATGTATTGACTAGCCCAATGCTTTCCATTCCAATGGGAGGTGCTGATGTTGTACTAGGAGTCCAATGGCTACAATCCTTGGGTACAATAGCTTTTAATTTTCAAGAACTTTTCATCAAATTTTCTACGGAAGGAAAGGAAGTTGAATTAAGGGGTATTGCAGGGAAACCAGGAAAGATAATCAGCTCTAATGGTATGACAAAGCTTCTAAAAAAGGAGCAAAGAGGTGTAATTGCACAATTATGTTCGCTAGATGTTTCCACATTGGAATCATCTATTTCTCCAGATCTCCAAAAAGTCTTGGACAATCATTCCAAGGTATTTGAGACTCCCAAAGGTCTCCCACCTATGCGTGATCATGATCATGCTATTCATCTGATTCCAGGAAGTGTTCCTCCAAACATCAGGCCGTACAGATATCCCTATGTCCAAAAGAGTGAAATTGAACGTATGGTTGCAGAAATGCTAGAGGCTGGTATAATTCAACCAGATCAAAGTTCTTTCTCTACTCCAATAGTATTGGTGCACAAGAAGGATGGATCATGGCGCATGTGTTCGGATTATAGGGAGCTCAACAAGCTCACTATTAAAGATAAGTTCCCCATTCCTGTCATTGATGAATTACTGGATGAATTGCATGGATCAATTTACTTCACCAAGTTGGATCTTCGTTCAGGATATCATCAAATCAGAATGAAGATTGAAGACATTCCGAAAACAACATTTAGAACTCATGAGGGTCATTATGAATTTTTGGTCATGCCTTTTGGCCTTACCAATGCACCTTCAACATTTCAAGGTTTGATGAATTCAATTTTCAAACCATTCCTTAGAAAATTTGTGTTAGTATTTTTTGATGATATACTAATCTACAGCAAGTCTTGGAAGGATCATGTTGAACATGTTGACAGGGTGCTACAACTATTGGAGGAGAAACAATTATATGCAAAAAGATCCAAATGTTTCTTTGGAGTCCAGGAGGTGGAATATTTGGGTCATATTGTATCTCATGAAGGAGTTAAGGTAGACCCTAGCAAAATTAAAGCCATTAAGGAATGGAAAATCCCCACATCCATAAAGCATCTGCGAGGATTTCTTGGGTTGACAGGGTATTATCGCAAGTTTGTTAAGAATTATGGGAGAATAGCAGCACCTCTAACAACATTATTGAAGAAAGATGCATTTTCATGGACTCCGGAAGCAACAAAGGCCTTTGAACATCTTAAAGAGGCAATGTGCCAAGCACCGGTCTTAGCTACACCGGACTTCACAAAAACCTTTATTGTGGAATGTGATGCTTCAGGAAATGGAATTGGTGTTGTTCTAATGCAAGATGAAAGACCCATTGCTTTTGAAAGTCGTCCAATCAAGGGAAAGTTTTTAAGCAAAGCTATTTATGAGAAGGAAATGTTGGCAATACTCCATGCACTTAAGAAATGGCGACCCTACCTAATGGGAAGACACTTCAAGGTAAAAACGGATCATGATAGCCTTAAATACTTTTTAGAACAAAGATTATCCTCTGAAGAGCAACAAAAGTGGGTCACAAAGATGTTGGGTTATGACTTTGAAATCATCTACAAAAAAGGGAAGCAAAATGTGGTGGCAGATGCACTCTCAAGAAAGGATGAGGATGTGGAAGCATTGTTGTGCGCCATTTCTATTATCCAACCAGATTGGATAAACGAAGCAAGGGAGGAATGGAAGAATGACGAAGAAGTGTGGGCACTTATTCGAAAGCTACAACAAGATTCCAGTACGTCTGATACATTTAGCTGGCAAAATGATTCGTTATGGTACAAAGATCGCTTATACCTCTGTAAGAATTCCCAGCTAAAACAAAAGATTCTTATGGAATTGCACACTTCTCCCTTAGGAGGGCACTCAGGATTTTTAAAAACTTACCACAGGGTTAAGAAGGAATTTTTTTGGGATGGCCTTAAATCAGATATTCAAAAGTTTGTGGCAGAATGTTTGGTTTGCCAACAAAATAAAGTTGAAACAATTAAGACACCGGGTCTATTACAACCTTTATCCATTCCAAGCCAACGTTGGGAGGAGGTTTCAATGGATTTTATCACAGGTTTACCCAAGTCTGAGGGAAAGAGTGTCATCATGGTGGTAGTTGACAGACTTACCAAGTATGCACACTTTTGTGCATTATCACATCCATTTAAAGCCAGTACAGTTTCTACTGCATTTATGGAAACAATTCAAAAGCTACATGGAAACCCAAAGATTATTGTAAGTGACAGAGATCCCATTTTCACTGGAAATTTTTGGACAGAATTATTTTCTTGTCTTGGTACTCAGTTAGCTCATAGCTCATCTTATCATCCTCAATCTGATGGGCAAACTGAGATAGTAAACAAATGTTTGGAAGGATATCTTCGTTGCTTTGTATCTGATAAACAGACACAATGGGTCAAATGGTTGCCTCTGGCTGAATGGTGGTATAACACTTCCTTCCATACAGCAACAAAAATGACCCCATTTATGGCACTTTATGGGTATCAACCACCATCCATCACATCATATTTAAGAGAAAATTCTAAGGTTCAGGCAGTGGAACATCACATCGAACATCAACAACAAGTCCTCCAACTCTTAAAGGATAACCTCGTGTTGGCACAGAATAGAATGAAACAACAGGCAGATCAACATCGCAGTGAAAGAAGTTTTGATGTAGGTGATTGGGTATTCCTACGGCTACAACCATATAAGCAAATGTCCCTCAAGCAAGCTAAGAAGGATAATAAATTATCACCAAAGTATTATGGTCCGTACAAGGTGTTGCAAAAGATTGGTACTATGGCATACAAATTGGAGCTTCCTGCAGCTTCTCGATTGCACCCAGTTTTCCATGTTTCATGTTTAAAGAAGGTTATAGGCGACAAGCTCCCAGTTCAAACAATATTGCCAGAACTTGACGAGGAAGGAAAAATTATATTGGAACTGGAAGCAGTCACAGAAACAAGAACTCGACAGCTACGAAATCGATCAATTTCAGAGTATCTTATCAAGTGGAAGAACTTATCCGCTGAAGATTCCACATGGGAGGATGAGAATTTTATGCAGAAGTATCCAGAACTACTCAAGCGTTGAGGACAACACTTTTTTGAAGGAGAGGGGCATGTTGGGTCCCTATAATACTAGTGATTACCCCATTACTATTGTAGTTATACCCCTTATTAATATTGTTGTGCCCCTATTGCCCCCATATTGTTATTACTGTGCCCCATAGAATCCCTCTATTGTTATTTTTGTGGCTTTATATTATTATTGTTAGGTCGGCTGAATTATATTGTGACTCCTTAGACTCCTATATATAGAAAGGAGGTTTTGTCATTTGAATCATCCAAGAATTGTTCATTTATGTAATGTAAAGGAGGTTGCCCCCTCGAAGAGGCTGAATTCTAAGGCATTGATCTATCTTTTCTATCTTTTCTTGAGCTGGTTTCATAACAGGTTATTTGTTGAACAGTGTCCCAAGACACAAGAAGAGGAAGAGGACATGTCCCGTGTTCCATATACAAGTGCAGTCAGTAGCCTAATGTAGGCAATGGTCTGTACTAGACCAGACATTGCACATGCAGTGGGAGTATTGAGTAGGTTTATGTCAAAACCAGGGAAGGATCACTGGACATCAGTGAAGCGGGTTTTTAGGTATTTGCGTGGCACTAGTGATTATGGTTTGTGCTACCAAGGAAGACCAGGATTAGACAGAGTGTTGGATATTCATGGATTTGTTGATGCAGACTGGGCTAGAGATCTAGATCAGAGAAGATCTACAAGTGGGTATGTGTTTAACCTATTTGTAGGTGCAGTCAATTGGATGAGAAAGAAACAATCTGTAGTGGCACTATCAACTACAGAGGCAGAATACATGGTAGCCACTCATGCAAGCAAGGAAGCAGTTTGGTTGCAGATATTGTGTTCAAGTATGGGGTTAGTACATGAAGCTATAAGGATAGACTGTGACAGCCAAAGTGCAATTTTCTTGGCAAAGAACCCTGGATATCATTCAAAGACAAAGCACATTGATGTTCAGTATCACTTTGTGAGGGATATGATAGAAGACAAAAAGGTGTTGCTGGTAAAGGTGGACACTTTGAAGAATACTACAGATGCATTGACAAAATCTGTCAGCTCTGAGAAGTTCTCTTGGTGTAGAGAGACAATGGGTGTTTCAGGGCTACAAAAATGACTAAACTCTCTTGTGGCCCCCTGTGGAAAGAAAACAACAAGTGGGAGAATGTTGGGTTGTGTTATATTCTTTCCACGACTAGCCCACATAGTTAATCGGGGGGTTAGAGGGGGGTGGGGGGGGAGCCCCTTTGTTGCACCGATTGTGTAGCGGGGGCGGGGGCTCACAGGGGGTTTGAGGCATACCCAGAACCCCACTTTATGGGGTCTAGAGCAACACCCCTGAAAATTTTGGTTTTGGACCCTATGTTAAGATGGGAGGACCAACCTTTGGTTTTGTGCATGATTTTCGCACATGTTTTTGGACACGATGGTTTGTCGGTCCATGGTATTGGATGCTTCAGCATGAATAAACATGTATTATAACATTGAAATGAATACAATGAAAAATCAAGCTAGTAATCCTGGTTTTAGGATCCAGGGGAAAATCTCTATCTATATGTGTTTTATGTGTTATGCTCTTACATTGTTTATTTTATGTGTTTTAGAATTCGTATGCAGGTAATTTCTGTACGGGGTTAAAACCTACATTTGGTATTAGAGATGTTTTGGCTTCAAGGGGATGCCTTTGTTGCTGAGGGGTTTTGCTCGGGCCTATGGTAGACCCCGTTCTGTGGGAGATTTGCAAGATCAATTCTGTTGGTGAAAGAAGATGGCGAGTAATGGAAAGATAGAGATCAAGAAATTTAATGGTCAGAGTTTTGAGTTGTGGAAACTCAAGATGGAGGATCTATTGGTGGATAAAGATCAGTGGATCACGGTAGATCAGGGTACTAAACCAACGGGAGTGTCCAATGAAGAATGGAAGAAGTTGGATCGAAAGGCAAATAGCATAATACGATTATGTGTCTTAGATTCAGTATTGCTGAATGTATCAGGGGAAGCTACAGTGAAGGCTTTGTGGGACAAGTTAGGGACATTCTACCAATCTAAGTCTCTGGTGAATAAACTATTCCTGCAGAAAAAGTTGTATAACCTGAGGATGAAAGATGGAGACTCAGTGATAGAGCACCTGAGTGCATTTAATATTGTGGTAAGTCAGTTAGCATCTGTTGATATTAAAATTTCAGATGAAGATAAGTGCATCAGTTTTTGGTGTTCTCTACCAGATTCGTGGAATAGTCTGGTTATTGCAATAGGTAGTTATGCAACTGCCTTGCAGTTTGATGAAATAGTCTTAGCCTTGTTGACAGAGGAGATGAGACGACAAAATATGGAGACCCGGAATGGTGATGCCTTGTCTGCACGAGGACGGTCCCAGAACATAAACAAAAATAAGTCATCGAATGGGAGATCTAAATCTCCAGGAAAACATGTAAAGGTGGTGTGCTAGAAATGTGGAAAGGAAGGCCACTTCAAAAGGGACTGTAAATCTAAAGCTCCTAACAAAGGAAAGGGATCTGATGATGCTCCTTCTCTAGAGGCGAAAACCACCTTAGATGAAGGTGGGGATGTGTACCTGGCTTCTTCAAGTACACATGTAGATCATGAGACGTGGTTGATTGACTCAAGTGCATCCTTTCACTTCAGTCCCCATAGAGAGTGGTTCTGCAAGTATGAGAAATACTAAGGTGTTGATGTCTTCTTAGGGGGTGATAGGAAGGCTAGAATCATTGGTTGCGGAAAAGTAAAGTTGAAGTTGCAAGGTGGAAGGGTTAGAACACTTCCGAGTGTTTTTCATATTCCTGCATTGGCCATAAATCTTATTTTTGTAAGCAAGCTAGATGATGCACGTGTAAAAATAGTGTTCAAGAAGGATACCTGCAAAATGGCTTGGGGAGCACTGGTATTGATGTGGGGAGTACAAATTGGAACTCTATATAAGCTACAAGGTAGCACTGTTATTGATGGGTGTAACAGCTCTGTGGTTCCTAAAAGTGGAGCAGAAAATCTAGTGGTCTCTGGAGAGAAGACCATGTTGTGGCATCAAAGGCTTGGACATATTGGAGAGAAGGGACTTCAAATACTTCATGGTAAAGGTATGGTAGAAGGTATGAGTAGTAGCTCTCTAGATTTTGATTTTTGTGAAAATTGTGTATATAGGAAGCAGAATCGGGTGATTTTCCCCTCTGGTGGTAAGAGGGCGAAACATATATTAGAGCTTGTGCACAATGATGTGTTTGGACCTGTGAAGGTTCCATCACTGGGTAAGTCTGTTGTCAAGCTGTAAAAAGGGTCTCTTTCACCTCTAATTACCTCACATTAGTTTGTCAATCTAGGAACGTCTTGTTATTCCAAAGAGTGTCTCAGTTTGAGGCTATCATTTTCCAGAGTAATGCTAGTAGTATAGCGCTGAAAATACAAGAGTAAACGGATGCTTGTTTACAACAAACTACTTTTAAAGACTAAACCATACATTCAGAAAACTAAGCAATTTATCAGTCAAGGGTTCAGTAGCAGTAACTCATCCCTTTGTAAATTGATGGAACCAAAGCAAATCAGGGAACATATCGTTGATCTAGGAGCCAGACAGTAAATGTCAATTCCCACTACAATCTCAGATCATTCTACAGACCGAAACAATAATAATGTGAATAACAGGAAATTGAACAACAAATAAGAAATGGAACAACAACTAGGAAACTGTAACAACAATTAAGTTTAATAAGTAGCAACACCTTAGTCTACAAGATCAAATGCAACAATCGTGTCCTATAGAAATCAAATGGAAATCCTCTACCTTTAAGGATGAATCGAACAACACACAGAAATAGAACAACATTAACTAATGATGGAATATGGAACAATGCTAGAAAGTTAAATAGTAACTTAACACATGGCACACCTCAATAGTAATCTGATCTTGGTAATCCAATCGTCAGTCTTAGTTATAAATAATACGATTGTATTTCAGAATGGAACAGCAACGTCCATAGATTCAACAATCGCAAGGAAATATAATCTCTAAGATGAATTTAGTAATACCAACAGTCAAGTGTTACAACACAGACATTCTATAATTGAACAGCAATGGTATCCTGTAAAAGCCAGTTATATCAGTACTTAAGGAAACAACAATGCGTTGCAGAATTATAATGTCTCTATCTTAGAAAACGATATCACTTAACAGATCAGATGTAACAGGGCTGTGATGTAAAATAACAGAGCATATCAGATTACCGAATAAAGCTGATGAGCACACCACACATAAACCAAAAGTACTAGTACAAGAGCAAGTGTTCCTCCAAGACCGGGCCCTTAGCCTCCAGGGGTACACTGCTTGAAGTTATTTCAGGATCAAAGATGAAATAGCAACCAAGTTTGTATTAATGCATAAGATAGAATTACAGTCGATCACTTCTCAACGAGAGTCGATGATCAAAGTCTCAACTTTAAGGGAAATTACATAAAAACATAACAGACTATCCCCCGGGCTAACAGTGTTGCCCCTTTTTATAATGGCAAAGGCAGAGATGTCTAGGTGCAAAAATAGTTAAAGCAACGATCCCTCAAGATCAAAGGATCCTGAGGGATTCGCCGAACCGTTGGCTCTCAGTTATCTCTTTACTTTCATGCGCCGAGCCGATATCTCCATTTTCTTTCCTGGGATAATACGCTTTGATTTGGTTTTCTTTGTTTGCATGTGGTTCCCTATCAAAGGGACAATGGCTAAACCTGGCCTTGTCCTTTCCTTTGGAATGACAGCCTTTCATTTTTTCTTCTTCCTGCATAAGAAAATGACAATTGTCAGTGTTTTCGTTTCGCACATTAATCTTACAGATTTTATTACAATTCATTATCATCTACCTAGTTCATGATGCAAAAGGTTTCTAAGTTTTAATGAAAAGATGCTGAAATAATCACCAAAAACATACCTTCTTTAGTGCTCCACACACCCCCCTACTTACCCTTTTTCATGCCCTCATGAAAACATTGTAGTTGACATATAAGGCAGTGAGAGAGTAGGATGGAGATGGGATCTCATGTGGGGGTCTACAACCATGATGCATAACTAGATGTTCAAAAAAACGGCCTGTTTGACACTCAGGCATCTTGTACAGGGCTTGGTATCTAGGTGCAGGGTGCCAAATAATTGGACTCCGGAACTTATATCCTAATGAGGATGGCCTTGCCCTCAAAATGATTTTGCCATAGAGGTGCAAACGGTTGGCGACTAACTTAAAATTTTCATAATTAAATGGTTCCCTAAGTTGGATATTCAGATTAGAGATCTGATATCAAAATTTATCCGCATCAATGGCAAGGTCTTTAATAGTGAGAAAGTATTCTATTCCCTGTCGATTGTTTGCTGTATGAATGGGTCCTAATGCTTCAATTATGCCTGGAGTCCTCATGAGGTTCCTATGTTCCCTCCACAACTGTACTGGATTCCTAGGCTCATCTCTTACCCACAAGTCTAATCCATTTTCTTGTCTTTGGAAAGCATTATAGGCTCTAAGCCATTTAATTTGATTAACCCCAAATGAAATAAATGCCTGTAACTAGATATCCCCAACAAAAGGGTCAGGGTTCTTTTCGGTCTCCTGGTCTAACACAAGGTTATGCAAATAGAATTCACACAATAATCTTTGAACCTTTACCCCGTAGTGCTTACAACAGTTTATAAAATCATCGATGGTATTAATTTGTATAGGGGCGCCTGCTTTAACGGCCTTTATTTTCAATTGCAAATATCGTTCCATTAAAAACAAGGCATAATTCTTAGCAGGGGCTCTACATGCTAGGACGTCATTGTACAAAGAGCATAAGGTATCCATCTGCTTGATAACTATATCTAACCTACAAGTTACCTTCGCGACTTTTTCTTCTTCCTTACACCACCCTACAAAGGCCTAGCTTTCGGATAAATTGATGTTCCTTAGCTGTTGCTGTAGTTCTTCATACCTTTCTCGAGGAATCGTTTGTTCTATGAGTTTTTCTGCTACTTGCTGGGCTTGCATCAAACCCTCCCATAGGGTTACCGTCCTCGGATCACTATCCCACATGGTAGTAGAGACCGAGAGGTTTACTTGAATCTTCCTATTGCGTTGTCTTGTGTTCATGGCCCGTATTTCCCCTGAGGGTTGTGCCTCTGTCTGAATTTCTTTATCACAGGTAAATATATCATCCGTTTTTACTTCAACATGGGTAACACTTAAATGTTGTTCCTTTTGATTTTGAATAGCAAATTGCTCCTCAACAACATTTGGAACAGCAAACCGCTTTTCGATAGGGTTTTGAATAACAAGATGGACTCTGGTCCTCTGAACCTTTGTCTTGAGGGGTTTTGCTGGAGTGGTTGCATGTTTCCCTCCCGAAGTCTTTTTTACCCTTTTCCTTGTTTTCAAAATCTTGATCTGTTGTCGAAGTTGAACTATTACATTCAGTAGTCTTTGCTGTTCATTTCGTAATCTCCTAATTTCCTCAATTTCCTTAGAAGGAACAACAAACTGTTTACTGCAGCCTGGATTGTTATCTCGATCAATTCCCTGGTTTTCTCTTTGTGGTGCTTCTTCATTGCTCTGCTCGGGTTACTCAGGGGCAAGAACCCTAGCTGGTTCTATTATTTCTTGGGTGACTTGTTTTTCTGCCTCCCCTTCTTCCAGAATTTCTTCTGGTGTAGTCTGGCTAGGAACTGATTGTTCTTATTTTGTATCACTTCTCTCTCCTGTCATACTTTCATCATGAACACACTGATTCTCCTTTCCTACCTCCTCGTCATGTAATTCTTCGAGTGCATTTTTATCCTGAGAAGAGTGTTCTTTTGGTTCTTCTTCAGCATGGAGATCTGGTGGACTGAGAGGTTGGCCATATTCGCCCATATTGGCCAAAATTTTGGCCAATTCATCTTCTCTCAATGGATTATGCAACGTGTTGCCTTCATGTTGTTCTGTTTCCTCCTCTTGCTCAGGTTTCTCAGTTTCTTCCTCCATTTCTCCTTCCTCATTTCCTTGCATTCCTTTCTCATTTTCTTCCCCTTCTAATCATGGGGGTTGTTCATCCCCTGTATCGTCTATCTCTACTAGTTGGCTAGTATTTCCTTGGGAATTTTCCAGCCTCCCTTCAATCCATGCTAATCGAACCGATATCCTTCGTTTTTCTGGATGCTCTGGTGTACTAGTGGCATGTTTACGTTTTGGGGATGGCATGGTCAATCCCCCATCTATTATGGAAATTAGCTCTTCCCAGCTGCTCTGTTGCTGGGTAAGGCTATGGCTAACTATTAACTGTATCAACCCATGGTGATTGACGGCTGATTCTACATGTTGTGCCTTTTTCATACTTCGTGCAACATCATGAAGTAAAAAATTTAAGAATGCAGGTAAATTTATAGAGCATTTCTTCTTTAATACGGCTAAAAGTTTAAGACATCGTGGTCTTACCACGCCTTTCTTGCCTTCACAGGTGATGTAGCTCTGAATAATCTTTGCCAATTCCACCCACGGCTCTCCTAATGCTGCAGGTAGAACCCCTTTTCCTCTAATTGTCAAGTTATGGCCTTCATCCTGGAAGGTTTTTATGATTTTTTTCACTCTCTCCTTCTTTAACATCCATACAGGTTCGGTGGCTGGCAGTCCCGAGACCTATGCAATTATGTCGTCGGTGACTGCTATATGTCTCCCCCTTACTCTGGAGTGATATTCTTGCAAGTTCTACAAGAATTCCATTGCTACAGTCTCATTGGATTCCTGTAAACAATTGAGATAAGTTAACCAACCTGCTCTTGCCAGAATTTCCTGTGCAGCAGCAGAGACTGTTAATTCCTGTGGTTCTCTACGAATTGATCTTCCTCCCATGTTTTTGATTTCCCTATAAAACCTCAGAATTGACAATGGAACAGCAAGCTGTTCACGTTGTTAAAACACAGAGAAACTAACAGATGTAGGACTCACTGAAAATCTAAAGGGCTTTACTAATTCCGCAGAGCATACTATGGAAATGGCTTGGGAACAGCAAGCCATGCAAAAAAAAAAAAAAAAATAGTATACCATTGAGCCGTGCTATTCCCAAGTACGCAATTTCCCGAATAGTGGTCTGACACGTAATCCAGCGAATGATGAGGTTAACCTCCCCCCCGCAATGTGATAGGCCGTCCCCGGTCGTCAAATATAGGAGCGGCGTGCCGATCTGCCCTGGAACAGAGTCATAAAGGAACAGTGTATGGCAATATGCCATGTTTACAAAAGTAGCAGGTTACCGAAATCGAGGTGTAAAGTCGGATCACTTAACAAGTAAGAGACTGTTGTGATATGATGCGAGGCTGGGAAGATAGGACAACTGCCATGCATACAGAGTCTCATGTGGTCATTGTCAACTGTTCTGTCATGATTGGTGATAATAGATTTACATGCGTTTTATGGTTCGGGAAATAATATACATTCTTCTTATGTGATTTATTACTAAGGTATAAGAAACAGAAGGGTGTTAATAATTACCTATTGGTGTAAGTAATGTGACTTCAATACCATTAACAGAGCTCTGCTGCCGATAGGTTTCCATAACCTTGGCAGAGTTGTTTGTTTCACCCATGGAACCATGATCCTTTGTGTATGCTTAGGAAATGTTGCGCGACATCAAAATGTAGGCAATTATGTTGGCTTGGTGACCAGTTAGCCATAATGCCATTTACTACGAAGGAGCGAAAGGTGGGCAGGCCGGCTTGTGATGAGACCTCCTGTTCCAAGGGTTCTTTATTTGATATACCTTTTGGACCATATCCCTGGTGTGGTGGCCATAGTGGGAATGCCACTTCACTTTCTTCCTCATGATCATGGTAGGCTGGCTCTTGATGAGACCCCCTATCTTGCATTTGAAAACTTATATAAACAAGTCATTAAAACATCATTTTTCGCTCTTTTTTCTCTCTTTCATAAAGTATTTTCCCATTTATACACAAAGGGTGGTTCAACACTCCTTAAGAGTAGGAATGGTGGAAGAAGTCTTAACATCTCAATAGGAACATGTAAACCCTTTGCTCTTATTCCTGAATAATAATCGAAGAGAATTGTAAAAATTTAAAAGGAACCAACATGATAAAGGTAACCAATCAGAGCAGAATTAATGGAACAATGACAACAAAAGATAATGGGTAAGTGTGTCCTTCCCTTTGTCCTCTTACCAATTCAGAGCAATTTCTTATAAAAATAGCGATTTTATAATTCACTGATTTCAGTATGTTGTCATTTTGTATCCATTGCATAAGTGCATAGCTGTGTTCCAAAAGACTTGAAAGAACAGGAACAATAGGCATCCTTAATTTAGAACAGCAAGGGGAGCAAGCATAAGTAAAAGGAATACGAGGATGTTGTTATTTCAAAAAGGAAGAGCAAAAGCATACAAGTGGTGTTCTTTTTGAAAAAGGAACAACAAAGATAAAAAATAATGTTAAGGAACAACAGAAAACACAAATGCCATTCCTTTGGAAAAGGAATAGCAAAAATCAAAAGTGCTATTCCTTTGGAAAAGGAATAGCAGAAAACACAAATGCCGTTCCTTTTCAAAAATCAAAAGTGTTGTTTCTTTGTAAAAGGAACAACAGAAAACACAAATGTCGTTCCTTTGGAAAAGGAACAACAAAAATCAAAAGTGTCGTTCCTTTGGAAAAGGAACAACAGAAAACACAAATGTTGTTCCTTTGGAAAAGGAACAACAAAAATAAAAAGTGTTGTTCCTTTGGAAAAGGAACAACATAAAACACAAATATCGTTCCTTTCGAAAAGGAACAACAAAAATCAAAAGTGTTGTTCCTTTGGAAAAGGAATAACAGAAAACACAAATGTCGTTCCTTTGGAAAAGGAACAACAAAAATCAAAAGTGTTGTTCCTTTGGAAAAGGAATAGCAGAAATCAAAAGTGTTGTTCCTTTGGAAAAGGAACAACAAAAGCACAAGGTAAAAAAAAGAACAGCAAAGTTAAAGCAAAATGAATGGCTGATCCAAAAGGTGTTGTTCCTTTGAAAAAGGAACAGCAGAACGGAAATGTTGTCCCTTTGAGAAAAGGAACAACAGAAAATAATAAAATTGTTGTTGCTCCGAAAAGTAACAGCAAAGTGTTGATACAAAAATATGTACAAAAATGATTCAACAAAACAAAGAAATTATGTACAAAGTGTAAAAAGAGATAAATCACTTAATGAGTCATAGGTGAGGAAGACTTCTCTCCCTCCCCCAAAATTTCCATATTAGAGTCTTCGCGTAGCTGCTAGCAGAAGGACTTCCGAGTGAGTGGTTTGCGATAAAGTCGAACTCGGTTTCCATTTGCCTTGAAGGCATATCCAGAACTGTCAATAGTAATTAGAGTAAGAATACCATTGTCATGTACCTTCTGGATTTCGTATGGCTCGAGCCAGCGAGTTTGAAGTTTCCCGGTAAAGTCCTGAAACCTGGAATCGTACAAAAGTGCACAGTCTCCTTCGTGGAAGACTTTATTTTTAATGAGAGCATCATGTCATTTCGCTCGCTGTTGTTGAATCAATGCAGTATTTTGAAGTGCAGAGAGCCTGATTTCATCCAGCTCATTGATCTACTGTAATTGATTAATCTGTGCCTCGATTAGATCTAAGCCAACATCCTGTGTTGTTCGCAATGTTTGGATTTCGAATTCTATGGGGAAGATGGGTTGTTTCCAAACACTAATTGATAAGGTGAGTAGCCGGTGGTACTTCTCCATGTTGTTCTATAAGCCCACAATGATTTTGGTAATCTGGCATCCCAATCACGTTTATGTGACGCAATGGTTTTTGTTAGGATTGCTTCTATTTTTTTATTGCTGCTTTCTACCTGACCATTTTCCTGTGGGTGGTATGGAGTAGTGATTTTATGCTAGATATGATAGTTTTTGAATGTTGCAGCTATTTTGTTACCAGTAAACTGTGGTCCACCGTATGTAATTATATCTCTTGGAAAGCCATAATGCAAAAATATATGGAACAAGAACTGTATAACAGAATCCTCTGTAGCTCTCGGCAATGCCTCTGCTTCAACCCATTTGGTGACATATTCTGTTGCCACCAAAATATATGTTTTCTGGTTCGAGGATGGGTTAATTAGTCCAACGAAATCAAGGGTCCATCGCTCGAATGGTTCATTGAGTCACTGTGGGTTCAGGGGCATCTCATTGGACTGACTAGGGCATCCTGCTCTCTGGCAACTGTCACAAGCTTGGACGAATTTCTTTGCATCTTTGAAAATCGCAGGCCAATAATACCCTGTTTGTAGTACCTTATGTCTAGTTCTATGATCGGCGAAATGTCCGCCACATGGTCCATCATGGCAGGCTTTTAAAATGTCAAATATTTCATCCTCACGGATGCATCTCCTGATATGCATATCTGCCCCTGTGTGAAACAGGTAGCCGCCAATCCAAGAAAACCGAGCACTCTGCTGAACAATCTGTTTCCGCTCATTGGGGGTTAGATGTTTTAATAGTTTACCTACTACTAGGTAATTGGCAACATCAACATACCAGGGTGTTTTAACAGCAATAGCGAACAAATGTTCATCTGGTAATTGATCTTCAACTGTTGCTGCATCGATTGGCTTTGGCATTCATGAAAGAAAATCAGCTACAAGATTTTCTTTTCCAGGTTGATCCTTGATTGTAATGTCAAATTCCTGCAATAAAATCAGCCATCTAGTTATTACGCCATTTGTGATAGGCTTGTTTGCTAAATATTTTATGGCAGAATGATCTGTATACAAGATAACAGGATATCTAGTAATGTAATGTCTGAACTTATTGACAACATTTATTACAGCTAGAAATTATTTTTCAGTAATAGTGTAATTCAATTTAGCAGGGGATAAATTTTTGCTAATATAATAAATTGCATATGGTTTTTTATCCTCTTCCTGCCCAAGGACTGCTCCAATGGCTGTATCTGAGGCATCTGATGATATCTGAAATGGCAAATCCCAATTTGGTCCTTGAAGGATTGGGGCTGTGGACACAAGCTTCTTCAGATCCTGGAAAGCACGTTCACATTTTTCTGTCCAAAGAAAGCCAACATTCCCCGTTAGTGCATACAAAGGTGCAGCAATATGTGAAAAAATGTTCTATAAACCTCCTATAATAACCAGAAAATCCAGGAAAACTGCATACCTCCATTTGAGTTGTAGGAGTAGGAATAAGCAAAATTATTTGGATTTTGGCTGGGTCTACCTGAATGCCAGCTGCTGAAATATAGTGTCCTAGAATAAGTCCTTCAGTCATCATCATATAGCATTTTTTGTGGCTTAAACAAAATCTGGTAGCAATGTAGTGTTGTAGGAATTTTTCCAGTGTGTCCAATGCTGGATCGAAATCGTCTCCGTACGGTGTAAAGTCATCCATGTATACTTCAAGTCCTTCATTTATTAAGTCTGCAAAAATTCTGAGGATGGCCCTTTGGAATGTGGTAGGAGCATTGCATAAGCCAAAAGGTAGAACTCTGTATGAAAATGTTCCCCAAGGACAAGTAAAAGTGGTTTTGTCTTGGTCTTCAAGGGCAATCTGAATCTGATTGTATCCACTGAAGCCATCTAGGAAAGAAAAGAATTTCTTTCCTGCCAAAGTGTCTAATACTTGGTCGATGAATGGGAGAGGGAAGTGGTCTTTTTGTGTTGCTTTATTTAGCTCTCTGTAGTCCACACAAATTCTCCATTTCCCATTCTTTTTTGGTACCACCACAAGTGGAGAGACCCATTTACTATCGGAGATAGGGTAAAGGAAATTGACATCTAAATTTTTTTGCAGTTCAACTTTTACCACTTCTTTTAAATGGGGATTAAGTCTCCTTTGAGGCTGGCGAACAGGTCTCGCATATTTTTCTATGTAAATGTGGTGTGTACATAATTGGGGATCAATTCCTTTCATGTCAGGGTAGTCCCATGCAAATTCTTCTTTATATCTCCTCAATAATTGGATGAGCTTCATTTCTTGTTCGGAGGTGAGGTTGGCATTAATGTTTAAGGTTTTTCCCGGTTCCACAACTTTACTATTTGCGACTGAGGTAACAGGTATTGTTTGATCATGCATATCTTTAAGAGGATCTTCTTCCAATTCGTTATCGAATGCTACCTCTATCATGTGACATTGTGTATGGGATCTGAGTTTAGTTTGACTGATAAAATTATTAATGGCATCATCTTCTGTTTGGTCCTTGAAATCAAGTGCCTCTTGTATAGTTAATGGAGATCTAATGTTTTCAGTAAGGTATGATACAAGGTGCCTATTAGTTTTCATTATTGTAACACTTGGCTGTGCTGGAGGATATAAAGCTAAGTTCTTGATATTTTCTCCTCTGCTTATGGTGATATTGCCTTATCTGCAGCCAATATAAGCATCGATAGTTGCAAGCCAGGGTCTACCTAAAATAAATGGATGTCCATCAAGTTGGCTTTTGGGATTTATTATCAAAAAATCGGTCAGATACTCCCAGGAGTTAACAGATACCATGACATCATGTAGTGTGCCTTCTGGCCTAACCATAGATCGGTCAGCTAGTTCTAGTAAAGTAGAGGTGGGTTCTACAGATGTAATGCCTAGCTTCTGGCAAGTAGTAGTTGTTAAGATGTTAATTGCATCTCCTAGATCAACTAAGGCATTGGAGAAGGTTTTACCATGAATTTTTACGGTTACTATTGGACTTCCTGGGTATTCGTATTTAATGGGTGCTTCTTTTCCTAATAATAAGTCAGATAGAGTGCCAACTACTTGGACTCTTGGATTGTTTTCTATATTCCTCCTTGGTTTCTTTACACATAATTCTCTGATAGTCTTTGCATATATCGAGATGTCTTGAATGGCTTGGAGGAATGGAATTTTTATGTACAAATTTTTTAATCCTCCCAGAATGTCAAAATCAGGATATTGTGTAGGTCGAGGTATGATTAATCGTTCTGGGAACGGGGGAGAGGATGTGGTTGCTTGATTATGAATTTGTTGTGTATTCACATCCTCGTCTTGTGACGATTGTTCTCTAGGTAACGGATTTTCAACATGAACTGTCTTGTCTCCCTCGGTTTCAATAATATGCCCAGATCTTAGCTGAAGATCATTACACTCCCTCGGATCGGCTCCTATTTGGAGATATTGGACTGGTCTGTTATTTGGGTTAGGGTTGGGTTGGGCTAGGAGTTGCGGTCTCAGGTTAGACTGGGGGTTTTGTTGTAAGGCTGGCAGTGTAGGTTGAGGGAGCGGAATGGTTCCTACTGGTTGATGCATCGGTCTTTTCCAGTTTGTCTGCCAGGCTTGACTTTATGAAGTAGGAGGGGTCAATTGTGCTGGGCATGCGTTACTTTGCCAATATGGTGGGGCATAGGGAAAATTCGGCCAACTGGATTGGCTTGCTTGATTCGACCACAGGGTTGATGAAGGAAATGACTGTGGTGACCAATTCGGAAAGGGGGATTGAGGTTGATTTTGCCACATATTATATTGTGGAGAATTATACTGTGGAGACTAAAACGAGGAAGTTGGGTCTGAAAACATACTAGACTATCGCGGCTGCCACTGATGGCGCTGATTGAGCAGATACACTGACTCTGGCTCCTCTTCTGCTTCCTTGTATACTACTTTTAGTCTGAGAAGTGAGGGACAACTTTCCGTAAGGTGGTCTTTTGTGCAGATGGCGCATGTTTGGACTGCATTTACTGGACACTCCTTATGGCTATGTTTCTTTCTGCATCGGGGACAAAAGATTGCCAAATTCTATTATGTCTCCATTTGCTTTTGTTTGGCCTGCATAATATCAAGTTGTGTAGTTAGCGTCCCCAGTATATCAGTTTTAAAATTTTCCAATAAATTTCCAATTTCTGCACGCGTTACTCCTTCTGCTGAAATTTTATTATCTCTTGCAAACCTATCATGTTCTGCCGGTTTTAGTCTTATGCTACCTCTCGAGCTCCTGATACATAAATCAATAATGTCAGCAAAATTTTCTTGAGAAATATCTCCTTTTCCCATAATGTTTAATGTTTCAATCCATTGTTCCTTCATACCCCTAAATAATGTTGTTTTTAACACATTATCAAGTAAAGGTAGTGATGCATAAGGAGATCTTTGAAGATTATACTGAAAACATTCCACATACTCCTCTAATGTTTCATTTGGTCTAGCTACCATCTAGAATATTTCATCTTTTAGTTCTCTAGACCTGCAATAGTCTTGATATTTTCTTAGAAAAGATTCTTTCATTTGATCCCAGTTATTTATAACTCCACCACCTAATCCCATAAACCATCTTAAAGCAGCCCCTTTTAATGTAGAGGGAAATAATTTCAGTTTTTAGGGGTCAGTGGTGTAATCATATCCCCTACACAGCACATCGAATTCAAATAGGAATGCATTCGGATCCTCTGATGTAAGACCGTGGAATGTAGGGATATGTTGAAGAGGAATTTCTTTCATAGGCACATTTGCTGCAGTATCCATGATGGGGTATTGCAATGTAGAGGTTTGGGTGTTTGGCTGGTTTTGGTCCATTTGGTCAAATATATGCCAATAACCTTTTGGGATATCTAGGAGGGTATTCCCAGGTTGAGAGGGAATGGCTTCAACAGGAATGGTTTCAATAGCGCTTCTTTTATCTGGGATAATGAAAGTGCCTAATGTTTGAGTAGATTGAGTTTCTTCAAAAATGATTTTTGCAGCACTTCCCTTATATGGGCTGCTCAATGGTTGAGTTGTCCTAAGAGGAGACCTCGGTTCCTCAGTTTCCCTTGTCTCTCCTCTTCCTTCACAAAGATTGCTGAAATTCCCTTCTTGCAATAGTTCTGGAGTAGAATTTCCAATTTCTTGAAAATCCTGCTCTTCAGTTTGACTATGCACCTCAGCAAAGGCTACAGATGGTGATCCTGTGGCCTGAGGGGAACTAGTAGGTTGTCTGGAAATAACTTTTATGGGTCCTACTAAAGGTTGAGATTATGATTTCTTAAAAATTTCGTCTATGAAGGTTGATCGGCCAAGGGTCACCGACCCCTTAGATTTTTCAGGCTTGGGTAGAGGTTTGGAATTCTTTTCTGGCTTTTTCTGCTTAGTCATGAACATACAAATCTACTGCTAGATTCTACCCAAACAAAACAATGACAAATCTGTAGGAAAGCGGGCAGAGGAGCAAGGTTGTTACATGCTCTACATGTAGGTTCTTACCTTCCGTTTTTAAAACCAAATTCTTCCCTAGCAGAATCTTACACTACTCTAAAAAGAAACAAATGGCTACACTCTTTCCCCAGCAATGGCACAAAAATGTCGAGCTGTAAAAAGGGTCTCTTTCACTTCTAATTATCTCACATTAGTTTGTCAATCTAGGAACGTTTTGTTATTCCAAAGAGTGTCTCAATTTGAGGCTATCATTTGCCAGAGTAATGCTAGTAGTATAGTGCTAAAAAATACAAGAGTAAACAGATGCTTGTTTACAACATAATACTTTTAAAGACTAAACCATACATTCAGAAAACTAAGAAATTTATCAGTCAAGGGTTCAGTAGCAGTAACTCATCCCTTTGTAAATTGATGGAACCAAAGGAAATCAGGGAACAGATCATCGATCTGGGAGCCAGATAGTAAATGTCAATGCCCACTACAGTCTCAGATCGTTCTACACACCGAAGCAATAATAATGCGAATAACAGGAAATGGAACAACAAATAAGAAATGGAACAACAACTAGGAAACTGTAACAACAATTAAGTTTAATAAGCAGCAACACCTTAGTCTACAAGATCAAATGCAACAATCGTGTCCTACAGAAATCAAATGGAAATCCTCTACCTTTAAGGATGAATCGAACAACACACAGAAATAGAACAACATTAACTAATGATGGAATATGGAACAATGCTAGAAAGTTAAACAGTAACTTAACACATGGCACACCTCAATAGTAATCTGATCTTGGTAATCCAAAATCTTTGACAAGTTTAAAGAATTTAAGGCTCTAGTGGAAAACTAGACAGAGAAGAAGATAAAGGTGCTGAGGACAGATAATGGTGGAGAGTTTTGCAGTAAGGAATTTGAATAATTTTGCAAGAAGTGTGGTATAGCACAGTAGAAGACTACTCCATATATACCTCAACAAAATGGAGTTGCAGAAGAATGAACAAGATGTTGATGGAAAGGGCAAGAAGCATGCTCAGTGGTGTCGAGTTAGGACTGGAATTTTTGGTAGAGGCGGTGGATACTGCATGTTACCTAGTTAACATGTCACCTTCATCAGTGTTCGAGGATAAGACTCCACAAGAGGTATGGATTGGTAAGAAACCCTCTCTTTCACATATAGGGGTATTTGGATGTGATGCATATGTACATGTTCCAACGGAGAGAAGAACCAAGTTGGATAGTAAATCTGGAAAGTGCATCTTTATTAGGTATAAGGACGGTTTAAAGGGTTATAAGCTTTGGAACCCAGTCACACAGAAGGTTGTGTACAACTAGATGTGGTGTTCAGAGAGGTAAAAGATGTTATTAAACATGAAGTCCAACCAAAGTAACCTAAGAAGATAGAGTTTGAGCTAAAGGAGGAAGAATCTGACTCTACAACAAAGGAGGAATCGGAAGATGAAGAGCCACAAACTCTAGCTGGAAGGAGATCAGTTCAAGAAAGAATGCAGCCAGAAAGCTATAGTCCATTTGCTTTCTGTTCAATTTTTGCTTTTTTTGTTACTGATGATGATCCTAGAACTGTGATGGAAGCAGTGGATTCAGAGGATGGAAAACTCCGGAAAGAAGCCATGGTTGATGAAATGGAATCTTTGCATAAAAATGAGGCTTGAGATCTGGTGGAGTTGCCGACTGGAAGGAAACCCATTGGCAGAAAATGGGTGTTCAAAAGGAAGACAAATGCAAAAGGAAAAGTGGAGAAATACAAAGCTCAGTTGGTAGAAAAATTTTATTCCCAGGTGTCGGGAATTGATTTTGGTGATATTTTTTCTCCTGTTGCCAAGGTAACTTCTATTAGATTTCTTTTATCTGTTGCTGCTACTTTTGATTTTGAGGTAGAACAGATGGATGTGAAGACAACATTTCTTCACGGGGATCTGGAAGAGGAAATCTACATGAAGCAACCTGAAGGCTTTGTGGTGAAGGGTAAGAAACAACTAGTATGTAAGTTAAAGAAGTCTATGTATGGGTTAAAACAGTCACCAAGGATCTAGTATCAGAAATTTGATACATTTATATGGGGACTTGGCTTCACCAGAAGCAAAGCAGATCACTGTGTGTATTTTAAATTAATTGGTGACTGTGTTATTTATTTGGTCTTGTATGTGGATGATATGTTTCTAGTTGGAAATGACAAAGAAATTATCCAGGATTTGAAGACCCAATTGTCCTCCAAATTCGACATGAAAGATCTTGGTGCTGCAAATTATATTTTGGGCATGGAAAATAAAAGAGATTAGACAAAGAGGAAGCTCTGGCTAAACCAAAGGAAGTATGTCGAAACAATATTGTAGAGGTTTAATATGTAGGATAGTGAATCAGTGAAGGTTCCTATTCCTGTAGGTGTGAGGTTATCTGCTGAACAGTGTCACAAGACACAAGACGAGGAAGAGGACATGTCTCGGGTTCCATATACAAGTGCAGTCAGCAGCCTGATGTATGCAATGGTATGTACTAGACCAAACATTGCACATGCAGTGGGAGTATTGAGCAGGTTTTTGTCAAAACCAAGGAAGGATCATTGTACAACAATGAAGCAGGTTTTTAGGTATTTGCGTGGCACTAGTGATTATGGTTTGTGCTACCAAGGAAGACCAAGATTAGACAGAGTGTTGGATATTCATGGCTTTGTTGATGTAAACTGGGCTGGAGATCTGGATCAAAGAAGATCTACAAGTGGGTATGTGTTTAACCTAATTGGAGGTGTAGTCAGTTGGATGAGTAAGAAGTAATCTGTAGTGGCACTATCAACTATAGTGGCAGAATACATGGCAGCCACTCATGCAAGAAAGGAAGCAATTTCATTGCAGAGATTGTGTTCAAGTATGGGGTTAGTACAGGGAGCTATAAGGATAAACTGTGACAGCCAAAGTGCAATTTTCTTGGCAAAGAACCCTGCATATCATTTAAATACAAAGCACATTGATGTTCAGTATCACTTTGTGAGGGATATGATAGAAGACAAAAAGATGTTGCTGGTAAAGGTGGACACTTTGAAGAATATTGCAGATGCATTGACAAAATATGTGAGCTTTGAGAAGTTCTCTTGGTGTAGAGAGACAATGGGCATTTCAGGGCTGGAAAAATGACTAAGCTCTCTTGTGGCCCCCTATGGACAGAAAACAACAAGTGGGAGAATGTTGGGTTGTGTTATATTCTTTCCACAACTAGCCCACGTAGTTAACCGGGGGGTTAGAGTGGGGGTGGAGCCCCCCTTCGTTGCGCCGATTGTGTAGCGGGGGCGGGAGGTCACAGGGGGTTTGAAGCATACTCGTAACCCCACTTTATGGGGTCTGGAGCAGCGCCCTAAAATTTTTTGGTTTTGGACCCTATGTTAGGATGGGCGGACCCACCTATGGTTTTGTGCATGATTTTCGCACATGTTTTTGGATGCGATGGTTTTTCGGTCCATGGTATTGGACACAATGGTTTTCGGTCCATGGTATTGGATGCTCCGGCATGTATAAATATGTATTATAACATTGAAAGGAATACAATGAAAAATCAAGCTGGTAGTCCCGGTTTTGGGATCCAGGGGAAAATCTCTGTGTATATGTGTTTTATGTGTTATGCTCTCGCATTATTTATTTTATGTGTTTTAGAATTCGTATGCAGGTAATTTTTGTATGGGGTTAAAACCTACAATATTTTGGTGACAAAAGGAAGATCACAACTCTTAGGATCGTAGCAGATGGATCTGTCGATATGGGTTCTGATTCAGCCGATGAAACAAATGTCTCAATAGATATTGTACCAAAGGTGAAAGGGACACCAAATGTGGCATGGCTCTAGGAACTTGAGGAGATCAACCAAAGCATTCAAGTAGAGAATACTGAGCTAAGGAGACTCCTACATGAAGCCAAAAAGGAGAAACAAAGGTTTCTACGCCAGTTGCAAGCCAAGGATGAAGCCTTGGAAAAGATGCAACATAACCACCTTCAGGTAAAAAGTGACTCTTCAACTTCATGTACCTTTCCTGATGATGATTTTGTTGTTTTTGAAAAACATACTATAGGTATTGCCTCCAAACTATTAAAGAGAATTGGGTATGTCAGGGAGGAATTTGGGAAATGCTTGAAAACAACTAGTGCCCAACCAATGGCGGATGATGAAATCACTTCCTCGCATTCCAACGATAGTGAGGGATCCATGAACACTTATCAGAGGAGCACTAGGGGAAAGCGCTCCAAGATGAGCCAGAAAGTTTGGAGGAGGAAGAATCATTGTAGTCAATGCAACGAAGTGGGGCACCCGGAAGCCACGTGTCATATGCTGCATATCGAAAAAGCATCGATAAAGAAGCTAACAGGTGAAAATGTTCAACAAACGAATCCACCACATTCATGGCATTCTTCTTTATTAAGTAAAATATGGTTTTTTTTTAATATAGTAGCTTGTTATGGCCACGGTTTGTAAATCATGTGTTGCAAATAAATGTAAAAGTGACAATGTATTTTCCATCACTTCAAAATGCAACGATGATGTTTGTGGCCTTTTCTTATGAATAGTTGAGGTATTGGTTTTTATTATGTAATCCTTGACCAAAGAGTGTGTGTTATAAACTCTTGGAAAGTGAGGGGTTGTTTGAGTCATGTATGGTTTGTATATGATTACAAAGGATGTACCAGTCTCACGTACAGGTGGTTGAAAGTGTGGTTTGGTGAGGACACAGACAGTGTGTTGGATATGTTAATTCTTTTAGTAGAGCACATTTGTGTTGGCTTCAAAGGAATGCATCCAAGAAAAGTTCGATGGATGGAGAAGGAAAAAGTGAGGGAGCAATTTCCTCACTTACCAATTGACTAAAGGATTTTGGTGGTCCAAAAGATCTTAGTGGGGAGGATTGATCTAGGTGGATCTTCATAAAAGTACCAGTGGCATGGTACAAGGCTCAAAACTCAAGGTGGTAGAATCTGGATAAAACTAACATTGAATCGAAGTGCTCATCATCCTAATTCCAATGGTGTGAATGACACTCAAATCCGAGTCCAAATGAAAAATTTAGAGCAAGTCAAAGTTTGAGCTTAACCTGTCGAGGTGGCATGATAAGATGACATGGAAAAGATTCAACAAAAGAGGAAGCACCACGTGGCAGGTTGCCACTAGGCCCTACATATCACATATTGGCACAAGACGAAGAAGTGGCTTAAGAATCGGCCCTAGAAGGGTCCCGACTGCAATTGCGATATCACATATCGTAGGCTGGAGGAGGAACAAAAGGGTTAAGAATTGACCCCAACAAAGACCCAGTTGAGATGCAATATTATCGCATATCGAAATCGCAGAACAATGATGGTGTTACAAAAGGCCTCGGTGGAAAGCACCGATTGCGATTTCGCGATAGGCACCGATTGTGATATTGTGATGGGGGCCAGACCTAAAATGTTATATATTGTGATTTATAAATCTCAGTGGATCTGCCATATCGTAGAGCACTGGAGCTCGGTTGATATGCTGATGGTTTCCACATCGATTGCAACTTGCAAGGAGGATCCAAATGCGATATTTTGTATGGTGTGTTCTATGAATCTGGCGGGTCTGTATATCACAGGATGCTTGTGTCTTGACTTGGATTGTACGCCAATAAGTTGGAAACACCGAAAAACATGTCACCAAGACTCATGCATAGTTGAGATGGGTTTGCCTTGTTGGAAAGGGGCTTCACTATTGCAGTAAGGTTGTTTCCATGAATCCTTCTAGCCCGATTCCGCCTGCTAAATTGGGTTCTTATGTTAGAACTTCCTTGATTTTGAGAGATGTAACCATGCTTATCTATATGAATTTTATGTCAGGAGAGAGCAGAGAGGACTGGCTGAATACTCAAAATCTATTACACACAACAGACCCTGACCCAGGAAGTAATTTCTTCAAGATTTCACTGGTACTGTCTGTTTTTGAAGCTGGGCTCTCCATTCTCTACCCATCTTTCAGCTTGGAGGTATAAGGGCTGTAATTTCTTGTTGCTTGTACTTTTATCTCTTTTATGCCACTAATTGAATGAAGGCCTCCCCATTATTGAGAAGGGCCCGGAGACGTAGTCCAAATTGTACAAGCTCCATAATCAAATCATCATGTCATGGTTTTTGAATCTTTCTGATTATTTCCACATTGTTTACATGATTTTAAGTTCCATGGTTAATTAACTCTATTATATGTAATTCTGATGCATCTATAAGTAAAATATCTTGGATCAGTGAGAGGGTTGATCTAGAGAAGGCCACACACATTCAAAAGAAAAGAAGAACCTGATATACTCTTGATGTAACTCAAGAAACCCTTTAACCCCTCTTGTTCCACAAGAACTGGTTGGAATAGAAGAAATCATAGAGCAGGAGATGGGGTCTTGTGAAATTCCCATTGCTCCATAAGAACCAGTAAGGGCAGAAGAAGTTGCAGAGGAAGAGGAAGATGATACCCTTGTTGAACTAGCAAGTAAAGATGACCTAGGGTTTGGAGAATTGAGAACAAGTTCCCTTGCTACTCCACAAGAAACAACAAGGAGCACCCTTGGAGAAGGGTTTGTTTCCTTATTTGAGGTATATTTTGAAGATGATGATGTTGTTGTATAGACAGTTGTTTCCACTCCTAAAGAGACAATTTTCACCACTTCTAAGGAAATCAATGCTGCTACTCGTAAGGAAAAAATTGTTGCTACTCCTAGGAAGCATAAAAATGTAAAAAATTTGCACTCCTCGCCTTTGTATGAATCACTATTTTTATAAGACAAAATACTCATAATGGAAAATAATAAAATGAAAACAACCATTAAAATGATGACGAAGAAGTTAAATGGGGTGAAATATTTTGAAGAGTTAGAATATCTAGCCCAAGCAGCAGATTCTCTTGCTATTGGGGAACCCATTGAACAAGAAAAGGAGACAACTCAAGATGGAGAAAGAAAAAGGAAATATGTGGCAAGTCAAGTCACAAATATCACACATGCCACTACTAATGAAATCACCCATCAGAAATGGAAACCAAGACAGGTTAAGACAAAGAGATACAGGTTCACATCCCTAAGAGGTGGGTGAAGGCACAAGAAGATAAGTAGAAACAATTGATGGATTCCTATGAAGGAGGAATGATGCCCCTAAAGGAGAATCAAAAGATTGTTAAAGGGATGAAAGAAAAGTAGGTAGAGACAAGAGAGATATACAAGATGAAATGAGAGGGAAAGAAGGAGGAAAGAAAAGAGGTGACCTACTAGAATTCAAAATCAATAAGTTGGAGATTAAAATATTCAATTAGGCATGTTGATGGAAGCAGCCCTCAACTATAAACCTCCTTCTCCTCAATAAAATATGTTCTTGCACGAGAAATTTCTGTTATTCAAGAAAAATGCACTTATGTCTAGTAAACCTTTAGAGATCACTAGTCCACTTATGTTTCTTATGGCATACTCTGAGTTCACCCCTAAGAAAAAGAATCACCTTTGTGAATTATATTAGCATAATGTTTTGATCTTTATTGACAGAGTTTAGAACCCCAATCATAATGTGGGGTACATTTAGTTAATAGCTTTTACTTCCTTTGTGACCAACTAAGCTGATTGGGTTGTAGCCTACAATGTTGCAGAAAAGAATTTTGAGAGAAACGTATGGATAACAGGAGAACATTCCATACCTCTAGTCATTCAGAACCATAGGAACTAGATTTCGTCTTTCACAAAGGCAGAGTTTGCAATAGAAAAAAAGCAAGAGGACATTAAACATTGCATGGACCAAATTAGTACACTTGAGAAATCTGCCGAAGGAGAGATACAGAAAAAGATGGAAGCAAGCAAGGGAGAGAATAAAACGAAGAGAAGAATTCAGCCTACCAATTTTTAATTCTTTTTTGGAAAGAGTGCAGAAATATGTGAGTTGCCTAAAGGAATGTGGGAACAATTAAATTGGGCTAAACTTCCACTATCCCATGATACGGTTCTCACATGCCTTGCAGCAGATAGTATAAGTTGACCAAACAAAAATAATTTTTTTGCTAGGAAGCCATACAGGAAAGAGGAGAATACCTTCCCCAAATGAAGCAGGTACGAAGATTTCAACATCAATATCATGAGAGTTATGTTCTCTTTAACACTGAGTGATCGCAACAATTTTGCTTGTGGGAGATGATGGGCGACCAAGGAGGCCTATCAGCAGTCCACAAATGAACGATCATGAAATTGACATTTGCTTTCTGCACCCGTGATACCAAATCCGCTTATCAGAAGAATATGTTAAGAATATTTATAAATGTAAAGTGAAGGCAACAAAGCAATAAGATGAAGATGGTCTGGATGGATGTAAATGTAAAGTGTACGAAATTTACTGTCGCCGTGGATGGATCCAAAGGCAACGATAATAGTGAAAAACACGTGAAGAACAATTGAACTTTTAGCTATAACTCAGATTCTGCGTGCAGTGGTAGTATTTTAAAATCAACTCGATTGGTTCATAGAATCTCCATAAAGTGTCTGGAAATTATTGTCATCTGTGTAAAATCCAGAGGCAGGGTTCATGATTATTGAACTTTGAACTATGCCCCGGGAGAATCAAAAGTATGTGGAATAATGGAAGTATTGCCGCCGTTTTAAATCCAAAGGCGATGAGGACAGTGATGAAGCAACATTGCAAGAAGGATAATTGTTAACTTTTAATTGTGCCTTAGGAAGAATCTAAGTTACTCTCAAATTAGGTAGTTTTAAGACTAAAAAAAAATTCAAATCTTTGTTAAAGAAACTACATACAAAAGCATGTAAATAGAGGTTAAACTTATTTGTATATTGCGTTACCTTATAGGTAATTGAATTGAATTTGTTAGACTGCAGAGGAGAGGAAGTGATTTATAACATGGTTTAGAAATAAAAATAAATTTAGAAACTATGTCACAAGGTTCGTCGAATTTTAATCTTGAGGTTCAAATTTTGGTGAGTCTTAAAATTGAGATTGTGACTAAGTCCATAGATCAAAACTCATAACTCATGTCACAACTCAACCTTATAATTTATCCTTGCAGTTTCCATGTCATTCATAGCATTTTTTTATGCAGTTTCCATGTAGTTCATAGCATTTTTTTGTGTTTAATGATGTTGATTTCTTATTATTTTATCCTATAATTCATTATATATATATATGTATATATATATATAGAGAGAGAGAGAGAGAGCGGGGGGAACCTAATGGTGAACCTCATCAAAAAATTTGAATTCACGCTGAACCGAATCATTGTTGAACCCAAACCATGTGACATTGTTTAGAAGTGACATAAATGAAATTTGTATTTATAAGAAATTGATTATATAAATAAATAAATCTATATTATAAAATAAGAAAAAGTAGAATACAAAATAATTTTAGTCTTGAATAGGAAAAATTATTTTTTTAAGTAATAATATTTTTTTAATAAATAATTCAAAATATTATTAGTTTTAAATAATTAAATTTAAAAATTAGATTTTAATTATATTATGGAAAAATTATCTAAAAATATTTTTTTATATTAATCTATTAGTATATAAAATCATTAAAATTAATAATACAAAATATTTTTTAACATTTTAAAAAAAATTGCTCTCCCGTGTTGTGAGCTCCTCCTGAGATCGCACCCTGTCTCTCACTCTGTGTGTTCCCTCCATGGCCCCTCCAAAGTCTGATTTGGAGGGGGCTTGCCCTGATACTGCGCCCCCCTCTGATGTTGCTACTTTGGCTTTCGACAACCTCATCTCCTCCCTGGGCCCTCCTCATGATCGACCTATTGTTTCAAGGTTTATCAAGAAGCTTTAAGACATTCTAGATATAGTGCTTCCTCCCTTGCTGCCTAAGAAAGCTGTTATTTCACTATATGAAAAGGAATTGTGTTGTATATTTGAGATGATAATGGTCAACTATCATGCCAGGGCATCTATGATAATTGTTTTAAGGGTTTTGTTTTCATTTGGAAGACCAATATAGGAAACAGATTTAAAACACTGAGGCCTAACCCTTTGAATAATATTAATATCAAAACAAAGGGCTACTATTGAAATTCACACAGTGATATAGCTTGCATAGTGGTGAGCAGAAATAGAATGATGATATGATTATCACAGTCTTCAAATTGAAGATTAAATAATCATAAGTAAGAAAACCTTTAAACTATGTTCATAAGGTTTAATAGAATATGCTTAAGCTTACAAAAGATGCTGATGATTTATTGATTTAGAGGGAATTAATTAAACAAATAGTTAATATAATTCATTCTCTTTATAGATGATCATTTCAGAAGCTTATAGGAATAGATTGAAACTCAATTACTCCTACCTAGTTATCTTTGTAAATCATAAGAATATGAAGAAAAACACTGTGAATATAACTGGAAAAACTTACAGGAAAAACGAAACTGTATGAATCAAAATTCAGAATCCTTTGCTTTGTATTAATGATTTAGAAAAGTCAAGTACATTCAATGCTTAGAAATGCTTCTTCAAGTGTTCAACCCTTAACAACTCACGAAAGAGAGTTATTTGTACAATTTGAGAACTGAGAAAATATCTTAAACTATTTTACAAAAATAGATAATTACAAAATTAAGAATATAAACTGCTAGCCAATTTGACACTATTTTGGTGTTGTGTTGTTTGATGACTGTTGCTGAAAAAATTGAAAATTGTTGAACTTGTGATGATTGTTGTTGTAAAGGCTGAATGTTGTTTGATCACCCTCTAGTCCAGTAAATCAGTTAATACTTCCCAACGCTTCTTATCTGGGATAGATATTTTGGTTACCCTTTTGTAAATTTCATCCATCTCTGTATACTTCATGAAAGTGGGTTTTACTGGAAATATATGCCTAATCTCATCTAAAATGAAAAAATGTGTCCCTGAGTGCATTTAGCACCACTCTTGGTGTTGTTGCACCTCTTATGTTTGACACTAAAGATGCATTGGTGCCTACCTCTATAAGCCTTCGAACATAATCCTTAATAGACATTAATTTATCGTTAATTACAAGCATAGAGGGAAAACCCTTGCTAGTCAACGGTTCAATCCTACTAAAAAACATTGAACTATTGTATTCACACTCATGCGCTTTTCTTCTAACTAAAGGATGGCATTCTTCTTGGTGATGATCTTCTTTACTTCCAGAATAGTTGATGTCTTGTCATTTATCCCTAACTCTTCAAGCTCATAGTTGTCTTTAGAGTTGAGGAACTTGATTATATCATAAGCAATTTCTGGCATATCCTCAAGTTGTTTAGAAATAGTTTCCACAACTTCCTAAGATTTCTATAAGAGGTCCTTTTGATCAAACACTATCCTAATATAGGGCCAAATATCTCTAATTGCTTCAGTAATTTCTTCCCACAAAATTTCTCTTGCCAAACCCAATTTGTTTCCAAAGTAAGATTTTTTAAGTTCCCTCTGCAATGTTTCAATCCAAGCTTTTTCTCTCTACAACTCGGCTTCATGTGAAGTGTCTGCAAATATTTTCATATGTTGTAACTCCTAGAGTTCATTCTGCAGCTTCTTGATTTCTCCTGTCTGAATAGATAGGTTCTGAACAACTTCAGCAAGCTATTCAACGCCTTCTGCTGCACTTGTAGTTGATGTTGTGGCTGAAGTAGAAACCCTGATTACAGGGATTGCTACAAGGGGTACTATATCCATTGGAGTTTGAGCTCCTTTGATAACTTTCTCTTTCTCCTTGACTAGTTTCTCCATCTTCACCACCATTTGTTTTATCTAAAGGTTTTGTTCTATGATGAGCCTCATCATGTCAGAGTTCTAAGTTTCTGTTTCTTCAATTTCTTTAGCCATTGGGTCCTCAGAAGCTAGCAATTTGAGTTGCTTCCTTAATGCTACAACTTCAACATTTTTCTTTTTAATGAGTTCTTTTGCAGCATTTATGTTGGAGGGATCATATCCCATCTTTAGCACCATATTTTCCAAAGATTGGATCTTGGTGTCCTTTGCCAATGAGGAGACTTTCTCCAACTTAAGTTGTGACTATGTGTTGGCCAAGGTAACCTGCATTTTTTATAAACTCATGGTAGTGTTAGTCAAGGTGGAAGAAATCATCTGCCCAGTTTGTTTGTGCATCTCAATTTGATCAATTGGATGCACATCCTTCACATTGAACTCAAAAGAAGTCTGCTTCTGATAGTGTGTAGCAGTCCTAGGCTGTGGAATTTGGGCTTGCAAGAAAGCCATCTACATTTTACCCTTCTCAGAGTCAAAGACTGAAAGAAGTCTAGCCTGAGAGCTGGAGGAATGTTTCCAGAATTGTGTGTAGGTGTTCAACTTCAACTCTTCATTCCTCCTTTTAATCTCACCGAAGACCAGAAAAATGTCTTCCTCCTTATCCTTTTGAATGCTTCCACTAGTCTGAATTACCTGTTGTTCCTGAGAAGTAGTGGAATGAGTTGGTGACTGTGTAGACTGTCCACCAGACTGTGTATAAATCATAGTCTCTCCAAGTCCATCCAATGTTGTCTTCTGAGGTTCATTTGTTGCACCAACAATCACAAAGATCCTAGGTCTCTTTTTCCTATGCACAATCCTAAAGCCCTGGCTGGATGCTTCAGTTGTAGGGGATGATTATTCTTCCCTTCCTCTTTTAGCTATCTTTTCTTGTGCAAGTGGAGTTTGTACATTTGATGTAGAAACTACCTACTCTTCAGCCTCTTGGAGGGTGTTCTCTGTCCATTCCAACTGATTTTTATATTTCTCTATTTCAGGCCTAGTTGTGTGATGATATGCAGTAAACTTTTTCTCCACCCTGAGTTTAGAAATCACTCCCATTGGGTCATAAGACCAAGTGAAACTGAGACCAAAATTGATCTCCTTTAATAACTTGTCTGGTTCCTCTCCTACTGCCCTAGTGTTACAGATGAATGGACCAACTTGGGCTTTCATCTTGAATTGTGATTTCTTCTTTGCAGCCACAAAGTGCACTTCATCTGCATTTAACCTCTGCCTAATGTATTCCAATGCAAAGATTCTGATAGGGAGGTACTTGGGAAGTTTGTAGGGTGGAAGCTCACAACCATAAACTCTGATTTCTGTATAGTTTTGGTAACAATACCAATCCCCTGTTGTAGCTTGATCAACCAACTGTAATACTTTGACAATCTCCTCACTGATTCTTGGTACTAGAGTGTTGCTCATAAGACTGATAGTTGGATGAATAAATAGTTCTATGAACTATTTATATGTAAACTCTTCCTTCTCCTTCATTCCTATTGAAGTCCAAAATATCATTGATTGTTGGTTTCCTTCCTCATCTAGCTTCTGTAAGGTAAATGGAAATTTGTCTCCCTAAAAATATATGAAAAGGTATACAAGTATTGAAGCATACTTGAATACTTCTTCAATATTAAACTTGACAAATTTCTCATGTATGGCTAAAATCATAAATAACAGTGGGTTTGGAATCAACAGAAAAGATGGACAAGAAACCAAGGATGGCTTCATTTACATATTGATCAGAGTTATAACCAAGCAGATAGGACAAAATAGTGGTGATTTTCTTGGTTCTATCAGGGAACATGGATGAGTCATAAGGAGGGTTTCTTTTAGGCAGAGGACTATCAATAGCTAGAAAAAGTTCAAGAGTCTGGGATCTTTTAGTAAAGTCTAGTTTTTTATAGGCTTCTATCAGGTTTTCATGGGAAAAAGGATGGGTTGGTGTAGTAGTAGGGGCTTGCAACATTTTTCCAATGGAGTCAGAATTGATTAAATAGAGGATTTCTCCTATGGGTGAAATGATTGCTCTCTGGCTGGGATCATAAGATTCATGGCATTTCCTCACAAATTCAGGTGCTCTGCGTATCTGAGGGAAAATGTAGTGAGGAAATTGGGAGTCCCAGAGTCATATTTCATCTATATGATCAATTTCCTGACCTTCCATCGAGTAGTAAATTTCATATAAATCAAATTGAGAAGAAGTCTCAATGATTTTACAATCTCTGTCGACCAAGGGGGTGTGATGGAAGTCAACCTATGGATGAATAAGAGGATTTGGGACTTCTACAATTTCTTTTCCCTTAGGAGGCATTTTGTCAAATAAAATGTAGATTGAAAGTGATTGAAATGGGTCCGAAATAGAGTGATTATAGTAAAAAAAGTATAACTGAAAAAGAGGCTAGTGGACCTGGATGTTGACTTTCTTTTGATCAGGACAAATAATTGCTTAATTGTCAGACCATGGTCGAGCTGTAACGAGTCAAACTGTTAGTGATCAATTTGGTTACAGCAATGTACTATGTAACTATTTTCATGGATCAATAGGGTTTATAATGGGAAAAAACGGAGCGGGGCTGTTCAATGAATGGCAAAATTTTCATTAATTATCCAACAGATTAATTAACAAGTGTTTGGGCCATAAATATCATGGGAACGAAATTGAATGGATAATGGATAGGAAGCAGTTGATTGGATGGTAGAAGTGACATGGAGCAGATGTGGAGAGGTACGTGGAGTGGTGGTAAACAGTCACTTATAAACTGCGTTCGGGAGTAACTTGAGGCGGTAAGTGGTGTCGGGATTTTAAGTCCCAAAACACTAAAAGGAAGGAAAGGTGGTTTAGGATGGTGGTTTCCAAAACTGCCCATTTCGGAACCCCCCCCCCCGGGCGATAAATTCTATACGTGAGATAAGGGCCGAGAATGGATGTGGGCCATCAGATGTCAGGAGAGCATGCGAGATGAAAGATAAGGTGAGAGGGATTTAACATGTAAGGCGAAAGTGATGGTGGGGTCACAACTTTAAGGCGGATGTGACAATTATGGGTTATGGTGAATGAATGGGCAGATGAATGTGGGATATTTACAAAGTAACATTGGTGTTTTAAAATTCGTGGTTAATTAAAACACATCTTCGAATGCATAGCTTATCCAATGTTACAACTTAGGATAAAATCCTTTCATGCTCCAATTATTTCTCATATGTCTACCTACCCTTTACATTTCTAATATTTTCTTTTATTCATCTGAGTGCATTTAGGCTAGCAACTCAATATTTCCTTTTAATGACTAATCTACCTCTATCCCTTATTTCCTCCATTGGCTCAGATTAAACTATTGAGCCAATTTTATTTGCTACCTATTGACAAAATTTTAAATCAAATTCAATCATGATTAAACTGTACAATTGGATAACATGAACTAGGTGTGGCATTTAAACAATTTGCACACAACCTTTATTTGCAAAAATAAAATTGACTAAGAGTAGTGGCATTTGGATTTGCAACACTTTCAGAGTTTATTGTTTTTTGCTTTTCTTTCTAACCTAACATTTTATTTTTGCCTCCATTCTTTAGGGCATCTATTCTAACATTTTATTTGATATGGACTTATTCATAAAATATCCCTAACATTTTTTATTTAAAATTCTTTTTGTCCATATCCTAACTTAACATTTTTTAAAATATATTTTCATTTTTTGACTAAATGATACTAACTTACCAAAACCAAAAACCGTTACAACATATTAGTTAGAGAGTTTACTGGTCTATGGCCCTCTCCCAAAACAGTGCAAAAATGGGTTGAAAGGAACTGGTCCACTTCCACTCAAGGAAAAATCTCCATTCATTTTTGTGGAAGAGGTTACTTCACCTTTTATTTTGAGTCACGAGAAGACAAAGATCTCATCTTCAGAAATGGCCCCTACTTCATGGACTCCAAAGGCCTATATCTAAATAGATGGACTCCAGATTTTGATCCTGAGCTGGAGATCCCCAATGCAAATCCTGTATGGGTTTTCCTTCTTCACCTCCCTCTTCATTTTTGGGGGGATGAATCAGTCAAAGCAATAGGCAATGCATCTAGGAAATACATAGACCGAAGTGAACCACAAGAGAACATGCAGGCCTGTAATCGAATTTGTGTTGAAGTCAACCTGGGAAAGAGACTACCGGAAGTAGTGAAGATCAAGGTGGACAATTGGACTCACATTCAGCAACTAGATTATGAACAACTTCTTTTCAAATGCAAGGTATGTCACGGATATGGCCATTTTGCAAATAGATGCCCAAAGAAGGAAATAGAAGAAACTAACAACTCTCAAGACCCACAATGGGAACTGGTTCAAAACAAAAATCTGGATCCAAGCCCTCAAAGCCTTCTACTCCTTCCTCTTTAGCCCATCCCTCTCGAAATGCTCCTCCTCCCTCCTCTTCTCTCTCCCTCCCTCTTGGCTCCAATTCCTTTGCATCTCTCAATCATGAAGGAGATGAGCCTCCCCCTCGCCCTATCAAATCCTTGATCCCATCTCCCTCTACTCCTCCTCTCTCATCCCCCCTTACCCCTCTCCTTCCTCTCCCCTCTTCCCAAGCTTCCCCCCTTCATCCCCTCCCACCTCCTCCTGATAGAATTCTAACTAGAAACCAGTCAAAAGAATCCATATTCCTCATTGAAAGTAATAAGAGGTCTGGTAGGAAAACAAAAAAGGAGTTAAGGGACAAAGCAACATTTATGGAAATGGCCATGGGAACGCAACAACCAATTGAAACATACATAGAAAAAAGCACTAGAAACAAGGAAAAAATAAGTCAGAATGTGAGAGGAAAATGCATCTCTATTCCATCAATTAGTAAATAATGAATATGGTATCCTGGAATTGCAGAGGCCTCAAGCACATCTCAAAGGTCAATATGGAAAAAGAACTTATAAAATCTGAATCCCCAGACTTCTTTTTATTACACGAGACCAAATCCTTGGAACAAGAGATGATCCAAATAATCCAAAGAATAAATAATTTTGCAGGAACAACAATAAAAGCAACTGGTGCTTTAGAAGGAATATGCACATTGTGGAATCACTCCACTTGGAGCTAACATATCAGCATAAAGAAGCGTACTGGCTCAAAACAGAATTTAGAAACAAGATTATTGGTTATCAAATCTTCCTTTTCAATATTTATGTGCCTTCTCATTTTAGGGACAAAGAACAATGCTAGAATTCCTTGGTTGAATGCATGGGGAAGGAAAATTGCAAAAAAATACGTTATTTGTGGAGATCTCAATTTTAATCTTGAATGCTTATGAAAAAAGTAGTGGTAATTTTCAATTAGACCCCTTCAGAGACAAGTTAGAACTCATCATGGAAGTAAATAATTTAATGGATATTCAACCCATAAATGGGAAGTATACCTGGAATAATAAAAGGTTAGGACCGGGAAATATAAAGGAATGATTGGATAGATTTTTAATACACGACAACATCACTTTATATTTCAATTCAATGACCTCAAAGATAATCCCATCAGTAGCTTTAGATCATAAGCCTATTTCCATAAAATTTGGGGAAAGCGAAAATTTTGGCCCTCTTCCTTTTCACTACAATCCCTTTGGATAAACTCTGAAAATGTTAGAAACTTGGTTGCAAGAGCTTGGAAACAAAGCATAAATGGTTCCCCAATTTTTGTTTGGGAAGCAAAGTTAAAAAATGTCAAAAAAGCACTTAAGGAATGGGTTCAATTACATTACAAAGAACCTCAACAAAGGAAAGAAGAGATGCAAAAGAAGCTTGAAAATATTCAAAAAATTATTGAGGAAGGTGAAGTAACAAAGGAGAATCAGCTAAGAGAAAAATAAATTCATTGGGAAATTTACAAGAATAATAGAAATGAGGAAGAGACATGGAGACTAAAATCAAGAAACTTGTGGATACATTCTGCTGCAAAAACACCGCCTTTTTTCACAACACCACCAAAATGAGATTTTTCAAAAATTGCATTGAGTCAATCATTGGAGAAGGGGGTGTTGATATAAAGGGCCAAGAAGGAATAAAAAGGGAAGCACATCAACATTATAAGAGATTGCTTTCTTCAGATCAAGAGGAACAAAATTATGAAGACTTCATAAGGCACATCCCTAAACTAATCACATAAGAGACAAATGATGTTCTAACAAAAGAAGTGGATGAAGATGAAATTCAACAAGTTATTTGGAGCCTTCAATCGGACAAAGCTCTAGGGCCTGATGGCTTCTCCATCTCCTTCTATTGCTCCTTTTGGCAGCTCATTAAAAAGGACATTTTAAAGATGATTCGTTGGGTTTTCAAAAAAAGAAACTAAGTGGAAACACTAACTCCACTTATCTTGCCCTCATCCCTAAGGAATCCAAGCCTACCTCCTTTAATCGTTTCAGACCCATATCCCTTTGCAATTCCTCTTATAAAATTATCTCCAAAATTCTTTCCAATCGGCTTAAACCCCTCCTCCCCAGTTTGATTTTTGAAAACCAAGGAGCCTTTATTCCCAATAAAAAAATCTTGGATAATATAATGTTGGTTCAAAAAACCATCCACTCCAGCATGTCTAGGAATGAAAAAGCCTTCATCCTTAAATTAGCCATGGCTAATGCCTTCGATCAAGTCTCTCACCCTTTCATTATTATTGTTCTCCAAAAGTTTGGGTTCACTTCTGACTTCATTGGCCTCATTACAGTTTGTATAAAGGGGCCTTGCATTTCCCCTCTAGTGAATGGAAGATCGAGGGAAATTTTTCAAAGTTCAAGAGGTATAAGACAAGGATACCCTCTCTCTCCTTTTCTCTATATCATCATGGTAGATTATTTAAGTAGAAGCTTAGAACATAGCAGGTAGAATGGTACAATAACAGGAATATATTATAGCAGGGGTCTCAAAAGCGTCAATCATTCACAATTTGTTAATGACACCCTTTTCTTAGGTGGTGCCTCATGTATTGTTGCGAAAAGAATAAAAAAATCTTAGGTAGATTTTTGGAAGTCTCTAGTTATGTTCTAAATAACCTTAAATGTTGCATCTATGGTTGGAATACATCAGCAAGAATCCTTCAGCATATTTTTCAAATCCTTGATGTTCCCTTTAATGAAAATTGTGATCACTTAAAGTACTTGGGACTTCCAATTTTCAAAGAAAATTTGAAATAAGAGATATGGATTGTTTCCATTGATAAAATGAAGAAAAAAATTCAGAACTGGGGAATTCAATGGCTCAATCTAGCCGGAAGAGTCATCTTGATTAAAGCAATCTTATCAACCCTCCCACTATACCAATTTGCAATTATTCAAGCTCCTATAGGAATTCAAAAGCAGATCAAACTTATTATAAGAAAATTCCTTTGGCAAGGGGGTAAAGTAAAGTAAAAAAAAATGAGTCTAATAAACTGGAAACAAGTGACAACACCATATGAGAATGGTGGCATTTCCATTCGACTCTCGGGATTGATGAACATTTCTCTCGGAGAAAAAATAATCTGGAGATTCATAACAAGAGAACCCTCCTGGTGGAAACAAGTTCTAGAAGAAAAATACTTGAGCTCTTCTCGTCAGCACCTTCTAGTAACAAAAATCCCCATCAAGCCTTGTTCACACATTTGGAAGCTTATCAGGAAAGCCCTACCATTGATAAAGAATAACACATCAAGAATTCCAGGAGGAGGACAAGATATCAATTTGTGGAGAGACAACATCATGGGATCTCCCCCTCTTTCAGACTTCCAAGAAATCCACCCTCTCAAGACTTGGATGCAAAACAAAGGAATAAATACTCTTGATCAAATTTCATCCTGGAATCATGAAGATAACACATGGGATAGATGGCTTCCCCCAGCTTTCCCTTTTGACCTTAGAAATCAATGTAAATTGATTACAAGAAACCTTAAGGTAGAAGTGCCTATAAGTCTTCGAACATGAGATAACTTCAAATGGAACCCATCTGGAGGGGTCTACACAATGAAGTTAGGGTATGAGAAGCTCCAAGTAGACCTTGGTCTGTAAGTTTGGCCTCAATGGAAATCTACGTGGAAAAGAGAAAGCCTCCCAAAAATCAAATTCTTTATGTGGACAATGCTTAATGGCAAGATACAACAAAGAATCTTAGGAAAAAAGGTATCCATGGGCCTTCTAGATGCCCATTGTTCTTTAAAAATGAAGAAACAATATGAAACATTCTTTTAAATTGCAATTTTACTTAAGACTGCTTGCTAGCTCTTATTCGTCTGATTGAAGTCAACATCAATTTCAATCTCTCCCTCTTGGACTTCTATGATAATTGGAAAGCATCCTATCCTTATTCTTTTAAGAATAAAAACTTGATAAAAATATTTTGGAGTTATCTCCCTTCTTTCCTTTGCTGGAAAATATGGCTTGCCTATAATAAGCAAATCTTTCAAAACAAAAAGCGAGAAATCAAGAAAATTCTAGCCAAAGCTTGGGGGCTCGCTTTAGAATTTATTTTTTCTAAAGGAGAAAAGAATTTGGATCTGAGAATTCTCCTGCATGAAGAGAAGGAATGGATCAATTTGATCTTCGACAAATCTCAAGTTAGGAGCTACCCTCCTCCCATTCTTAGCAAGCCAAAAGATTGGAAAATTCGATTGAAAGAAAAATATTTTTTAATGTGGATAAATTCTTTGAAGCATCCATGTCTTTTCTTTGATGGAGCTTCAAAATCTAATCCAAGAAAAGTAGGAGAAGGTGGTTATATTCTTGATCAAGGAAATTCTAAAAAAAGAAACTATATCAATCCAGTCGTTATTGGGGACTCCTCAATTCTAATCTAGAAAATGGTTTCAAACACAAAACCAAAAAATGTTGAACTCTATCAAATTGTTTCATATTTTATGAGAGCATAACAAGGTCGATGATAAAAGAAAATAAAATGTGTGCGCTCAACCTCAGGGAGAAGTTAAAATTAATGATGAAATTCACTACAAAGACATCCCATAATTCCTCGTATTCTCTTCCACACAGGCATGTTTTTCACATGATTAGAACTGTGGGGCTTGTCCTCCTGGAGATGTAGAATTCAAGTTTGATTGTCCTTTTCAATCCTCTCAGCAATCTCATCCCTTTTTTGAAGTCGAAGTCAATATCCCAGTTGTCACGTCATGGGTATGGGATTCTCTTTCATAAATCTCAGCTCCATATCCCCTCTATCAGATCCCAAAAAAATCCTCAACATCCTCTCTGCTCTACCCCAAGCCAATTTTATGGATTTTTGTCTCCCATCCTCCTCATGATGCAATCCTTGCTGCTCCTCAATTCTCCAAAGTCACCCACCCTCCTCCTTTTTTAGCTCCTCCTATATCTTCATCAAACTTCTTTCAATGCGTTTTAGTGTGCTCTCCTACTGAACCTTTCTCCTTATTCTAATATTCAAGTCTGGGTAGCGATCCAAGAGCTTGCCCTTTCTTTGTCTTGCATGCCTCTTGCATTTCAGGGCGTCGCTTTGAGATGTATTTTGCACCTTCTTCTACTTGAAACAAAGTCTTCAGCTTCCACCTCTGAATTATGTAGTCTTTCAGCGAAGGTTCTCTGTGGTCTTATTGCGCTGATGGATCCTCTTGAATTATCATTAAAGAATGACTCTTGTGTTCACTACAGAGAACAAAAAGTTGTTAAAGACTAGCTAAGGGAGATAGTCAGATAGATTCAGAGCTAGACAAGGGTAGAAAACAATTTTCTAACGAAGAGTTTCACTGAGCAGCGTGGAGATATTGAGGCCCTAAAAAATAGGTGCGCTCATTTGGAAAAATCAGTCACTTTCCTAAGAGAAATCACCACCAACAAAACTGGAGAAAACTCAATCATGGTGGACCAAAGCAATAGGAATAAATAGAAAGAGGAAATTACAATGAACTAGTAATAGATGGACTTTAATCTAAGTTTGCTTCAAAACATTTTCGTTGTAGTGCAGTTCGCCTTAGCACTAGTTTTATCGAACCATTATCTAAGTAATATTTTTTTATCATGAAATGTAAATGTAAGCTATTATTACAGTAGTTTGTTAAATTTTACAAGAAAGATGTAGTTGGGAAGCTTGAAATCTATGATAATAGGATAATAATTGAAAATGTAGGAGCAAGTTTCTCGCTCTCTTCCTCTCCCTGACTCGTACCAGAAATTTTGTAATGGGGCCTTGCTCCCTCCTCTTTTTGAAATCAATACCAATATCTGATCTTGTCAAAAAAAAAATTAATACAAAATATTTAAATTAATAATATAAAATGATAATAACTTAAATGACAAGTAAAAAGAAATGTATACTTTTATATACATGTGAAATGTACACTTTTTAAAGTAATACAATGTTTATCATATTATAACTTTATTTTATTTATTTTAAATTATATATATAGAGATAAGTTAAACATATATACATTTTAGAAAAATAGAATATGATTCTTAATCATAGATATTTACCTTCACTTTATCTACAATAATCAACATAGGAGAGAAAAAAACATAGAGGAGGGAATCATCCTTTTACAGTTCACAATAAGTAGATTTATGGCTATTTTTATTTTTATTTTTTGGGGAAAAAAATAGAAAATTTTGATTTAATGATGCTTTTGGAATTTGTACTACTAGCGTTGAAGTTGGACTCACTATAGTGTAACACAAAAGGTAGCAGCAAAAGTATATACAATTTTATTATGTGGTTTAATTTTTTCCTTTTTAATAAGTTTTGTTTAAAATTTGATAAAGATTTATTAGAAAGGTAAGTTTAAGTTATATATATATATATATCTATATATATATATATATATATATATATATATATATATATAGATATATCTATATATATATATATAAACTCCTACTTTTTAACTTATAATTAATTTATTATATCATAGTTTCTACACAAATTTATGGCATTGGCCATGTTCTACTTCGGCCAAAGGAAAACATTCAAAGCCATTTGTTATTACTTGTCGCATATCAACCTCTTTTCATTTAATTATAACTTAGAATTAATTACATACAAAAGCTATATTATATATTTTATTATCACATACAATATTTTATATTTATACAATAAATTAGATTTAAGATAGTGTTGTAGCGGCTGCAACACCCTCCAAAATTTTGGCCTGCATCCAAATTTTAGAGCCTTCCTTGGTTTTTCCATTGATGGTTGCAAACACTCAAGCTCATTCCATGAGCTCTTGTAGAGTCTTTACACCCTTTTTCTTGTCCAACCAACAGTCATCTTTTGGCATGTTGATTGCTTTGTCATGCTTGCAATATTGTTCTGGCGATTTTGAAGGTTGGTCTTTGTGTGCATGAGTTTTCTTCACTCTGTGAACATCAATTGTACTCACACACAAAGTTATAAGAAATGTCATGCAAGTTTCATCACGATCTTTCGAAGGTCTATCTCAAGTGTCACACTTGTCGCTCTTAACCTTAAGACAATCTCACTGAGCACATGTTTGTCTTGTTGATTTGTGGTGTCCTATCGTCAATTCATGCTAAGTATATTATCATAATGTCACGTCTACACAAGTTCACTTGCTCTCGTACTTAGCCATTTTTCCTGAAAATGTATCGACCAAACAAACCCCTTCAATCGGACCCCGATTGATCTACACTGCGCAGTCTCAACTCTCAGTGACCCTGCTCTACTGCCCAAAACTGCGCAGTGATTGAGGTGGCCCTATGGGGAAGCTACACTACTCAATCCTAGAAGTGAGTAGACTATCGGTATCCTAGAACAATGCAGAAGTTGTCTCCAAGCTCGATCCAATCTGCACTTCCCATAAGATCAATTATCAAGCCTCCCTCTAGTCTACCGAAAATCTGCACTACACTTCTCTCGAAAACTGTGTAGACATGCCTAGCTTCCAGCCCTACATTTCCTGCAAAAAATGTGCAGTCATGTTGTGTCACGCCTCTGCTGCCTTGCTTTGCACTATTCCTAGAAACTGTGCAGGCCTATCTGGCAGGCCCTCCTACTGGCTTTCTCTGCTCTGCTCCTAAAAATTGTGCAGTCCTGACTGGTACACCTTCTCCTGCCCTACTCTATGTTGTTTTTGGAAATTACACAATCATGATGTGAAGGCCCCTATTGCCTATCCCACACTATCACTCAAAACTGTGAAATTGTGAGCAGGAGCTCATCGCAACCTGATCATGCCTTGCTCTAGAAAAATGAACAAAAATTCCTGCCATTGCCCTCTACTGCCCTGCTCTATCTCCCTCTAAGAAGCTATGTAGATTCCCAGCTAGACCCCGAGTGAGCCACTCAGTCCTCATCCTAAAAATTGCGCAGAACTATCGAGCAATGCCCATTGACACCTTGCCTTGTCTTCCTCCTAGGAACTGCATAGTTCTGCCCATATGGGTTCTACCTTGCAGCTGTCACTATTATCCCTTATTGCACAATTTTACCTCCTAGTGACCTCTGCGAAAATTTTCCCGACAGTACTTTGGATCCCCTCATCCCAGCCTAGGCTTTTCGTTGTGTAGTTTCAGTGTCTTGTCCTCCCTCCCGCTCACTTGGACCTGAAACCGAAAACAATGCATCATGCTAGAGTAGGAGATTTTTGGTTTTGATGTTGTCCCATCATGAGTGAATTGCAAGAACAGGTACATTGATGGAATATGGTGCAACGACGAATGGGATGAAGAATGAATGCATGCTAGGAGACTTGCTCATAGCTGAACAAACATACAAAGCACATCGAGCAACAAGCAAAAGGGATACATGCATTGAACCATCAATCAAAGACCCCACAACACTTTTCCATGTGGAGGTGAAGACACAACAAAACAAGAGTACATCCATCACTCAGTAGCACATTAGCTTGACATGAACACTGTTATAGACATTTTTGTGCCTTACAGCATGAAGCATGAAATGTCGATAATCTAAGGGATCCAAAGTCCCTAAACATGTTGTTCCTACCCCTAGAGGAACAAGGTCAGCAAACCACAGCACTGAAAATCAGTTCTCCACCTGAAAACACTCAAAAACAAGCTAATTCTGGATCATGTCAACTGCTCCACTGAGCATCTACGCTGAATGTCAACTGCTCCACTCTGTACCTGCGCTGAATGTCAACTCTAATGAAGGCTACCTGCGCTGGGCGAGATTGGCCAAGTGGCATAGTCATTCTGCAAGGTGTCAAATGCCCAGGAAGCTTCCAAAATGACACTTGGATCAGGGAATTCGCCTTGTGATGAGTAAGAGGATCTAGATCTCCTAGTGGAAGCAAGAAACTCCAAGTGGACTCAAGAACTGAAGTATAACTGAAGTGAGAGAGGACACTAGTCAGCTTCATGCCAAACTCAAGCTGACTCATCCTTTCTCCAAATCTCCTATATATAGAGCTCTCTCATGAGGTCTAGGGAGGCTGGAATCTTGTGAATGTAAGGAAGTGCTGTTGGTTTGAGTATAGAACTATTGGGTGATTGCTTTGAAGGAGGTGAAGAGGAGATTTCTTTCTGCTGGGAGGTGTTGCTGGATTGGGCCTATTATGGTTGTAACACTCTCAGAACTTTACTTCTTCCATTAATAAAGTATTTGAGGTTCTTCTATATGCATATGTCTTTGTGGCGTATTGATGCTTGTATATTTGATTTATTCTAATCCTTGAATCAATTATGGATGTATGCTTCTTGTAGTTTCCCTTTCTTGTGCTTTTGCAGGATCTTTGTGTAGCTGGGCCAGTGAAAGAGCAAGGAGCTGGGAGCAAGCAGCAAGGAGAGAAGATTGGGTCAAACATTAGCGGAAGACAACGGTTAGTGGATCTCTTTCTCCCCTCTCTTACATCTCATAAAGAAGTAATCTTGAATAGCTTTGCATTCGGTTGTTGCTGAGGTACTATCACCCTTAGAGTGGGATAGGGTCATTCCGTATTGGATACTTTTCCCAACAACAAATTGGCGACTCCGCTGGGGATCATATCTTGTTGGTTGTTTGTGTTTTTTCTATTCATTTCATAAACAAAGGGAGTACCGAATCGAACTGCATTTGGATCTTTCAAATGCAAAGTAGAGGGCAGCTACTCTAGCTCAGTTTCTGGGCAAGTTTATGATTTGAAGAGCTGATCCACAAGGACTCTAATAAGCTCTTAGTGACAGCTTTTCATCCTCCTTGTCATCCCTTAGTGTGTCCTTGACTGATAGCTTCTGATTTGGCCAAAAACTGTGAATTTTTGAGCAATCTGTGACCCGGAAACCAAGAGAAACGAAAGTTTCGTTCTTCAGTGCAGGCTGTGTGAAGGCTGTCTGCATTTCAGCGCAGTTCCTGAAGGGGCTACCTGCGCTGAAGGTCAAACTGCCTGTGTACCACTTGCGCTGGACCAGTCTTGCCTTGTGCTACTGGGGTTTCCTGCTGTTTCTTGCCCTATTTTCACTCTTGTTTTTGCTGCCTGTTACCAGTCAATGTGCCTATCTGAAACCAACTTTCCTTGCCACTATTCCGCCTCGGTTGTATAAAGAAATTGTGTTTGTTCTTTGTGTATTTCTTGTATCATTTACAGTTTCCCATAACGAAAGTGAACTAGTCTTGCTGTGGCCTCTTATCTAGACCTGTGATAAAGTGTCGTTTTGATCTTAAGAGTTAGTTTGTTTGCTGTTCATAGCTGATTGAGTTTTTGCTTTCGTCATATGGTTTGAATTTATATATTTCTAGTGTCGAAACAAGTAAATCTTAAGGTGTCTTTTGATTTTGGACAAGCTTGTTTGCTTTCACTTGAAATTGAATTCAAAGTTATACAACAGCTTTCTTTTTGTGTCGCACAAACATTAAGAAAGGGAAAAGAAATACTTGCATTGTGCATATGCATTATGACAGCTTGCATGTTGATTTAGGAAAAAGTGCATTAGTGTGTGCTCTATGATCTGTGTGAAAAGATGTTATCTTTCTTTTCCCTCAGTAGTTAAGATTTTCAAAGTTGAAAGATTGAAAAGCTTGCTTATCATCTTAGACTGCATTTAGGAGTGTTATCATACATCTTGTGGTGATCCATAAATGCAAACTGCTAAACAAGATCAACCTTAAAATAAATTGAATTTACATAACAACGCATTGAAACATAACGCAAACACATAGAGGTCTAAGCTAGAGACGTGTTCCGGCGTCGTTAAACGTGATATCTTAGCGTTGAGTGGTTGGGTGATTCCTCCATGGTGAAGCGATAAGTATCAATACGGACTTGTGCTCCCACGTACCGTCGCGTATATATTGGGAGACCCCTATAGGAACAAAGCCTTTATCCAATAGGAAACCGTGTCGGCCGCCCTACTGATCGCAATGCAGTGAACACAGCATTCACGAAGATCGACCACTCGTACCGTAAAACGTATTCTGTGGTTTTGCGAAAAGTTTGGCACACCCTCTGCCTAGAACTCCAGAGCAGTTTCTTTTGGCCTTTTTCAAACTCTATAACTGAAAAAGTCCATCCGAGCATTTGTCACTTCGGGCTCGTTAAAACATCGAAGGAGACTAGAGTCATCTTTAGCTTTTTCTCGACTCTTAAAAAGTGAAAAAGCAAGTTGTGTCTAAAGCGTCGTTATAAAATTTATTTTAAACGGAACATAATCACCTCCTATTCCCGCGTTGATCTGTAGGTTGAGAACATGGAACGCCCCAACCAAGGAATTCCACAAGATGGAAATCCTAGTTCTTTCTCCTCTTGGGGAGAAGTTGGTGCGCCGCACATGGCCACATTGTCGCTTCCAGGACTGACAATTGGCCTGCCAATCTGGCTATTCTCAACCAATGTAGTTCAGAACACCATGGTTCCTGAACAGTCGAGTCAACAGTTAGATCAGTCTAGAGCTGCCCACCAGCCTTCTACTTCTTATAACTCTTCCTCCAATCCTTCATCTTCGCAGGGTAGAGCCGGCAAAAGCCAAGCTCCCATGGAGAAGAAGGAGAAGAAGAAGAAAGAGAAGAAGAAGAAGGAGCCTAAGGCAACTGGGGGCAAGCAAAAGACATCTGACAAAAATCCACACACAGCACAGACCGGGCCTAAATCGCCATGTGTCATATGTAGAGGAGACCACTTCCATAGAAATTGTCCCTGTATTCCCCGGATACTAAGGGACTGGTCCCCTCGTTTGCACAATTCGGGAGCATCAACCTCTGATAGCCATGTTGATTGCTTACCGTCAACCAGCGAAAGTGAAGGTTCAAGACAAAGAGGGGGAGCAAGATCCCCCTGCAGACTGTGTGAAGGCGATCACGCCATCCACCGTTGTCCCTTCTTAGACGAAGCGAAGAGAGTTTTGGAAGATCGCCCGGTTTCACCGTTGAGACTTCCTCCTGGATACAAAAAACTCGTGCCAAGTCCTTCGTTGGTTGAAAATACAGCTGGCCCGCTCAAGTGGTCAGCTGAAGCGTCAGTCATTGAAAATGAACCTACTGAATCCAGACCAGACGAAAGTCTAAAGGTCGATACGGCAGTTGACCCGGTTCTTCCTTCAGAGGTTTCATCCTCAAATGACACCGTCACTGAAGATTCATCTTCAAATGACACCCTCACTGAAGAGAATAAGGATGACACCATCCAGATTCTTTTCATCAACACCGACTCTGATGAGCATCAGGGCAATGCGCCCATTCCTTTATCGCAGGAAGGAACCTCGTCAAGGTCATATCCGGCCGTGTATTCGGTCCCACCACCAAGCAATCTGGTTGTATCCTTTGATTGGAACCAACTAGGCAGACCCCGGTTACCAGCCAGTATACCATTCAGAATCATAGTCCAAATTTACAGGATGGTAATGGCTGGAACTATCATTGATGAAGGGGCATCTGTGAGTATCCTTTCCTCTATTGCTTGGAAAGCACTGGGTTCCCCAGAGCTTTTGCCTGAGATAAGAAATCTCTCGGGTTTTGATAAAGGAACCAGTCGACCATTGGGGATCCTCCCCAATGTACCTGTTACGTTGAAAGGGAAGACCGTTCAGATGAACGTGATGGTTGTTCAAGGACCCTTGGATTATAACCTACTCCTTGGACGAGACTATATATATTGCATGGGAGCTATAGTCTCCTCACTCTTTAGAGTAATGTGTTTTCCACACGAAGGAAGAATGGTCAAGCTCGTAGACCAACTTTCATTTCCGGGATCACGCATCGCAAATAGTCACATACCAACCCTCAATGGTCTATTCACCCAAGAAATGTCTCCACCGCCAGTCCTCCTTCCCGATGAGTGCGTGTGATTCGAAAAGATGGGACTGGAACCCAGGGGGCATGCATCCTGGTCTGCTTTGGGCAGAGAAAACCTTGGGTATAGAGTAGATTTCCGCGGGAGAATATCACTAGTCCGTACCCCGTCCGTCTAGGAAGAGGGGTTGTTCTGGAATAAGATTCTTTTGTCAAAGTTATGTGAGTGAAATAATCTGTTTTTCACCCACCTTTGTCTATTTCGGTAGACATCGCCGAAGAAGTGTTCAGTTTGAAAGATTAACAGAACAATCTTTGGGTAACCTGAAAGAGGTAAGCCTCACCCTTTAAAACAAATGTTTTATCGGATAAGTAGGGGCAGCCTTGAAATTGTATTTTATACCTGGGGTCATGCAAACCTTTTGGAGTGCAAGCAAAGAGCGGTTATTTATCTGTTTTTTTGGATTAATCGTTTCCTAACTTGCATAAAGAAAGGATGTGGGGCAAAGGTCAAAATTTGCCAAATTAGGAGCATAGCTTCGTGAGATAAAGCTCCATAAAAAATAGCTATCTCACAGGAGACATTCTTATCTTACGACTGGTATAATCGAGCAGTTTTACCGCGGAATTTATGCTCGTTAAAAAATAGAAAAGTGAGATCCAAGCAGTTTTAGCACATAGTTCATGCTCGTTAAAAAATAAACATAAGATTGAGCAGTGTTTTGGCGCATTCAAGCTCTTTAAAAAATGAACCCAGTGCTGGTAAATAACCATTGTGATCGTAAATTTATTAGCCATGAAACGCCTTGGTCGTGTTTGCACCCGCCACCTCCATTCCATTTGGCCAATCGTTCACCTCCATATGATTGTTTACCTATTTTGAGGAACAGCTGCGAAGAGTGATTTCACCTAGCCATCCTTGTGACACTGCCGTGATTGGAAAATTCCAACCTGTACCTGGAATCTGCTGCTATCCCTGTTTATCACTCGTTCCTCAAAAGACGAGTCTTCTTTGAGCTCTTTTCATCTGACTCGTAAAATATGAAAAGTTTGCCGAGTTTTGGCCTTCCAGCTCGTTAAAATGAACGGAAGAGCTATCCCTCCTCTAGATTTTAATCTTTTTTGGACCTGAGGGATTATTGCACAAAAAGGTCGAGCGCTTGTTTTATTCGGCTCGTTAAAGTTATCGAAAACTCATCCCTTCTGTATTGTTTTATACTTTTTCGGACTTAAGGGATTAGATGACGAAAAAGGAATTTTGGAGTTAACTTTCTGTACCTTTTCAGACTCTCTAAAAATGAAAAGGACCGAGTTTTCCTTGTCGTTAGACTCGTTAAAATGATTAAATAGCGACAAACTTGTCTTTAGACGAGAACGAGTTTCCCTATCGCTAGGCTCATCAAAACATAGCGATGGGCTTGCCCGAAGGGCAGGTTATAGAACAAGCATATGTTATCCTCCTCAAGCTTGACAAAAATAAAGAGGTACTGGTCAGAAATGACTGGGGAAAAATTGGGAGAACCTCAAAGCTTTAATGGTAGCAAGTCACTCTTGAACATGACACTTTGTCCTCCGTATCACATCGGGTTGGGTTGTTTTCATTCACCGGTCTCATCACCATGGTCCTCGCCAAACCATCCACATTTGGGGTAATGCTACCGATCCATCACATCAGTGTCGTTATATGTTCAAGAGATGTTGTTCAGAAAGAGTCAACCGTGTCCCATCCACTGCCATACATTATCCTTCATCCACCCATGATCGCCACCCTGAATCATATTTCACAGATTGTTTTCACCTCCACTAAAATCATTAGCTCCGTTCCGTGTCACTGATGTGGGATTCATTAAGGCCCTCCTTTGACGGATCGCTTCTTGTTGACTTCAGCTCATTATCCAAGAAGTTGATCTAAGAACAACCCCCTCAGTACTTTCAAGCTTGCATGCCTCAATGGCAAGTTTCTCACTTCCGGCGACAGGTATACATCAATGACCTTCGACCAGAAGATTTTGCGTGGTGTTCGACGCCAAGTCCTTTATTCACACCACGTGAATTGTACTGCAGTACCTTGAGGGTCATTGTCATTATTGGTGATTCCTCTCGCGCTTGTTAACGGTTTACATTATTGACCGGTAATCAAGCGATGTCTTTCCATGTTCGACTTCAGCGCAATCCTCACATGGATCGACTTGTACTTAGAGTGAAGATCGAACGAGTTTGAAGACCCCGGATCTAGTTTCATCCATCCGGGCTGCAATATATATTCAGGAAATATAAAGACATTTGATATGTACATCATTGCAGCAGATGATCATCCTACTCAAAGGATGATAATTTCAGCAGAGAATTATCAGTCTACCATCAGACGATCGTCTGTTCTATGTACCAAAATGAATTTATAAAGCTGAGCATGGGAATGCCCGCCTCAGCTAGATCATGAAAGCAGAATGAAAAATAATGTATTGTATTGTATTTTATTACAGGGCACCTCTCAGCGATTGAATGAACTTCGGATCCTCCTGATAAAGCATTTCACCCGATAAACGACCTCATACTTTAGGGGGCAACTGTTATAGACATTTTTGTGCCTTATAGCATGAAGCATGAAATGTCGATAATCTAAGGGATCCAAAGTCCCTAAACATGTTGTTCCTACCCCTAGAGGAACAAGGTCAGCAAACCACAACACTGAAAATCAGTTCTCCACCTGAAAACACTCAAAAACAAGCTAATTCTGGATCATGTCAACTGCTCCACTGAGCATCTGCACTGAATGTCAACTGCTCCACTCTGTACCTGCGCTGAATGTCAACTATAATGAAGGCTACCTGCGCTGGGCGAGATTGGCCAAGTGGCACAGTCATTCTGCAAGGTGTAAAATGCCCAGGAAGCTTCCAAAATGACACTTGGATCAGGGAATTTGCCTTGTGATGAGTAAGAGGATCTAGATCTCCAAGTGGAAGCAAGAAACTCCAAGTGGACTCAAGAACTGAAGTATAACTGAAGTGAGAGAGGACACTAGTCAGCTTCATGCCAAACTCAAGCTGACTCATCCTTTCTCCAAATCTCCTATATATAGAGCTCTCTCATGAGGTCTAGGGAGGCTGGAATCTTGTGAATGTAAGGAAGTGTTGTTGGTTTGAGTATAGAACTATTGGGTGATTGCTTTGAAGGAGGTGAAGAGGAGATTTCTTTCTGCTGGGAGGTGTTGCTGGATTGGGCCTATTATGGTTGTAACACTCTCAGAACTTTACTTCTTCCATTAATAAAGTATTTGAGGTTCTTCTATATGCATGTGTCTTTGTGGCGTATTGATGCTTGTATATTTGATTTATTCTAATCCTTGAATCAATTATGGATGTATGCTTCTTGTAGTTTCCCTTTCTTGTGCTTTTGCAGGATCTTTGTGTAGCTGGGCCAGTGAAAGAGCAAGGAGCTGGGAGCAAGCAGCAAGGAGAGAAGATTGGGTCAAACATTAGCGGAAGACAACGGTTAGTGGATCTCTTTCTCCCCTCTCTTACATCTCATAAAGAAGTAATCTTGAATAGCTTTGCATTCGGTTGTTGCTGAGGTACTATCACCCTTAGAGTGGGATAGGGTCATTCCGTATTGGATACTTTTCCCAACAACAAACACCACGTTTAGTTAGTACATGTTAGCAGTGTCATGTTGAGTTGTGTCATGAGTTTTCTCGACCACATCACCTATATGGGCCATATCTGTTATAAGTGAATGTAATGTAAAGTGAAATTCCAATGGACGGACACAAGAAATTGAAGAGTCATGTTAGTTGAAAATTCATGGAAGTTGAACAGTCACAATGGTAGTCCAAGAGTCACAAGGGTCAAGCATCACCCTTGGCTATATATACCCCTCCCATTGTATGAGAAAAATACTTTTCACCTTGGCTCCTCCCACATTTCCTTGAGAGTTTGTAGTCTGTTCTTTGAGGAGCAAGGAGTGGCTCCAATGTCCCACTACAAGGACTAGTGATATATGGTGTATAGATGTGTCTTGGAACTTATTCTTAATTCAGAAGACTGTCTCAAGCCAACACGTTTTCACACATGTTCTGTATATGTTTGTAATATTATTTTTTAAACATTTGTAATGCGTGTTTGCTTAACCTGTACTAAGATAATTTAACTACTTTGGTTATTTTAGTACTTACATTGTTGAAGATGTGTTGTGTTGTTTATCACTATTGTCTCGTCCGTGTGGACTACTCCACAAGACATTAGATAGAATATTCTTGTTTTTCTTGGTTATAACGACTATCACCCCCATTGGACTACTCTGCTAGATGGTGTACAGGTTTTCCCTTGCATTTTGGTTTTAATGACTATTGCATCCGTTGTGGACTACTCCACTGGATGCTGGAAAAGCCCTTGTTGTTTTTGTGTGTGTCTGTCCCTGGGTGGTCCTACTACCTCTCATTTAGAGGCTCACTTTGACCCTCTCCCTTATAGTAAGAGAACCCAGACACAAAGTTACATTACGCACTCACTAGGATTACTCACCTCGCTTTTTGAAGATGCAAGCATAACACTTTCATGTGCTAAACAACAAGAGCTAAGGAAAATCTCTATGATAATGGAAACTGGGCCAACATAGCGAATGTGACTTCTACCTCAAATAGTGTGAGGTCTAATTGGGACTTCATACTGCAGATATCCCCTTAATGTTGGTGGGTCCAGCACCATCAACATGTTTGGTGCTAGAAGGAGGGCCGCTAGAATTTTATGGCTAAATATCCTACCAACCCCACTTATCTATCATTTGGTAAAGCTAGTAACACGAACTCCCTCTCTCCCACAAGTGACCCTGAAGTTTGTTACTCCTCACCTCCCAGAACCGAACAAGAAATTTCATATCATCACATATGTTTTGTTCGTCCCATCACCTGTCATTTTTCTAAAGCTGTTGGACTAATTCCAGGAGTACACACTTTTCCCTCTTCACAGAGAAGAAAAAGACTACACCCACAAGAGTGGTAGTCTCATTTGCTGAAGAAGTAATCCTCGCCACTCTTGAAGAACTGGAAGAAGTTGTTGAAAACGAAGAGGAACCTCCAGTTTTCCTATATGGAGAAGAAGATAACATATTACTCTTGGTCTTAGGTTCTGGAAGAGGCATCAGAGGAGGCAGAGGTGGAGACGAGCCAACAATTTCAAAGGTTGAACCGTCAAACTCAGAATAAAAGGAGGAGGAAGAAGAAGAGGACAACATGGCTGACAAAAATCTGGAATGGATGATACTTTGCACATTGGAACTCCCAGGTCCCTTGCACAAGATGCCAATACACACAGAGAAATTGTTAACCAATTATGACCCTAACAGACAGTGAAGGATTCTACCTACATCTATATACACTCAAGGTACATTATGATGATGTTGCATGTAGACTATTTCCATGTACCTTCGATGGTAGAGAAGTTGTATGGTACCAAAATCTTCCTGTCAACTCCATTTAGAACTGGGGGGTGTTCAAGAGAATTTTCATTGAGAAGTTTGCTAAAGACAAAACCCCTTCCATGTTGCTAAAAGAGTTGGGTAGTCTCAAGATAGAGTAGAAAGAAAAAGTGAAATATTTTGACCAGAGGTTTAACTGTATCTTGAACAAGTTCGTTGCAGACACCAAACCTCATGACTCCATCAGAGTTGACTACTACACATCTGCATTGTTGACTAGCATTGGTCAGCTCGTCAAGTGAGATGTGAAACCAACACTTTTGGAAAATTGCAAAGAGGCAATCGATGTGGAGAAAGACCTACGTGCTATTGGAGTCATTGTACATGATGAACCAGTTAAGGACTCCAAAGACGCAGGTATGAGGTCTCAGGCTACTGTGAGTAAGGCAAAGGAAAAAGAAGCAAGTGAAATCAAAAACCTTACTCATCTCATCAATTCCTTGACAAACTACATTTATAAACTCAAGTAGTAGATAGGAGAGACAACCGTGAACAATAGGCCTCCTAGATTTTCGTAGAAGAAGAACTTAGCTTCGAGCAATAGTAGGCACACGATCAAAACTGCACAAAGCTCTAACCTTGTGTTCAACATGGATGCAATTGAAACGGATCATTATTGCAAGTTCCATGGCAAACAATATTCAGAGAGGATTTGTGAAGGATGGAACCAAGAAATGAATGCACTGGCTACACAGTTGACTGATTAATTTATGGCCAGTGAGTAGGCTGAGCCGGAGGGTGAACACGAAGAGCAAGTTACTGCATCTGATGAGGATCCAAGTGTTGGGCATGTAATCAACATGTATCAATGTGCTAACACTACCAAGAAGACAACCACTGAGAAGGAGCCTCCGAGCGATCATTTAGCCCCAAAGCAGAACAATTGATATAGTTTGTGGAGTCAAGGGGTACCCACTATTTTTGAGATACCAAGAGAAAATGTAAGACGACATCTTCTCAGAATAGGGGATCCATCGATCATATCAACACAAAAAACACAAGGCAAGTCTAGGAAGGTAGCTACAACTAAAAGAATGTCCATGAACAGCAAAGACAAAAGCAGCCTACTAGACAACACAAACACAAGTCTACCCCTGGACATCTCGGTGAGTCTTCCCACTCTGGATTACAATATTGTTGAAGACATGAAAAAGACCCATGCGAACATCTCCATTTATGAGTTAACCAAGCTCATAGGTCAGCAGGATATTCTTTTTCATGCACTAGGGAAAATCTCAATAGGAAGTGTTGCCTCTTTCAACAACGGACCAAGCAAGTCTCTTGACACACTCGTATCCATTCTCTACGCACTTTGCATGGAGGAAGCGAACTCTCTTTGCCCACCGTTTTTGTTGTCATTTGAAATATTCAACTTCAATGTTCACAGCTATTTGGTTGATTATGGCGTGTCAGTCAATGTCATGCCACTCTCTATTGCTAAGCGGATCAATGTGCAATGGAGCATCACAACTATGCATATCATCCAACTTGACAGAACATGTGTGCCAACCATTGGTGAACTCCGATATGTGATCATCTAACTATCGTCCGATGGGTGAGTTCATTAGTGCATTAACATTGTGATTATGGACATTCTTGGAGCATATGTCTTATTACTCAGCAGCTACTGATCCAACAAGATGTAAGGATACTTTTGTACAGACTGTTAGAAAATTATATATTACAGAGCAATGGAACACATAAAATATTGCAGAAATATAAACACAGAAAACACATAAAACAAGAGAGACACAGATATATGTGGTTCACCCAGTTTGGGCTACGTCCATGGAGAAATAACCAGTCCTTACTTTTATTATATTATCTAACACACTGAATAGATACAACCTACAGTAGATCCGCTGTAACACCCTCTTCACTCTCAATCTCCTCTCTCTTCCTCACTCAGAATACAGATGTACATAGACCCAATACAATTCCCTCATATATAGTAAGGGGTTTCCTTCTAGGGAAAAAAACCCTAAATTAAACATAACTTCTACTGTCAAATCATCCGCCTAATGAACGGCCCAGATTGACTAGAAATTACTAGACTTTTACAAGGTAATTTTACATCTATTTTTAGCTTCAGGGGCGCTACCCCCAAACCCCCACCGGGGGACCGCTGGCCCTCGAACCCCCACCCCCCCATGTGGAGGGGTGTACAGTCTTCCTGGGGTATACATCTGGCTAAAACCTTTGAATACAGAAGATAATCAAGCTCCACACCCAACAATCTCCCACTTGGAGACTAATTATAGCAACTCCACCACTGCTTCATTTGCTAGACAATGACTCCACTTTGGACCTAGCCTTTTCTCATCTTCTTCATCATACTTGAAGACCAATTGAAACTGAGTAGATTCTCATTTTCTTCCTGGTTACAACTTTTGTTAACATATCTGCAGGATTCGAGCTAGTGTGTATTTTTTCTGGCTTCAACTATCCATCTTCCAATACTGATGGTATGAAATGGTACTTGAGTTGTATATGTTTAGTTTTGGAATGAAATGCAGAGTTATTTTCAAGATGTATGGCACTCTGACTGTCACTGTATAACCTGCCCAACTCTTGCTTCTTACCCAATTATCCAGAAACCTTTGTAACCAAATCATTTCTTTACTAGCCTCTGTAGCAGCAACATACTCTGCTTCTGTTGTTGAAAGTGCAACAACACTTTGGATTTTTGAAACCCAACTGACAGTTGTTCCACCTATAATAAACACATATCCTGTAGTGCTCCTCCTGTTATCTCTGTCACCTACCATATATGCATCAACATATCCCTGTAGAGCAATGTTTGAACCACCAAAGCATAATGCTTGATTTATGGTACCTCTCAAATACCTGATAATCCACTTCACCACCATCCAATGTTCTTTTCCTAGATTGTTCATGTACCTGCTTACAACTCCCACTGCATGTGCAATATCAGGCCTTGTGCAAACCATTGCATACATTAAGCTTTCAACTGCTGATGCATATGGAACTTTAGACATATGAGCCATTTCTTCTTGAGTCTTGGGACATGCCTCCTTACTTAATTTGAAATGACTAGCCAAAGGTATACTAACTGGTTTTGCATTATGAATATTAAACCTTTTCAACACCTTTTCTATGTACTCACTTTGAGACAATGTTAATTTGTGATTCTTCCTGTCTCTAGTTATTGTCATACCAAGGATTTGTTTTGCAGCACCCAAATCCTTCACTGCAAATGTGTTTGCCAATTTCCTTTTGAGCACATTTATTTCCTACATGTTAGAACCTGCAACAAGCATGTCATCTACATACAATAACAATATAATATAGCTGCCATCATTTTTCCTTTTGAGATAAACACAATGATCAGAGTGACATCTAGTATAACCTTGTTTAGACATAAACCTGTCAAATTTTAGATACCACTACCTTGGAGCCTGTTTTAAGCCATACAAGCTCTTCTTCAACCTGCACACTAGTTTCTTCTTCCCTTTTACCTCATATCCTTGTGGTTGCTGCATATATATCTCTCCCTCCAAATCCCCATGGAGAAAGGTTGTCTTTACATCGAACTGCTCAAGATGCAAATCTTCAGCTGCTACTAGACTTAAAATAGTTCTGGTTGAAGTCATTTTAATGACAGGAGAAAATATTTCATCAAAATAAATACCTTTCTTCTGTGCAAAACCGTTCACTACAAGTCTAGCTTTGTACCTCTGTTTTCCTCCATCTTCTTCCTTCAGCCTGTAAACCTATTTATTCTACAATGTTGTTTTACCTATAGGCAACCTGACTAAGTCCAAAGTTTAGTTATGTGCTAAGGAGTCCATCTCTTCTTTCATGGCTTACTCCCACTTCTTCCTGGTTTCTACCTGCACTGCTTCTTCACAACATTCTGGTTCACCAGAATAAGTCAATAATACATAATATAATGAAGGAGAGTATCGTTCAGGGGGTCTACCTATCCTAGTAGATCTTCTAACACCAGTTTCAGGTGTTTGAAGTGCTTGTTGCTATTGTGGTTGTTTTTCTGGCTGTTGATCATTATGATTTTCAGGCACCATCACTTTTCCTGTGATATCGTCAAGCACTGTGTATTCTCTGTTTTCTTTTTCTTGTTTCTTTTCCTGCAACTGATTCTTATACAAGACCTTTTCATTGAATATTACATCTCTTCTCCTAATGATTTTGTGATTTTCATAATCATATAAGCGATAACCAAAATCATTAACACCATATCCAATAAAGGTACATTTCTTTGATTTTGCCTCAAGCTTTGTTCTATTTTCTTTGTTAATGTGGACAAAAGCTTCACAACCAAAAGTCTTTAAAAATGAGTAGTTTACCTTTTTACCTGTCCATGCCTCCTCTGGAATACCACCATCCAAGGAACTTGAAGGCCCTCTGTTTATTAGATAAACAATAGTATCTACAGCATCTACCCAAAATTGTAAAGGCAATCTCATGCACCTTGCACACTCCATGATTGTCCTGTTCATCCTTTCTGACACACCATTTTCTTGTGGTGTTCTTGGAACTGTCTTCTCTTTGCGAATTCCATTCTCTGAAAAGTACCTATCAAACTCTTTGCTTCAATATTCACCTCCATTATCTGATCTGAGACACTTCAACCTTTTCCCTTGTCAGACCAGGAGTAACTCCAGACTAGGCAAAAAACTGATTCATATATTTCATTAGGTAGCTATTGTTATATACATGAATGTGACTGATCAGTTCATCTTCTTGATGACTGTTCACATTCCACATTCACCCAATCGTAGAGGATTAGGTGTCAACATTCCCCCCCTTAATCTGAAGGGATGTTGGTGAGTCCAAGCATCGTTCTGAATCTTTCAATCTTTTCTCTTCCAAGCGCTTTGGTGAAGATGTCTGCAATTTGCTCATTTGTGGAACAATGACGAAGATGGATTGTTTTGGCCTCAACATGATGTCGGATCAGATGATATTTAGTATTGATGTGCTTTGTACGATCATGGAACTTTGGTTTCTTGGCCAACTTTATTGCAAAGGTGTTGTCAATCATGAGTGGAGTTGATTGTACTTGTTTTACCTGCAAATCTTCAAGAATTTTCCTGAGCCACACAATTTCTTTCGTTGCTTCAGCTGCTGCCACGTATTCTGCTTCTGTTGTGGAATCTGCTGGAACTGATTGTTTGCATGATCTCCAAGAGACAGCTCCTGATCCAAGACTCATAGCATATCCTGAATTAGATACTCTAGTTTCTTTGTCTCCATCGAAGTTTGAATCAGACTATCCAATCAAGCTGAAGTCGTCCACCTGTGTATACTTGATTCCAAGGTCTTGAGTTCCCTTCAAGTACCTTAGAACTCTTTTTGCAGCAGACCAATGTCCCTCACAAGGCTTTTGCATAAACCTGGAGAGGATTCCAACAGCAAATGAAATGTCTGGTCTGGTAGTAGTGAGGTAGATGAGACTTCCTATAAGCTGTCTATACTTTGTTGCATCCTCAAATTCCTTTCCTTCAATAGATGTGAGCTTTAAGTTTTGTTCCATTGGAGTAGAAAGAGGATTGCACTCTGTCATGCCAAATCTGTTTAACAAATCTCCAATGTATTTCTTTTGAGAATGAAATATGGATTTTGGATGTTGGGTTACTTCAATGCCAAGATAGTAATGAACATAGCCCAAATTAGTCATTTCAAAACTTTTTCCTAATTCTTTCTTTATGGATGCAATATAACTTTCATTGTTCCCTATCATTAAAAGATCATCTACATATACCACAAGATATACAACTGTTTTGCCAACTTTCTTGACAAATAAAGTTGCATCATCAAGATCAAAATGATTGAAGTTGAGTTTCAGAAGATGCTCAGTTAATTTTTCATACCAGGCTCGCGGTGCTTGTTTGAGGCCATACAAGGACTTCACAAGTTTGCATACTTTTTGTTCATGTCCTTTCACAGCAAATCCTTCAGGCTGGGACATAAAAACATTCTCTTTTAGATCTCCATTCAAGAATGCAGTCTTTACATCCATTTGATGGACTTTCCAACCATTCTGAGCTGCTAGTGCAAAGAGTGTCCGGATGGTGGCCCATTTTGCTGTGGGGGCAAAAGTTTCCTCATAATCGACCCCTTCCTTCTGTGCAAAAACTTTTGCCACAAGCCTAGCTTTGTGCTTGTCAAGTGAGCCATCAGCTTTGTACTTGTTCTTGTAGACCCACTTGCAGCCAATTGGTTTGGTTCCAAATGGAGGGTCAACCAGCTTCCAAGTGCCATTCTTTATGAGGGCATCATACTCCTTTTTCATCGCTTCTTTCCATTCATCATGAGAAGCAGCTTCTTTGAAGGAAGTTGGTTCAAAATCTGTAGACAAGTTCAATTCACAATCATAAGTAACATCCATATCAACAGGTGAATTAGAGTCATCTACATCACCTCCATTTTGTCGGTTTGAATTTCTGGTTCCTGTTTTTCCAATTTCATCAGGATGAACACTTTCAAGTGTCTTTGTCAGCCACTTTGGGGGACCTTTCTGAGATGGTCCAGGCTGCTCTGTTGATTGAGTTGGGACTGAATCAAGATTGAGTCTCCCAATTCTATCAATTACATCACTTAAAGCATCATCCGTTGTTGGAGTTTCATGCAGGGGAGATTGTTCTTCAGAAGAAGATTCCACATGTTGTTCTAGTATAGGAATCCCCCCTTCAAGATGTGGAATCCGATTATCAAATTCTTGAAATGATTTCATTTTTGCGAATCTATCCAAGCGATCAAGTTGCCGCTCAACAACATTGTCAGATTTGGATGATTCAAGAAAAATGACATCTCTAGATACAACAAACTTTTTATTTACTTCATCATAGAGGCGGTATGCTTTAGATGTGTTTGAATACCCCAGGAAGATACACTTACGACTTCTAGCACCAAGTTTGTTTCTATGTACCTTTGGTATCAAAGCATAACAGGTGGAACCAAAGATCCTGAGATGTTTTACCGAAGGAACATGTCCATACCACAATTCATAAGGAGTCTTGTTTCTTATAGCATTAGATGGACATCTATTCTTTATATATGTAGCACATAGAACAGCATCAGCCCAAAACATTATCTTTACATTTTTGAAGAAAAGCATGGACCGTACCATATTCAAAATTGTTCTATTCATTCTTTCCGCTACACCATTCTGTTGGGGATTATAAGGTACAGTTGTTTTATCTTTAATACCATGTTGGTGAAGATAGTGTTCAAATTCATTTGATGTATATTCTTTTCCATTATCAGTGCGAATAGACCCAATATGAGATTGTGCATCATTTTCAATCCATTTATGAAAATTCTTGAATGTTTGAAAAGCATCAGATTTGTTCTTCAATAAATAAACCCAACACATTATGGTGTAATCATCAATAAATGTCATGATATATTTATTTCCATTTGCAGAAGGAACAGGCATTGGACCACATAAATTTGAATGAATGAGTTCAAGCTTCCTATGTGCTCTTGAATGTGAATCATGAAAAGACTGTTTGCTATGCTTTCCTAGAATGCAAGCATCACATTGCTTATGTTTCCTAGGAATTGTAGGCAAACCAGCAACACCATTTTTCTTCAATAAGCGGAGACTGCCATAGTTTAAATGTCCAAATCTAGCATGCCATAATAAACTTGATGGAAGTGTACCTTCTTCATGATGAGAAATATATGAGAAATGTTGTGCATGAGCAGAGGTTCCTTGCAGTTTGAGAAGCCTTTCTTCTTCTATTCCCCTCATGACAAGTGAGTGGTCAGATGCTTTTCTTACCTCAAGCTTGCCATCAAACATATGAATGGAGTGACCTTGCTGGCGGATGTAGACCAAGGACAGCAAGTTTCTCTTGAGCTGTGGGAGATATAGAACATGATCCAGAAGAAAGTCTGGAAGACTAGGCAGTTTAAGCCTGATTGTGCCAAGCCCTAATGGCTTGATTTTTAACTGATCTGCAAAGTATACTGCTCCATCAACGTTGTCAGTGAGATCTTCAAAAAAATCTTTCCTATGAGTCATATGACAGGTTGCTCCTGAATCAAGCAACCAATCATTTTTCGAAGAAGCAAGTGAAGCATTAAACAAATCTTCATTTACTCCAATGTTACATTGTGCCTCAATATAGTGAGTGGATTCAGGTGCTTTACCTTTGTCTGTATCATCAGTTTTACCTTTCTGCTGGTTTCTTTTCTGCTCAATTTTGTCCCATGGTAGCTTGCATGTAGAAGCATCATGTGATCCATTTCGTTTGCAGTGAATGCAATGCAGATCTGCTTTTTCTCCTTGAGAATGTCTGCCCCCCTTGCCTCTGAGGTATCTTCCTCTTCCTCTTCGTCCACCTCTTCCTCTTGTAGAATCTTGAGCAGGATGCTTTTCTTTATGAGCAAGGCAAACAGTCTCTTCAGAAGATTCAGGGACTGTCTTCTTTCCAAAGGCTTTCTCTCTTTTAGCAAACTTTTTCACAAGAGAGTCAAAGGTTATATCTTTAAGATTTCCATTTTCTTGTAAAGACTCAAGATAATTGGAGTAAGTAGGATAGAGTGCCTTGAGAAAAGAAATAAGAGGGATATCCAGCTCAACCTTAGTGGATTTGATATCATGCATTATGGATTTAACTTCAGATGCAAGAGCAAGAGGATCATTATTTTTCAGTTCAAGAGTGAAGAGTTTAATCATGAGCTGAACAACTTCAAGTGTAGAATGTGAGTCATAGAGTTCTTTGAGCTTTTGTAAAGCTTCAAAGGCAGTTGAATATGATGAAATATGGCGACTTACTTCTTCATTTACAGATGCTGCGATTAATGCATATGCTTTGCTGTTCTTGTTATCCCAAATGATGAGCTCTTTGTCTGATGTAGGCTGTACTGGGTCATTGTCTCCTTCTCCGACACACACTCCCTTCCACAACTCATTGAAGATGAGGGTGTGTTTTATCATCCAGGACCATTCAGGATAGTTCTCTTTGCCAGTGAGAACTATCCCTACCATAGAGATGATTGAATGCATTCTGTAAAAATTCTTCTGCTGAAAAAAAAATCCTTATGTCACAGCCTTATGTACTTTATTTTCCTCTAACGTTTGATAGAAGCATCAGCATTTCTTTGTACATATCACTTCAATATATCATGCAATACTACTATGTTGAAAAAACGCACAAGGGATCACTTCAATATATCACTTCAATATATATCAATATATCATGCAATACCACTTTGAAAGCAGCGCAATATATCACTATATCATTTCAATGTATTAATATATCACTTCAATATATCATCCAATACTATTTTGAAAGCAGCGCAATATATAAACGCTTTAAAAATTTTGAATGATACTGCACAATACTCAAACGTTTTGAATGATACTGTACAATACTCAAACGTTTTAAACTCTCAGTCTTCACTGTTTCAGCAGATTGAGTCTCTTCCAAGCGCAGAGACAGTGTACTCTGCTCCACCATCGGTCAATTTGTGAAATTGCTGTAGCGGCTGCAAAACATGGAAAGCGGCTTTCGTTGCACTCTGGCTGGGGATCGCATCTCCATGGATCAAGTTTCTCGGCTCAGTATTGCCAAAGCAGAGCAGCCCTCAATGGCCTCCAACGTCCAAACTGCTTCAAATGTTCAGAAACCCCACAAGATGTAACTTCTCAACTGAACTGTAATGCACAGACCTCAATCAAGGTCCACCTGCATCTAATGGCATTAAGCAACCAACGACCTGGAATCACATATGATTGAATTGGGGATTTATGTTTCTATAATGATGAAGACACAAAGCGAGATTGAAGGCACAGGATATTGAAGAGGTAAATTGTCTGATGATGAAAAATGGATGTCGTAGCGAGTGGAGTATATATTGGGATTTCAATCAACCGACTCGAAACACGGAATGTCAAACGCAATATTTTCTACTGCGCGTCTTATCGCTTCATTATCAAAAATGGCTGCCGCATCAGTTGCATGGGCGGTGGATCCAGCTATAAGAATTTAAATAAAATAAGAAACTGAACCACGAAGCCTCCGACTCTTTCTACTAAAGTATGAACGGGGGGCATTACTGGTAATAATGGTGTACCACTAACAGTATTAAACAGAGGATATTAGCGGTGGAGAGGCAGCGAAACCACGATGGAATCTTGAGCCTTTGTCAGCGGTGGAGAGGCAGCGAAAAGGGCTCATAACCGATGCGCAGAGAATCAATGAGACGCAGGACAATCAATGAGACGCAGGACAATCAATGAGATGCGCAGGTATTCATGGGCAGAGAATCAATGAAACGCAAGACAGAGGCAGCGCTCAGGTATTCATGCGCAGAGAATCAATGAGAGGAGTTACGACTATTCTTAGGACTGGCTCTGATACCATGTCAGACCAGGAGTAACTCCAGACTAGGCAAAAAACTGATTCATATATTTCATTAGGTAGCTATTGTTATATACATGAATGTGACTGATCAGTTCATCTTCTTGATGACTGTTCACATTCCACATTCACCCAATTGCAGAGGATTAGGTGTCAACATCCCTGTCTCATTTTCAACCAAAGCTTTCCATTTCTTGAAAGTATCAAATACATCAGATTTATTTCGAATACAATAAATCCAGGTTTTTCTGGTTGCATCATCAATAAAAGTAACATAATAATGAGATCCACCAAGAGATGATACCTGAGCAGGTCCCCATACATCTGTATGCACAAGCTCTAATTTTTCACTCTTCTTTTCTTTCCCAACTCTAAGGAATCTGACTCTCTTCTGTTTTCCATAAACACAATTCTCACATAATTTTAAATCAACATGCTTCAAACCTGGCAACAAATTTCTTGAGTGAAGAATCTAAATCCCCTTCTCACTCATGTGCCCGAGCCTATGATGCCACAATGCCCTATCTTCTCTTGTAGAGGTTAAAGCATTAATAGAATTAGAAATACCATTGATGTACCAACCTTTTCTCCTTTCGCTATTACTAGGGATCCTCTAGTGACCTTCCAGGTTTTATTTGTGAAAGTAGTTATGCAACCCTCACCTCCCAACTGCCCTATTGAAATCAGATTTTTCTTCAGATCTGGAATATGTCGTACCTTCTTCAATAGCCATTGATTTCGATTTTGTTGTTTTATGAAAACTATACCCATTCCAACAATTTTACAGGGTTTATCATCACCCAATCGAACTTGTCCAAAATCTCCTTGAACATTATCATGAAAATGTTTCTTATCAGGTGTGGCATGGAATGAGGCCCCTGAATCTACCACCAAGGAATCAATGATATTTCCTAATGAAAGCATCGAGACTTGCAATCTTTCTTCAAGTGTCCTTTCTTCTCGCATTTCCAGCACACTATCCCCGATCTGGACTTGGATTTTCCTCTTCTTGACTTACTGCGATATCCTGGGCTCTTTCCTCTTTCCATTTTTCTTCCCCTAGTCTCTGCAGTCAAAGCATTACCTGATGTCTCACTGGAGCTTTTCCGTCGCATTTCCTCGCTAAGGATTGCACCGACAACATCATCAAACTTTAAAGTACTAGTTCCAGAGACAAAGTTACTAATGGCCATAACTAAACAATTCCAACTTTCTGGCAATGAGCACAAAAGTAATACAGCCCTAACTTCATCATCAAAATTTACCCCTGCAGGACTTAACTGACTTGTAACTGTATTAAAATCATTTAAATGATCTGCAATAGATCCACCTTCTGACATCTTCATATTAAATAAACGCTTCATAAGAAATACCTTATTTGAGGCCGAGGGTTTTTCATATAGTTTGGCCAATGTCAACATTAAACCCTGTGTTGTTGTTTCCTTTGAAATATTAAACGCTACCAATGCCGCTAGGCATAGCCGTATTGTTCCAAGTGCCTTTCTATCCAGAATATCCCATTTTGTGTCTGTCATACTCGTCGGCTTCTTTGTATTTCTGCTCAATGGTAGGTACAGATCTCTCTGATACAGATAATCTTCCATCTGCATCTTCCACAACTGGTAGTTTTGGTTGTTGAATTTTTCGACCCTAAACCTACCATCTTCCGCCATTGCTCCCACTCAAACGAGGAACCCTTCTTTCCTGCGAGTTTATCAGCCAAACAGACCTTTGGCTCTGATACCAATTGTTAGAAAGTTATATATTACAGAGCAATGGAACACATAAAATATTGTAGAAATATAAACACATAAAACAAGAGAGACACAGATATATGTGGTTCACCCAGTTTGGGCTATGCCCACGGAGAAACAACCAGTCCTTCCTTTTATTATATTATCCAGCACACTGAAGAGATACAACCTATATTAGATCCACTGTAACACCCTCTTCACTCTCAATCTCCTCTCTCTTCCTCACTCAGAATACAGATCTACATAGACGCTATACAATTCCCTCATATATAGTGAGGGGTTGCCTTCTAGGGAAAAAAACCCTAAATTAAACAAAACTTCTACCGTCAGATCATCCACCTAATGAACGGCCCAGATTGACTAGAAATTACTAGACTTTTACATGGCAATTTTACATCTATTTTTAGCTTCGGGGGCGCTGCCCCCGAACCCCTGCACCCCCCCCGCGTGGAGGGGTGTACAGTATTCCTGGGGTATACATCCAACTGAAACCTTTGAATACAGAAGATAATTAGGCTCCACACCCAACACAGACTGGTCACACTTATGGCTTCCGCATAAAGGTAGAAACAACTAGATCTGGGAGTTGTCGGAAAGATATATGAAACATAACGTTACTACCTTAAATGGTGAAAATGAGCCATTTGCTTTCATAGAACTTATGTTTGGAAATTGATTTCTGGAAAAGAAGTTGGGGTGTTATCTTGCACAACTAAGCCCCACCCCACTAGAAACATAGTTATGTCTCCTTCCTTGTCCAACTAGCAAAAATTAAACTTGTACCATAGATTATAATAGTAACAACAGTAGTACTAGCATGACAAGTGGTCCTTGTATAGATAACATGTGGACCCTGTATTTTGACGGATTCAAGACACAGGAAGGCTCTGGATCCGGTTGTGTTTTGATGGACCCGTTGCAAATGAAACACTTAGTCTCAAGCCGCTTGGAATTTGAATGCACGAACAACACCACTGAGTATGAAGCACTTGTTTTGGGCTTACAAAAAATGATCAACCTCACCGTTGTTGTGCTTAAAGTGGTAGGTGATTTAGATATCATGTTACATCAAGTACATAACACCATACATTGTGTTTCACCCCATCTTAAGAGTTACCAACAAGTTGTATGGCGACATATCACTAACTTCCAAGATTTTAACATCTTTTTTGTACCATGAATGCGTAATGCAGTTGCAGATGCTATGGAAAATGCAGATGCTAGGATGACACCGCTTAGGGATAGATTTTCTATTGAAAATTTGTATAAGCCATCTCTCCCTCATAACATCACTAATTTACAATTTTTTGATGATGATCAACAGATACTACATTTCATGACCAATGTTGATGTCGTCAAGAACATAGTGATAGATGAAGACTAGTCCAAGCAATCTCTGTAGAGAAAAACTGATGACAGTAAAGGAAACCTCATCCCCTAGGGTGTGGTATCACTCAAGAAGTGGTATAACCTATAGAAATGCTTTTAGGGGCCTTTGAATGTCAAAATCCACAGTTCCATAATGTTGTGTGAACAGATCAACCTGAGAACTGACAAAGATCTGAATTTCGTGAATCTTGGTACATGTTGAATATCAGAAGAGAAGTACGCTTTTGTCTGCCTATTCAGACAATACTGTGATGTGTTTGTGTGGACGTGCGATGACTTGAAAGCATATGACACGCAAATAATCTAGCACACCATTCCAATCAAGGAAGGGGCCAAGCATTTTCAACAAAAGCTAAGTTACATCCATCACTTGAGCCTCTCATATAGAAGATTGACTAAGCTGTTGGATGCTCAGATCATTTACAAGGTTCGTCATTCGACATGGGTTTCAAACTTAGTCCATGTCAGGAAGAAGTCTGGGGACATCTGCTTGTGCGTTGATTTCAGAAATCTGAATTGTTCCTCGGATAAAGATAACTAACCGGTGCCATCTATGGGGCACATACTACAGATAGTATCTAGAGTAGAGAAATTCTCTTTTCTAGATAGTTTCTCAGGATACAATCAGGTTTTGGTAGTAGAGCCTGACATACTAAAAACAACTTTTTGTACCAAATGGGTACTTTCGGTTATTGTAGAATGTCATTTTGGTTGGTAAACGCAAGTGCTACATTTTAGCGTGCAATGGACATTTCTTTCTATGGGCTCATCGGATAGAACGTAGTGGTCTACCTTGATGATGTGACAATATTCTTTAGACATCGGTCAGACCACGTGCGCCATCTCATGAAAATATGTGAGCGATGCCGAAAGTATGGCATATCCTTGAATCTCAAGAAGGGTGTCTTCGCAGTGTCTGAAGGTAACCTCCTTGGGGACATCATTGCTAAGAGTGGGATCAATGTAGATCTGGATAGAGTTTGTACCATCACGCAGATTCCTCATCCCATGCATAAGAAAGCTATGTAGTCCTTCTTGGGAAAGATCAACTTTGTCAGAAATTTCATCTTTGACTATGCGCAAATTGTCAAATCCATTCAAGAGATGACTAAGAAGGACGTAGTGTACAGTTGGGGAAAGAAGGAAAAGGAATCATTTTCCCATATTAAGCAAGCTATAGCAGAGGCGCCTGCACCGTATAGCCCAAACTTCAACAAAGATTTCTTGCTCTACACATTTTCTTTCGACACTTCACTAGCTGATGTGCTCACTCAGAAAGATGAGCTGAACAATGAATGACCCATCTCTTTCATGAGCATGTGCTTGCAAGGACCTAAAATGAACTATCCCGATATTGAAAAATAGGCATATGCTATATACAAGGTAGTTAAACATTTCAAATACTACCTCTTGAAAAATCATTGCATTGTCTCTGTGCCACACTTAACAGTCAGATCATTGCTTGTTCAACAAGAGCCATGTGAGAGGCAGGTGAACAAGATGACTCGACTACAAGAGTATGATCTTGACATCAAGCCATTTCATACCATAAAGGGTTACATTTTTTGCAGATTTGCAGTTGAAATAGTACATGAGAGATCGTCGACTGGGAGCAAGAAATCGAAATGTATAATGTTGAGTGAGCGCCCCCCCCCCCCCCCACTTCACACAAAAACTCTTGGTACACTGATGTACGCCAATACCTTGAGCATGGAACCATTCCCTCTCACTTCTCTATGTGGCAGAAGAGGTACTCTGACTAAAAGTTCTATCTTACCAATTGGTGCATGGATTGATTTACAGAAAACATCACAACGACGTTTTTCTCAGGTTCCTAGAGGCACAATATTCAGAAAGAGTGTCACGTGATCTCTATAATGAACCATCTGGGGGTTACTTCACGGGCAATGCAATAGAAAACAAGGTCATGTGGGCCGATTTCTACTAGCCTACATTATTCAAAGATGCACATGCCTATGCCTGCAAGTGTTCGGTCTGTCAAAGATGTGCCGATAGAAAATGAAGGTCAACAGCCCCCTGCAGCCTGTTGCAATGGACGTACCATTCCAACAATGGGGCTTGGACATCATTGGGGATACTTTCCCACATTCATCAAAGAAGCACTGCTGCATCTTAACTACTACAAAATTCTTCACGTGGTGCATAGAAGGAGTTTTGCTAAAACAAGTGAATGATTAGGAATTCATCAACTTCCTAAGACAAAACATCATCTCAAGGTTTTGCATTCCTATATCACTTGTTTTTTACAATGCAATGTACTTCTCTTTGTTAAAGATTTATGACTTTGCATTTAAAAATGGTATTGTGTTAAAACATTCAGCTAACTACTACTTGCAGTAAAATGGTGTCGCTGAGTCTACAAAAAAAAATCTTATCCGCATCATAAAAAATACCATTTACTCTGAACAGTGAAACTGGCACTCTGCTCTGGTGAATTCTCTTTGGGATGACCGAGTCACACCCAAATCCTCTCTGAATACCTCCCCTACTTCCTGGCATATGGAAAAGAAGACATCTTCCATCCAAATATCTACTTGCCTGCTCTCTAGTTATCCCAAGAATCGCAAGGAAAGTTGTGTCTATTGGTTCAACATAGGATGGACACATTACACAAGCTACAGTAAGAAAGGGTGAAAGCAAAAGAAAAGTTCACACTTCACTAGAACCGTATCAAGATATGCTTCAATAGGAAGTCTGTAGGGAGTACCAGCTTCATTGTGGGTAACTTAGTCTTGCGGTGGGATAAACCCCATGAAGACAAAGGAAAACATATGAAGTTTCAGTCCCTGTGGATTGGCCCTTTCACAGTTCACAAGAATCTTGGCCAACACATTTATCGTTTACAATCACTTGAAGGGAAGATTGACACTCTCCCTATCAATGACCAATATTTAAAATGTTATTTTCAATGATCTGGGGCTACACCCCACACTGTGTACATACGTTTTTTATTGTTTTTCTCTTATTTGCTTTACTTTTTCTACTTTGCTTGATTGTTTTGTTCTTTGACTTGCTGACTTGCTCTACTTTGTTGTTCAGTTTTTGTTTTGTAAATAAGTGTTGTCCCGCACTTCGTTCTACCTTCTGAATGTGCATGTGGCTGAAGTTCAAGGGTCTTGTGACACTATAGCGCTTGGCCAGTCTTGTGTCCATATTCTTTGTGCTCGGTTGTAAGTTTTGGCCGATGAAGTCTTGACAGAAAATACGAACCGTTTGTAAGGAAATTTTTGGTCAAACCATGAACCTGTGTCCAGTCTAGGGAACCTCATGCCTATACTCAATTTCTGCTCTGCTTGTTCAATCTTATCCAACTAATAGAAACAGAGAAGGGGAAAATCTAAATGAGCAAACCGGAATCAGAGGTCTTACATGCTTCTCTGAAGGAACAACCTCTTCTTCTTTCAATAAGTCGATATCCCTCTTTTGCCCCAAAAATAAATAAGTTATTATGCATAGTCCTCTTTCAAAAAATAACAAAGGTGAAAGAAGAGAAAGGCTTCCTGCACAGAGAGGTCAAACAAGCAACTCCACCAGGGTACTGTCCAAGCTTGTTGGTAGTGGAGCAATGTTTGTGTTCCTATGTGACTCCACTAGGGTACTATCTAGGCCTGCTGGCAGTGGAGCAACACCAGAGATGAAAACTTATACTCTGAAAATATTAAGCTCACGAGCCAAACTACCCTTCCCGATTTTGAAACATTGTGATCTGGCTGACTATTTTTCTATGTTCAAATGAGTTGGTACAAGGTGAACCATGTCTGTCCATGGGGTAAGTGGGGAATTCAAAGTGACATGCACAACAAGTCAATACTCCCTGAAAGGCCAAGGCCATGCATTGAAAATGAACCAAAACTAAGAAGCTGGTATGCAACCAGTATGTCGCCAAGTGTTGTAGCGGCTACAACACCCTCCAAAATTTTGGCTTGCATCCAAATTTTGGAGCATTGGTGTTTCCACTAATGGTTGCAAAGACTTGACCTCATTCCATAAGATCTTGTAGAGTCTTTAAACCCTTTTGCTTGTCTGACCATCGGTCGACTTTTGGCATGTTGATTGCTTTGTCATGCTTGCGATATTTTTTTGGTGATTTTTAAGGTTGTTCTTTGTGTGCATGAGTTGTCTTCACTTTGTGAACATTAATCATACTCACACACAAAATTGTAAGCACTATTGTGCAAGTTTTGTCACAGTCGTTTGAAGGTCTATCTCAAGTGTTGCACTTGTCACTCTTAACCTTAAGACAGTCTCACTAAGAACATGTTTTTCTTGTTGGTTTGTGGTGTCCTATCGTTGATTCATGCTAAGTGTCTGATCACAATGTCATGTATACACAAGTTCACTTGCTCTTGTACTTAGCCATGTTTCCTAAAAATCGGTTGACTAGACAAACCCCTTCAACTGGACCCCGACTGAGTTGCACTGCATAGTCTCAGTTCTTAGTGAGCCTTCTCTACTGTTCAGAACTATGCAGTGCTTGAAGTTGTCCTTCAAGGCAGCTGTACTACGCAATCCTGAAAGTGAGAAGGTTTTTTGTCTCGCAGAACTGTGCAAATGTTGTCTCCAAGCCCAATCCAATCTACGCTTGCTGCAAGATCAGCTATAAAGCCTCCCTTTGGTCTACCAGAAATATACATTTCACTTCTCTCCAAACCTACGCAGACATACCCAACTTCCTACACTGCACTGCCTATAGAAACTATGCAATAATGCTGAGTCAGGCCTATGTTTCCTTTCTCTACACTTTTCCTAGAAACTGTGCAGGCCTGTCTCGCAGGCCCTCCTGCTAGCTTGCTCTGCTCTGCTCCTGAAAATTGTGCAGTCTTGACTGGTACACCTTTTGGTCTCCCACTCTGTATTGTTTTTGGAAACTCTGTAGTCATGATGAGAAATCCCTTGTTGCATGTCCCACATTGTCCCTCAAAACTGTGTAGTTGTGACTAGAAGTTCCCTAGAGCCCGATCATGCCTTGCTCTAGAAAACTACGCAAAATTTATCTGTCAATGCCCTTTGCTACCCCACTCTATTTCCCTCCGAGAAGCTACGCAGATTCCTAACTAGATCCCGAGTGACCCGCTTAGTCCCCATCCTGAAAATTGAGCAGAACTATCAAGCAGTTTGCACTAACACCCTGCCTTGTCTTCCTCCCATGAACTGCGCAGTTTTTCCTAGCTGGGTTCCACCTTGTAGTTGTCATTGTTGTCCCTGGTTGCGCAATTCTTCCTCCCAGTGACCTCTACATAGTTTTTCTCAACGGTACTCCTAAGGCCCTCATCCCGGCCTGAGTTTTGCTCTGCGTAGTTTTAGTGTCTTGTCCTCCCTCCCAGTCACTTGGACCCAGAACTGAAAACAATGTGTCATGCTAGACTATGAAATTTTTGGATTTGTTGTCATCCTGTCATGAGTGAATTGTAGGAATAGGTACATTGATGGAACATGGTGCAACGACGAATGGGATGAAGAAGGAGCGCGTGCTAGAAGACTTGTTCGCAATTGAATGGACATACAAATCACATCGAGCAGCAATCGAAAGGGATGCATGCAGTGAACCATCAAGAAAAGACTAAGACCATCAAAGAACCTGCAACACTTTTCCATGCGGAGTTGAAGACACAACAAACCACGAGTACATCCATGACTCAGCGGCACAATAGCTTGAGATGGACACCACAGTCAGCTAGTACATGTCAGTAGTGCCATGTCGAGTTGTGTCATGAACTGTCTCGACCACATCACCAATGCGGGCCATATCCATTATAACTGGACATAATGTAAATTGAAAGTCCAATGGACACACACAAGAAGTGGAAGAGTCATGTCAGTCAAAAATTCATGGAAGTTGAACAATCACAATGGTAGTTCAAGAGTCACAAGGGCCATGCATCACCCTTGACTATATATACCCCTCCCATTGTATAAGAAAAAGACTTTTCAACTTGGATCCTCCCACATAGCCTTGAGAGTTTATAGTATGTTCTTTGAGGAGTGACGAGTAGCTCCAATGTACCACTACTAGGACTAGTGATGTATGGTGTATAGATGTGTCCTGGAACTTTTTCTTAATCTAGAAGCCTGTCTCAGGCCAACATGTTTTCACACATCTTTTTATATGTTTGTAAGACTATTCTTTAAACATTTTTAATGCATGTTCGCTTAACCTGTACTAAGATAGTTGAACTACTTTGGTTATTTTAATACTTACATTGTTGAAGATGTATTATATTATTTATCACTATTGTCTCATCCGTATGGACTACTCTGCAGGACATTAGACAAACCATTCCTTTTTTCTTAGTTATAACGATTGTCACCCTGATTTGGACTACTTCGCTAGATGGTGTATGTGTTTTCCCTTGCGCTTTGGTTTTAACAACTACTGCATCCACTTGGACTACTTTGATGGATGATGGACAAACCCTTTTTGTTTTCACGTGTGTCTCTACCTAGGTAGTACTACTACCTCTCATCTAGAGGCTCACTTTTACGCTCTCCCTTACAGTAAGCGAACCTAGACACAAAGTTACATTACTCACTCACCATGCATACTCACCTCACTTTTTAAGGATACAAGCATAACATTCTCATGCGCTGAACATCAAGAGCTAAGGAAAATCTATATGATAATGGAAACCAGGCCATTTTACCGGATGGGACTCCTACACCAAACGGTGTGAGCTGTAGTTGGGACTTCATACCAGGGAGATCCCCTAAATGTTGGCGGGTCTAGCACCATCAACAAATAGATTTACTATCTTAATTATCAAATAAAATTAGTTGAGAGAATATCTCAAGTACAGATTAATTTAAGAGGCAATAGAAAAATTCCTAATCAAATATCTCGCATAGAGATTGCAAGAATGAATGCATTTTATGATGAGGGATATCAAATATTAAGTAGAAGACAAGTAGGATTTAACATTTCCAACATATCCCTGAACAAGCACTTGTCTTTGATCTCTTTTGTCCACTTAAGTCTTCAATGACATCTCTAACCATTTCAAAATATTGTAGATTAAACTCCATCAAATTATCTCACTAGCACAACCACATGTATATTAATATACATGTGGTTGATAAACGTCCATAAGAGTATTTCAGCTAAAAGCAATATTTGTTGGGTGAAAATAAGGTGTCTTTTAGAACTCCTAATTGTCTTACATTAATTATCAACCTGGGTAAGTCATTTTGTTTCAAGAGTGTACACAATATCTGCAAGTGATGGAAATCATTACATCTATAGAGAGTAACACTTTAAGATAACTTATCAATTTCAATACAAGAGTAAATGGATCAAATCATAAATCTCAAGCTTGTAACTTCAAGGAAATTAACCTGTTCAAACATCAAAACTAAATCTTAATCTAAACCAAACTCAATCTTAATCAGGAGATTCTAATTGCAATTACATCAACCGAGTGCACCATAGCAATAACAGAGCTCTTTCAGCTGAATCTAAACTATTGCATAGAAATAAAGCATCCAATCTAATCAATAACACTGTCTTTTTAATGAATAAGAAATAATTCTCATCTAATGATTAATTCACTCCACAACATAAATAAAAGAAATCAATTAACAGAATTAAGAAGTAATGAAATGAATACACGAAATCCACATCGATCAAAGTAAATCAACTGTAAAACTGTAAATCAGAATAATTAAACTTGCAGGAAAGGAAAAGTAAAAGTATAAAACAGGGAACCGCAGTGAAATCCACCAGTGACCAGGTCCAAGCCGCCAATGATTATTGCTTAACTACTTCAGAATATCGCCAATGAACAGCAACACGAATTATGTATTATTCATTATATCCAAATGTCATTACAGCACGATGTGTCCTTCAAAATCATGCTCTGTATATTAAAATTACAATTGAAGTAAAAAGGCGAGAAGTTTTCTCCTCTTTATTCTCCCTCCCCTCCTTTCATCTCTGTTTTCATTTAAATATACAGAGAGTAAAGGGAAGTTACAACAAAGCTGATTACAAAATGATTTCCATTAAAAATTTGGATTATGCAATACAAATTGATCAACAAGATCATATCTGAAAGATATTTCCATCAACATTCAGCAAGAACAAGTCGAATTTGATATTGCAACTGGAAGAATTTGGAAAACGGCCACAACAGCAAATCTGAGAAAATCATCTGTGAAGAACCTTTCGTTTCTCTTAATACCTACCAAATTTTGGAAAAATGCTCATTACAAAACTAATTCGATCCATTCGGGACAAAACCCATGTTTCGGATTTTCCAGATTCTCCTTCATTTGTTTGAAACGTCCAATGCAAAACTGTCACTTCTTATTCCAGCAAATTTCTGAGTTGGAATATTTAATTGTGAGTTGGAGATCAAATTTGCAATCTGGAAAAGATCTTGGAGGCTAAAATCATGAGTGATGTTACAACAAATCCATAATAAACCATCATTAGTAAAATGATGCATAATCATCGTCAATTTATTAAAAATAAAGGATAAAAATAGTATTTATCCATAAAAGAATAAATAATTATAAAATGGAATTATATGATAAATGACGTGATAAAGAATGGTAGAAATGGGTGAAATAGGCGTCAAAAAGTGATAATAATAATGACAGATTAGTGGCCGAACATTACCCCCAAATTGAATATGTTGCATGTCCTCATGCAACCCCAAAGCCTCTATATTAACCAAGCTATAAGTAATGTTCATCACAAGTCATGAAAGTGATGGAAAAAATGAGTTCTTCCTCAAATAATGAATATTCAATTTTAGTAGTGTTGATGAGGGCATAACTATTTTCACACTGACTTTCAACCATATGTATATGAAGTTGCACCTAAATATGATATAAGTAACGACAAACTTCATTAACCATTTTCTCAAAAATTGCAAACCAGATTTTCCTAGAATTTGGCAAGAAGATTTCTACTATATTAATGCTTCTTTAATCTAAAAATCATATCGTTTTGATGCACGGAGCATGAGATATAAGCAAAATGGTTGTAGGTGATAGTGCGTGATTTCTGAAATTTTACAAACTAATTTAACTTGAAATTTTCTGGGTTTATGTATTTTAATGGTACCTCTTTGCTGTCCAAAAATCACAAGAATTCAGTTTATAGTTTTAAAGGTATGCACAAATCAATTTCTGCACTATATAAAAATGAAATTGTATGCCTTAAATGAGAAAAAAAAAAGTAGAAAACATCCATCATGTGTAGCAATTCCTCCCCCAAACTGGAGAATTAACATGCCCTTATGCAATACTAGAAAACAAATTGAGGTGGTTGCTACAATTGTGGTTGAAATCTATGTTTGGTGTAAAACAACACGGAATAAGAGAGGTTTTGAGAATGAATAAGGAGATGATTGGATGATGGCATGATCATAATAAATGAATGAAAGTATCTCTCCCCCAAACTAAAAGCTTATATGTCTCTGAAAATGGGAAGTGGTAATGATGTGGAATGAATGATGATAAATAATGCTCAATGGATTTTCATGAAATTCTCCTAAACTTTTAATAAATCAAAAACTTATGCTATTTTACCTCAAGTTTTACCTCAGGAAAAATGTGGAATAACATGTATGGTCTAGTATTTGTTGAAGTTGATGTTGGCTGAGATGATGCTCAAAGTGATGCAAAAGGTGGAAGCCATGCAAGCACATCCTGTCTGTGAGTTGTTCGAGCCTCTTCTATTAGTTGCAATAGTGTGGACTCACTATGAATAGAGTTGCTCCCCATACTTGCTATTCTCCTGTAAACAATTCACTACTCTGTGTGCAATTTTCTTGAATCCGCAATTTTAGTTTTGAACAGCAACAGATAAGCCGCATGCAAAAATTTCAATTAAAAAAACCCTTTGTATAGATGGAATAATAATATTTTGTCAAATCAGCAAGTTATGGCGGAGTTGGTTAATTATTACACACGCTATTCCATAATGCATATCTTCCCCCCTCAAATACGAAAAGGGCGTCCATATGTCATGTTGAAAAGATGATAAGGCTAGGTGCTATATTGGGGGCTCTAGCAGAACTAATGCCCTCATACCTCATTAATAAAATATCCAACATCCAAGCAATATTATTCCCATCATTTTTTCTCTTGGTACAGTGATGTGGGTCCAATTAGCTATGGTTGGATTTTTGTTCGAGGCTTGGTTTTATATATAGCTTTCTTCTCACCTGGCATGGGACTAGTTCCATGGACAATCAATTCTCAAATTTATCCTTCAAAATATAGAAGTATGTGTGGAGGCATTGCTGCAATAGTTTGTTGGATATTTAATCTGATTGTTTCAGAGAGATTCCTATTTTTGGTTGATGTGTTGGGCACTTCCAGAACATTTATAGTATTTGCCACTATATTTGTTGGGGTTGCATTCCTTTTTTTCCTTGCTTTTGTTCGTGAAATGAAAGGCCTCAGCTTTGAGGAGGTTGATAAATTATGATAAGGGAGATCATATAGTGGTAGTATGAGCGATGAAGCTTCTTTTAACAAACCCCTTATTGATGATCATCATACATTCTAAAGTAGCAAATCAGACGCTGAAATATCTCATGAAATAGGGCATTCAAATTAATTGTTTCAAATTTGTCGATGAAATTTTTGAGGTATTATAGGAGAAAGTACAACTTAAATGGCATATCACCAATCATATAGAAAAAAATTTCATGGTGGAAAATCGACATGTTTTGCATGGTGGCGGTGTCATAAATTGCACTATTTCTTGATAAGATATTGTTAATTTGTTTGAAAATTCCATTGGATATGTTGGATAATGGTTGCTTATACTTACATCATTCATCAACATCCCCTTTGAAAATATTTTACATTTCTACCACTCCCCAAATATAGGAATTTTAATTTAGCACTATAATTTCATATGCAAAGGATATATAGTTTATGCTTTCCTTGATTTGGGATATATATCTTTCTGCTCTATTGAAGTTACATCATTTGTAGATTAAGCTAGGCACAAAAATATTGGGTTGTGTTATATTCTTTCCACGACTAGCCTACATAGTTAACCGGGGGTTGGGGGGGAGCCCCCCCCTTCGTTGCGCAGTAGGGGGGTCACAGGGGGTTTGAGGGGGATAGATATCCCCCCTCTACGGGGTCTAGGGCGGCACCCCGGGGAATTTTTTTTGGACCCAGTATTAGGTTGGGCGAACCTACCTATGGTTTTGTGCTTGGGTTTCAAACATGGTTTTGGAAGCGATGGTTTTCGGTCAATGGTTTTGGATGCAATGGTTTTCGATCCATGGTTGGATGCTTCGGCATATATAAATATGTATTGTAACATTGAAAGGAACATAATGAAAAATCAATCTGGTAGTCCCGGTTTTGGGATCCAGGGAAAAATCTTTATGTATATGTGTTTTATGTGTTATGCTCTTGCAATGTTTATTTTCTACATTTTAGAATTCATATGCAAGTAATTTCTGTATAGGGTTAAAACCTACATTTTCTATCAGAGTTGTTTTGGATTCAAGGGGATGTCTTTGTTGCTGAGGGTTTTGCTTGAGCCTATGGTAGACCCTGCTCAGTGGGAGATCTGTGGGATTGATTCTGGTGGTGAAAGAAGATGGCGAGCAGTGGAAAGATAGAGATCGAGAAGTTTAATGGTCAGAGTTTTGAGTTGTGGAGACTCGAGATGGAGGATCTGTTGGTGGACAAAGATTAGTGGATCACGGTAGATCTAGGTACTAGACCAACAAGATTGTCCGATGAAGAATGGAAGAAGTTGGATCGAAAGGCAAAGAGCACAATACGATTGTGTGTCTCAGATTCAGTAATGTTGAATGTATCAGGGGCAGCTACGGTGAAGGCTTTGTGGGACAAGTTAGGGACTTTGTACCAATCTAAGTCTCCGATGAAAAAATTGTTCCTACGGAAAAAGATGTATAACATGAGGATAAAAGATAGAGACTTGGTGACAGAGCATCTGAAAGCATTTAATACTATGGTCAGTCAGTTATTATCTATTGGTATTAAAATTTTAGATGAAGATAAGTGCATCAGTTTGTTGTGTTCTCTACCAAATTCGTGAGACAGTCTGTTTATTGCAATAGGTAGCAATGCAACTGCCTTGTAGTTTGATGAAATAGTCTCATCCTGGCTAACAGAGGAGATGAGACGGAAAAATATGGAGATCCAGAATGGTGATGCCTTGTTTGACGAGGATGGTCCCACAACAAAAACAAAAATAAGTCATCAAGTGGGAGATATAAATCTCCATGAAAACCTGTAAAGGTGGTTTCCTGGAAATGCAGAAAGGAAGGGCACTACAAAAGGGACTGTAAATCTAAAGCCCCTCACAAAGGAGAGGAATTTGATGATGCTCCTTTTGCAGAGGCGAAAACCACATCAGATGAAGGTGGGGATGTGTACTTGGCTTCTTCAAGTATACATGTAGATCATGAGGCATGGTTGATTGACTCAGGTGCATCCTTTCACTTCACTCCCCATAGAGAGTGGTTTTGTGAGTATGAGAAATACGATGGTGGTGATTTCTTCTTAGGGGATGATAGGAAGGCTAGAATCATTGTTCGTGGAAAAGTAAAGTTGAAGTTGCAAGGTGGAAGGGTTAGAACACTTCCAGGTGTTCTACATATTCCTGCATTGGCTAGAAATCTGATTTCTGTAAGCTGGATGATGCAGGTGTAAAAATAGTGTTCGAGAAGGATACCTGTAAGATGGTTCAGGGAGCACTGGTATTAATGCGAGGAGTTTGGATTAGAACTCTATACAAGTTGCAAGGTAGCACTGTTGTTGATGGGTGCAACAGTTCTGTGGTTCCTGAAAGTGGAGCAGAAAATCTAGTGGTCTCTGGAGAGCAGACCATGATGTGGCATCAAAGGCTTGGACATATTGGAGAGAAGGGACTTCGAATACTTCATGGTAAGGGTATGGTAGAAGGTAAGAGTAATATTTATCTGGATTTTGATTTTTGTGAAAATTGTGTATATGGGAAGTAGAATTGGGTGAGTTTCCCCTCTAGTGGTAAGAGGGCGAAACAAATATTAGAGCTTGTGCACAGTGATGTGTTTGGACCTGTGAAGGTTCCATCACTGGGTAATTCTATGTACTATGTATCATTTATAGATGACTTCTCAAGGAATACGTGGATATTTTTCCTTAAGAAGAAATTTGAAGTCTTTGACAGGTTTAAAGAACTTAATGCTCTCGTGGAAAACCAAACAGAGAAGAAGATAAAGGTTTTGAGGTTAGATAACGATGGAGAGTTTTGTAGCAAGGAATTTGAAGAATTTTGTAATAAGTGTGGTATAGCACAGCAGAAGACTACTCCATACACATGAGCAAATGGAGTTGTAGAAAGAATGAACAAGACGTTGATGGAAAGGGAAAGAAGCTTGCTTAGTGAGGAGGGTTAGGACATGAATTCTTGACAGAGGTAGTGGAGGCAACATGTTACCTGGTCAGTAGATCACCTTCATCACCATTCAAGGATAAGACTCCATAAGAGGTATGGACTGGTAAGAAACCCTCTCTTTCACATCTAATGGTATTTGGATGTGATGCATATGTACATGTTCGAAAGGAGAAAAGAACCAAGTTGGATAGTAAATCTGAAAAGTGCATCTTTATTGGGTATAAGGATGGTTTAAAGGGTTATAAGCTTTGGAACTCAGTAACAAGGAAGGTTGTGTACTACTGAGATGTGGGTGTTCATAGAGGTGAAAGATGTTATTAAACATGAAGTCCAACCAAAGGAACCTGAGAAGATAGAGATTGAGATTATGGAGGAAGAATCAGATTCTACAGTAGAGGAGGAATGAGAGGATGAAGAGCCAAAAACTCCAGGTGTGAGAAGATCAGTTCGAGAAAGAAGGCAACCAGAAAGGTGTAGTCCATCTGCTTTCTGTTCAAATTTTTCTTTATCTGTTACTGATGATGATCCCAAAACTATGAAGGAAGTAGTAGATTCAGAGGATGGAAAAATATCAAAAGAGGCAATGGTTAATGAAATGACATATTTTCACAAAAATGAGGCTTGGGATCTAGTGGAGTTGCTGGCTAGAAGGAAACCCATGGACAACAAATGGGTGTTCAAGAAGAAGACAAATGCAGAAGGAAAGGTGGAGAAATACAAAGCTTGGTTGGTAGCAAAAGGTTATTCCCATGTGCTAGGAATTGATTTTGGTGATATTTTTTCTTCTGTTTCCAAGGTAGCTTCTATTAGATTACTTTTATTTGTTGTTGCTGCTTTTGATTCTGAGGTAGAACAGATGGATGTGAAGACAACATTTCTTCACGAGGATTTGGAAGAGGAGATCTACATGAAGCAATATGAAGGCTTTGTGTTGAAGGGTAAGAAAGAACATGTATGCAAGTTAAAGAAGTCTCTGTATGGGTTAAAACAGTCACCAAGGATGTGGTATCGGAAACTTGGTATATTTATATAGGGACTTGGCTTCACCGGAAGAAAAGTAGATCATTGTGTGTATATTAAATTAATTGGTGATTGTGTTATTTATCTAGTCTTGTATGTGGATGATATGTTTCTAGTTGGAAATGACAAAGAAATTATCTAGGATTTGAAGACCCAATTTTCGTCCAAATTCGACATGAAAGATCTTGGTGCTTCAAACTATATTTTGGGCATGGAAATTAAAAGAGATTGGGAAAAGAGGAAGCTCTAGTCAAACCAGAGAAAGTATGTTGAGACAATATTATAGAGGTTGAATATGCAGGATAGTAAACTGATGAAGGTTCCTATTCCTGTAGGTGTAAAGTTATCTGCTGAACAGTGTCCCAAGACACAAGAAGAGGAAGAGGACATGTCTTGTGTTCCATATGCAAGTGCAGTCGGTAGCTTGATGTATGCGATGGTCTGTACTAGACCAGACATTACACATGCAGTGAAGTATTGAGCAGGTTTATGTCAAAACTAGGGAATGAGCACTAGACAACAGTGAAGCAAGTTTTTAGGTATTTGCATGGCACTAGTGATTATGGCTTATGCTACCAAGGAAGACCAAGATAGGACAGAGTGTTTGATATTCGTGGCCTTGTTGATGTAGACTGGGCTGGAGATTTGGATGAGAGAAGATCTACAAGTCGGTATGTGTTTAACCTATTTGGAGGTGCTGTCAGTTGGATGAGTAAGAAACTATCTATAGTGGCACTATCAACTAGAGAGGCAGAATACATGGTAGCCACTCATGCAAGAAAGGAAGAAGTTTGGTTGCAGAGATTGTGTTCAAGTATAGGGTTAGTACGAGGAGCTATAAGGATAGACTGTGACATCCAAAGTGCAATTTTCTTGGTAAAGAACCCTGCTAATCATTCAAAGACAAAGCACATTGATGTTCAATATCACTTTGTGAGGGATATGATAGAAGACAAAATGGTGTTGCTAGTAAAGGTGGACACTTTGAAGAATATCGTAGATACATTGACAAAATCTGTGAGGTATGAGAAGTTCTCTTGGTGTAGAGAAACAATGGGCATTGTAGGGTTGGATAAATGACTAAGATCTCATGTGGCCCCTTGTGGAAAGAAAACAACAAGTGGGAGAATGTTCGGTTGTGTTATATTTTTTCCACAACTAGCCTATGTAGTTAACCAGGGGGTTTCCGCCCTCCCCCCTTTGTTGTGCCGATTACCTAGTGGGGGGGTCACAGGGGGTTTGAGGGGGGCTGGGTAGCCCCCCTCCATGGGGTTGGGGCAGCGCCTCTGGGAATTTTCTTTTTGGACCCTATATTAGGTTGGGCGAACCTACCTATGGTTTTGTGCATGGTTTTCACACATGGTTTTGGATGTGATGGTTTTCGGTCCATGGTATTGGATGCTTCATCATGTATAAATATGTATTGTAACATTGAAAGGAACATAATGAAAAATCAATCTGGTAGTCCCAGTTTTCAGATCCAGGGGAAATTCTCTTTGTATATGTGTTTTATGTTTTATGCTCTCGCATTGTTTGTTTTCTGTGTTTTAGAATTCGTATGAAGGTAATTTCTGTATGGGGTTAAAACCTACATTGGGATTTTTTGGGTTACTCTCCTGACACATGTGGTGGTCCAAACGCTTTAGGTATCAGTATTTTCATACTGTTGTTTTTGGGGATGATGGTCTTCCACTGGAAATACAGATATAAACTAAAGAAATGCATCAGGAAGTTGAGATTGGATTTGTTGAACATTGGAGGTACAAGGAGGGTGAAGTAACACACTCTTCCTTCATTTTCAAAATGGTTGAGTGGGCATGATGGATGCTAATGTGGAACAGTGAGATTATGGTCACTAAACTATGAGTATCTCCCCAGGATGCAGACATGAGACCATCTTCCTTTCACTTCCCATAAAGATGTTTTCGCATATATGGATAAATTATGCATCCCACCATGTGGCACAAATGATAGTCTCCTTCTAATTATCTAAGATGATAAAGTGAGTATGGTATTCTTAAAAGCACCATATTATGATGTAGTTTCTTTGCAATATCTTTGTTTTGAAATTCATTTGCTAATCTTCTATAGAATTTTTTATGTATGTTGTTTAAAATTTCTACCATCATATCAATTTCAAGAATAAAGGATTTCTTATTGTTTTTAAATAGATGATTGTACATGAACTACCTCCAAATTCTATTGTGAAGGATTTGCTAGACAAAATAACTTATGGCAGTTCACTTTTTACATCTAATGGTTTCATAATACAAGAGGAGTTGAGGCCAAGAGTGAATCACAAAATTGTTAGTGATCCTTCTTAGAAGCTGAAAATGGGTAATTTAGTTGAATTGACTCTGTCAATACCACATAGGTTTTTGATTGAATATAGGAAAGAAATAAGTCAAATTTTTTGGTAAGGCAGATGAATGTCAAGGTGAAATAAGCCATATGCTAGGAAAGATTTCATAGGTTGCAGCCATGACATCACTTATGTACCATCTAGCCAATTTTTTTTGGAGTGAATTACAAAGAATGGTGACCAAAATAGTTACCTTTATAAATGCTAGTCAACAACAAGGTTCAATGTCATTACACCAATATGATTTTTATGAGCTAAACACACCACTTATTGAAATTGAAACTAGGTGGGAAGGATAGGAATCATTCCTCACAACCACCAAAGATAAACCCAATTAACAACTTTCTTTGTGGAGCTTATAAATAATATCATGACCACAATTCTTTTTTGTAGCAAATTCATTCTACTCTTTGAATAATTTAAAGCACATTATCTTAACAAGGCTAGGAGATAGGTATTGATAACCAGGAAAGTAAGGTTTGGGATTGTTTGGGCTATTTCGATTATCATCTTTCACTTATTTAGAGAAAATTATATATTCAAATACAAACTCAATTCAAATCAAACTAAAATAGAGAAGCCCAATTATGAATATGTTCCTCTCTCTAGAACCTTGCAATGAAGCTATTTTTTTGAATTATACTCAAATTTCACTCATAATAACCTAGATTTATATATTGTTTTTAACACCAAATTGACATCACAATAAACATATGAATATCCCATTAAGTATGACCTAAATATGGTTCAAAGAATCTCAGCTTTTACCCGTGCACGTGACAAAGTAATTTCTAAGGTGTGAAGTTTTATTAGAGGCACTATTTGTTTGTTTGTTTTTGTTAGAAAAAGGATTTTCTCTTGGTTTTATGTGACTTTAGATTTATCATTTGTAGCATGTTGAGAAATGGAAAAGAATAATGTGGCGTTTATCTTACAGAAATTGATTTTGAATGAAATAATATAGAGTTTAACTAAGCTACAGTCTTCTTTGGTAAAGACATAAGAACATCTTAAAAATTTGCCTACAAATGCACCATATAAAGAGTTTGAACACGAGTAATATATGGATTTTTCTTTTGCAAATCTGTTATTTTTTCTACCCAAGATATCACAACAAGAAAAATATTGATATTGTAGGAATTGTTTAAGGACCTCATTAAGGTCAATTTTTTTGATGTCCTACTTGATTGATACCTTCTCATGATAGGAAGGCTTTAAATATGAATTAATATGTTCCTGAAACAAATCAGATTCAAAGTTTATAAATATAAAAGATAATAATAAAAATGTCAATTCCTTCGTTTGATTGTTACTTGACTCTGGTGTGGGCAGGTTACAAGAAATGGGATTGGAAAAAGGATGGGGAGACAATGTAGAGCATGTCTTGGATATGATTCATTTGTTGTTGGAGATCCTTCAGGCATCTAAGCCATCAAATTTGGAAATGTTTCTAGTAGGGATTCCTATGGTTTTTAATGTTGTGATTCTTTCAGCTCATGGTTATTTTAGGCAAGCAAATGTTTTAGGAATGTTAGAGAAGAAACTAGTGGATAGGTAACAAATTCCTTATATGCAATGTTCATTCCATGATATCCTCTCTTTATTGTTTGATTGTATTTTGAATGTTTGTTTTGATTTTGTTTTGTCGTTTAATTACGAAAATTAAAATACTTTGCATCATGTCGATTTAAAAAATATCCAAAGCTTTAAGATGAGTTTAGTATTACAAGATATTAATTGAAATGCTTTCAGTTGTGTTTTGTTAAAATATTTTCATGATTATTAAAAAAGTTTACTTTCATGTTGTTATTTGAGCATAGGTTGTCTATATACTTGACCAAATTCACACGTTAGAGAATGAAATGTTGTTGTGAATGAAATGCCAAGTGTTGAACATCACACATCATATTATTTGTTTTAACAAGTTATTTACAACCTGAGATTTTTAACATGTAACTTAGTTGGCATGATTATGCCTAAGCTTTCTCTGAAGGTTGAATATAACTAAGTTACTAAGGTGTTCTTTTCTATGGTGATGTTTTATTTTCTTTGTTTATATAGGTCATATGGCCACATAATGGCCACTATCCCCAACTGAAGAAAACGTGTTCGAGTTTCTTGCTTTTTTGGGGGAAAATGGCATTGGTATTGTTGATGTTGAGGTATATGTCATATAAATATTTTATAGTTTACTTTAGTTTATATTCAAGTATTCACCCTCTTTCATGTCTTATACCCTACATTGTATCTTCTTTCATTTTTAGGAGAGGAACCCAATATTGATGGTAAGAAGAAGGAATTGAAGAAAGAGGAGAACAATAACACTGGAGTGACAAATGAAAAATGAGAGAGAAGAGAATCAATCTAGTGATATCCTTAGAGCTAATATGTTGCATAAGACACACACATAGAGATTGATGGTCAAGTCTTCAGAGTTCGTGAATTCACTTGCAATCCCTTGGAAACACAATGATAATGTTTTGAAATAATGAAACAATATTTCATGTGTAAATTGTAGTCCAACCAATATTAAGCTAGAAACTCATATTGTAATACTGGACATTTTATATAATAAAATTTATGTCGTTGAAATTATTTTTATTTGTACTTGATATTATTTAGTCTTGTAATTAATATATGTAACCTTGTGTTATCATATTAGATGAACATGCATATTGTATGATATAGTTTTTTTAATTTAGTCACAAAATCATACTAATTAATTTATGTTAATCATAATAAACACATAAAATCAATCTAAAACTACAAAATTAGTAGTTTATATTGATTAATGATGAACATAAATAAAATGAATATATGCCAAAATTAGTCTTTTATAATCGTTATGAATGAAATTAAATTAAATGAATGAAAATTACTAAATCAGTCATTTTTATAATGAATATGAAACTACCAAAAAAAATTAAATGACTACTACAGATGATAAATTTGTGATTGCAAATGATGAATACAATTTTCATATATATGATTATTAGTAGCTAATTTATAGTGTCTTATAACACGACTAAAATTTAGTTATATTTCTTTGTTCATTAATTTTGTGCTTCGAAGGATGACTAAAATTTGCATATATGTGACTATTAGCAACTAATTTACAATATCTTATAACACAACCAACATTTTGGTCATTAATTGGTTTTCTCTGGTAATCATATAGTAATATATTTTGTAGTATATTTGGTCATTAATTGTGGCAATTAATGACTAAATTAATGACCATATTTATGATTAAATATACTACTAGATGATAAAATTGAGACAATCAATTAATGACTAAGCTAAAAATGACTAAAATTTGGTCGCGTTATAAGATCATATAAATTATCTATTAATAAATTCAAGAATTATATCACAGTGTATCTAGTCATTTTTCATATTGACTTTAATGAACAAACCAATTACTAATAGTAAGTTCTCTAGATAATTACTTTTATTGGAACAATTTGATATCACCATCTTAAATAAGCTGGAAAAGATAATGTAGCAGTTGATTTTATTTTCAAGATTACATCTAAAAAAGATGAACCACTTAGAAAAAATTCCTTTCTATAGGAGCACCCTTTTGTAGTATTGACTAACTCACCATCATTTGCAGCTATTATTAACTATTTGGCTACATGAAAATTGCAACAACACCTGATCCTAAAGGATCGTCAAAAAATTATCAGACGAAGAAAAATATTCCTATGGATTGATGGCTATATTTAGGATTTGATCTCATCATCAGAAGGTGTGTAAGAGAAGAAGAGGTATATGAAATATTGAAGGCCTATCATGATGGTCCATGCGTTGATCATTTTTTTGAGAAGAGTATGGGGTACAAGGTACTCCATTAGGGGTATTGTTGGTCCACCATCTTTAGGGACACTAAAGAGTATGTCAAAAGGTGTGATAGTTGTCAATATATGAGTAGGTTAGTATTGTCAGATCAAATTTCATTATAACCACAGATGGTGTTGGATCCCTTTAAGAAGTGGGACCTCGATTTTGTAGGACCTATAAACCACCCTTCTCGTTGAAAATCCAACAACTTCATTTGCACCAATTATGTGACTAAGTGGATGGAGACCAAAGCTTTGCCAACAACCAATGAATGATTAGTTTTGGAATTTCATTATGAAGAAATTTTACAATGTTTGGGATATTGAGAGTGTTTCTGGGAAAACTAATGTCTTTTCGATCTGCTAGTCCCACTAAGATGAGTAGCTATCTTAGAAAAAAACAATTCAAAGCACTTCAAGATTTCATTTATGTATGATAGATAAGAGAGAAGCAAAGAGGACCAACCTGTATCTTCCGCTTGGATCCTTGCTTGTTTCCTCTCTCTCTTGATAGAGCTTGCCACTCCTCTCCTTCTTGTCCCACTTTAGAGAATATCTGTAGAGGCAAAGCAACAAAACACCATCAAAGCATCTCGATCTATGATATCATAAACAATGCAGAATTAGAAATACATTAACCATACAATTTCATCCACAAATAACAATATTCACAAATACACAATTATATGGAGGAAAACTCAAAGAACTTTATTGATAATAGAAATAGAAGAGAGGATTACAACCCAGCTGTTTGATCCAACATCATCCTCCCAGCATCAAAGCCCTCTTCACCTCATGAAAAGCAAGATCACCCAACAATACAATGTCTCTTCTCAAAGAGAAACCAACAACACTTCCTTACAAATTACAAAATTCCAGCCTCCAGATCTCTCAGATGAGGGATCCATTTATAGATATTTGCAGAGGGGTGAGTCAACTTTTGGGTTTTTGATTAGTTTCATTCCACTAATAGTTCTTGGTTCCACTTGGAGATTTCATTGATCTTTTACTCATCCCTGGGAGAATTCAGAGAGGCAAGTGTCATCTGAGAAGTTTCTAGAATATTCTTTGGGTTTCCACTTAGCAAATTGTCTCTACCATTTGTCTACTCTCACTCATCACACCCTACAGAAGGCTCTTTCAGTATGCATCGCACCTGGCTAGTGGAGCAACCAGTATGCATCACACCTTGACCATGGAGCAATCTGTATGGTTCAGTTTTGGCTAGTTCTGAGTGGTTTTTCAGGTGGAACTTTTGGGAAATGATGTAGTCAGTTGACCATGATTCTTTAGGGTATGAAACAAAACTTTTAGGGGTTAAAGAGCCCTTGATTTATCAACATATGTGGTTGGGGTTGAAGTTCCCAAATATGTCTATAACATTTGCCCCATAAAGCATGAGGTCGTAAATCTTCTAATGTCGGGTGAAACGCTTTATCATGAGGATCCGAGGTATTCGAACTGGAAGGTGACCTGTAATAAGATACAATATAATACATCATCATCATATTATTTTCATGATCTAGCTGAGGCGGGCATTCCCATGCTCAGCTTTTATAGATTCATTTTCATGTACATGGAACAGATAACCGTCTGCGGTTGCAGACTAGTGATTCTTTATATGTAGAGTCACCATCCCTTAGCTTGGATGATCATCTGTGCAACTTTTGTGTACATTTGATGTCTTTATTTTCCTAAATATATCACAGCCTAGAGGATGAAACTATATTTGGGGTCTTCAAACTCATTCAATCTTCGCTCGATGTACAAGTCAATCCATGTGAAAAGATGTTCTGAAGTCGAACATGGAAAGACATCGCCTGATTACCAGCCAATGATGTAAGATGTTAACAGGCACGAGAGGAATCACCGATAATGATAATGACCCTCAAGGTACTACAGTACAATTGACGTGGTGTGAATACATTAGTCGATGTCGAACACCACACAAAACCATTCGGTCGAAGGCCATTGATATAAACCTGTCGCCGGAAGTGAGAAACTTGCCATTAAGGCATGCAAGCTTCAAAGTACTGAAAGGGTTATTTCTAAGTCAACTTCTTGGATAATGTGCTGATGTCGACAAGAAGTGACTCATCGTAGGAAGGCCTTGATGTATCCCACATCTATGACATGAAATGAAGCAAATGATTTTGTGGAGGTGAAAATGATCTGATGATACAAGGTTCAGGAATGGCGGTCATGAAAAATGGAGGGTGGAGGTATTGCAATGGATGAGGCATTAGCTAGGTGGTGAATTCTCTGAATGACTTCTCTTGAACATATCGGTGACATTGAGATGGATTGGTAGTGTTAACCCCAAAAAATGGATGGTATGAAGGACCAATGGTGATATGACCAGTGAACGAAATAACCCAACCCGACTCAATCATGGCGATGGAGTGAAAGTGTCATGTTCAAGAGCGACCTGCTACCAATAAAGTTCTTCAAGTTTTCTTCCCTTTTTTCCCCAGTCATTGCTGACCAGTACCTCTTTATTTTTGTCAAGCTTGAGGAGGATAACATATGCTTGTTCTATAATTTGCCCTTCGGGCAAACCTGTCGCTATGTTTTAGCGAGCCTAGCGACAGTGAAACTCACTCTTGTCTGGATGGAAAAGTTTGTCGCTATTGTTTTAACGAGTTTAATGACAAGGATAACTCGGTCCTTTTCATGTTTAAAGATTTTGAAAAGGGATGAAAAGGAAACTCCAGTACTCCTTTTTCATGGCATAATCCCTTAAGTCCGAAAAAGTATAAAATAATACGAAAGGATGACTTTTCGATTGCTTTACCGAGCTGAAAAAGACAAGCGCTCGATATTTTTGTTTGATAATCCCTTAGGTTCTAAAAGATTAAAATTTACAGGAGGGATGTCGATTCTCTTTACTTTAACGAGCTAGAAAGGACAATAGCTCGGCAATCTTTTCATATTTAACGAGTCTAAAAATAGCTTAAAATAAACTCATTTTTGAGGAACAAGTGATGTTTTCGGGTAGCAGCTGGTTCCAGGTAACTTTGGAACTTCTCAAAATATGACAGTATGAAGATGGTGGCTAACAGAATCACTTGTTGCAGTTGTTCCTCAAAAGGGTAAATAATTAAGTGGAAGCGCATGATCGGTTAGAAGAATGGAGGTGATGGAAGAACACAACCAAGGTTCAAAAGGCTAATAGCATGGCAATCACAGAGGTCATTTACTAAAGGCGGGTTTATTTTTTAATGAGCTTGAACCTTGTGCCAACATGTGCTCAATGGCGGGTTTATTTTTTAACGAGCTTGAACCTTGTGGAAACATTGCTCGTGCCAGTCATTTAAAGATGTCTCTTGTTAGTAGGTTCATTTTTTAATGAGCTTGCACCATGCGAAACTTTGCTCATTGCCTTTTCATGTAGGCTAGAAACGACCAAACTACAGAGCTAACTACACTAAAGCTAAGGAACTACTGAGGTTAGGTAGGATGGTTTTGTCCTCTGCCGAGGCAAAATCCTTCCTTTGCTTTGTCTGTGCACCGCTGACAAAGGTGAATGGTGGATCAGACCATTCACCTAACCTAAGTAGTTGAACTAAACAACTAAGCTAAAACTGCTACAAAGCTAACCTAATTGGTCATCTTTTGCTTGCATAAAAAGGGTTGCATGCCCCCAAGTATGAAGAAAAGTAGATCTTCTAGGTCACCATATGGAAATCCTTGCATTTAAGCAGGATTATTTTGTCTGCGAAGCAGACAAAACACTTCCTTGGATTTGTCCATCGAAATAGACAAAGGTGAATGGTGTGAGCTTCCAATCACATAACCTTCGAGTTTCAGATTGATACTCAAATCCTACAAGGAAATGGTGTTTCAGATCAATCATATAACATACGTGGAAATCTATCTTTTCAGCTGGGTTCACCTGTCGAAGTAGACCAGGGTACATACCCCCTAAGCTTCGTTACATTCACCGGACTACTCGCGGTAATTAGGTGGATGAACTAAAGGTTGAAGAGACATTCTTGATGTGAAGAGACCATTTAGGGATGATTTTTGACTCATAGCTATGTTTGAACAGGGAAATGAATGCTGGTCAATAAGTTGTACCATTCTGCCTTCATGTGGGAAACACATTACTTGAAAGAGTGTGGAAACAATAGCTTCCATGTTATAGACATAGTCACGCCCAAGGAGTAGATTGTAGTCTAGTGGCCCTTGGACTACATTCACATTCAAATGAATGGTTTTCCTTTTCAAAATTATGGGTAACTTTGGAAGGATCCCTAACGGTCGACTGGTTCCTTTGTTAAAGCCTAACAAATTTTGATTCTCAGGCAGAAGCAATGGCGAACCAAGCGCTTTCCAAGCAGTTGAGGAAAGGATACTCACTGAAGCCCCTTCATCTATGATGGTGCCAGACATGATCATTTTGTACACTTGTACTATGATTTGGAATGGTATGCTAGATGGAAGGCGGGGTCTTGCTAGTTGATTCCAATTGAAGGAAACGACTAGACTGCTTGGAGGAGGTACCGGATAAATGGTTGGATGAACCTCCTAAACTAGGGAACTTTCCTCCTGTTGTAAAGGAACAGGTGGATTTCCCCCATGTTCATCAGACTCTGTATTAACAAAAAGAATTTGAACGGTGTCATTCTCATTCTCTTTGGAAATTGTATCATCTGAAGGTAGACCTTCTAAAGGCAAGACTGGGTCGACTACCATCTCGACCTATTGACTTTGGTCCGGTATGGACTCAGAAGGTTTACTTTCAATGATAGGCATTTCGACCAACAATTGAGTTATGTCAGTCAGATTTTCAACTAGCGATGGACTTGGTAAGAGTTTCTTGTATCCAAGCGGAAGTCGCTGCGGTGAAGTAAGATGGTTATCCAAGACACTTTTGGCTTCGTCCAGAAAAGGAAAATGGTGCAGGGCATGATCGCCTTCACACAACCTACAAGGAAATCTAAACTTTCCTTTTTGTCCATTGACTTTATTTTCACTAGTTGATGGTGTGCTGTTATGAAACCAGCTCAAGAAAAGATAGAAAAGATAGATCAACGCCTTAGAATTCAGCCTCTTCGAGGGGGCAACCTCCTTTACATTACATAAATGAGCAATTCTTGGATGATTCAAATGACAAAACCTCCTTTCTATATATAGGAGTCTAAGGAGTCACAATATAATCTAGCCGACCTAACAATAATAATATAAAGCCACAAAAATAACAATAGAGGGATTCTATGAGGCACAGTAATAACAATATGGGGGCAATAGGGGCACAACAATATTAATAAGGGGTATAACTACAATAGTAATGGGGTAATCACTAGTATTATAGGGACCCAACATGCCCCTCTCCTTCAAAAAAGTGTTGTCCTCAACGCTTGACTAGTTTTGGATACTTCTGCATAAAATTCTCATCCTCCCATGTGGAATCTTCAGCGGATAAGTTCTTCCACTTGATAAGATACTCTGAAATTGATCGATTTCGTAGCTGTCGAGTTCTTGTTTCTGTGACTACTTCCGGTTCCAATATAATTTTTCCTTCCTCGTCAAGTTTTGGCAATATTGTTTGAACTGGGAGCTTGTCGCCTATAACCTTCTTTAAACATGAAACATGGAAAACTGGGTGCAATCGAGAAGCTGCAGGAAGCTCCAATTTGTATGCCATAGTACCAATCTTTTGAAACACCTTGTACGGACCATAATACTTTGGTGATAATTTATTATCCTTCTTAGCTTGCTTGAGGGACATTTTCTTATATGGTTGTAGCCGTAGGAATACCCAATCACCTACATCAAAACTTCTTTCACTGCGATGTTGATCTGCCTGTTGTTTCATTCTATTCTATGCCAACACGAGGTTATCCTTTAAGAGTTGGAGGACTTGTTGTTGATGTTTGATGTGATGTTCCACTGCCTGAACCTTAGAATTTTCTCTTAAATATGATGTGATGGATGGTGGTTGATACCCATAAAGTGCCATAAATGGGGTCATTTTTGTTGTTGTATGGAAGGAAGTGTTATACCACCATTCAGCCAGAGGCAACCATTTGACCCATTGTGTTTGTTTATCAGATACAAAGCAACGAAGATATCCTTCCAAACATTTGTTTACTATCTCAGTTTGCCCATCAAATTGAGGATGATAAGATGAGCTATGAGCTAACTGAGTACCAAGACAAGAAAATAATTCTGTCCAAAAATTTCCAGTGAAAATGGGATCTCTGTCACTTACAATAATCTTTGGGTTTCCATGTAGCTTTTGAATTGTTTCCATAAATGCAGTAGAAACTGTACTGGCTTTAAATGGATGTGATAATGCACAAAAGTGTGCATACTTGGTAAGTCTGTCAACTACCACCATGATGACACTCTTTCCCTCAGACTTGGGTAAACCTGTGATAAAATCCATTGAAACCTCCTCCCAACGTTGGCTTGGAATGGATAAAGGTTGTAATAGACCCGATGTCTTAATTGTTTCAACTTTATTTTGTTGGCAAACCAAACATTCTGCCACAAACTTTTGAATATCTGATTTAAGGCCATCCCAAAAAAATTCCTTCTTAACCCTGTGGTAAGTTTTTTAAAATCCTGAGTGCCCTCCTAAGGGAGAAGTGTGCAATTCCATAAGAATCTTTTGTTTTAGCTGGGAATTCTTACAGAGGTATAAGCGATCTTTGTACCATAATGAATCATTTTGCCAGCTAAATGTATCAGACGTACTGGAATCTTGTTGTAGCTTTCGAATAAGTGCCCACACTTCTTCGTCATTCTTCCATTCCTCCCTTGCTTCGTTTATCCAATCTGGTTGGATAATAGAAATGGCGCACAACAATGCTTCCACATCCTCATCCTTTCTTGAGAGTGCATCTGCCACCACATTTTGCTTCCCTTTTTTGTAGATGATTTCAAAGTCATAACCCAACATCTTTGTGACCCACTTTTGTTGCTCTTCAGAGGATAATCTTTGTTCTAAAAAGTATTTAAGGCTATCATGATCCGTTTTTACCTTGAAGTGTCTTCCCATTAGGTAGGGTCGCCATTTCTTAAGTGCATGGAGTATTGCCAACATTTCCTTCTCATAAATAGCTTTGCTTAAAAACTTTCCCTTGATTGGACGACTTTCAAAAGCAATGGGTCTTTCATCTTGCATTAGAACAGCACCAATTCCATTTCCTGAAGCATCACATTCCACAATAAAGGTTTTTGTGAAGTCCGGTGTAGCTAAGACCGGTGCTTGGCACATTGCCTCTTTAAGATGTTCAAAGGCCTTTGTTGCTTCCAGAGTCCATGAAAATGCATCTTTCTTCAATAATGTTGTTAGAGGTGCTGCTATTCTCCCATAATTCTTAACAAACTTGCGATAATACCCTGTCAACCCGAGAAATCCTCGCAGATGCTTTATGGATGTGGGGATTTTCCATTCCTTAATGGCTTTAATTTTGCTAGGGTCTACCTTAACTCCTTCATGAGATACAATATGACCCAAATATTCCACCTCCTGGACTCCAAAGAAACATTTGGATCTTTTTGCATATAATTGTTTCTCCTCCAATAGTTGTAGCACCCTGTCAACATGTTCAACATGATCCTTCCAAGACTTGCTGTAGATTAGTATATCATCAAAAAATACTAACACAAATTTTCTAAGGAATGGTTTTAAAATTGAATTCATCAAACCTTGAAATGTTGAAGGTGCATTGGTAAGGCCAAAAGGCATGACCAAAAATTCATAATGACCCTCATGAGTTCTAAATGTTGTTTTCGGAATGTCTTCAGTCTTCATTCTGATTTGATGATATCCTGAACGAAGATCCAACTTGGTGAAGTAAATTGATCCATGCAATTCATCCAGTAATTCATCAATGACAGGAATGGGGAACTTATCTTTAATAGTGAGCTTGTTGAGCTCCCTATAATCTGGACACATGCGCCATGATCCATCCTTCTTGTGCACCAATACTACTGGAGCAGAGAAAGAACTTTGACTCGGTTGAATTATACCAGCCTCTAGCATTTCTGCAACCATACGTTCAATTTCACTCTTTTGGACATAGGGATATCTGTACGGCCTGATGTTTGGAGGAACACTTCCTGGAATCAGATGAATAGCATGATCATGATCACGCATAGGTGGGAGACCTTTGGGAGTCTCAAATACCTTGGAATGATTGTCCAGGACTTTTTGGAGATCTGGAGAAATAGATGATTCTGATGTGGAAACATCTAGCGAACATAATTGTGCAATTACACCTCTTTGCTCCTTTTTTAGAAGCTTTGTCATACCATTAGAGCTGATTATCTTTCCTGGTTTCCCTGCAATACCCCTTAATTCAACTTCCTTTCCTTCTGTAGAAAATTTGATGAAAAGTTCTTGAAAATTAAAAGCTATTGTACCCAAGGATTGTAGCCATTGGACTCCTAGTACAACATCAGCACCTCCCATTGGAATGGAAAGCATTGGGCTAGTCAATACATATTCTCCCATGGATAGCTTGATATTATGGCACTTTCCAGAGCAATTTATTGTTCCTCCATTTGCAATCATCACTTGACACTCTGGTGCTGGATATAGGAAGCAATTCAATTCTTTTGCTACCTTACAATGAATAAAATTGTGGGTGCTTCCTGAATCAATCAACACTATTACCTTTTTCTTCTTGATTTGTCCTTCTATCTTGATGGTTTGAGGAGTGGTAATTCTCACCAATGCATTACAAGATATGGTCGGATTTATTTGTTCTTCATCTAGGCTTTGTTCCTGGAGTATATCCTCTTCTTTTGACCTTTCTTGCTCCTTTTCTTCTTCCTCTTCACAATCTATGTAGAATAATTTCTTCTCAGCACACTTATGACCTTTAGTGTATTTGCTATCACAACTATAACAAAGCCCTTTTGCTCTTTTTTCTTCCAATTGTTGTGGTGTCAACCTTATAGGTTGTGGAAGACTAGGGGCAACAACACTTCCGTCTTTATAGTTGTGAGTGGTATGCTTCCTGGTTGCCATAATTTTGCTTTCCATTTTTCTTGCTAACCTGAATGCCTTCTCTAATGAATCAGGTTCCCAAAGGCGAACATCATGTTGGATATTATCCTTTAAAGACCCTATGAACACATCAATCCTATGCTCCTCTGGAATATCTTTTACCCTTATGTTCAATTTTTGGAACTCCTCAATGTGCTCCATTATTGAACCCTTTTGTTTGAGACTTATCAATTGGCTAAAAAAAGTGTTGCTTTTTGTATCCTCATAATGTGCTATCAATTCTTCCGTAAAAATTGCCCAAGTGATAAATTGTTTACGAGAGAAAAGCCATTGATACCATACAAACTGATTTGGTTCCAAATATAAAGTTGCCATACGTACCTTTTGTGTGTTTTGCACATTATTGAGATCGAAGAATTGCTCCATCTGTAATATCCATGTGGCGGGATCCTTGCCATCAAACTTCCTCATATCGATTTTTGGAATATGGTGAGTCTTCGATCCAACATTAGAGTCTATGGAATCATGATTAACATTTCTTTTGTTCTCATCATGAGTTTCCTTTAGTACCCTTTCACCCTTAGTGACCATTTCTTGTAGCAACTTATTCATATTTATCTTCAATTCATCCGTGTATGTCTTCAGATCTATCTTCAAATCGTCCATCTTAGCTTCTACGCCTTTCTTTAAACCATCCATCTTAGCTTCTACATCTTTCTTTAAACCATCCATCTTAGATTCTGTTCCTTTTTGTGCAAGTGACAATTGTTGCACTTGGTCTCGTAATTTTGATATATCATGTTGGATTTCTTCCTCTTCTTCATGGGTCATGTTAGAGCTTTCAGGTTGCCTACTAGGTTTTTGCATTTTCTTTCCTTGGGGCATCAATTACCAATAATAATGCTTTACTATTCCCTTTGAATTCCTTGAAACTGATTTTTCAAACCAATCTTATGCAAAAAATTTAAAAAACTACACACCTTTTTTTCACTTTTTAGGAGCTCGATATTGCCTCCGATGTATCTCTGTCCTTTCCAATCATCTAGTTCTAAATTTTTGACCTACAGTAGCCCTTTGTGTCCTCTTTCCAATGCCAGAAGTCTGACCCAAATTGGATTCTCCAATGAAGAGTTATGCAAAATCTCCCACAGTGACTTGATTATAGACTTGTTCAGTAGAGAGAACTTGTACGACGTGCCACGAGTTATTGTTTTGACCTTTGGATCTGAAAAATGCATACAAGAAACTATAGTCTGTCTTCTTTCTGTACCTTCTTACGAAATTTCAATCTGATCCCTAGAGAGAAAGTTATGACGATTTTCCCCAGGTCACCTGTTTGGAATGTAATTCAGGAGTATGAAAAAATACCAACTTCCTCAGATCATATCTCCGCAAATATAGTGCAAAAAGCTCTGAAATTAAGACCTGAGGTTCAGCGCGATTTCTTCTCAAATGGGTTTTTCTTGCAACTTCTGAAACGTCACAGAAAAAAAGTTATAGCAAAAATTCCACGAAGACCTGTTTGGAGCAGCGAAACCCTAGAATCCAAAGCTGTGATACCAAATGTTATGAAACCAGCTCAAGAAAAGATAGAAAAGATAGATCAACGCCTTAGAATTTAGCCTCTTCGAGGGGGAAACCTCCTTTACATTACATAAATGATAAATTCTTGGATGATTCAAATGACAAAACCTCCTTTCTATATATAGGAGTCTAAGGAGTCACAATACAATCTAGCCGACCTAACAATAATAATATAAAGCCACAAAAATAACAATAGAGGGATTCTATGGGGCACAGTAATAACAATATGGGGGCAATAGGGGCACAACAATATTAATAAGGGGTATAACTACAATAGTAATGGGGTAATCACTAGTATTATAGGGACCCAACATGTGCTGTCAACATGATCGACAGAGGTTGATGACACCAGACAATGCAAATGGGGAGACCATTCTCTCAAGATCCATGGAATGCAAGGACAATCTTGATGAAAATGGTTTCCTTTGCAAATTATGCATGGGGATTTAGGTTTGGAAAGTTCGGTGTGTGGATTTTCATCGGATGATGCATGGTTGCCCCCTTGCTTGACTGACTTCTTCTTCTTCTTCTCCTTCCCTTTCTTCTTCTTCTCGGCTACTTGGTTTTTAGTATCACTATTTTCACCAAGCGAAGAGGAAGAAGGAGAGGGAGAAACACACGAAGTAGAAGGTGAAGGGACAATTTCAGTATCATCTCGTTGCTGATTCGATTGTTGAGGAATTACGGTGTTTTGAACAATAGAGGTTGAGAATAGCCATACTGGCAGGCCAATTGTGATTCTCGGAAGGGACAACGTAGCCATATATGGAGCACCAATATCTCCCCAAGAAGAGAAAGGACTAGGATTCCCCCCAAGGGGAATTCCTTGATTGGTGGACGCCATTACCTCAACCTAAGATCAATGAAGGAACAGGGATGCTATTCTGAATTAAACAAATTTTATGACGCTTTGACACAACTATGCTTTTTCAATTTTTAAGAGTCGTGAAAAAGCTAAAGGTGACTCTAGTCGCCTTCAATTTTTAATGAGCCTGAAGTGACAAGTGCTCAGATGGACCTTTTCTTTTAAGGAGTCAAAAAGGAACGAAAGTGACTACTCTGGAAATCTGGAGAGAGGGATTACCAAACCAATCGCAAAACTACAATATACACCTTGGTGGTAAATTAAAGAGAAATTACCAAGGACTTTATGTATGGCAGTCAATCTTCCCTAATGTTGTGTTCAGTGCATTGTGATCGATAGGGTTGCAGACATGGCTTCCTAAGGATAAAGGATATCAGCCTATTGTGGTCTCCCAATATATACTCGACGGTACGGGGAGCACAAGTCTATACTGGCACATGTCGTATCAAAGAGGAGGAATCACCCAACCTTCAATAAAAATGATAGTTACCAAGTTTTACAACGCCAGAACACGTCTCTAGCCTAGACTTCTAAATATGTTGTGTTAGGTTCCAAAGCATTTTTATGTTCATTGAGGTTTATTTTAGAGTTGATCTTTTTTAGAAGTTTGTTTTTCAAGGTTCATTGCGTGATGTAGATGTAAAATTCCTAAATATGCAATCTAAAATGATAAACAGTCATTTGTTTTCCTTTAACAATGAAAATCCTAGCTACTGAGGAAAGAAGAGTACGATTCTTTCAACAGAGAGCAAAGAGCACACACTAAATGCACTTTTCCTAAATCATTTTCCGCATGCAGTCTAAATGCAAATGCACATGCATGTATTTTTTTTTTCCGTTTCCTTAATGTGAGAATGCCAAAAAGAAAACTAAGTACAGATCTGAACTATTTTCTTCAAAGCGACACTTCAACAATTTCTTTTCAAAATGAAAGTAAGACTAAAACAAAACTTTCGATTTCAAATGGAAAACTGCTTTCGACACTTCAAATATTGACAATTCAAATCAAATACAATGACAAAAATACAATCAACTGTCTAAAAGAGGAAGACTTTATGACACTCTTTTTCTTGACTCAAAACAACAGTTACGACACTTTTGAATAAAAAAATGACAGTTCAATTAAGCTACTCTTGACAAAGGAGGACTGTAAATGATGAAAAATACATAAAAAACATTCACAAATCCTTATCGATGGAGGCTGAATAATGTAAAGGAAGAAGGCTTCAGTAATGATATACTGATCATAAGCAGCAAAACTACTAAATAGAGCTGAAAACAAGGAGGAAAAAACCAAATTCTAGAGAGAGAAACAGTATCATTCAGTCATCGCACCTATCCTTAAGGGAAATAGGGATGCATCTCACCTACAACACACGAGAGGTGCGATGCATACAGGCTGCCAGTTAGAGACAGTGTGATGTACTAGGAAACAAAATTGAGTTTGGGTTTTGCTCAAAATTTGCAGCTAAGTTCAGTGATTTAGGCTGAGCTATGATAGACAGTAAAAACAAAGTATAGGGGTATGATCTTATGAGGTTATTGAGCTACCACAAGGGCACTTAGGATGTTTGCAAGTCAGATGTTCAGTTCATAAACCAACCCAGAGATTGACTGAAGCAACGTTGATCTACTTTGCACTTGCATAGCAAGAGCAGTTCGAAGGCTAGCTAGCTTAACTTCAGGCTTCGTCTGTAGTTTATAAAGCAAACAATAGTAACAAACAAACAAACTATTCGCTCCCCAGTGGAGTCGCCATTTTGTTTCCGGGAAAACTAGTGTCTTTTTGATCTGCTAGTCCCACTAAGACGGGTAGCTATCTTAGAAACAAACAATTCAAAGCACTTCAAGATTTCCTTTATGTATGATAGATAAGAGAGAAGCAAAGAGGACCAACCTATATCTTCCACTTGGCTCCTTGCTTGTTTCCTCTCTCCCTTAATAGAGCTTGCCACTCCTCTCCTACTTGTCCCGCTTTAGAGAATACCTATAGAGGCAAAGCAACAAAACACCATCAAAGCATCTCGATCTATGATATCATAAACAATGCAGAATTAGAAATACATTAACCATACAATTTCATCCACAAATCACAATATTCACAAATACATGGTTATATGGAGGAAAACTCAAAGAACTTTATTGATAATAGAAATAGAAGAGAGGATTACAACCCAGTTGTCTGATCCAACATCATCCTCCCAGCATCAAAGCCCTCTTCACCTCATGAAAAGCAAGATCACCCAACAATACAATGTCTCTTCTCAAAGAGAAACCAACAACACTTCCTTACAAATTACAAAATTCCAGCCTCCAGATCTCTCAGATGAGGGATCCATTTATAGATATTTGCAGAGGGGTGAGTCAGCTTCTCGGTTTTTTATTAGTGTCATTCCACTAATAGTTGTTGGTTCCACTTGGAGATTTCATTGATCTCTTACTCATCCCTAGGCGAATTCAAAGAGGCAAGTGTCATCTGAGAAGTTTCTAGAAGATTCTCTGGGTTTCTACTTAGCAAACTTTCTCTGCCATTTGTCTACTCTCGCTCATCGCACCCTATAGAAGGCTCTTTCAGTATGCATCGCACCTTGACCATGGAGTAGTCTGTATGGTCCAGTTTTGGCCAGTTCTGAGTGGTTTTTCAGGTGGAACTTCTGGGAAATGATGTAATCAGTGGGCCATGATTCTTTAGGGTATGAAACAAAACTCTTAGGGGTTAAAGAGCCCTTGGTTTATCGACATATGTGATTGGGGTTGCAGTACCCAAATATGTCTATAACAAAGAGAGATAGTTACCGATGGAGGAATCAATTCATCTCAAGGCTTGTTACAAATCTGATGGGAAAGTACAGGATCAAGCACAGTGTGAATACATCATATAATCGATAGGAAAATGGATAAGTAAAAGGGACTAATAAAAATATTGAGGCCATCATAACAAAAATAGTGACATTGCACATCAAAGATTTTGTTGATAGACACCTTGAAGATTTATAGGCCTATAGAACAACATGGAGAACCAACACTAGATGCACACACTATGAACTAGTATATGGAAATAAGGTACTTAATTCAAAAGAGACAGAAATCCATACATTGAGGACAACACCACAGTTTGGAATGGATCTATCAAAGGCTCAGAAATAGAGAATTCTTCAAATAAATGAATTGGATGAGTTATGTCAAGCTACACTCTACTAGGCTACAATGATACAACACAAGAGGGAAAAGTGGCATGAAAAAATCATCAAAAAGAAGATGTTCAAAGTAGGAGACTGAAATTTATTATTTGAATCCATATTCAAATACTTTAGGGGGAGTTTTAAACAAAATTACTTGGTCCTTATGAGATTGATATAGCCTATGATAGTGGAGCCATCAAATTGTGAACCATAGATGAGGCTAGGACGCCCCTAATGGCCAACAAAAATAGGCTTATCTAAGGAAGCCTTCTTGAGAAAAATTAAAATTGGATGGCCTGATAGTGATCTGGATCTAGTTTATAGAGGAGAAATCCTTACTAGGTAATCGACTTCCATTTTGTTTTCGTTAAAAGAAACACAAGAATAAATCCATGTATGAAAAATCCCAATGGAATGCATGAAGACATGCCATGTGAAAACCAACATAGCCTAGTGCATGACATGATTTCAAATAAAAAATTACAAATTAAAAAGAAAAGAAACTTTATAAATTTTGATTTCCATGATATGTAGAGTGTCGTGATGTTTTTTTTGTGAATAAGATAAAATATATTACTGAGTAAACTGATAGATTACAAAAATTGGGTTGTGTGGGAGAGAGTCCCGACACAATACCAAACCAATATCCTTGAAATGGCCATAGAATTGTCTTTTTACTGTACGACCATGACAAAAGAGGATTCTGAGTACATATGTGGAAACTGAGAGGTACCCTCTTTACAACATTCTCAAAATTGAGAGTATAGAAGCCGAGAGAAGAGAATAAAACCTTATTGAGGCCGACAAAGAAAAAGTCATTTTTCTCCATGACAGAAAGCCTTTCGTGGAGGAAGAAAAACATAAAAAAAGGAAGAAAAACAAAAAAGGAAGCTAACAACATCACTCTTGGTTGATGGTGACCAAATCCTTATCCAGACGAATGGGAGTCTCCTGAGAGCTTCCCTCCTGCTGTGTGGTGATGATCTGTCGACTCGTGGAGGCCCCAACGTCCTCTTTCTTGATGCTTGGGGATCTTGCAATAGTCGAATGGACCTTCATCGTCAAATTCTTCTTAATAATAGTGTAATGCGGTGTGTCCCAAGTAATGAATATACAATGGTGTATGGCTTCAACATACATCACAAACTTCTCAGTCAGCTAGTCAACCTTTGTTTCCAAAGCCTTGGTGCGATCCTCCTGCTCTGACATTGCTAGCCCCATGATGGTTTTCATTTGCCACCATGTTTCAATAGTACGCACGTAGAGGTTTTTGCGTGCTCGGGTGAAAGCAGGATCCAGAATACACGCAAAGTCGATGTCGATGTCCTCAGTAGCAACCTCTCTATGGAGAACATTTTCTCGGGCTTCTAATTCATAAATGCGCTGCTGAGTTTCTAGATTAACCGCCACATAGCATAGATCTATGTGCCTAGAAGATGTCTCCGCGCGAGTGGTAGGGGCCGAGCCTAGGGACTGCTTGTAGGAGGATGCGTGACTGTGCGCACCTCCATGACTAGAACTAGGGGTGGATCAATTCTTCGAGGCCATGAGAGAAGCAGAGGGGCTGGGGAGCGAGGCAAACCAGAGAGTGAAGGACCAATGGAGAAGGATAAAGGAAGCGAGAATAATGAGGGGGAGAAGGGGTAAATATATAGAAGCCGAGTGATGGAGGGAGGTTGGGATCAGGGAGAGGGAGTGGGAAGGTGAAGCATGCGAATATTTGATGCAGGGAAATGGAGGAATGATTGAGTAGAGAGGATGTGACTGGGAGGCGGCAGTCACACAAGGGAGAGGGGAGGTGGCATCGTGAGCTCTAGAATCAGGTGAGCCAAGGATGAGTCCATGCTTGTGTTCCATCCACTTGTCCTTCCAACTGAGAAGAGAATCGACCTTGAAATGATGAATGGTATGCAAATAGTTATTGTTCAGTAGAGTGGTTATCTTTGTCATTGATTGATACACATTGCTGATGGATTTCACCTTCCTCCAATTCCTACTATGTTTCGGACTTCAAGCATAGGGTACCAGCCGTACCCTCATTCTCTAGTTTTTCCACGAGTTTATTTCCCTTCCTTATGATTGCTTGAAAGTGAAGGCTTGCCATGCTGTCAATTCCCTGCTTGATCCATTGTATTATTTTGTTTAGGTGCTATTTTTCCGAGATTTTTTCCACCTCAATGCCCTGCTGAAGTTTTTTGCCAATCTGATAGGCCAGCATGGAATCTCCTTCAACAATCAGAGGACTAAGCTTTAGGTTGTGCATTGTGGTGATTCCATTTTCAAGGGCATGAAGTTATGCGGAATTGTTTGTGGCTGAAACTATATTGCTCTCATATGTCCAGATTATCTCTCTCCTTTAGAATTTTTGAAGACTCCTCCAAAACGGTTGGGCCCAAATTCCCCTTAGTTGCGCCAATGTAGTTGAGCTTGAAGGTCCCCTTCTCTGGAGGCCACCAGGTGTTATTTTTATTTTCAAACCTGGAGAGGGGGGTGACTTCGTGGAACTTCATCTGAAGGAGATCTAACATTGAGAAAATTCTCTCTTCGAATAAGGTGGGAGGGGCTTTGACAATCTGAGTGGGTAGAGAGGTCATTGTTTCCCGAAGTGCACTTTTAATCTTCGAGATTATGATTTCCTCCTAGGAGGAGATGCCACGAAATATTCTTGTGTTTCCCTCCTTCCACAGAGCCCAGCGGATTAGACCAGGAATTAAATTCCATGTGCGGTTAACCAGAGGATATGAGGAGAAGACATATATCTAGTTCACAATGGTACTTTGAATAGATGATGGGTCCCAACCAAAGCTGTTAAAGACCAAAGAAATCCAATCCCATAAATTGGACATGAAAGGGCATACATTTAACAGATGATTGGGGGTTTCTTCTTCTTGCTGACAGAGAGGGCATCTCGATGGGCCATAAATCCTTTTCTTCTTAGGTTGTCCCACGTTAAAAGTTTTCTATGCATGACTAATCATAGAAAGATAGATATTTTGGGCTAGTGCTTCCTATCCTAGATTGCATTCCACTTCGGTTCTGGTTGAAGTTGATCATGCTTGGCTATGTATCTGTAGGCTTCTAAGTTTTTCCCCCATATGAGTTGATGCTCAGCAAAGTAAAGGAGGCTTTGTATTTTTTTTAATTCTGATGAGAGGTCCAACTAGGCTTAGGGGTTCATATGGGGAGTCCATTCCTCATGTTCCATGCAAATTCTCCATCTTTCCTTTTCATCACTCTTTTTCCAGTACTAGCTGACTTTGATCTTCCCTTTGTTTTTCATATCAGCCTTGATTTGGTGATAATGATCTTTATCAAGTTTCGACCTTTGTTACCACGCATCCTCCCATAAAAGAGCTTTGTTCCCATTGCCTATTTCCCAGAAACTATGATTTTGAATGATATCCTTGTTCTCCCACACTTGATTCTAGATGACTGAAACTTTTATATTTCCATTGAGCCTAATTATTTTCTCTTGCGATAGGGAGGGGATGTACTTTGATTTCCAAAGGATTTCCCAAGGGGAATTGGGGTTTGCAATCCATATCCATAAGTTTTTGCCTCCCGGGGCTATTTCAAGGAGATCTATTTCTCTAAGACCAAGGCCACCATATTTTTTGGGCCTGCAAATATTTTCCCATGCTATCAGAGCCCATTTCTGTTTTACCTCTGCACCTCTCCATAAGAAGTTCCTATGAAGGTTTTTGATCTTGTTTGAAATCACTTTTGGGGTTTCCAGAGCCGAGTACAAGTAAAGTGGAATGGCCTGTAAAACATATTCGAGCAAGATAAGATGACCTGCCAAATTGAGAGATTTGAAGCTCCAGTTGGCAATTCTTTTCTCCTTCTTGTTAATCAAGTTCTCCCAATTAGCCAGGGAGAGAGGCCTATCTGTAAGGGGAACACCAAGGTAAGTGGAGGGGAGGGTACTAATGGGAATGGCCAAGAGTCTGGCGATGTTCCTGCAAATGGGCAGCAAAGTGTTAAAGAAGAACAACTTGGATTTCAGGGGGTTTATGGAGGTACCAGAAGCAGCAAATAAGTCCGACAGAATGGACATGAAAGAGTAGGCTTCTTTTATAGATGGGAGGCCCATGAGAAGGGTATCATCCACAAATTTATGGTGCATTGAAGGGGGGGGTAGAGGCATGGGGCTGGAGACCAGAGAGCTTATTTTCTTGTAGGGCAACAGAGATAGAGCGACTTAGCCCTTCCACCATTATAACAAAGAGGAAGGGAGAGATTGGATCCCCTTGTCTGATACCCCTAGAAGGATTAAAGGGTTGTGAAGGTGATCCATTCATGAGGATGGAGAAAAACGCTCCCGAAACCATAGCCATGATCCACTTGATGCTTTATTTGTGGAACCCAAACGTAGCCAGGACTTGTCTCATATAGTTCCAATTAATTTTGTCAAAGGAATTGGACATATCTAGCTTAATCATCATACCCATTTTTTTTTGGGGATTTAGAAGAGTAGATAAGCTCATGAGAGAGGATGATATTATCCATGATTTTCCTTTCTTCCACATAGCTAGACTCTTGGTGGGAGATGAGGAGAGGGAGGATGACTTTAATTTGAACGGTGAGAACTTTGGAGATTATTTTTTATATGACATTGCACAGGGCTATGGGCCTAAATTTGTCTGGGGAATCCATAGAGATGCCCTTGGGAATCAAAGTTAGGAAGGTAGAGTTAAGGGATTTAAGGAAATACTTCTAAATTCGATATTCCTCCAGAAGAGCATGTACTTCCAAATTTAGCCAAAAAGATTTGTAGAAATCAATGGTGAAACCATCTGGACCTGGTGCTTTGCCATTGGGCCTTCCCATGACCACACCTTCCACTTCTTGGAGAGAGACTTTCCTTAGGAGAATTTTTTTATGGTCCTCCATGAGGATTTTGGAGATATTCTTGGTGATCTATTTGATGTCTAGATCCTGGCCATTCCTTGGCTCTTTCAGAAGAGAGATGAAATAGTGGTTGAGCTCTATTTCCAACTCCTATTGAGAGTGAATGAGATGACCATATTGGTTCTTCAAAGCCAAAATTATGTTGTTCCTCCTATTTTTTATCATTGCTTTATGGAAAAAGGCCATGTTCCTTTCCCCACATTTAAGCCAATTTATTCTAGATTTTTGTTGCCACAACGTTTCTTCATGAATGGCTCTTTCCTCCTAGTTTTGTTGTAGTCATTCTTCCTCTTTCTTACTATTCTCCAATAGCCCTTCTTCGATTATGTTTTGTTGGAGAACTTCCAGTTGGTGTTTCAAGTTTTTTTTATCCATGATGATGTTACCAAATGTTTCTCTGTTCCATTTCTTGATTTCCTCTTTGATATGTTTTAACTTTTGTTGGAAAGTGTACATTTTGTTTCCAGTTTTGATGGGAGTGTAAGTCCACCATTCTTTCATTTTTTCCATGAAGTCCTGGTGATCCAACCAGAAGGCCTCGAATCTGAAAGGCTTATTTTTCAGACCATTGGAAATTTGTATCTTAAGAGAGATAGGTCAGTGATCAAAGCCTGCTTGTAGTAGGATTCTCGCCTCCGTTTCCCAGGAGGTAAGATAAGTTTCGTCGTATAAAAGGAAGCGGTCTGAATGGGACGCTATTTGAAAATCTCCTCCTCTTATGTTATTATAGGTGAATAAGCCATTTCTAGTGGGAATGTCGATGAGGTTGAGGTTTTCAATGGTGGTGAGGAAAGCCTCAGAGTCCTTATCTAGCTTTCGGATACCTCCTTTCTTCTCAGACAAGTTAGTTATCATATTAAAATCAGCAGCTATGATTTTGAGATGATGGTAAAGAGGTTCAAGGAGATTGGAGATGTTTTGGAGGATTTTGATACGGTCTGTCACCTTGTGTGGGGCATAAATATTAGTTATGAAAATGGTCTCATTGATACCTATGATTCTCAGGATCACTGTTATGGAATGATGAGTGGCCAGAGAGGAAATGAGGTCCAATTTAGATTTTTTCCAAAATGTCATTATGCCCCCCACCGTACCTATAGCCGTGTTGGCCAATGAGCTATATGGCTTGAAGCATGAGTTGAGAAGGAGCGGGGGTGAGTTGAATCAAGCTTCGTTTCTTGAATTAGCAGGATGTTAGGATGATCAGAGAGGATGTTGTTTTTTAAGATGCGTTTCTTCCTAGGATTGTTCACTCCATAATATGCCAAGAGATGCAATTCATTGACATGGATATGGGTATAGAGCCATAGCCTTTACCTTTCCTTCATTGATTAAATTGGCACCCAGTTCTTGAAGGAGCTCATTGGTGGTCTCTCTCCTTCGCTTTCTTCTTGAGCCTTTGAGGTTGAGTCCTTCTACGGGAATATTTGCTAATATGCCCTTTGAAATTGTGCTTTCTTGTGCTGGATGGTGAGCTTTGAGTTTTAATTCTTCCTGGAGGAGATAAGTTCCTTCGATTTTTTGTAACTGTTGTTACGAAAAGGCATTTATTCATTTTTGTTTCCATTCCTCTGCAATTGTTGCAAGGTCTATCCCCTCTAGAGCTTCCTCTACAATGTTTTCCTCTAGTGTTTCCTCTGTTTCTATTTGGTCCATTTTTGTATCCTCTTGCGCGTGCTCCTTTCCTCTATTGGTATAACCTATATCCCTCTCATCGTGTTCATTGTCTACTGGGATCGTTTCTTCCTCTCCTGCTTCATATACTATCGATTCATTAGGATCCATTTGCTCTTGGGTACTGTTCAATAAATTGAAATGGTTCTGGCCTGATTCTTTAAATAGATTCTTCTTGGGGATAGCCTTTTTCCTGTTGTTCCTGTAACTGGAGATGACTTTAGTGAATCCTTCACTATCTTTTTGTTTTCTTGCTTGCTCTTGCATTTGAGGGATTTTATTCATTGGACAGTCTCGAAAGAGATGCCCATGCTCATGACACTTTCTGCATCGGAAGGGAATATGTTCATAGTCTATACTTTGCAGCTAGACTTCATCCCTAAAGATTAATTTAATTACTTCTAGCAGGGCACCAGAGACGTCTATATATACAGAAATTCGGGCGTAGGTAACATAGTGACCCATTCTGGTGCCTTCAGAAATTTTCATGTACTCCCCCAATTGGTTTCCTATTACTTTTAAGACTAAATGAGCCCAATAATTAGTTGGTAAGGAGTAGAGGCATACCCAGACTAGAATGCTCGTAAAATCATCTTTTTTGGTGTGAAGTTATCCCTCCAGAATCTCATGTATAAATCGGTTGAATTGTAGAAATAGGGTCCTCCTTCAAATATTTTGTCTCTATCTTATAGGATGTCAAAGATGACTGTGAAGAATCCTTTTGGAGTCCAACTAAAGTCTGATATCCCCTTTGGGCATCCATTTTCGAATCCACCAGTTCAGTGCTCTTTCAGTTGGCTAGACGCCCATGAACTTGCATATAACTACGTGTTCTGCATGTATTCTCTGTATTTAGCTACCCTGGGGTCCTGGATTTCTAGTTCCGGGATTTTATTGGCTTTGAGGTTGTAGTTATTCTTAGCCTTTTTCCCCTGATCCTGTGGCTGCTCCTAAGATTTTGAAGGATTTACATTAGCAGGGCAGGGTGAGTCTGCAACCTTTCTTTTTTCTACCCGATTATCCTTGCTTATCCTTTTCACTGTGTCTTCGTTCCTCTTTGGCAACTCATTTTGATGTGGATGTGTCATTTCTTCTTTGTTAGAGTTTCCTCTTGGTGGCATACAGAAGGTAGAGCTAGATGAAAACTTTGTAAAGAATGAAGCCTAGTCTAGCAGCCAACCAGAGACCATATCCTTGAAGGAGCGGGTGCCAGGATGCTGTTGCAGATCCGCAATGGCTGGCAGGGCACCGAAGGGTTGAACCAGAGGTGCGAGGGGAGGTCGTGAAGAGCGCTCAAACCCTAACTCATTATTTAGAGTGTTGTGATGTTGATCTTCTATACTTGATTATTATTTGTTGTAGTTATTATTGCTACAACTCCGGTTATTGAAACTCCCATTACTAGAACTCCTATTGTTGCAATTCTTGTCACTGCAACTCCCATTGTTGCAACTATAATTGTTGCATTTCTTCATGAGGAAGCTATTGCAACTCTGCCACAACTCAAAAGTGAAAGAACAAAGTTGTTGCAATTCATATGATTGAAACTCTAGTCTATGACGTTGTAGTTGTATCCTGATGGTTAAAACCAAGATGATGCTCCAATTCCAAGAGAAGGCACATTCAACCCTTGTTGCTACAACCCTTGTGGCTTCAACTCTAACATAAATGTGAAAATCATAAAATTTCATAGGTTAGATGCCAACACAACAATCATATGAGGGTGAGGTCATTGAGGCAATGTGTGCCAAGTGCATTTTCCACCACTTCCATCTCCTTCCATCCCATTCTATCCATATCGAGTTAAGAATCCATTAAGTGGTCATTTCACCTTGCAGCAGTGATAGTTGATAGGAAGGAAATAAGAGGTACCATGGGGAAGAAAGTGATGAAGAGGAGAAAAACACCAAGTTCTTGCCATCAATAAGTATCTTGCTATTAAATTAAAGATAGAGGGTGATGAACCAAATGACCTACCTATAAAAGGTATATAGATAGATCCAACTAAAAATAAAGGTAATACTTGATGTGCCTATTTCTCAGTCACAAAAGGATGTTTGAAGTTTCTTAGGACATGAAGGGTATTGTCCTTGCTTTATTTGAATACTTTTCGCATATAGCTCAACCATTATTTACATTACATAACAAAATTTTTGAGTTTCTATGGACAAATAGTTGTTAGCATGCCTTTGAAAGTCTCAAATCCCATGCCCCACAAGCCCCTATATTAAGAGTTCCAAATTGATCCCTCCCTTTTCACACTTCTACAAATGCGTTGAACATCACCATTGGAGCTATGTTAGGGAAACAAGAAGACAAAAATGATACACAATTTATTTTTTAGTAAAAATCTCTCACTAGAAGAACTAAACTGCATCATAACATAAAAATAATTTCTCTATGTTATACATGCTATTAATAAATTCAAGAATTATATCATAGCTATCCAGATGTTTTGCATATTAACCATGCAGTTATTAAATAGTTAATGAACAAATCGATTACTAATGACAAGGTCACTAGATGGTTACTTTTATTACAAGAATTTGATATCACCATCTTAAATAAGCTAGGAAAGGATAATGTAGTTGTTGATTTTATTTCGACGATTACATCTAACAAAATTAAACTGCTTGCAAAAGATTCCTTTTCAGATGAACATCTTTTTGTAGTATCAATTAATTCAACATGGTTTGGAAATACTAATAACTATTTCGATGCAAGAAGATTACTGTAACTCATGATCCTAAAGAAACGTCAGAATATTATTAGAAAAAAAAATGAAAGATTCTCATGAATTGATGGTTTTATTTTCTACACGAGACCTTATCTTATCATCATACAATGTGTAAGCGAAGACGAGGTCTATTAGAAATTGAAGGCATGTCATGATGCTCCATGCAAGGGCTATTTTTTCAACAAGAGGATGGGGTACAAGGTACTCCACTAGGGGTATTGTTGGCCCACCATCTTGAGGGATGCCAAAGATTATGTCAAAAGGTGCAAAAATTGTCAACATATGGGTAGGACAATATAGCGGGATGAAATGTCATTACAACCAAAAATGGTGTTGGATCCCTTTGATAAGTGGGAAATTGATTATGTGGGGCCTATAAACCCCCATTCTCATCAAAACTCCTACATCCTCATTTACATCAATTATGTGACTAAGTGGATGGAGGCCAAAGCTTTACCAACAACCACAAAACATGCAATTGTGGAATTTCTTCACAAATAATTTTTCACAATATTTGGAATACTGAGAGATAGTAATTGATGGAGGCACTCAATTCACCTCAAGGCTTATTGCATATCTAAAGGAAAAGTATAGGATCAAGCATAGGGTGAATACACCATATCATCCATAGGAAAACAGACAAGGAGAAGGAACTAATAAAATCCTTGAGGCCATCATCACCAAAAAAGTGACATTGCACCTTAAATATTGGGATGATAGAATCCCTAAATCTTTAAGGGCCTATATGAAAATTTAGAGAACCATATTTGGATGCACACCTTATGAAATAGTATATGGAAAGAGGGTACTTCTGTTGATAGAGACATAAATCTAGACATTAAGGATGGAAACACAACTTGGAATGGATCTATCATAAGCTCAGAAATAAAGACTTCTTCAAATCAACAAACTGGATGTCTTACATTAAGATACACTACACCAGGCTATGATGATACAAACTAAAGGGAAAAGTGGCATGAAAAATTCATCAAAAAGAAGAAGTTTAAAGAAAGAAATTGGGCTTTGTTATTTTACTCCAAATTCAAAGACTTCACAGGGGAGTTCCAAATTAGATGGCTTAGTCCTTATGAGATCGATACATTCTACGATATTGGATCCATCAAATTGTGAGCCATAGATGAGGCTAGGACCCCCCTAATAGCCAACAGACACAAGGTTTTCTTATATCAATGACCCCTATCTACAAAAACCTCCTTGAGAAAAATCAAAAGTGGATGGCTTGGTAGTGATCTAGAGCTAGTTCAAAAAGGATAAATCCTTGCCAAATAATCCACTTCCACTTTATTTTATTTAAATAAAATAATAATAATGATAAAGAGAATAAATCCATGTATGAAAAATCCTAGGGGCATGCATGGGCACATTCTATGTGAAAGCAAACTCTGTCTGGCGCATGGCACATTTAAAAAAAAATGAGAGACTATGTAATTTTATTGTAGGATTATGACATGATCCTTATCACTTTTTAAATAAGTGAATTCCAAGATATGAAAAGTCGTTGTATGTTCATCTTATATTGTTGATAATTAGTTGTTGTATTTCTTATTGTTGCAATTTCTATTGTTGCAACTCCCATCACTACAACTCTCATTGGTACAACTCCCAATTTCTACAACTTACGTTGCTACAATTCTACTTGAGGTAGCTACTACAACTCTACCTGAACTCAATAGCGAAAGAACATAGTTACTAAAATTCCTACTACTACAACTCCAATCTATGACACTACAAGACATCAATAGTAAAACCCAACGATGATGCTTCAATTCCAAGACAGACCCACGATTAACCACTGTTTGTAGAAATAATATTGTTATAGCTCCAATGGAAATGTAAAAATCATAAATGTTCGTGGGCCAACCATGAACGCAACAATCGTATGAGCATGAGGTCACTTAGGTAAGATATGGTGGGTGCATTTTTTTCCAACATTTTGTGTAATAAATAGGTTGCATGTGCCATTTCCTTCCTATTATTACTACTATTTCCATCACCTTGCATTGCATTCTATCCATATCTAGTTTAGAAACTACCCTTGAAAGTGCTAAGCATCCATTTCCCCTTGTAGTAGTGAAAGTTGAGAGGAAGGAAAGAACATGTACCATGGGGGGCTCTCTCATTTGTCATGAACATCTTAAACGCTACTATTGGAGACTCATGACCATATTCAGGCCATCTTTAAACATGCAAGATGGATGGAGTATGTGTCGAGAATAAATGCATAAAATGATGATGTGGCACATGAGTTTGCTTTCAATTTCAAGAAGAACATATATGAGGCTGGTGGGATGGTTATACAGGTGACCGAAGAAATTTTAGCACTTCTCACTAGGCTTCCCCAAACAGTGGAGAGGTGGTATTGTAGGAGAACCTCCAAACCTGATATCATCCAACAATTCTTGGAACCTAGAGAGTTCTTAGTGAAGAAAGGGGTAGGTTTCAACCATCGGTCCTTACCATACCCATGGGGCGATGTAGCTTAGGTAGTGTATAGATACATCACATGTGAAGGGAACTATGACATTCTTTATCTCCAACACATCATACTCCTCCACTATCTCAAGCATGATCACACCCTCAACATATTATATTTCCTGCTCAGGAATTTATAGAATATGGCAACCTATGCATAAAGGTCAAGCAAAGCTAAAGATGCCATTTCATACCACAACTACATCAAGTTACTACAGGAACATGCTTTTAGTATAGTTGGAAGGACATGAGAATATATTTTGCACACACTAGTTGAAACTCCCCCAACGAGTGATGATGCTACAACTCTAGAAACCCCTGAAACTGGAATTGAATGAACTATAGTAAGAGGCTAGATTGTAGTAACTCCCCTAACAATAGAATACCCACCAATACCTTTTGAGGAAGAAAGGTCAAGCATTACAACTCCACAAAGGGAAAGTAGCCATGACATTGATGTGGGAATACTAACTAGCAAGATAGCTACTAGGAGGGTGAGAGGTTTGACCTAGAGAAGACCACCCACATTCCAAACAAAAGAAGAGCTTGGTATATTCTTGATGTAACTCAAGAAACCCTTGAACCCCTCTTGTTCCACAAGAACTAGTAGGAATAGAAGAAATCGCGGAGTAGGAGATAGGGCCTTGTGAAACCCCTATTGCTCCATAAGAACCAGCAAGGGCAAAAGAAGTTGCAGAGGAAGAGGAGGATGAAATCCTTGTTGAACTAGAAAGTAAAGATGACCTAGGATTTGGAGAATTGGGAACAAATTCCCTTGCTACTCTACAAGAACTAGCAAGGAGAAACCCTGGAGAAGGGTTTGTTTCCTTATTTGAGGTATACTTTGAAGATGAGGATGTCACTATATAAACAATTGTTTCCGCTCCTAAGGGGACAGCTGTCACCACTCCTAAGGAAATCAGTGTTGCTACTCCTGAGTAAACAATTGTTGCTACTCCTAGGAAGCATAAAAATGTAAAAACTTTGCACTCCTTGCCTCTGTATGCATCACTCATTCTATAAATCAAAATAATCATAATCGAAAATAAGAAAATGCAAACAACCAAAAAAATAATGATGAAGAAGTTAAATGAGGTGAAATATTTTGAAGAGTTAGAATATCTAGCCCAAGCAACAAATTCTCTTATTGTTGGGGAACCCATTGAACAAGAAAAGAAGACAACTCAAGATGGAGAAAGAGAAAGGAAATATGTGGCAAGTCAAGTCACAATTACTACACATGCCACTACTAATGAAATCACCTATTAGAAATATAAACCAAGACAGGTTAAGACAAAAAGATACAAGTTGACATCCCTAAGAGGTGGGTGAAGGCACAAGAAGATAAGTGGAAACAATTGATGGATTCCCAAGAAGGAGGAATGATGCCCCTGAAGGAGCATCAAAATATTGTTAAAGGGATGAAAGAAGAGTAGGTAGAGACAATAGAGATATACAAGATGAAATGGGAGGCAGAGAATGAGGAAAGAAAAGAGGTGATCTACTAGAACTCAAAATCAATAAGTTGGAGCTTAAAATATTCAATCAGGCATGTTGATGGAAGCAACCCTCAGCTACAGTCATCCTTCTCCTCAATAAAAAATGTTCTTGCATGAGAAATTTCTATTGTTCAAGAAAAATGCACTTATGACTGGTAAACCTTTAGAGATCACTAGTCCACTTACGTTTCTTATGGCATACTCTAAGTTCACCCCCAAGAAAAAGAATCATCTTTGTGAATTATATCAGCATAATGTTTTTCTCTTTAAGACAGAGTTTGAAACCCCAATCATAATGTGGGGTACATTTAGTTAATAGCTTTTACTTCCTTTGTGACTAACTAAGTTGATTGGGTTGTAGCCTACAAGGTTGCAGAAAACAATCTTAAGAGAAACCTATGGATAAGAGGAGAACAGTCCATACCTCTTGTCATTTAGAACCATAGGAGCCAGATTTATTCTTCCCCAAAGGCAAAGTTTGCAATAGAAGCTAAGCAAGAGGCCATTAAACATGGCATGGGCCAAATTAGTACACTTGAGAAATCTGCCAAAAAGGGCTACAGGGAAAGATGGAAGCAAGCAAGGGAGACAATAAAACAAAGAGAAGAATTCAGCCTAGCGATGCTTAAGTTGTTTTGGAAAGAGTGCAGAAATATGTGAGTTGCCTGAAGGAATGTGGGAACAATTAAATTGGGCTAAACTTCCACTATCCCATGATACGGTTCTCACATGCCTTGCAGCAGATAGTATAAGTTGACCAAACAAAAATAAATTTCTTGCTAGGAAGCCATACAGGAAAGGGGAGAATACCTTCCCCAAATGAAGCAGGTACGAAGATTTCAACATCAATATCATGGGAGTTATGTTCTCTTTAACTCTGAGTGATCACTTGTTGCATAGGGGGCATGCAACATTTTTGCTCGTGGGAGATGATGGGCGCCCAAGGAGGCCCATCACCAGCCCACAAATGAACGATCATGAAAATGACATTTGCTTTCTGCACCCGTGATACCAAAACCGCTTATCAGAAGAATATGTTAAGAATATTTATAAATGTAAAGTGAAGCCAACAAAGCAATAAGATGAAGATGGTCTGGATGAGAAGTGCACGCAAGGCGTATCAGCTAGCGAAGTCGGACTTAATTTGGATTTCTGGTAGCATTTTTGGCAGAGTTATATTCTACAAAAAGTCAAATCGTCCACGGCTTTCTTAGAAGCAGTGGAAAGTTCTAAAATCAATTGGAGTAGTCTTAAGTATTAGAATTTTTTAATCATGAACTTAAGTTCTTTGAGACACTCAATTTATGCAGTGAAACTTTGAGACACTCAATTTATGCAGTGAAACTTAAGACTAAACATTCGTAAAGTGTACGAAATTTACTGTCACCGTGGATAGATCCAAAGGCAACGATAATAGTGAAAAACACGTGAAGAACAATTGAACTTTTAGCTATGCCGTGCTATACACAAATAACTCGGATTCTGCATGCAGTGGTAGTATTTTAAAATCAACTCGATCGGTCATAAAATCTCCATAAAGTGTCCGGAAATTATTGTCATCTGTGTAAAATCCAAAGGCAGGGTTCATGATTATTGAACTTTGAACTATGCCCTGGGAGAATCAAAAGTGTGTGGAATAATGGAAGTATTGCCACCGTTTTAAATCCAAAGGCGATGAGGACAATGATGAAGCAAGATTGCAAGAAGGATAATTGTTAACTTTTAACTGTGCCTTAGGAAGAATCTAAGTTACTCTCAAATTAGGTAGTTTTGAGACTCAAAAAAAATTCAAATCTTTGTTAAAGACACTACATACAAAAGCATGTAAATAGAGGTTAAACGTATTTGTATATTGCGTTAACTTATTGGTAATTGAATTTGTTAGACTACAGAGGAGAGGAAGTGATTTATAACATGGTTTAGAAATAAAAATAAATTTAGAAACTATGTCACAAGGTTCGTCGAACTTTAATCTTGAGGTTCGAATTTTGGTCAGTCTTAAAAAAAAATTGAGGTTGTGACTAAGTCCATAGATCAAAACTAATAACTCATGTCACAACTCAACCTTATAATTTATCCTTGCAATTTCCATGTCGTTGATAGCATTTTTTAAGTTTAATGATGTTGATTTCTTATTATTTTATCCTATAATTCATTTTATATATATATATATATAGAGAGAGAGAGAGAGAGAGCGGGGGGAACCTAATGGTGAACCTCACCAAAAAATTTGAACTCACACTGAACCTAATCATTGTTGAACCCAAACTCGAACCCGAGCCATGTGACATTGTTTAGAAGTGACATAAATGAAATTTGTATTTATAAGAAATTGATATTTTATTATATAAATAAATAAATCTATATTATAAAATAAGAAAAAGTAGAATACAAAATAATTTTAGTTTTGAATAGGAAAAAATATTTTTTTAATAAATAATTTAAAATATTATTAGTTTTAAATAATTAAATTTAAAAATTAGATTTTAATTATATTATGGAAAAATTATCTAAAAATATTTTTTTTTATATGAATCTATTAATATATAAAATCATTAAAATTAATAATACAAAATCTTTTCTAACATTTTGAAAAAAATTGCTCTCCCATGTTGCGAGCTCCTCCTGAGATCACGCCCTGTCTCTCACTCTGTGTGTTCCCTCCATGGCCCCTCCGAAGTCTGATTTGGAGGGGCCTTGCCCTGATACTGCACCCCCCTCTGATGTTGTTGCTTTGGCTTTCGACAACCTCATCTCCTCCCTGGGCCCTCCTCATGATCGACCTATTGTTTCAAGGTTTATCAAGAAGCTTTAAGACATTCTAGATATAGTGCTTCCTCCCTCACTGCCTAAGAAAGCTATTATTTCACTATATGAAAAAGAATTGTGTTGTATATTTGAGATGATAATGGTCAACTATCATGCGAGGGCATCTAAGATAATTGTTTTAGGGGTTTTGTTTTCATTTGGAAGACCAATATAGGAAACAGATTTAAAACAGTGAGGCCTAACCCTTTGAATAATATTAATATCAAAACAGAGGGCTGCTATTGAAATTCACACAGTGATATAGCTTGCATAGTGGTGAGCAGAAATAGAATGATGATATGATTATCACAGTCTTCAAATTGAAGATTAAATAATCATAAGTAAGAAAACCTTTAAACTATGTTCAGAAGGTTTAACAGAATATGCTTAAGCCTACAAAAGATGCTGATGATTTATTGATTTAGAGGGAATTAATTAAACAGATAGTTAATATAATTCATTCTCTTTATAGATGATCATTTCATAAGCTTATAGGAATAGATTGAAACTCAATTACTCCTACCTAATTATCTTTGTAAATCATAAGAATATGAAGAAAAACATTGTGAATATAATTGGAAAAAACTTACAGGAAAAACGAAACCGTATGAATCAGAGTTCAGAATCCTTTGCTTTGTATTAATGATTCAGAAAAGTCAAGTACATTCAATGCTTAGAAATGCTTCTTCAAGTGTTCAACCCTTAACAACTCATGAAAGAGAGTTATTTGTACAATGTGAGAACTGAGAAAATATCTTAAACTATTTTACAAAAATAGATAATTACAAAATTAGGAATATAAACTACTAGCCAATCTGGCACTATTTTGGTGCTACGTTGTTTGATGACTATTGCTGAAAAAAATTGAAAATTGTTGAACCTGTGATGATTGTTGCTGTAAAGGCTGAATGTTGTTTGATCACTCTCTAGTCTAGTAAATCAGTTAATACTTCCCAACGCTTCTTATCTGGGATAGATATTTTGGTTACCGTTTGTAAATTTCATCCATCTTTGTATACTTCATGAAAGTGGGTTTTACTGGAAATATATGCCTAATCTCATCTAAAATGAAAAAGGTGTCCCTGAGTGCATTTAGCACCAATCTTGGTGTTGTTGCACCTCTTATGTTTGACATTGAAAATGCATTGGTGCCTACCTCTATAAGCCTTCAAACATAATCCTTAATAGGCATTAATTTATCGTTAATTACAAGCATAGAGGGAAAACCATTTCTAGTCAACGGTTCAATCCTACTGAAAAAACGTTGAACTATTGTATTCACACTCATGCACTTTTCTTCTGATTGAAGGATGAAATTCTTCTTAGTGATGATCTTCTTTACTTCTAGAATAGTTGATGTCTTGTCATTTATCCCTAACTCTTCAAGCTCATAGTTGTCTTTAGAGTTGAGGAACTTGATTATATCATAAGCAATTTCTGGCATATCCTCAAGTTGTTTAGAAATAGTTTCCACAACTTCCTAAGCTTTCTCTAAGAGGTCCTTTTGTTCAAACACTATCCTAATATAGGGCCAAATATCTCTAATTGCTTCAGTAATTTCTTCCCACAAAATTTCTCTTGCTAAACCCAATTTGTTTCCAATGTAAGATTTTTTAAGTTCCCTCTGCAATGTTTCAATCTAAGCTTTTTCTCTCTACAACTCAGCTTCATGTGAAGTGTCTGCAACTATTTTCATATGTTGTAACTCCTTGAGTTCAGCTTCTTGATTTCCCCTGTCTGAATAGATAGGTTCTGAAAAGCTTCAGCAAGCTATTCAGCGCCTTCTGCTGCACTTGTAGTTGATGTTGTGGCTGAAGTAGAAACCCTGGTTACAGGGATTGCTACAAGGGGTACTATATCCATTGGAGTTTGAGCTCCTTTGACAACTTCCTCTTTCTCCTTGACTAGTTTCTCCATCTGCTCCTCCATTTGTTTTATCTGCAGGTTTTGTTCTATGATGAGCCTCATCATGTCAGACTTCTGAGTTTCTGTTTCTTCAATTTCTTTAGCCATTGGGTCCTCAGAAGTTGGCAATTTGAGTTGTTTCCTTAATGCTACAACTTCAACATTTTTCTTTTTAATGAGTTCTTCTGCAGCATTTATGTTGGAGGGATCATATCCCATCTTTAGCACCATATTTTCCAAAGATTGGATCTTGGTGTCCTTTGCCAATGAGGAGACTTTCTCCAACTTAAGTTGTGACTGTGTGTTGGCCAAGGTAACCTACATTTTTTATAAACTCATGGTAGTGTTAGTCAAGGTGGAAGAAATCATCTGCCCAGTTTGTTTATGCATCTCAATTTGATCAATTGGATGCACATCCTTCACATTGAACTCAAAAGAATTCCACTTCTGATAGTGTGCAGCAGTCCTAGGCCGTGGAATTTGAGCTTGCAATAAATCCATCTGCATTTTACCCTTCTCAGAGTCAAAGACTAAAAGAAGTCTAGCTTGAGAGCTGGAGGAATGTTTCCAGAACTGTGTGTAGGTGTTCAACTTCAACTCTTCATTCCTCCTTTTAATCTCACTGAAGACATGAAAAATGTCTTCCTCCTTATCCTTCTGAATGCTTCCACTAGTCTGAATTACCTATTGTTCCTGAGAAGTAGTGGAATGAGTTGGTGACTGTGTAGACTGTCCACCAGACTATGTATAAATCATAGTCTCTCCAAGTCCATCCAATGTTGTCTTCTGAGGTTCATTTGTTGCACCAACAATCACAGAGATCCTAGGTCTCTTTTTCCTATGCACAATCCTAAAGCCCTGGCTAGATGCTTCAGTTGTAGGGGATGATTGTTCTTCCCTTCCTCTTTTAGCTATCTTTTCTTGTGCAAGTGGAGTTTGTACATTTGATGTAGAAACTAGCTACTCTTCAGCCTCTTGGAGGGTGTTCTCTGTCCATTCCAACTAATTTTTATATTTCTCTATTTCAGGCCTGGTTGTGTGATGATATGCAGTAAACTTGTTCTCCACCCTGAGTTTAGAAATCACTCCCATTGGGTCATAAGACCAAGTGAAACTGAGACCAAACTTCGTCTCCTTTAATAACTTGTCTGCTTCCTCTCCTACTGCCCTAGTGTTACAAATGAATGGACCAACTTGGGCTTTCAACTTGAACTGTGATTTCTTCTTTGCAGCCACAAAGTGCACTTCATTTGCATTTAACCTCTTCCTAATGTATTCCAGTGCAAATATTCTGATAGGGAGGTACTTGGGAAGTTTGTAGGGTGGAAGCTCACAACCATAAACTCTGATTTCTGTATAGTTTTGGTAACAATACCAATCCCCTATTGTAGCTTGATCAACCAACTGTAATACTTTGACAATCTCCTCACTGATTCTTGGTACTAGAGTGCTGCTCATAAGACTGATAGCTGGATGAATAAATAGTTCTATGAACTATTTATATGTAAACTCTTCCTTCTCCTTCATTCCTATTGAAGTCCAAAATATCACTGATTGTTGGTTTCCTTCCTCATCTAGCTTCTGTAAGGTAAATGGAAATTTGTCTCCCTAAAAATATATGAAAAGGTATACAAGTACTGAAGCATACTTGAATACTTCTTCAGTATTAAACTTGACAAATTTCTCATGTATGGCTTCAGCTAGGAAATGGCTGAAATCATAAATAACAGTGGGTTTGGAATCAACAGAAAATATGGACAAGAAACCAAGGATGGCTTCATTTACATATTGATCAAAGTTATAACCAAATAGATAGGACAAAATAGTGGTGATTTTCTTAGTTCTATTAGGGAATGTGGATGAGTCATAAGGAGGGTTTCTTTTAGGCAGAGGACTATCAATAGCTAGAAAAAGTTCAAGAGTCTGGGATCTTTTAGTAAAGTCTAGTTTTTTATAGGCTTCTATCAGGTTTTCATGGGAAAAAGGATGGGTTGGTGTAGTAGCAGGGGCCTGCAACATTTTTTCAATGGAGTCAGAATTGATTAAACAGAGGATTTCTCCTATGGGTGAAATGATTGCTCTCTGGCTGGGATCATAAGATTCATGGCATTTCCTCACAAATTCAGGTGCTCTGTGTATCTGAGGGAAAATGTAGTGAGGAAGTTGGGAGTCCCAGAGTCATATTTCATCTGTCTGATCAATTTTTTGATCTTCCATCTAGTAGTAAATTTCATATAAATCAAATTGAGAAGAAGTCTCAATGATTTTACAATCTCTGTCGACCAGGGGGGTGTGATGGAAGTCAACCTGTGGATGAATAAGAGGATTTGGGACTTCTACAATTTCTTTTCCCTTAGGAGGCATTTTGTCAAATAAAATGTAGACTGAAAGTGATGGAAATGGGTCTGAAATAGAGTGATCATAGTAAAAACAGTATAACTGAAAAAGAGGCTAGTGGACCTGGATGTCAACTTTCTTCTGATCAGGACAAATAACTGCTTAATTGTCAGACCGTGGTCGAGCTGTAAGGAGGCAAACTGTTAGTGATCAATTTGGTTACAGAAATGTACTGTGTAACTGTTTTCATGGATAAATAGGGTTTATAATGGGAAAAAAACGGAGTGGGGTTGTTCAATGAATGGTAAAATTTTCATTAATTATCCAACGGATTAATTAACAGGTGTTTGGGCCATAAATATCGCGGGAGTGAAATTGAATGGATAATGGATAGGCAGCAGTTGATTGGATGGTAGAAGTGACATGGAGTGGATGTGGAGAGGGACGTGGAGTGGTGGTAAACAGTCACTTATAAACTGCGTTCGGGAGTAACTTGAGGCGGTAAGTGGTGTCAGGATTTTAAGTCCCAAAACACTAAAAGGAAGGAAAGGTGGTTTCAGATGGTGGTTTCCAAGACTGCCCATTTCAGACCCCCCTGCCGATAAATTCTATACAAGAGATAAGGGATGAGAATGGATGTGGGCCATCAGATGTCGGGAGAGCATGCGAGATGAAAGATAAGGTGAGAGGGATTTAACATGTAAGGTGAAAGTGATGGTGGGGTCACAACTTTAAGGCAGATGTGACAATTGCGGGTTATGGTGAATGAATGGGCGAATGAATGTGGGATATTTACAAAGTAACATTGGTGTTTTAAAATTTGTGGTTAATTAAAACACATCTTTGAATGCGTATCTTATCCAATGTTACAACTTAGGAGAAAATCCTTTCATGCTCCAATTATTTCTTATATGTCTAGCTACCCTATACATTTCTAATATTTTCTTTTATTCATCTGAATGCATTTAGGGTAGCAACTCAATAATTCTTTTTAATGACTAATCTACCTCTTGTTACACTAAAAAATGTCACCATGACTACTTACAGTTAGTATGGCTCAAATCAACAGTCATGCTACCCTCTTAGGCAAGTCTTATGCCTCTGTTATCCATCTCAAACTCAAAGGAGAGAGAAAGTCTTGTAAAAAATATGTTTATCTCTGGGGTCGCAGGTTCTCTCTAGCCTTACCTGCGGGGACGCTGACCATGTTCACAAAGTCTGCGTCTTTGGACGCTCTGTATGTTAAAGGACAAGTGCGTCCTTCTGTAAAAGGCAAAATGCGCGAGTTTCATCTTAAAAAAGTTACTTGTGGTTACTTCTAGAACTTTCTAGAGGTCGGTTTGATGATTTGGATGCGCCTCCAGTTGGTTCATGTATCTCTATTAAGGGGGAACTTATCCCATCAATAAGGGAGCTATCCCACCCAAAGAGGGGGATTATCCCATTGATGGTGGACCTGAATAACCTCTTTACAACACTATAAATAAAGGCATTGAGCCAGAAGGAGGGGAGGTTGGAAGCTATACATTTTCTTTGGGTAAATGCTGCAGGAATTAGGACTCCCATTTAGAACCTTGTGAGGAGAGATTGTCTTTGCTTGATTCTACTTGGAAGTGGGTGAGCTTTGTCAAAGTAGAGGAAAACCCTTGATGGACCCTGGGAGGAACTTGCACAACACCAAGGCCAGGTTGTAAGAGTTTCTTTGTTTCGTTATTAATACAAACTGGTTTATTTTTCTCAATAGCTTGTGTTAATGAGTTATTTCATGTGTTCCTTGGTCTGCATGTTGAATATATGTTTTATTATATGAAATGCAAGTGCTTGGTAATTGTTTGATTGTTTGTGGTTGCAGGAATTGATGTGAAGGAGGAGCTCATCCGGATCGGTAAGGACGGACTACAACAACAGCGTTTTGGAATAAGGTAAGCCTAAACACTTGTAGTTTTCATGTTTTAAAAGGTATATTTAGAGAAAGATCACTCCATTTTGTCTTGTTTGTCGCTAGAGAGTTTAGACTCCTAGGGAGGTCAGTTGTGCCCGCACAAACGAATTTTTCCGCCACGACAAATTGGCGACTCCACTGGGGAATCCATTAATGAGAAAGTCTTTTCCTTTGTGTGAACTTTGCTCTGAGAAAATCATTTTTATTTTCTGGTTTTTGACTGTGAGAATTAGTATTTGGGTGGCTTAGCTTTAGATTTAGTTAGATTTGGTTTTTCTTAACTTTTCCAGAGAGACGCACCCTCTGAGTTCTGCACAGTGCGTCTTTGGACGCGCTGTTGCCGTCTGCACAGAGCGGGCCCGCGCCTGTTATAACGGGTTGCCTGCGTCTTCCTGTAGAATTTAGGAAAATTCCATTTTTGCTTTAATTGCTTTTAGATTTTGTTTTTTCTTAGTGTTTTCTACCCAGATCCTTTAGTACCCTGTCAAGAATTTTCACCTAGACTTGTTTTGTGAGCTTTGAGTGTTTTAGTGGATTTCAACGAAGTTTAGGCCTAGGGTTTGATTTTTCAATAGGTCCTGTAGTGACTTTGACGGTAGAAAGTTGTCCAACCTTAGATCTCTCTGGTTTGTCAGCCTTCTTAGAAGTCGGGCCTGTCGTAAAGTCTCCTTGTGTGAGCAGCTTGCCATTTAAGTTGTTTTGGGTCAAATTTCGAATTACTTGTTTATAAAGTGTTGATTTCCATTTTACAAAAGAACAAAAAGATTAGAGTTTTGTTTTGACTAGTTTTTGGTTCTGCAATAAGCTAGTCCTTGATTTGATTGTGATCAAGTAAAACACCTTAGAATAATCATTGTTGGCTTTGCCTCATTAGGATTAATTAGGGTAATTTCCTTTTGATTTGTTTCGTTTCTGAGTGCATTTTCATAGATTTTAATAGTTGTTAAGATTGATTTTTGGTTATATTAGATTTATTTGCTTTATTAAAAGAAAAATACAAAAACATCTTCTTTAAAAGTCTTGTTTCAAGTAGCTTTTTGTTTTTGAAAGAGAAAAAGAGTTTTTTCGTGCATGTAAAGAGTGGTCATGTTTTTATGCTTGGAAAAGACAAACGAATTGTTTCTTTGATTGTCCTTAATTAAGAAGTTGCTTTTATAAAAAGTGCATTCTCTCAACTTTTTAGTTAAGCAATTCATCGAAAAAGTAAAGTAGTGGGTAAATCATCCTAGGTGCATTTTGTAGTGGTTTCGAGTCGAGTCAACACACCACTGGTTTCACTTCCATCACCTTTTGACTTAAGAAACAACCTTAAAAGTAACGCTTAAATTAAAATCAATCTAGTAATTTTTATTTTTCTAGGGCTCTGAAACACCAACATAGCTTAGGCTAGGGTCTTGGAGTAGGTGAGTACTTAACTCTCCAAGACTACAAAACCAAACAGATAGTTTATCTTGAGTAGATTAAATCCAATTGTTTCAGTTATACTCTGGGAAAGCTCCTCTTAAAGGAGAAGCACGAGCTCGTGTCCGAACCAGTGAGGGGATCATTCCCCCCTCGTTGGGAACGACGCCAGACAGTACGTATTACAAACGGTAAACCTCGGATTAACCATTGTCGAGGAGCCAGGGGTCACTTATCGGTAAACCTTGGATTGTTGTCAAGGAGCCGGTAAGGGGATTGGAGCTTGTTACTCTGCCCTTGCGTGCTGTCGGAGTTTAGACTGTTCCCCCAGGTGTAATTGTTGTGATTGGTAACTTTAGTGACCATAATCTTTAGGGTTCTACCGAGGTGACGGTGGAGGGAAGGTCCCACTGTACCTGGAGCAGACGTCGGTTATACTCACTTGGATTTTCCGGGGGGTTCACTTCACTTCGAGACGGTTAAAGTGGAGGAACTTGTGCCGGTCTATTCATTAAGCAGGTTGCCGGGGTAACTGTTCCACCCGCCATTTCTGTACTGAATCCTGCGAGGTTGGATTTCATCACCAACTAGCGCTTTTGGTCCGGAAGACTACTGTTTGTGTGTGGTTTGACGCTCTAGATTATTTAGGCGTGTGCTTCAAATTTGTTTGCTTCTTTAGAAGACTTTAGGTGGTTTGATTTGAAATTTTTACTTTGTTTTCGTGTGTTGTAGTTAAAAATCTTTAATTGTGGCGGAATTACCGAGACAGTCCCGTAGACTTCGGGGCAAGTCTCCTGAGATTGTTACCGGAATAGATTTGTTAAGAAAACTCCGTAAATCGCGGGGTGAATCTCCTGAAGACATTCCGGGTAATTTAGAAGGTTTAAAGGTCCTTGTAACTCCTCCTAGTGACAGTAGAGTAGGTTCACCTGAAGAAGGAGAATCTTCCTTGGTAGTCCATCCAGATTACCAAAGTTTAGAGACAGGTTATAATCCCGAAGCTGTTACAGTTTCCGAGCTTGCTGGTAGTTTTTCATCTGCCAGTGAAACAGGCGAAGAACCTGAAATATCTGAACCTGTTACTCCAACTTCTAGTGTTCCAGATTCACCAAGAATAGAAAGAATTATCACCGAAAATCTTCCTACTGGTTTGATTGCTATAGAAGAACTTGCTCCAGAGGAGGATATAGGTGTCTCTAACCTTGAAGGTCAACTTACTATTGATCTAAGGGAGCGTGAATCCATATTTTACAGTCCTCCTAGAAGTACTACCTGGTACCTTTCGTTAACCAATTATTTGGACAACTCAGGGGTAGGTTTTTCTCCACCTCGTACTCCTTTTCCGCCTAGAGGTATTTACACTCCTGTAAATATGACTGGTCAGTCGTCCGTGTTTACTCAAAGTCCTGAATCTTTTTTACACGGTGGTCCTTCTGTCCCCACTGGGTATCAGTCACTTTCTGGTACCTTTGCGGGGGCATCTCCTCAACCCATTGATCATGGGTTATTTGCTGGAAACAGTGGTAATATACCATTGAGTGTAGGAGACATTTACATGATGTCAGGTTCAGTTCCCGTTTCCCAACCTCAAGGTGGCCAATTACCGCCTGGGGGGCAACCGCAGTTAACGCCTGGGGGGCAACCTCAAAGTCAGTATGCACCTATGGTGCAATACGCGCCTCAAGGTCAACCCCAGCCTCAATATGTACCCCAGGGTCAACCTCAGTATCAATATCAACCTCAAGGATGGCAACCTCAAGGGTATCAACCCCAAAGTTATCAACCTCAAGGGTACCAACCTCAAGGTCAAGGTCAACCCCAGTATCAGTATTTACCTCAAGGTTATCAACCTCAAGGTCAATACTCGAGTCAAGGTTATCAACCGCCTCAAGGTCAGTCATATGTTCCAAGTATGGGAACTGCACCTTACAATTATCAATCCTACCCTCAATCTGGTTATGGATCTCAGTACCCTCAACCTGTTACGGGTCAGTACCCTGGAATGTTAGTGTGGGATCCCTCACAGGGTCAACAGGTGTTGCAGCCAAGTGTACAGATGCTTCCTCAAGCTGGACAACCCGTAGTTTCTGGTCCAACCCAGCAACCGCAACCTGTCCAGCCAATGTTCAAACTTCTGTAACTTCGGTAGTTACTCAGCCGCCAATTGCACCTAGTACTCCATCCCAAACGGCTGCTGCAACTACCGCTACATCTACCATACTTACTTCTGGAGTATCGACGGCTCCAGTTTCTACTGTCCCTGTTACCGCACCTCAGACATCTTTACCGTTGTCTGGATCTACGATTCAAACCACGGTCCAGATGCCTGTAGGTCAGCCTGGTATAAGTACGGTTGTTACTACTCAACCTCAATTTGTTCAACCTCCGTACCAGGGACAGTACCAACATGGGCAAGCTGTCCAACAACCGGTTTACCAGTATCAACCGTATCCTGGGTACACTTATCAACAACCTCAACAACCCCAGTACGGTCCGGTTAATCCTGGTTTTCCAGGAGGATATAATATCCCAAATGCGACTCCTGTTCCTAGTTATCCTGGATATCCTCCTCCTGGGGCTGGTATTGTGACCCAGAGTTTTAGAGATCCTAACCGGCAGTTACCGTTTATCGCAACTTTAGATTTACCAGACTTGACGCGCCTAACGAACGATCCAATTCAATATCTTCCGTTCTGGCCGCCAATGCCAAATAAGTTGCCCAGTGATATACCCAAGTTCGAAGGTAAGTCTGGAGAGGATCCGTCCAATCATGTGATGACTTACCACCTCTGGTGTGCTTCGAATTCTATCTCAGATGATTCCATCCGCTTACGTCTTTTCCAGCGTACACTCATTGGTCTCGCGGCCAAGTGGTACATTGAGTTACCACGGGCCTCTTTTTACAACTTTAGCCAGTTAGCTACCTCGTTCTTAACTCACTTTTAGTTGCCGGTCAGATACGATAACGGCACGGAGTTATTAACTTCACTAAAACAATCGACGTCCACGTATATTTCTGATCACATTCATGAGTGGAGACGTCGAAGGCGATTAGTGAAAGTTTTTATCCCGGACCAAATCTTAGCTGAATGGTTTGTCAAATCATTATTACCGAAGATTACTGAAGATGTAGCTAAGGCCGGAGTAGTTACTGAGGAGCAAGTCATTGCTCAGGCACAATACCTTGACTTAGTTTACACTCAGTCGGGTACGTTACACGAGAAGATTCCGGATCTTCCAAAGTCGAATCAAATCGCTGCTGCTCCTTCGGGATCTCATGCCGCTGATGGTATGATTGGTATCGTGACTACGAAGAGTAAGAAGAAGTCTTCCAAGGCCTCCAATACTCCAATTATCACTTTGCCTGATTCTCCGACAGGAGAGTCTTCTCCTCCTGAACTTACCGCCGACATTCACGCTGTAGAGTCATCTACGGCCAAATCAAAAAACGGTGGAAAGAAGAAAGGAAAGAAGAAGGCTAAAGCAGACAAGGCTCCAAAGGAGAAAACTGAAAAGTCGGAAACCAATGACGAAAAACGCAAACCTCGATATCCTTGTCTTATTTGTGAAGAGGATCATTTTACGAGAGATTGCCCTCATCGGGCCGAGGTTGTAAAAATAGTCAAAGGTTCTCCCACTCCTGCTGTGTTAAAGAATCCATTTCCAGAGCAGGAGAATAAGATGATAGGTTCTTCTTCGAATGCCAGTGAAGAACCCATTTTGATGATGTCTCATGTGAGGATTGCGACTCGATCGCAAGATTATGGTAGTAAGGCTCCTGTTGATGGTAAGGAAGCAGAATCTTCTCACTCTAACCCATCAACCTCAGCTCCTGGTTCCGATCCACTACAGATCGAAAAACCTAACCCAGACTTAGTGATTAAGCCGCCCGCCAAGGGTGTACTTCGAAGGTCTGCTTTCAATCCACATGCGAGAGCAGCCCAGAATTACAACATTGTTGAGGACTTAGCTGTTTCACCCTCAGCAATGTCGGCGTTAGAAGTGCTGCAATCATGCCCAGCACAACGAAAATTGCTTTTGTCGGCTATCGGAGCTGTCGATGTTCAGGACCCGAACCTAATGATCTTTGATCTAGAAAATAGTACACCACGTCTCCCCCATCAAATGGCTTTCCAAATTCCAGTGATAGTCAAAAACAGGCCTATTCATCGGACTGTGATTGATGAGGGAGCTTCTACGTGTATTATGTCGATTCAATGTTGGAGATCCCTTGGTTCTCCTTCGTTGAACCAATCCCCCACCATCCTTAAGGCCTTTGATGGCCGTGGGTTCCGTCCGTTTGGTATTCTACAAGAATTGCCTATAGGGGTAGAAGGTAAAACCGTTAGTCTGGATGTGGAAGTGGTTGATGCCCCTCTAGACTACAACCTTCTTTTGGGTCGAAGTTGGTCATATGCTATGACAGCGGTCGTTTCATCGGTCTTCAGAGTAATTAAGTTTCCACATAACGGTAAGATCGTGACTATTGATCAGCTGACATACTTTTCATCCGACCCAGCCTCTTCAGAGAGTATCCAGCATGTCGGTAAAACGACAATCCCTTATAGGGACGTTGGTGTAGGTTTAGTTAAGGATTCCGGTTTACTGGGAACTTTTCCTCTCCCTCCACTCAACGCAGATCCTTCATTGGCAACCATTCATATGATTACATCAGAAAACATTATTTATGACGATCCTTGGTTCGTCCCATCTGACTCTGAGATAGACTCACTCGGTGATGTTATGCCTTTGAGTCCATATGAAATTGCTTATGAAGCTCTCATGTCTTTTACCGACTCGCGTTCAACCGAAATCGACCAAATGAATGTGGTCAGTGAAGAATCCCTTTTCACCTCAACCTTAGAACGGATAGCATTTCCCGAAGTCGTGTCATCTGACGAACAACTTCGCGAAATCCTAAGTGTAGATGATCTACCATGGGAGGATCTCCATCACAGATCTTCGTTTTTACCTAAGGATGATGCATTTGAAAATGATTTTTCATCTATCTTTACCGCTGAATATGTCAAAGACGCTCAGGATCCAACGAAACATTCTGATTCAGAGCTGAATTTAGGGAATATTTCTCGTACTATTCCCATTGATATTTCAGTGAAGCCCGGAATTGAGGAGAACATTCATATAGGTGCCGCATGTACTGAAGAAGAAATCCAAACTTACAAGGCCCTATTCCAAGAATTCCGCGATGTGTTTGCCTGGTCTTACGAGGAAATGCCGGGAATCGATCCTGCCATTGTTGTTCATGAAATAAAGACCTACCCGGATGCTAAACCCGTCCGGCAACGGTTGCGTCAGATTCACCCTCGAAAAGCGGCTGCGATTAAAGCAGAAGTCGAAAAGCTGTTGAAAGCAGGTTTCATTTATCCGATCCCGTTAACGGATTGGGTATCGAATATTGTTCCGGTTAACAAGAAACAAGGAACAATAAGAATCTGTATCGACTATAGGGATATAAATCGAGCTTGTCCAAAAGACAACTATCCTACGCCTTATATCGATCAAATTATTGATGATTGTGCCGGAAGTGAAATGTTTTCCTTCATGGATGGTTTTTCGGGCTATAATCAAATCAATATTCTACCTGCCGATCAACCAAAAACGGCATTCATTTGTCCATGGGGGACATTTGCTTATTGCAAATTACCTTTCGGACTTAAGAATGCCGGGGCTACTTTTCAACGGGCGATGTCTTATGCATTTCACGACATCAAGCACATTGTGCAACCCTATCTCGATGATTTGCCTGCTCATTCTTTACATCGAGCTGATCACCTTGTCCACCTACGAGCAATCTTTTTGAGGTGTAGGCATTATCGAATTCGGTTGAATCCCCACAAGTGTGTTTTCTGTATAGAAACAGGTCGATTGCTGGGATTTGTTGTTTCAAAAGCCGGCATTCGCGTCGATCCCTCGAAAGTCGAGGCTATCATCAAATTGCCTCCTCCTTCGAGTTTGCGCCAACTCCAAAGTTTGCAAGGGAAAGCGAACTTTTTACGCCGATTCATCCCAAACTACGCCGAGGTCACTAAAGGTTTTACACGGTTGTTGAAACAGAACGCACAATTCTTTTGGGACGAGATTGCCCAACAATCTTTTGATGCACTTAAACACGCGTTAACCCATGCACCGTTATTGCATCCTCCCAACTACAACCAGGACTACTTCTTATACCTCGCAGCTTCGCATTCCACCATTGGAATGGTGTTAGTTCAAGAAGATGAATTCGGAGCGGAGCATGTGATATATTATCTTAGTAGGACCTTGAATCCAACTGAGCTAAAATATTCGCATGTGGAGAAATTGGCCCTGGCAGCCGTTCAAGCTGTCCAGCGTTTTCGTCACTACATTCTTCTCCGTAAAACTACAGTTATTTCGGATTGCAACCCTATGATTTATATTTTGACAAAACAACTGCTAGGGGGCAAGTACTCTAAATGGATTGTTATCCTGCAAGAGTTCGACTTGGAGTTCGAGAAGTCCAAGTCTAAGAAATCCTTAGTTTTCGCGGAATTGATGTGTGATTTCCCTAGTGCTGACACAGAGACTGTGGCAGAAGAGTCCATTGCGGACGAATCTTTGTTTCTTATCAGTACTGTAGATCCGTGGTACGGGGATATAATCATCTATCTCCAAACCCAAACCTTTCGGCCTGAAGCTTCCAAAGCAGAACGTCGAAAAATTCGGTTTCAATCCCAGCCATACAGAATTATTGGAGATACACTTTATCGCCGGGGGGCAGACTTAGTTTTTCGACGTTGTTTAACTCACGAAGAGGCTGAGAGAGTTTTGAATGATTGTCACTCTGGAGCATGTGGCGGTCATATGTCTGGGTATGCCACAGCTCAGAAGGTGTTGCGCGCTGGTTATTTCTGGCCGTCTATGTTTAAAGATTGTATCATTGCAGTCAGGAAGTGCCACAACTGTCAAGTGTTTGATCGCAAGATGCGCGCTCCACCTGCTCCTCTCCACCCTATAATTGCCGTTGGTCCATTCGCCAAATGGGGTATCGACTTTATTACTTGTAACCCTCACTCGGCCGGGGGGCATGCGTATATCATCCTTGCGGTTGATTATTTTACTAAGTGGGCCGAGGCGATGCCTACATTCGACGCAAGCGGCAAAACAGCTGCAGTTTTCGTATTCAATCATATCATAACTAGGTTTGGTGTCCCACAAGCAATCATTACTGACCATGGGAGCCATTTTCGAAATGTCATGATGACTGAGCTTACAAGCCAGCTTGGTTTGCGCCACGATAGCTCTACTCCTTATTATCCGCAAGCCAACGGTTTGGTTGAGTCTATCAACAAAGTTCTAGTTATCATGATCCGACGAACCATTGGTGTTCATCGGTCGAATTGGCACAACATGTTATTTTCAGCACTATGGGCATACCGAACCTCAGTGAAAAATTCAACAGGGTTCACTCCTTTCCAGCTAGTTTATGGCTTAGAAGCTGTGTTACCCATTGAATGCGAAATCCCATCACTTCAAATGGCTGTCGAATTACTTCCAGCTACTTCCGAAGAGGAGACACGTTTATTGTACTTGGCTAAATTAGATGAGACTCGACGTGACGCTACATTGGCAATCGAGACTCACGCGAAACGAATGAAAGCTCAGTATGATAGAAATGTAACCCCTCGAAGTTTTTCGGAAGGAGACCTAGTATTATTATATGATCAAGCTAACGATAAGCTAGGTGCCGGAAAATTCATTCCCATGTGGCATGGGCCCTACATTGTAAAGCGAAAGCTAGCAAAAGGGGCTTATGAGCTAGTTGACTTTGATGGGGACTCTTTGGGTAAACCCAGAAATGGACTTTACTTAAAGAGGTATTATGCTTAAATGGTGGATGGAGAAATCTTTAGATAGGTTAGATTTTCTTTCTAGCTAGCGTATTTGTTAGTTTAGCCAGTGTGCTTAGCTTAGAGAGTGTGTTTTTTCGTCGTTATTCTGGCTTATCTTGGTTTTACTCTTGATATTGCAGATGTCGACGCCTCTCCAAACATATATTGGATTTGCTGATGGTGCTTGTCGTAGTACACGGAACATCTCTTCCGCAGCTTGGGTTATCTATTCGCCCTCTGACGAGTTAGTTTCTATGCATGGGGTAAGCCTCGGTCAAACAACGAATAACATTGCAGAATACAGTGCAGTGATTGAATTATTATCCGAATCTATTTCATTTGGAATTCGACGTTTGACAGTGAGGTTAGATTCTGAACTTGTTGTATTACAGCTTAATAGAGTTTATGCCATTAGAAATCCTGTGTTATTAAGGTTGTTTTTGAGAGTGCGTCTCTTGGAACGTGAATTTGATTACATTGAATATCAACATATTCCAAGGTCTTTGAATACATTAGCAGATGCAATTGCTTCTCGAATGTTGGACAGACATTTACGATAATCATGCAAGTAAATTTAAAAACATTTCATCACATATGTTAAACAAGATAAGCCGGTAATAGTGATATATATAGATAGGAGTGTGTCAAAAAATATATACATCGTCTTCGATCATAGGTTGAAAAACACCTTATGATCGGCAAAATGATAAGTACAAAAAGTCAAAATGTCACATGTGACTACAAAAGTGACTAGTCAATCACTGGTGGTGCTCTCTGTATGACACCACTGCACGGGCTACCTTACGCAAAAATCTCCTAAACGGTCCAGGGACCGCGACTACAAAACGCTGAAGTCTGATAGGAATGTCGTCCATAGTAGTCTCAGGTATGTCTACCGTGAGACGCTCTAGATCATGCTCCAACTCAGCTAGTACGTCTGCAGCCGCGTCCTGTGGGGCCGGTACCGGTGCAGCTGGATGTAGTCTATCAAAAGGCCGGAGGTTGGCTGGACGCTGTGGACCAACATCTGCATTTTGAAAATTTTTACTGTTAGTTTGAGACGATATATATGAAAAATAAAAAAATACATAATTAGAAAACTTGTGAAAAATAAAGTACCTCTGTCATCCCATTGTTCTCCCGGTGGAAGAACCATGTCCGGATCACCTCTAAAATCCACTCCGGCATACGGAAAGTCCTGTATCGAAAAAACCTGGTCCTCTAACCAGTGAAAGTAACTATCTGAGAATCGAACCACTGTCGCACCCTCGTCAGGATGCCGGGCCATTACCGCAACCCATCGTATCAGCTTTGGCTGCCGAGGACCCAAGGTATCAACAGTGAGTTGCTGAGGGATCAACATTGGAACTCTCTCCAAGGCAAAGCTCACGACTATAGGCCCATATCCAAAAGTCTTTAGTCGTCCGTTCTTTGCCTTGGTCAGTTAGCTCTTCATATGAGCCGAAACAGCTTCACACCAGTTGAAAATGGTGCCTTGGTAACAGTCAATTGCCATCCGCATTTGGGATCCGGAAGCAATGTGTAAAGCGGCCGCGCCACAAATTCTGGTTACCGTGAACGCTATGACTTTGAGTTCCGGTAGAGTGATGTGTTTTATCTCTATGCCTTTTGAATGGTGAGCCCCACGTGTGCACCAATCCTCGCGGAGACTATCAAGGGATTGGCCACCCGGCCTAGTCCCCGCAAGACTGAGTTGCTCACCTCTGTTCGGCAAGCCAGTGAGAAAGTATACATCCGAGGGCTCTATCTCGAGCTGGTGCCCTCCAATGTAAAAGCATTGTTCTTGGACGTTCCATCGCTCAACCAGCCATTCCAAGAATCTTACCTGGCCCCTCATGCCCGGTATGGTCCAATATTTGTATAAACCGCATGCTCTTAGGGCATCCAGAGAAGGTTGGTGATTTATTGCAGCTTCATCTTCCTCTACATGCTCTCTTTCTCTCCAGTCTAACATGATTAATACCCTGCATATCAAAAATAGCAATTAGAAATTGATTTGGGAATTTTTGGTGGTTTTTTGAGGGAGTTGGGGTTTTGAAATGCGCACTTCTCGGAAGACGCACCCCGGCTTTGTAGCACAGGGCGCCCGGACGCGGCTGGCCTGAAGGCGGACCGCGTCTTCCGACCATTTTCCCGTATGAGACAAAGTCGGGGGACGCGGGTCACCCAAAGGGCACCCGCGTCCGCCGAGAGGCGCATTCCAAAACAAAAAACCCCCCCAAAAAATGAAACTAAGACCTAAAAATTAACTCTAAACGGATAGAAATGCAGAGTAGGATGTGTAAAATACCTGGATGAGACGGCGTTCGATTCCGACGGTCAGATTTTCCGCAGCGACCACGGGAAGTTTCTTGTCAAAAGCTCCTTTTTCAACCTCCAAAGTCAAACGGTAAAAATGATATGGTAAAAGGTCTTTTTATAGGTTTTTTGGATGAATTAGTTCATTTTTTACCATGAAAAGATGTTTTTCGATGTATTTTTGCCTATTTTAAACAGGTATGAGTAATGTGTTGCTTTTGTGCAGGACAAAGGGATCTCGAGGGAAATAGTAATTTTTCACAAACAAAAATATCAGAGTCATCTTTTAAGCCCTTTTCTGACTCCTAAAAAATGAAAAGATCGCCGAGCGTTTCTTTTACACTCGTTAAAACGGAATTAAAAGACGGTCCCCTTTTAGCTCTTTTCTGACCGTAAAATCAGGAAAAGATTGCCGGGTTTTTGTCGTTTCAAACTCGATAAGGAAATAAAACGACGTGTCCTTGATCGCTTTTTACTTTTCAGGTCGACGACACTATTATGAAAGTACTCCTTGGTCGCAAGATCAAGCGGTTCCCCCAGGTATTATTTTATACTTTTTCGGGCTTGAGGGACACAAATATACGAAAAAGTTCAATGTGGAGTCTCCTTTAGTTTTTTCGGACTCTCTAAAATTGAAAAACGCCGAGTTTCTCCTATACTGGACTCGTTAAACTTTTACAGTAAAGGACCTGTTCAATTACAAACAGGAACGAACCACTTCTTCCTAGGGTTCGAATTTAAACTAGGTTGGACTCGTCTGAAGGATGAGCTTATAATCAAGCATATGTTATCCTCCTCAAGCTTGTTAAAAATAAAGAGGTACTTGCCAGAAATGGTGGGGGAAAAGAGAGAAGAATGAACCTGTTTGTTACCTTTTGTCTCGAAAGAAACTTTATCACCGCTCTTGAACACGACACTGTCTCGTTCACCTGGGTTGGGAAATCTTTTACCTCACAAGTTGATCAAACCACTTTGAAAGTCTTTAACCGGGTTCGGGGATTAACTTTGAGTTATTCGTCACCAAGCCATCTGTTGTGTCGTTATGTGTTCAAGAGGTCTGCAAGCAAAAACTTTCATCTGCAAAATACTTGTCATCCATTTGACCATCCCTGAGTCAGTCCTTACGGCAACATTTCTTCAACTTGAACAATGATTTCGTGTTGCGGGCTTGCCTGCAACGGGTCGCTTTCTATCGACATCGACACATTATCTAGAAAGATGACTTAGGAATCGACAGTACCTTGAAGTCTGCATGCATCAATGGCAGGTTTCTCGCCTTTGACGTCAGTTTACATCATTGACTTTCGATCAAAGGATTCCATGAAGTGTTCGACATCAAAACATCTATTCACATTTCACGGGTTGTGCTTGGTACTTTGAGAACCATTGACATTACTGGTGGTCTCTCTCACGCTTGTTAACAGTTTACATCATCGACTGGTAATCAAGTGGTTTCTAACATGTTCGACATCAAATCATTTAATCACATGGCTAGAATCGTACCAATTCGGGAAGTAGAAGTGAAGACCCTGGATCTAGTTTCTACTATCCAGGCTGCGAGGAGTTTTGTATTCATTATCTATGTAGACTAATCATAAACAGATGGCTGCGTCCATACTGTGTCTACAAAAGTCTATAAAAATGATGTACTGCAAGATCATTCCTGTATCAGAATAGTTAGCCCATTAGTTAAAGTTTTGAATCTGAGTATGGGAATGCCTACCTCAGTAATGATATAATCTTATCCATGTATTTTGTGTTGAAAATTGCAGGTTCCGACCAGGCCATCCACAAGACAATCCTTGAAATGATAAAGCGCTTCACCCTTCCTAGAATTACAAAACCCTAATCTATTCCAGGCTTCGCACTTTAGGGGGCAATCTGTTACACTAAAAAATGTCACCATGACTACTTACAGTTAGTATGGCTCAAATCAACAGTCATGCTACCCTCTTAGGCAAGTCTTATGCCTCTGTTATCCATCTCAAACTCAAAGGAGAGAGAAAGTCTTGTAAAAAATATGTTTATCTCTGGGGTCGCAGGTTCTCTCTAGCCTTACCTGCGGGGACGCTGACCATGTTCACAAAGTCTGCGTCTTTGGACGCTCTGTAAGTTAAAGGACAGGTGCGTCCTTCTGTAAAAGGCAAAATGCGCGAGTTTCATCTTAAAAAAGTTACTTGTGGTTACTTCTAGAACTTTCTAGAGGTCGGTTTGATGATTTGGATGCGCCTCCAGTTGGTTCATGTATCTCTATTAAGGGGGAACTTATCCCATCAATAAGGGAGCTATCCCACCCAAAGAGGGGGATTATCCCATTGATGGTGGACTTGAATAACCTCTTTACAGCACTATAAATAAAGGCATTGAGCCAGAAGGAGGGGAGGTTGGAAGCTATACATTTTCTTTGGGTAAATGCTGCAGGAATTAGGACTCCCATTTAGAACCTTGTGAGGAGAGATTGTCTTTGCTTGATTCTACTTGGAAGTGGGTGAGCTTTGTCAAAGTAGAGGAAAACCCTTGATGGACCCTGGGAGGAACTTGCACAACACCAAGGCCAGGTTGTAAGAGTTTCTTTGTTTCGTTATTAATACAAACTGGTTTATTTTTCTCAATAGCTTGTGTTAATGAGTTATTTCATGTGTTCCTTGGTCTGCATGTTGAATATATGTTTTATTATATGAAATGCAAGTGCTTGGTAATTGTTTGATTGTTTGTGGTTGCAGGAATTGATGTGAAGGAGGAGCTCATCCGGATCGGTAAGGACGGACTACAACAACAACGTTTTGGAATAAGGTAAGCCTAAACACTTGTAGTTTACATGTTTTAAAAGGTATATTTAGAGAAAGATCACTCCATTTTGTCTTGTTTGTCGCTAGAGAGTTTAGACTCCTAGGGAGGTCAGTTGTGCCCGCACAAACGACTTTTTCCGCCACGACACCTCTATCCCTTATTTCTTCCATTGGCTCAGATTAAACTATTGAGCCAATTTTATTTGATACCTATTGACAAAAATTTTAAATCAAATCCAATCATGATTAAACTATACAATTGGATAGGATGAACTAGGTGTGGCACTTAAACAATTTGCACACAACCTTTATTTGCAAAAATAAAATTGAATGAGTAGTGTCATTTGGATTTGCAACACTTTCAAAGTTTATTGTATTTTGCTTTTCTTTCTAACCTAATATTTTATTTTTGCCTCCATTCTTTAGGGAATCTATTCTAACATTTTATTTAATATGGACTTATTCATAAAATATCCCTAACATTTTTTATTCAAAATTCTTTTTGTCCATCTCCTAACTTAACATTTTTTAAAATATATTTTCATTTTTTGGCTAAGTGATACTAACTTACCAAAACCAAAAAACGTTACAACATATTAGTTGGACAGTTTAGTGGTCTATGGCCCTCTCCCAAAACAGTGCAAAAATGGGTTGAAAGGAACTAGTCCACTTCCACTCAAGGAAAAATCTCCATTCGTTTTTGTGGAAGAGGTTACTTCACCTTTTATTTTGAGTCATGAGAAGACAAAGATCTCATCTTCAGATAAGCGGAAACAAGAGACTGAGAAAGAAGGCAGGTCGAAGTATTGAACGCTGCGAAGTAATGGCCATCGCCGAGGGTTTCTTCTGCGCAGGTAATGGTTCCACAGTCACTGCGGACGATGGCGGTGGCGATGCAGGGCTGGCCACAGCCATTATTCCCCACTGGGCCAACCTCAAGAGCGTGCGCTCTGTGGTCCATCGTTCTGTTGGCACGGGTTTAACCACGCGACCACACACCTGGAAAAGATCTGAAGCAGCGAATTACCCTCGCCCAAACCATTATTTGCTGGACGGGCCAGATGTATCAGAGACGGATCTGGAAGAGAAGCTCGCCAAGAGGCTTGAGAGCAGAAGTCTGCACACAAAAACGGTTTTCGGTTTCAGAATCCACCTCGAAGGCGGACATTCGCCAGGGTTTGGCTTCACCATTCACGCAAATATTGTCCTTCTCCCCGCGTCGGCTGCATGCAAGGATGGGGACCTGAGGGTTGCAGATCTGACTCATCATATAACCGCCTGGCCTAAACTCAGCAGATTTAGGACGGATCTACCTGATCTGAGCTTCAATCTCTGCAGATCTAGGCCAGATCTAACAGTCCAAGAACCCAGGAGGCAGATAGGAGGGTATTCGCATCGAGTCAACAAAAGGGTTGCAGACCAAATGGGAGATCGTCTCATCAGGAGCCCTGATCCATCAGATCGGGCCAAACATTGTAGATCCGGGGTGGATCTATCAGATCTAGCCAGATCCAGGCAGAAGACAGATGGAAGTCTGCCAGATCCAGAACTCAAATCTGTAAAACGGGACTTGAACAAGGCAAATACAGCGGATCTGAAGCAAATCTTCATCAGATCAACAGAAGGTAGACACTTTTGTGTGCAGGTCTGGGAACGGATGAGTGTATTGGAGTTAAAAAAAGAGATCCAGGAAAAACTGGGAATTCCAGTTGCATTGCAAAATCTAGTATTTTCAGGGCTCTGTTTGCAGGATCAACACACACTCCAGCATTACAGGGTTGCAAAGGACTCAACTATTATCCTCAACCACCGATTGAGAGGTGGATCTAAGGGAGCTACCTCAAAACCTACAGGTACCTATCGCGACGCAGCTAAAGGGAAAGAACATCCAAAGGGGAAAGAAGCTACAGCAGCTAATGTACCTCCAGGGCAGTATATCGTGGATCAATCGCCAGAGAGTCCCTCCATCTCTATGGATTTACCAGAGGTAAAGTACATATTCTCAGATCTACAAAAAAATGCTGTTATTTGTAGATTTAACGGCTTTTGGCCTAGAACCGATGCATTATACCAATGGATCCACACGGTCTGGACAAAAAACTGCCAAATTCACCTATGCTCTAAGGGTTTCTTCATAGTAACTTTCCTCGTAGAAGAAGAAAAGGAAAAAATCCTCAATGAAGGGCCATGGTTCTAGGGCAGTGCGGGACTGTTTGTTACCCCATGGTTCCCGGAGTTTGATGCCAATACAATGGTGGTATCAAGGATGCCAGTATGGGTAAGGCTGCACAATCTCCCGATACATTTTTGGCACTCCAAGGCCTTATTAGTTATAGGGAATACCCTTGGAAGAACGTTAAAGATTGATACAGAGAGACACATAAAGGGAATCTTTACTTTTGCTAGAATATGTGTCGAGGTAGATCTTAGCCAAGGATTACCTGAAAGCATCATCCTGAACTTCAACAATTCACAGTGGAAACAATCTTTGGACTATGAGAATACAGCCTTCAGATGCAGGGGATGTCAACAAACAGGTCATCTGTTCAATGCATGCAAAAGTCTCAACAAGAGCAAGCCACAACAAAGGAAGCCCAAAGGATGGCAGAATATAGATGATGTCGTAAAGAAGAGAGTCTCGGAAAAGAAAGCCTCTTCGATATCAGAAGACGAAGAAACAGAAGCAGAAGAGGATGATACCATCATAGAGGAAGCTGAAACAGGGAATCAGAAGGAAAACATATCAGACACCAAGGCTCCACAGTTTCATCCAAATCAGGCAGAGAAGATAAACGATGACCAGCTTATGGGAGGGATAAAACGGCATCACCTTTCAGACACATCAGATTCAGACAAGGAATCAGGCTTGCAGAAAGCTGAAACACAGTTAGTCATAGCCTCGATTGAGCCCACCCAAGGGGAGTGGCGCAAGGTCGAAAAGAAAAAAGGAAGAAAAACGTGAAGCTTGAGTATATTCAGTTTTTCTTGCTTTCATTTCTCTTCCTCTCTCTCTCTAATTTCTTCTCATCTTTCTTTGCACGTTAGTCATATAACGTTGCGTAGGGTGCCATGGCACTGGAGCCCATTGGGTAGCTTATGGAAATGCATCATGCATCTGCAATTGTAACTTTTCATTCTTTAATAAAAAGTTACAGATTTTTCCACTGGAAAAAAAAAAGATCTCATCTTCAGAAATGGCCCCTACTTCATGGACTCCAAAGGCCGATATCTAAATAGATGGACTCCAGATTTTGATCCCGAGCTGGAGGTCCCCAATGCAAATCCTGTATGGGTTTTCCTTCTTTAGCTCCCTCTTCATTTCTGGGGGGATGAATCAGTCAAAGCAATAGGCAATGCATTTGGGAAATACATAGACTGAAGTGAACCACAAGAGAACATGCAGGCCTGTAATCGAATTTGTGTTGAAGTCGACCTGGGAAAGAGACTATCGGAAGCAGTGAAGATCAAGGTGGACAATTGGACTCACATTCAGCAACTTGATTATGAACAACTTCTTTTCAAATGCAAGGTATGTCACGGATATGGCCATTTTGCAAATAGATGCCCAAAACAGGAAATAGAAGAAACTAACAACTCTCAAGACCCACAATGGGAACTGGTTCAAAACAAAAATCCGGATCCAAGCCCTCAAAGCCTTCTACTCATTCCTCTTCAGCCCATCCCTCTCGAAATGTTCCTCCTCCCTCCTCTTCTCTCTCCCTCCCTCTTGACTCCAATTCCTTTGCATCTCTTGATCATGAAAGAGATGAGTCTCCCCCTCGCCCTATCAAATCCTTGATCCCATCTCCCTCTACTCCTCCTCTCTCATCCCCCCTTACCCCTCTCCTTCCTCTCCTTCTTCCCAAGCTTCCCCCCTTCGTCCCCTCCCACCTCCTCCTAATAGAATTCTAACTAGAAACCAATCAAACGAATCCATATTCCTCACTGAAAGTAATAAGAGGTCTGGTAGGAAAACAAAAGAGCTAAGGGACAAAGCAACATTGATGGAAATGGCCATGGGAACGCAACAACCAAATGAAACATACATAGAAAAAAGCACTAGAAACAAGGAAAAAATAAATCAGAATGTGAGAGGAAAATGTATCTCTGCTCCATCAATTAGTAAATAATGAATATGGTATCCTGGAATTGTAGAGGCCTCGGGCACATCTCAAAGGTCAATATGGAAAAAGAACTTATAAAATTTGAATCCCCAAACTTCTTTGTATTACACGAGACCAAATCCTTGGAACAAGAGGTGATCCAAAAAATCCAAAGAATAAATAATTTTGCAGGAACAACAATAAAAGCAACTGGTGCATTAGAAGGACTATGCACATTGTGGATTCACTCCACTTGGAGCTAATATATAAGCATAAAGAAGCGCACTGGCTCAAAACAGAATTTAGAAACAAGATTATTGGTTATCAAATCTTCCTTTTCAATATTTATGCACCTTCTCATTTTAGGGACAAAGAACAATGCTAGAATTCCTTGGTTGAATGCATGGGGAAGGAAAATTGCAAAAAGATACATTATTTGTGGAGATCTCAATTTTAATCTTGAATGCTTATGAAAAAAGTGGTGGTAATTTTCAATTAGACCCCTTCGGAGACAAGTTAGAGCTCATCATGGAAGTAAATAATTTAATGGATATTCAACCCATAAATGGGAAGTATACCCGGAATAATAAAAGGTTAGGACTAGGAAATATAAAGGAACGATTGGATAGATTTTTAATACACGACAACATCACTTTAGATTTCAATTCAATGACCTCAAAGATAATCCCATCAGTAGCTTTAGATCATAAGCCTATTTCCATAAAATTTGGGGAAAGCGAAAATTTTGGCCCTCTTCCTTTTCACTACAATCCCTTTGGATAAACTCTGAAAATCTTAGAACCTTGGTTGCAAGAGCTTGGAAACAAAGCATAAATGGTTCCCCAAGTTTTGTTTGGGAAGCAAAGTTAAAAAATGTCAAAAAGGCACTTAAGGAATGGGTTCGATTACATTACAAATAACCTCAACAAAGGAAAGAAGAGATGCAAAAGAAGCTTGAAAATATTCAAAAAATTATTGAGGAAGGTGAATTAACAAAGGAGAATCAGCTAAGAGAAAAATAAATTCATTGGGAAATTTACAAGAATAATAGAAATGAGGAAGAGACATAGAGACTAAAATCAAGAAACATGTGGATACATTCTGCTGCAAAAATACCGCCTTCTTTCACAACACCACCAAAATGAGATTTTTCAAAAATTTCATTGATTCAATCATTGGAGAAGGATGTGTTGATATAAAGGGCCAAGAAGGAATAAAAAGGGAAGCACATCAACATTATAAGAGATTGCTTTCTTTAGATCAAGAGGAACAAAAGTATGAAGACTTCATAAGGCACATCCCTAAACTAATAACATAAGATACAAATGATGTTCTAACAAAATAAGTGGATGAAGATTAAATTCAACAATTTATTTGGAGTCTTCAATCGGACAAAGCTCTAGGGCATGATGTCTTCTCCATCTCCTTCTATTGCTCCTTTTAACAGCTCATTAAAAAGGAAATTTTAAAGATGATTCGTTGGGTTTTCAAAAAAAGAAACTAAGTGGAAACACTAACTCCACTTATCTTGTCCTCATCACTAAGGAATCCAAGCCTACCTCCTTTAATTGTTTCAGATCCATATCCCTATACAATTCCTCTTTTAAAATTATCTCAAAAATTCTTGCGAATCTGCTTAAACCCCTCCTCCCCAGTTTGATTTCTAAAAACCAAGGAGCCTTTATTCCTAATAAGAAAAGCTTGGATAATATAATGTTGGTTCAAAAAGCCATCCACTCCAGCATGTCTAGGAATGAAAAAGCCTTCATCCTTAAATTAGACATGGCCAATGCCTTCGATCAAGTCTCTCACCCTTTCCTTATTGTTGTTCTCCAAAAGTTTGGGTTCTCTTCTGACTTCATTGGCCTCATCACAGTTTGTATAAAGGGGCCCTGCATTTCCCCTCTAGTGAATGGAAGATCGAGGGAATTTTTTCAAAGTTCAAGAGGTATAAGACAAGGATGCCCTCTCTCTCCTTTTCTCTATATTATCATGGTAGATTCTTTAAGTAGAAGCTTAGAACATAGTAGGAAGAATGGTACCATAATAGGCATATATTATAGCAGGGGTCTCAAAAGCATCAATCATTCACAATTTGTTGATGACACCCTTTTCTTAGGTGGTGCTGCATACATTGTTGCAAAAAGAATAAAAAAATCTTAGATAGATTTTTGGAAGTCTCTAGTTATGTTCTAAATAACCATAAATGTTGCATCTATGGTTGGAATACATCAGCAAGAATCCTTCAGCATATTTCTCAAATCCTTGATGTCCCCTTTAATGAAAATTGGGATCACTTCAAGTACTTGGGACTTCCAATTTTCAAAGAAAATATGAAATCAGAGATATGGATGTTTCCATTGATAAAATGAAGAAAAAAATTCAGAACTGGGGAATGCAATGGCTCAATCTAGCCGGAAGAGTCATCTTGATTAAAACAATCTTATCAACCCTTCCACTATACCAATTTGCAATTATTCAAGCTCCTATAGGAATTGAAAAGCAGATCAAATTTATTATAAGAAAATTCCTTTGGCAAGGGGGTAAAGAAAAATAAAAAAAATTGAGTCTAATAAACTAGAAATAAGTGACAACACCATATGAGAATGGTGGCATTTCCATTCGACTCTCGAGATTGATGTACATTTATCTCGGAGAAAAAATAATCTAGGGATTCATAACAAGAGAACCCTCCTGGTGCAAACAAGTTCTAGAATAAAAATACTTGAGCTCTTCTCGCCAGCACCTTCTAGTAATAAAAATCCCCACCAAGTCTTGTTCACACATTTGGAAGCTTCTAAGGAAATCCCTACCATTGATAAAGAATAACACATCAATATTTACAGGAGGAGGACAAGATATCAATCTCTGGAGAGATAACATCATGGGATCTCACACTCTTTCAGACTTAGAATAAATCCACCCTCTCAAGATTTGGATGAAAAACAAAGGAATAAATACTCTTGATCAAATTTCATATTGGAATCATGAAGATAACACATGGGATATATGGCTTCCACCAACTATCCCTTTCGACCTTAGAAATCAATGTAAATTGATTACCTCAAACCTTAAGGGAGAAGTGCCTATAAGTCTTCGAACACAAGATAACTTCAAATGGAACCCATTTTGTGGGGTCTACACAATGAAGTTAGAGTATGAGAAGCTCCAAGTAGACCTTGGTCTGTAAGTTTGGCCTCAATGGAAATTTGTGTGGAAAATAGAAAGCCTCCCAAAAATCAAATTCTTTATGTGGACAATGCTTAAAGGCAAGATACAACAAACAATCCTAGGAAAAAAGGTATCCATGGGCCTTCTAGATGCCCATTGTTCTTTAAAAATGAAGAAACAATATGAAACATTCTTTTAAATTGCAATTTTACTAAAGAATGCTTGCTAGCTCTTATTCGTCTTATTGAGGTCAACATCAATTTCAATCTCTCCCTCTTGGACTTATATGATAATTGGAAAGCATCCTATCCTTATTCTTTTGAGAATAAAAACTTGATAAAAATATTTTGGAGCTATCTCCCTCCTTTCCTTTGCTGGAAAATACGGCTTGCCTATAATAACCAAATCTTTTAAACCAAAAAGCGACAAATCAAGAAAATTCTAGCCAAAGCTTGGGGGCTCGCTTCAGAATTTAATTTTTCTAAAGGAGAAAAGAATTTGGATCTGAGAATTCTCCTACATGAAGAGAAGGAATGGATCAATTTGATCTTGGACAAATCTCAAGTTAGGAGCTACCCTCCTCCCATTCTTAGCAAGCCAAAAGATTGGAAAATTCGATTGAAAGAAAAATATTTTTTAATGTAGATAAATTCTTTGAAGCATCCATGTCTTTTCTTTGATGGAGCTTCAAAATCTAATCCAAGAAAAGTAGGAGCAGGTGGTTATATTCTTGATCAAGGGAATTCTAAACAAAAGAAACTATATGAATCCAGTCATTATTGGGGACTCCTCAATTCTAATCTAGCAAATGGTTTCAAACACAAAACCAAAAAATGTTGAACTCTATCAAATTGTTTCATATTTTATGAGAGCATAACAAGGTCGATGATAAAAGCAAATAAAATGTGTGCGCTCAACCTCAAGGAGAAGTTAAAATTAATGATGAAATTCACTACAAAGACATCCCATAATTCCTCGTATTCTCTTGCACACAGGCATGTTTTTCACATGATTTGAACTGTGGGGCTTGACCTCAAGTTTGATTGTCCTTTTTAATCCTCTTAGCAATATAATCCCTTTTTTGAAGTCGAAGTCAATATCCCAGTTGTCACGTCATGGGTATGGGTTTCTCTTTCATAAATATCAGCTCCATATCCCCTCTATCAGACCCCAAAAAATCCTCAACGTCCTCTCTGCTATGCCCCAAGCCAATTTTATGGATTTTTGTCTCCCATGCTCCTCATGATGCAATCCTTGCTCCTCCTCGATTCTCCAAAGTCACCCACCCTCCTCCTTTTTTAGCTCCTCCTATATCTTCATCAAACTTCTTTCAATGCGTTTCAGTGTGCTCTCCTACTGAACCTTTCTCCTTATTCTAATATTCGAGTCTGGGTAGCGATCCAAGAGCTTGCCCTTTCTTTGTCTTGCATGCCTCTTGCATTTCAGGGCGTCCCTTTGAGTTGTATTTTGCACCTTCTTCTACTTGACACAAAGTCTTCAGCTTCCACCTCTGAATTATGTGGTCTTTTAGCGAAGGTTCTCTGTGGTCTTATTGCGCTGATGGATCCTCTTGAATTATCATCAAAGAATGACTCTTGTGTTCACTACAGAGAACACAAAGTTGTTAAAGACTAGATAAGGGAGATAGTCAGATAGATTCAGAGCCAGACAAGGGTAGAAAACAATTTTCTAACAAAGAGTTTCACTGAGCAGCGTGAAGATATTGAGGCCCTAAAAAATAGGTGCGCTCATTTGGAAAAATCAGTCACTTTCCTAAGAGAAATCACCACCAACAAAACTGGAGAAAACTCAATCACGGTGGACCAAAGCAATAGGAATAAATAGAAAGAGGAAACTACACTGAACTAGTAATAGATGGACTTTAATCTAAGTTTGCTTCAAAACATTTCCGTTGTAGTGCAGTTCGCCTCAGCACTAGTTTTATCAGACCATTATCTAAGTAATATTTTTTGATCATGAAATGTAAATGTAAGCTATTATTACAACAGTTTGTTAAAGTTTACAAGAAAGATGTAGTTGGGAAGCTCGAAATCTATGATAATAGGATAGTAGTTGAAAATGTAGGAGCAAGTTTCTCGCTCTCTTCTCTTCCTCTCCCTGACTCGTACCAGAAATTTTGTAATGGGAACTTGCTCCCTCCTCTTTTTGAAGTCAATACCAATATTCGATCTTGTCAAAAAAAAACTTAATACAAAATATTTAAATTAATAATATAAAATGATAACCAATTAAATGACATTTAAGTAAAAATAAATGTATACTTTTATATACATGTGAAATGTACACTTTTTAAAGTAATACAATGTTTATCATATTATAACTTTATTTTATTTATTTTAAATTATATATATATATATATATAGAAGTTAAACATATATACATTTTAAAAAATATAGAATACGATTCTTACTCATAGATATTTACCTTACTTTATCATTCTAATAATCATTTTATGTGCATAACAATAATCAACATAGGAGAGAAAAAAACAGAAAGGAGGGAATCATCCTTTTACAGTTCACAATAAGTAGATTTATGGCTATTTTTATTTTTATTTTTTGGGGAAAAAATAGAAAATTTTGATTTAATGATGCTTTCGGAATTTGTACTACTAGCGTTGAAGTTGGACTCACTATAGTGTAACACAAAAGGTAGCAGCAAAAGTATATACAATTTTATTATGTGGTTTAATTTTTTTCTTTTTAATAAGTTTTGTTTAAAATTTGATAAAGATTTATTAGGAAGGTAAGTTTAAGTTATCTATATATATATATATATAGATATAGATATCAACTCCTACTTTTTAACATATAATTAATTTATTATATCATAGTTTCTACACAAATTTATGGCATTGACCATGTTCTACTTTGGCCAAAGGAAAACATTCAAAGCCATTTGTTATTACTTGTCGCATATCAACCTCTTTTCATTTAATTATAACTTAAAATTAATTACATATAAAAACTATATTATATATTTTATTATCACATACAATATTTTATATTTATACAATAAATTAGATTTAAGATAGTGTTGTAGCGGCTGCACCACCCTCCATAATTTTGGCCTGCATCCAAATTTCAGAGCCTTCCTTGGTTTTTCCATTGATGGTTGCAAACACTCAAGATCATTCCATGAGCTCTTGTAGAGTCTTTACACCCTTTTGCTTGTCCAATCAACGGTTGTCTTTTGGCATGTTGATTGCTTTGTCATGATTGCAATCTTGTTCTGGCGATTTTAAAGGTTGGTTTTTGTGTGCACGAGTTTTCTTCACTCTTTGAACATCAATTGTATTCACACACAAAGTTATAAGCATTGTCATGCAAGTTTCATCACGATCTTTCGAAGGTCTATCTCAAGTCTCACACTTGTCGCTCTTAACCTTAAGACAAACTCACTGAGCACATGTTTGTCTTGTTGATTTGTGGTGTCCTATCGTCAATTCATGCTAAGTATATTATCATAATGTCATGTCTACACAAGTTTACTTGCTCTCGTACTTAGCCATTTTTCCTAAAAATGTATCGACCAGACAAACCCCTTCAATCGGACCCCGATTGATCTACACTGTGCAGTCTCAACTCCCAGTGACCCTGCTCTACTGCCCAAAACTACGCAGTGCTTAAGGTGGTCCTCTAGGGAAGCTACACTACACAATCCTAGAAGTGAGTAGACTATCTGTATCCTAGAACATTGCAGAAGTTGTCTCCAAGCTCGATCCAATCTGCGCTTCCCACAAGATCAATCATCAAGCCTCCCTCTAGTCTACCAGAAATCTCCACTACACTTCTCTCAAAAACTGTGTAGACATGCCTAGCTTCCAGCCCTATATTTCCTGCAAAAAATGTGCAGTCATGTTGTGTCAGGCCTCTGCTGCCTTACTTTGCACTATTCCTAGAAACCGTGCAGGCCTATCTGGCAGGCCCTCCTATTGGCTTTCTCTGCTTTGCTCCTGAAAATTGTGCAGTCTTGACTAGTACACCTTCTCCTGCCCTACTCTGCACTGTTTCCGGAAACTACACAATCATGATGGGAAGGCCCCTACTGCCTATCCCACACTATCACTCAAAACTGTGAAATTGTGAGTAGGAGCTCATCGCAACCCGATCATGCCTTGCTCTAGAAAAATGCACAAAAATTCCTACCGGTGCCCTCTACTTCCCTGCTCTATCTCCCTCTAAGAAGCTATGTAGATTGCCAGCTAGACCCCAAGTGAGCCACTCAGTCCTCATCCTAAAAGTTGTGCAAACTATCGAGCAGTTCCCATTGACACCTTGCCTTGTCTTCCTCCCAGGAATTGCGTAGTTCTGCCCATATGGGTTCTACCTTGCAACTATCACTATTATCCCTTATTGCGCAATTTTACCACCCAATGACCTCTGCGCAAATTTTCCCGACAGTGCTCTGGATCCCCTCATCCCGGCCTAGGCTTTTCGTTGCGTAGTTTCAGTGTCTTGTCCTCCCTCCCGCTCACCTAGACCCGAAACCAAAAACAATGCATCATGCTAGAGTAGGAAATTTTTGGATTTGATGTTGTGCCTTCATGAGTGAATTGCAGGAATAGGTACATTGATGGTATATGGTGCAATGACGAATGGGATGAAGAATGAATGCATGCTAGGAGACTTGCTCACAACTGAACAAACATACAAATCACATCGAGCAACAAGCAAAAGGGATACATGTGCTGAACCATCAATCAAAGACCAAGACCATCAAAGACCCCACAACACTTTTCCATGTGGAGGTGAAGACACAACAAAACAAGAGTACATCTATCACTCAGTAGCACATTAGCTTGACATGAACACCACAGTTAGTTAGTACGTGTCAGCAGTGTCATGTAGAGTTGTGTCATGAGTTGTCTCGACCACATCACCTATATGGGCCATATCTGTTATAAGTGAATGTAATGTAAAGTGAAATTCCAATGGACGAACACAAGAAATTGAAGAGTCATGTTAGTTGAAAATTCATGGAAGTTGAACAGTCACAATGGTAGTCCAAGAGTCACAAGGCTCAAGCATCACCCTTGGCTATATATACCCTTCCCATTGTATGAGAAAAATACTTTTCACCTTGGCTCCTCCCACATTTCCTTCAGAGTTTGTAGTCTATTCTTTGAGGAGCGAGGAGTGGCTCCAATGTCCCACTATAGGGACTAGTGATATATGGTGTACCGATGTGTCTTGGAACTTTTTCTTAATTCAGAAGACTGTCTCAAGCCAACACATTTTCACACATGTTTTGTATATGCTTGTAAGATTACTTTTTAAACATTTGTAATGCGTGTTCGCTTAACCTGTACTAAGATAATTTAACTACTTTGGTTATTTTAGTACTTACATTGTTGAAGATGTGTTGTGTTGTTTATCACTATTGTCTCATCCATGTGGACTACTCCATAAGACATTAGATAGACCATTATTGTTTTTCTTGGTTATAACGACTATCACCCCCATGTGGACTACTCTGCTAGATGGTGTACAGGTTTTCCCTTGCATTTTGGTTTTAATGACTGTTGCATCCATTGTGGACTACTCCACTGGATTCTGGAATCACCCTTGTTGTTTTTGTGTGTGTCTGTCCCTGGGTGGTCGTACTACCTCTCATTTAGAGGCTCACTTTTACCCTCTGCCTTATAGTAAGAGAACCCAGACACAAAGTTACATTACACATTCACCAGGAATACTCACCTCCCTTTTTGAAGATGCATGCATAACACTTTCATGTGTTGAACGACAAGAGCTAAGGAAAGTCTCTATGATAATGGAAACCGGGCCAACATACCGAATGTGACTCCTACCTCAAACAGTGTGAGGTCTAGTTGGGACTTCATACCGCAAATATCCCCTTAATGTTGGCGGGTCCAGCACCATCAACATGTCTGGTGCTAGAAGGAGGGCCGCTTGAATTTTATGGCTAAATATCCTACCAACCCCACTTATCTATCATTTGGTAAAGCTAGTAACACGAACTCCCTCTCTCCCACAAGTGACCCTGAAGTTTGTTACTCCTCACCTCCCAGAACCGAACAAGAAATTTCATTTCATCACATATGTTTTGTTCATCCCATCACCTGTCATTTTTCTAAAGCTGTTGGAATAATTCCAGGAGTACACACTTTTCCCTCTTCACAGAGGAAGCAAAAGACTATACCCACAAGAGTGGTAGTCACATTTGATGAAGAAGTAATCCTCGCCACTCTTGAAGAACTGGCAGAAGTTGTTGAAAACGAAGAGGAACCTCTAATTTTCCTATACAGAGAAGAAGATAACGTATTACTCTTGGGCTCGGGTTCTAGAAGAGGCATCAGAGGAGGCAGAGGTGGAGATAAGCCAACAATTTCAAAGGTTGAACCATCAAATTCAGAAGAAAAGGAGGAGGAAGAAGAAGAGGACAACATGGCTGACGAAAATCTGGAATGGATGATACTTTGCACACTGGCACTCCCAAGTACCTTGCACAAGATGCCAATACACGCAGAGAAATTGTTAACCAAGTATGACCCTAATAGACAGTGAAGGATTCTACCTACATCTGCAAAAACTCAAGGTGTGTTATGATGATGTTGCATGTAGAATATTTCCATGTACCTTCAATGGTAGAGTAGTTGTATGGTACCAAAATCTTCCTTTCAACTCCATTCAGAACTGGGGGGTGTTCAAGAGAATTTTCGTTGAGAAGTTTGCTAAAGACAAAACCCCTGCCATGTTGCTAATAGAGTTGGGTAGTCTCAAGATAAAGCAGAAAGAAAAAGTGAAATATTTTGACCAGAGGTTAACTGTATCTTGAACAAGTTCGCTGCAGACACCAAACCTCACGACTCCATCAGAGTTGACTACTACACATTTGCATTGTTGACTAGCATTGCTCAGCTCATCAAGTGAGATGTGAAACCAACACTTTTGGAAAAATACAAAGAGGCAATCGATGTGGAGAAAGACCTACGTGCTATTGGAGTCATTGTACATGACGAACCAGCTAAGGACTCCAAAGACACAGGTAGGAGGTCTCAAGCTACTTTGAGTAAGGCAAAGGAAAAATAAGCAAGTGAAATAAAATACCTTACTCATCTTGTCAATTCCTTGACAACCTACATTTATAAACTCAAGCAGTAGATAGGAGAGATAACTGTGAACAATAGGCCTCCTAGATTTTTGTAGAGTAAGAACTTAGCTTCTAGCAATAGCAGGCACACAATCAAAATTGTGCAAAGCTCTAACCTTGTGTTCAACATGGATGCAATCGCAACAAATCATTATTGCAAGTTCCATGGTGAACAACATTCAGAGATGACTTGTGAAGGATGGAACCAAGAAATGAGTGCACTAGCTACACAGTTGACTAATTAATTTATGGTCGGTGAGTAGGCTGAACCAGAGGGTGAACACGAAGAGGAAGTTACTGCATCTGATGAGGATCCAAGTGTTGGGCATGTAATCAACATGTATCAATGTGCTAACACTACCAAGAAGACAACCACTAAGAAGGAGCCTCTGAGTGATCATTTAGCCCCAAAGCAAAACAATCGATACAGTTTGTGGAGTCAAGGAGTCCCCACTATTTTTGAGATACCAAGAGAAAACGTAAGACAACATCTTCTCAGAATAGGGGATCCATCGATCATATCAACACAAAAAACACAAGGCAAGTCTAGGAAGAAAACTACAGCTAAAAGAATGTCCATGAACAACAAAGACAAAAGCAGCCTACTAGACAACACAAACACAAGTCTACCCCCGGACATCTCGGTGAGTCTTCCCACTCTGGATTACAATATTATTGAAGACATGAAAAGGACTCGTGCGAACATCTCTATTTATGAGTTAACCAAGTTCATAGGTCAGTGGGATATTCTTTTTCACACACTGGGGAAAACCTCAATAGGAAGTGTTGCCTCTTCCAACAACGGACCAAGCAAGTCTCTTGACACACTCGTATCCATGTTCTACACACTTTGCATGGAGGAAGCGAACTCTCTTTGCCCACTGTTTTTGTTGTCATTTGAAATATTCAACTTCAATGTTCACAACTATTTGGTTGATTATGGCGTGTCAGTCAATGTCATACCACTCTCTATTGCTAAGTGGATCAACGTGCAATGGAGCATCACAACTGTGCATATCATCCAACTTGACAGAACATGTGTACCAACCATTGGTGAACTCCGATATGTGATCATCTAACTATCATTCGATGGGTGCATTCATTAGTGCATTAACATTGTGATTATGGACATTCTCGGAGCATATGTCTTACTACTTAGCAAATACTTATCCAACAAGATGTAAGGATACTTTTCTACAGATTGTTAGAAAATTATATATTACAAAGAAATGGAACACATAAAATATTGCATAAATATAAACACAGAAAACACATAAAACAAGAGAGACACAGATATATGTGGTTCACCCAGTTTGGGCTACGTCCATGGAGAAACAACCAGTCCTTCCTTTTATTATATTATCCCGCACACTGAAGAGATACAACCTACAGTAGATCCGATGTAACACCCTCTTCACTTTCAATCTCCTCTCTCTTCCTCACTCAGAATACAAATGTACATAAACATAATACAATTCCCTCATATATAGTGAGGGGTTGCCTTCTAAGGCAAAAAACTCTAAATTAAACATAACTTCTACTGTTAAATCATCCGCCTAATGAACAGCCCAGATTGACTAGAAATTACTAGACTTTTACAAGGCAATTTTACATCTATTTTTAGCTTCGGGGGCACTGCCCCCAAACCCCCGCCAGGGGACCGCTAGCCCCCAGACCCCCATCCCCCTGCGTGGAGGAGTGTACAGTCTTCTTGGGGTATACATCTGGCTGAAACCTTTGAATACAGAAGATAATCAAGCTCCACACCCAACAATCTCCCACTTGGAGACTGATTATAGCGACTCCACCACTGCTTCATTTACTAGACAATGACTCCACTTTGGACCTAACTGTTTCTCATCTTCTTCATCATAATTGAAGACCAATTGAAACTAAGTAGATTCTCAGTTTCTCCCTAGTTACAACTTTTGTTAGCATATATGTAGGATTCTAGCTAGTGTGTATTTTTTCCAGCTTCAACTATCCATCTTCCAATACTGATCGTATGAAATGGTACTTGAGCTATATATGTTTAGTCTTGGAATGAAATGCAGAGTTCTTTGCAAGATGTATGGCACTTTGGCTGTCACTGTATAACCTGCCCAACTCTTGCTTCTTACCCAATTATCCAAAAACCTTTGTAACCAAATCATTTCTTTACTGGCCTCTGTAGCAGCAACATATCTGCTTCTGTTGTTGAAAGTGCAACAACACTTTGGATTTTTGAAACCCAACTGACAGTTGTTCCACCTATAATAAACACATATCCTATAGTGCTCCTCTTGTTATCTTTGTCACCTACCATATCTGCATCAACATATCCCTGTAGAGAAATGTTTGAACCACCAAAGCATAATGCTTGATTTATGGTACCTCTCAAATACCTGAGAATCCACTTCACTGCCATCCAATGTTCTTTTCCTGGATTGTTCATGTACTTGCTTACAACTCCCACTGCATGTGCAATATCAAGCCTTGTGTAGACCATTGCATACATAAAGCTTCCAACTGCTGATGCATATGGAACTTTAGACATATGAGCCATTTCTTCCTGAGTCTTGGGACACGCCTCCTTACTTAATTTCAAATGACTAGCCAAAGGTATCCTAACTGATTTTGCATTCTGCATATTAAACCTTTTCAACACCTTTTCTATGTACTCATTTTGAGACAATGTTAATTTGTGATTCTTCCTGTCTCTAGTTATTCTCATACCAAGGATTTGTTTTGCAACACCCAAATCCTTCATTGCAAATGTGTTTGCCAATTTCCTTTTGAGCACATTTATTTCCTGCATGTTAGAACCTACAACAAGCATGTCATCTACATACAATAACAATATAATATAGCTACCATCATTTTGCCTTTTGAGATAAACACAATGATCAGAGTGACATCTAGTATAACCTTGTTCAGACATAAACCTATCAAATTTTAGATACCACTACCTTGGAGCCTGTTTTAATCCATACAAGCTCTTCTTCAACCTGCACACTAGTTTCTCCTTCCCTTTTACCTCATATCCTTGTGGCTACTGCATATATATCTCTTCCTCCAAATCCCCATGGAGAAAGGTTGTCTTTATATCTAACTGCTCAAGATGCAAATCTTCAGCTGCTACTAGACTTAAAATAGTTCTGGTTGAAGTCATTTTAATAACAGGAGAAAATATTTCATCAAAATAAATACCTTTCTTCTATGCAAACCCCTTCACTACAAGTCTAGCTTTGTACCTCTGTTTTCTTCCATCTTCTTCCTTCAACTTGTAAACCTATTTATTCTACAATGTTGTTTTACTTGCAGGCAACCTGACTAAGTCCCAAGTCTAGTTATGTGCTAAGGAGTCCATCTCTTCTTTCATGGCTTGCTCCCACTTCTTCCTAGTTTCTACCTGCACTGCTTCTTCATAACATTCTGGTTCACCAGAATCAGTCAACAATACATAATATAATGAAGGAGAGTATCGTTCAGGGGGTCTACTTATCCTGGTAGATCTTCTGACACCACTTTCAGGTGTTTGAAGTGCTTGTTGCTGTTGTGGTTGTTGTTCTGGCTATTGATCATTATGATTTTCAAGCACCATCACTTTTCCTATGATATCGTCGAGCACTGTGTATTCTCTATTTTCTTTTTCTTATTTCTTTTCCTGCAACTGATTCTTATTCAAGACCTTTTCATTAAATATTACATCTATGCTCCTAATGATTTTGTGTTTTTCATAATCATATAAGCGATAACCAAAATCATTAACACCATATCCAATAAAGGTACATTTCTTGGATTTTGCCTCAAGCTTTGTTCTATTTTCTTTGTTAATGTGGACAAAAGCTTCACAACCAAAAGTCTTTAAAAATGAGTAGTTTACCTTTTTACCTGTCCATGCCTCCTTTGAAATACCACCATCCAAGGAAATTGAAGGCCCTTTTTTTATTAGATAAACAGCAGTATCTACAGTGTCTACCCAAAATTGTAAATGCAATCCTGCATGCAATCTCATGCACCTTGCATGCTCCATGATTGTCCTGTTCATCCTTTCTAACACACCATTTTCTTGTGGTGTTCTTGGAACTGTCTTCTCTTTGTGAATTCCATTCTCTGAAAAGTACCTATCAAACTCTTTGCTGCAATATTCACCTCCATTATCTGATTTGAGACACTTCAACCTTTTCCCTGTCTCATTTTCAACCAAAGCTTTCCATTTCTTGAAAGTATCAAATACATCAGATTTATTTCGAATACAATAAATTCAATTTTTTCTGGTTGCATCATCAATAAAAGTAACATAATAATGAGAGCCACCAAGAGATGATACTTGAGTAGGTCCCCATAGATCTGTATGCACAAGCTCTAATTTTTCACTCTTCTTTTCTTTCCCAACTCTAAGGAATCTGACTCTCTTCTATTTTCCATAAACACAATTCTCACAGAATTTTAAATCAACATGCTTCAAACCTGGCAACAAATTTCTTGAGTGAAGAATCTAAATCCCCTTCTCACTCATGTGCCCGAGCCTATGATGCCATTATGCCATATCTTCTCCTGTAGAGGTTAAATCATTAACAAAATTAGAAATACCATTGATGTACCAACCTTTCCTCCTTTCGCTATTACCAGGGATCCTTTAGTGACCCTCCAGGTTTTATCTGTGAAAGTATTTACGCAACCTTCACCTCCCAACTGCCCTGTTAAAATCAGATTTTTCCTCAGATCTAGAATATGCCTTACCTTCTTAAATAGCGACTGATTTCCATTTTGTTGTTTTATGAAAACTGTACCCATTCCAACAATTTTACAGGGTTTATCATCACCCAATCAAACTTGTCCAAAATCTCCTTGAACATAATCATGAAAATGTTTCTTATCAGGTGTGGCATGAAATGAGGCCCCTGAATCTACCACCGAGGCATTAATAATATTTTCTAATGAAAGAATCAGAGCATCTTGCAACACATCACCTATTACATTCGCTTCATGATTAGTTTCTTGCTACGCATCTCCTTCTTTTCCCTTCCGAGACTTGCAGTATTTCTTCAAGTGTCCTTTCTTCCCGCATTTCCAGCACACTATCCCCGATATGGACTTGGATCTACCTTTTCTTGACTTACTGCAATATCTTGGGCTCTTTCCTCTTTCCATTTCTCTTCCCCTAGTCTCTGCAGTCAAAGCATTACCTGATGTTTCACCGGAGCTTTTCTGTCGCATTTCCTCGCTAAGGATTGCACCGACAACATCATCAAATTTTAAAGTACTAGATCCAGAGACAAAGTTACTAATGGCCATAACTAAACCATTCCAACTTTCTAGCAATGAGCACAGAAGTAACAGAGCCCTAACTTCATCATCAAAATTTACCCCTACAGAACTTACCCCTACAGAAATTTACCCCTACAGAACTTAACTGACTTGTAATTGTATTAAAATCATTTAAATGATCTACAACAAATCCACCTTCTGAAGTCTTCATATTAAATAAACGCTTCATAATAAATACCTTATTTGAGGCTGAGGGTTTTCATATAGTTTGGCCAATGCCGACATTAAACCTTGTGTTGTTGTTTCCTTTGAAATATTAAACGCTACCGATGCCGCTAGGCATAGCCATATTGTTCCAAGTTCCTTTCTGTCCAGAATATCCCATTTTGTGTTTGTCATACTTGTCGGCTTCTTTGTCTTTCTACTCAATGGTAGGTACAGATCTCTCTAATACAGATAATATTCCATCTGCATCTTCCACAGCTGGTAGTTTTGGTTGTTGAATTTTTCGACCTTAAACCTACCATCTTCTGCCATTGCTCCCACTCAAATGCGGAACCCTTCTTTCCTGTGAGTTTATCAGCCAAATAGACCGTTGGCTCTGATACCAGTTGTTAAAAAATTATATATTATAGAGCAATGGAACACATAAAATATTGCAGAAATATAAACACAAAAAACACATAAAACAAGAGAGACACAGTTATACGTGGTTCACCGAGTTTGGGCTACGTCCACGAAGAAACAACCAGTCATTCCTTTTCTTATATTATCCAAGACACTGAAGAGATATAACCTACTGTAGATTCGTTGTAACACCCTCTTCACTCTCAATCTCCTCTCTCTTCCTCATTTAGAATATAGATCTACATAGACGCAATACAATTCCCTCATATATAGTGAGGGGTTTCCTTCTAGGGAAAAAACCCTAAATTAAACATAACTTCTACTGTCAGATCATCCGCCTAATGAACGGCCCAGATTGACTAGAAATTACTAGACTTTTACAAGGCAATTTTACATCTATTTTTAGCTTCGAGGGCACTGCCCCCGCACCCCCACCCCCCACGTGGAGGGGTGTACAGTCTTCCTGGGGTATACATCTAGCTGAAACCTTTGAATACAAAAGATAATCAAGCTCCACACCCAACACAGACTGGGCACACTTATGGCTTCCGCATAAGGGCAGAAACAACTAGATCTGGGAGTTGTCGGAAAGATATATGAAACATAACGTTACTCCCTTAAATGGTGAAAATTAGCCATTTTCTTTCATAGAACTTATGTTTGGAAATTGATTTCCTGAAAAGAAGTTGGGGTGTTATCTTGCACAACTAATCCCCACCCCACTAGAAACACAATTATGTCTCCTTCCTTGCCCAACTAGTGAAAATTAAACTTGTACCATAGATTATAACAGTAACAACAGTAGTACTAGCATGACAAGCAGTCCTTGTATAGATAACATGTGGACCTTGTATTTTGACGGATTCAAGACACAGGAAGGCTCTGGATCTGGTTGTGTTTTGATGGACCCATTGCAAATGAAACACTTAGTCTCAAGCCGCTTGGAGTTTGAATGCACAAACAACACCACAGAGTATGAAGCACTTGTTTTAGGCTTACAAAAAATGATCAACCTCAACATTGTTGTGCTTAAAGTGGTAGGTGATTTAGATATCGTGGTACATCAGGTACGTAACACTATACATTGTGTTTCACCCCATCTTAAGAGTTACCAACAAGTGGTATGGCGACTTATCTCAAACTTCCAAGATTTTAATATCTTTTTTGTACCATGAATGCGTAATGCAGTTGCAGATGCTATGGAAAATGCAGATGCTAGGATGACACCGCTTAAGGATAGATTTTCTATTGAAATTTTGTATAAGCCATCTCTCCCTCATAACATCACTAATTTACATTTTTTTGATGATGATCAACAGATACTGCATTTCATGGCCAATGCTGACGTTGTCAAGAACATAGTGATAGATGAAGACTAGTACAAGCAATCTCTATAGAGAAAAATTGATGATAGTAAAGGAAACCTCATCCCTAAGGGTGTGGTATCACTCAAGAAGTGGTATAACCTGTAGAACTACTTTCAGGGGCCTGTGAATGCCAAAATCCACAGTTCCACAATGTTGTATGAACAGATCAACCTGAGAACTGACAAAGATCCGAATTTCGTGAATCTCGGTACATGTTGAACATCAGAACAGCAGTAAGCTTTTGTCTGCCTATTCAGACAATACCATGATGTGTTTTTGTGGACGTACGATGACTTGAAAACATATGACACACAAATAATCTAGCACACCATTCCAATGAAGGAAGGGACCAAGCCTTTTCAGCAAAAGCTAAGGAAGTTACATCCATCACTTGAGCCTCTCATATAGAAATAATTGACTAAGCTGTTGGATGCTTAGATCATTTACAAGGTTCGTCATTTGACATGGGTTTCAAAATTAGTCCATGTTAGGAAGAAGTCTGGGGACATCTGCTTGTGCATTGATTTCCGAAATCGGAATTGTTCCTCGGATAAAGATAACTAACCGGTGCCGTCTATGGGGCACATACTACAGATAGTATCTAGAGCAGAGATATTCTCTTTTCTAGACAGTTTCTCAGGATACAATCAGGTTTTGGTAGTAGAGGCTGACATACTAGAAACAACTTTTTGTACCAAGTGGGTACTTTCGGTTATTGTAGAATGTCATTTCAGTTGGTAAACGCAAGCGCTACATTTTAGCGTGCAATGGACATTTCTTTCTATGGGGTCATCGGATAGAACGTAGTGGTCTACCTCGATGATGTGACAGTCTTCTTTAGACATCGGTCAGACCATGTGCGCCATCTCAAGAAAATATTTGAGCGATGCCGAAAGTATGGCATATCCTTGAATCTCAAGAAGGGTGTCTTCGCAGTGTCTGAGGGTAACCTCCTTGGGGACATCATTACTAAGAGTGGGATCAATGTAGATCTAGATAGAGTCTGTACCATCACGGAGATTCCTCATCCCATGAATAAGAAAGCTATGTAGTCCTTCTTGGGGAAGATCAACTTCATCAGAAATTTCATCTCTGACTATGTGCAAATTGTCAAATCTATTCAAGAGATGACTAAGAAGGACGTAGTGTACAATTGGGGAAAGAAGGAAAAGGAATCATTTTCCCATATTAAGCAATCTATAGCAGAGGTGCCTTCACCGTATAGCCCAAACTTCAACAAAGATTTCTTGCTCTACACATTTTCTTCCGACACTTCACTAATTGATGTGCTCACTCGGAAAGATGAGCTAAACAATGAATGACCCATCTCTTTCATGAACATGAGCTTGCAAGGACCTAAAATGAACTATCCCACTATTGACAAATAGGCATATGCTATATACAAGGTAATTAAACATTTCAAACCCTACCTCTTGAAAAATCATTGCATTGTCTCTGTGCCATAGTTAACAGTCAGATCATTGCTTGTTCAACAAGAGCCGGGTGAGAGGCAGGCGAACAAGATGACTCGAATACAAGAGTATGATCTTGACATCAAGCCATTTCATACCATAAAGGGTTACATTTTTTGCAGATTTGCAGTTGAAGAAGTACATGCACAAGAGGAAGAAATAGAGATCGCCGACTGGGAGCAAGAAATCGAAATGTATAATGTTGAGTGAGCCACCCCCCCCCCTCCACCCAACTTCACACAAAAACTCTTGGTACACTGATGTGCACCAATACCTTGAGCATGGAACCATTCCCTCTCACTTCTCTATGTGGTAGAAGAGGCACTCTGACTAAAAGTTCTATCTTACCAATTGGTGCATGGAGTGATTTACAGAAAACATCACAACGACGTTTTTTCTCAGGTGCCTAGAGGCACAAGATTCAGAAAGAGTGTCACGTGATCTCTATAATGAACCATCCGGGGGTCACTTCACAGGAAATGCAATAGAACACAAGGTCATGTGAGCCGATTTATACTAGCCTACATTATTCAAAGATGCACATAGCTATGCCTGCAAGTGTCCGGTCCGTCAAAGATGTGCCGACAGAAAATGAAGGTCAGCAGCGCCCTGCAGCCTATTGTAGTTGATGTACCATTCCAGCAATGGGGCTTGGACATCATTGGGGATATTTTCCCACATTCATCAAAGAAGCACCACTACATCTTAACTGCTACAAAATACTTCACGTGGTGCATAGAAGGAGTTCTACTAAAACAAGTGAATGACTAGGAATTCATCAACTTCCTAAGACAAAACATCATCTTGAGGTTTTCCATTCCTGTATCACTTGTTTTTTACAATGCAATGTACTTCTCCTCATTAAAGCTTTATGAATTTGCATTTCAAAATGGTATTGTGTTAAAACATTCAGCTAACTACTACTCATAGTAAAATGGTGTCGCCGAGTCTACAAACAAAAATCTTATCCACACCATAAAAATACCATTTACTCTAAACAGTGAAACTAGCACTCTGGTCTAGTGAATTCTCTTTGGGATGACCGAGTCACACCCAAACCCTCTCTGAATACCTCCCCCTACTTCCTGGAATATGGAAAAGAAGCCATTTTCCATCCAAATATCTACTTGCCTGCTCTTCAGTTATCCCAAGAATTGCAAGGAATGCTATGTCTATTGGTTCAACATAGGATGGACACATTACACAAGCTACAGTAAGAAAGGGTGAAAGCAAAAGAAAAGTTCACACCTCATTAGAACTGTATCAAGATATGCTTCAACAGGAAGTCTGTAGGGAATACCAGCTTCACTGTGGGTAACTTAGTCTTGTAGTGGGATAAACCCCATGAAGACAAAGGAAAACATATGAAGTTTCAGTCCCTGTGGATTGGCCCTTTCACAGTTCACGAGAATCTTGGCCAACACATGTATCATTTACAATCACTTGAAGGGAATATTGACACTCTCCCTATCAATGACCAATATTTAAAATGTTATTTTCAATGATCTGGGGCTACACCCCACACTGTGTACATACGTTTTTTATTGTTGTTCTCTTATTTGCTTTACTTTTTCTACTTTGCTTGATTGTTTTGTTCTTTGATTTGCTGACTTGTTCTACTTTGTTGTTCAGTTTCTTTTTTGTAAATAAGTGTTGTCCCACACTTCGTTCTACCTTCTGAATGTGCATGTGGCTGAAGTTAAAAGAGTCTTGTGACACTGCAGCGCTTGGCCAGTCTTGTGTCCATATTCTTTGTGCTTGGTTGTAACTTTTGGCCGATGAAGTCTTGACAGAAAATACGATCTATCTATAAGGAAAGTTTTGGTCAAACCATGAACCTGTGTCTAGTCTGGGGAACCTCATGCCGATACTCAATTTTCTGCTCTGCTTGTTCAATCTTATCGAACTAATAGAAACAGATAAGGGGAAAATATAAATGAGCAAACCTGAATCAAAGGTCTTACATGCTTCTCTGAAGGAACAACCTCTTCTTCTTTCAATAATTCGGTATCCCTCTTCCGCCCCAAAAATAAATAAGTTGTTATGCACAATCCTCTTTCAAAAAATAACAAAGGTGAAAGAAGAGAAAGGCTTCCTGCACAAAGAGGTCAAACAAGCAACTCCACCAAGGTACTATCCAGGCTTGTAGGTAGTGGAGAAATGTTTGTGTTCCTACGTGACTCCACTAGGGTACTATATAGGCCTACTAGCAGTGGAGCAACACCAGAGATGAAAACTTATACTCTGAAAATATTAAGCTCGCGAGCCAAACTACCCTTCCCGATTTTAAAACATTGTGATCTGGATAACTATTTTTCTATGTTCAAATGAGTTGGTACAAGGTGAACCATGTCTGTCCATGGGGTAAGTGGGGAATTCAAAGTGACATGCACAATGAGTCAATACTCCCTGAAAGGCCAAGGCCATGCGCTGAAAATGAACCAAAACTAAGAAGCTAGTATTCAACTAGTATGTCGCCAAGTGTTGTAGCGACTACAACACCCTCCAAAATTTTGGCCTACATCCAAATTTTGGAGCATTGGTGTTTCCACTGATGGTTGCAAAGACTTGACCTCATTCCATAAGATCTTGTAGAGTCTTTACACCCTTTTAACTGTCCGACCATCGGTTGTCTTTTGGCATGTTGATTCCTTTGTCATGCTTGCGATATTTTTTTTGGTGATTTTGAAGGTTGTTCTTTGTGTGCATGAGTTGTCTTCACTTTGTGAACATCATTCATACTCACACACAAAATTGTAAGCACTATTGCACAAGTTTTTTCACAGTCGTTCGAAGGTCTATCTCAAGTGTTGCACTTGTCGCTTTTAACCATAAGACAGTCTCACTGAGCACATGTTTTTCTTGTTGGTTTGTGGTGTCCTATCGTTGAGTCATGATAAGTGTCTAATCACAATGTCATGTATACACAAGTTCAATTGCTCTTGTACTTAGCCATGTTTCCTAAAAATCGGTCGACTAGACAAACCCCTTCAACGGACCCCGACTGAGTTGCACTGCATAGTCTCAACTCTTAGTGACCCTTCACTACTATTCAGAACTGTGCAGTGCTTGAAGTTTTCCTTCGGGGTAGCTACACTACGTAATCTTGGAAGTGAGAAGGTTTTCTGTCTCCCAGAACTACGCAAATGTTGTCTCCAAGCCCAATCCAATCTACGCTTCCTGCAAGATCAGCTATCAAGCCTCCCTTTGGTCTACCAAAAATCTACATTGCACTTCTCTCCAAACCTACACAGACATGCCCAACTTCCTACATTGCACTGCCTGTAGAAACTATGCAGTAATGTTGAGTCAGGCCTATTTTTCCTTTCTCTACACTTTTCCTAGAAATTGTGCAAGCCTGTCTCACAAGCCCTCCTGCTAGCTTGCTCTGCTCTGCTCCTGAAAATTGCACAATCTTGAATGGTACACCTTTTGGTCTCCCACTCTGTATTTTTTTTGGAAACTCTGCAGTCATGATGAGAAAGCCCTTGTTGCATGTCCCACATTGTCCCTCAAAACTACGTAGTTGTGACTAGAAGCTCCCTGGAGCCCGATCATGCCTTGCTCTAGAAAACTATGCAAAATCTATCTGTCAGTGCCCTTTGCTGCCCCACTCTATTTCCCTTCAAGAAAATATGAAAATTCCTAACTAGATCCCTAGTGACCCACTTAGTCCTCATCCTGAAAATTGCACAGAACTGTCAAGCAATTTGCACTAACACCCTGCCTTGTCTTCCTCCCACGAACTGTGCAGTTTTTCCTAGCTGGGTTCCACCTTGTAGTTGTCACTATTGTCCCTGGTTGCACAATTCTTCCTCCTAGTGATCTCTACATAGTTTTTCCCGACAATACTCTTGAGACCCTCATCCCAGCTTGAGTTTTACTCTACGTAGTTTTAGTGTCTTTTCCTCCCTCCCTGTCACCTAGACCCAAAACTGAAAACAATGTGTCATGCTAGACTAGGAAATTTTTGGATTTGATGTCATCCTGTCATGAGTGAATTGTAGGAATAGGTACATTGATGGAACATGGTGCAATTAAGAATGGGATGAAGAAGAATCGCATGCTAGAAGACTTGTTCGCAATTGAATGGAAATACAAAGCACATCGAGCAGAAATCGAAAGGGATGCATGCACTGAACCATCAAGAAAAGACTAAGACCATCAAAGAACCTGCAACACTTTTCCATGCGAAGTTGAAGACACAACAAACCACGAGTACATTTGTCACTTAGTGGCACAATAGCTTGAGATGGACACCACAGTCAGCTAGTACATGTCGGTAGTGCCATGTCGAGTTGTGTCATGAACTGTCTCGACCACATCACCAATGCGGGCCATATCCATTATAACTAAACGTAATGTAAATTGAAAGTCCAATGGACACACACAAGAAGTGGAAGAGTCATGTCAGTCAAAAATTCATGGAAGTTGAACAATCACAATGGTAGTCCAAGAGTCACAAGGGCCATGCATCACCTTTGACTATATATACCCCTCCCATTGTATAAGAAAAAAAATTTTCAACTTGGATCCTCCCATATAGCCTTGAGAGTTTATAGTATGTTCTTTGAGGAGTGAGGAGTAGCTCCAATGTACCACTACTAGGACTAGTGATGTATGGTGTATAGATGTGTCCTAAGACTTTTTCTTAATCCAGAAGCCTGTCTCAGGCCAACACGTTTTCACGCATCTTTTTATATGTTTGTAAGGCTATTCTTTAAACATTTGTAATGCATGTTCACTTAACCTGTACTAAGATAGTTGAACTACTTTGGTTATTTTAATACTTACATTGTTGAAGATGTATTGTACTGTTTATCACTATTGTCTCATCCATATGGACTACTCTGCAGGACATTAGACAAACCATTGTTGTTTTTCTTGGTTATAACAACTATCACCCTAATGTGGACTACTTCGCTAGATGGTGTATGTGTTTTCCCTTTCACTTTGGTTTTAACGACTACTGCATCCACTTGGACTACTTTGATGGATGATGGACAAACCCTTTTTGTTTTCACGTGTGTCTCTCCCTAGGTGGTACTACTACCTCTTATCTAGAGGCTCACTTTTACCCTCTCCCTTACAGTAAGAGAACCTAGACACAAAGTTACATTACTCACTCACCAGGCATACTCACCTCACTTTTTAAGGATACAATCATAACATTCTCATGCGCTGAACATCAAGAGCTAAGGAAAATCTATATGATAATGGAAACTGGGCCATCGTACTGAATGGGACTCCTACACCAAACGGTGTGAGGTATAGTTGGGACTTCATGCCAGGGAGATCCCCTAAATGTTGGCAGGTCTAGCACCATCAACAAATAGATTTACTATCTTAATTATCAAATAAACTTGGTTGAGAGAATATCTCAAGTACACATTAATTTAAGAGGCAATAGAAAAATTCCTAATCAAATAACTTGCATAGAGATTGCAAGAATGAATGCATTTTATGATGAGAGATATCAAATATTAAGTAGAAGACAAGTAGGATTTAACATTTCCAACATATCCCTTGACAAGCACTTGTCTTTGATCTCTTTTGTCCACTTAAGTCTTCAACGACATCTCTAACCATTTCAAAATATTGTAGATTAAACTCCATCAAATTATCTCACTAGCACAACCACATGTATATTAATATAAACGTGGTTGATAAATGTCCATAAGAGTATATAAGCTAATAGAAATATTTGTTGGGCACAAATAAGGTGTCTTTTAGAACTCCTAATTGCCTTACATTAATTATCAAACTAGGTGTTGTGCTCTACAACAACCCCCCATTTCATATCATTTTTATTTATAAATATTAACATATGAAATGGGTCCCTTTAAAGTTTAATTGGTATCAATACTTTTATCGTTCAAAAAGGTCCGATAATCAAATGAACTCATTTTATAAAACCCTTTTGAAAAACCCATCTAAAGAAATAAAGCAAATCTTTGTCATTGCGATAAAGCGATCGCAAGATCGCATATCGCAATGACATAAGAAATATAAATAAGCGGCACATTGATTTCCGCCGATGCGATATCGCAATCGGCGATCGGCAATACTTCATGCACATTTTAAAGCGCCCCATGCTATTAGCCCCGATGCGATGCGAAATCGGCGATCGGATATCGGCGGTAATCTTTACTTAAGTCTTAATGCGCTCAAGGCTTTTCTCCCCCGATGCGATGCAATCGGCAGTCGGCAATCGGCAATATCCAATGCACATCATTAAGGCGCACAGGTCATACCCCCGATGCGATCCGATATCGCTATCGGCGATCGGCGATACACTATATGTGCACTTTATAATCCTCATTCTCCCGACGCGATGCGATAAAGCACAGTTTTCAATAAAAAGCCGTTAAGTGATGGGATATCACAATTCATTCATATTTAAAGCTTGATCGGTTAAGCAATCATTCACCTGCGCTCAACCGCCAAAATGTCCACTGCACGCTTAAGTGAATCATTCAGCCGAATAACGATATAATGGGCATTTAAGGGATGACAGGTTTTAAACGGCCAATTAATGAGATCATAAGTCTTAAAATCTTTCCATGGATTGTGTCCGCGCCCATTTTTAAAGGCTAATCCCTTATTACGCACCTATGCATATGTTCTCATCACTTGCAAGTTTTCATTGTTATCTCTCTGTATTACGCATATTTGCGCCGCTGTGCAGAATTCATCCATAGAAGGAAGCTCAAATAAGATGGGGAAGAAATCTAAGAAGACCGCGGGCGCTTCCGCTACACCAGTTGCAGGACAAGCTGCCGTAGACAAGAAGAAGGGCTTAATTTCTGATACTACGTGTACGGGTCTCACCAGAGCCACTTGGCAAGGCACTTACAATTTGATTGAAGCCGAACAACCAGTGAAGACAGTAACAGAAGCTAGTGTAGATTTACTTCGGAAGTCTGAAAGCACCCTCAAAGATTTGGCCGACTCTTTCCTTCACAGGATAGCGGCCAGAGAGCAAATTCTCCCATACACAGACGTCGTGCGATGGGCGATTGAAGAAATTCCAATCTTGGACAGAACTTTTAGCACCAGAGATGGGAGGATTTTCGGATCATTCAAGGCAGATGATCTAAGGCAAATGTATCATTTGCCCGAGCCAGAGAAGGTGTATAACAAGGCGTTCCTGGAGAAGTTTGCAAACGATAATGAAAAAGAATCCGAACCCATCCGGGATTGGAGACAGAATCCAGCCAAACACAAGCACGAATCTTCCGGTAAGTACTCGGTCGATTCTCTGGCTTCTCCTTATTGCTATGCGGGGATAATGATGTGTAGATTATGGGGATTGCATGACTCTGCTAATTTTACCATAGAAATGGTTCCTCTAATGGAGGCAGCAGTAAACAGTATAATCATGGATTGGGCCACTATCCTTTCCGACAAACTAGCACAAGCTGTGCTTGAGTTTAGAAGCAAGACCCGGGTTACTGAAAGGATAATTCCCCCATTTTACTACAACGCTTATATTCTAGACACCCTCTGTTATAATTCTGAATTCCCAGTACTCGGCTGGAGGTGGACTGCGCAAGACCCCTCACCCATTCATATATATCACCAGAAATTGTGGAAGTCTTCTTATAAAGATCATCTATACCAAGTTTGTAATGGTTTCATGTTGCCTATTCATTATTCCATTTTTGATAGACCTGCTCCCAAGATCTCTTATCAAGCCGGATTTGATTTAGCCGGAATAGCCAGTTGGTTTGGAGAGGAAAGGTTTACCTACATAAGAGTTTTTGGCAGCCAAGCCAGACCCCATGTCCTCCCTCTGTACATACCAGATAAACTTCTAGCAAGGGAAATCTCTTACCAAATCATTTCCGAGAGTGTTACACAAACACTTAAGAAGAATAAAAAGCAAGGCTGGCCCCCTTTTCCTTTGAGGTGTGGTGTGTATACCTTGCATGACCTCAAACATGCAGAAAAGGAAGCCACAAAGATTCAATCTCTGACTCTGGCAACTATCCCCAATAGGTCATATGATCCAAGTAAAGTTGCCTATATTGCACTAGAACAGGCCAAATTGACAAAATTTGAGCACAAAGAAGATATATTTGACGACCTGTTCATTGCAACCGAATCAATAGGTCAGGCTAGAGAACTCGCTAGAATGAAGTATAATGATGAAGGGTTAACTGAGTTTAATAAACTTAGAGAACAGAGGTTGCAAACTCTGCCTCTAGATTTACTGGCAACGACCCCAGCTACATCATCAAGCGAGCCCGGTCGGCAACAGTCGAGCCAACCTCCTGTTATAACAAAAGATCATAAAAAAGAACAGGCAGAAAGGCAGAGAAAAGAGCAAGCAGAAAAGCAGCAGAGAGCACAAGAAGAACGGCAAAGGAAGGAAAATGAGGAAAGACAGAGGAAAGAGAAAGAGGAACAGCTAAAGAAAGAACATGAGGAAAGGCAACAGAAGGAACAAGAGGAGCAACAGAAGAAAGAGCAGGAAAAAGAACGGGAGGAGTCCCAAGCCGAAAAGGAGAAACAGACCACCCCTGATGTCAATGTGGACACTACTATAGACCCCAAATTGCTCCAGGAATGGCAGCAGTTTCATTCTATCATCAGTGGCTTGGAATGTTCAAAAGATACAGACACTTCCAAGACAAATGACACACAGGACATCACTTCACCTCAGGTTCTAAGTGGAACCAGCGGCCCACCCATTTCTAAGGATGTTGAGATAATTCCAAAGGACCCCTCCGATCAAATCATTCTCCAGGTAGAAGATATTCCTCCCCTGGATGTTTTCTACAGCCCGAGGCATAGAGCAGTTGTAAAGCGATCAAGGAAAAGACGAAGGACTGATCAACCTTCTATCTTTCCAGAGCAAACAGTCACAGGTAATGTAGTATGGAAGGAGGAATTGGACCCCTCCGATGACCTAACAAAGCTGTCACAGTATGCGGGAGCCTATTCCGCAGCGACAATCGACAAGGCATCTGAGGTAAGTCTTCTACTGAAGACTAAAGACCAAGAAATTTTTGCATTGCAGGCAGAGTTGGCCGAATCAAAGCAGAAGGCAGCGCAAGCAGAGGAGCAGTTGCTGGCACAACGACAAATGAACGATCAATTAACCCAGCAATTGCAGGAAGAAAGGCAAAGGATCGACCTAAGCGCAATCCAGAAACAAAAGGAATTGTCGGAGGCATTGGCACAATTAAGAGCAGCGAATGAGCAAATGATGAAAACAAAGGATGAGCAAATCGCTCAATTGTCATCGCAGCTCGAAAAAGCAAAGGGCACTTCACAAGTGGCAGAATTCAGAAAAGAAGCATCACTAATCAACAGTGCATTGATATCCCAGATTAGGCTCCTGTGTCAACAAATCGCTCAGGCAGAGCCATTGTGTGAGCTAACGACATCCATAAATCAGCAGGTAGAGGAGGTCAGAAATGAGTTAGACCAGGCCGAAGAGATCATAACTGGATATCTTGACTGGCAAGATTCTGATCAAGGGAGAGAAGCAAATTTTCCCAAGATTTCAGAAACATATAAAGACATACTTTTCACAGAATGGCACACTCAGGTGATGAAAGCAGAAAGGGCAGCTTCAAGGTGTAAATCAACTTCCAGCAATCTGGTTGATCTAGTTAACAACACTCTCTACTTAGCGAATATGATTTCCCAATGTACGCCAGGAAAGATAACAACAACAAACATGTTGGAGCAAACGTGTTATCCTGACTTGGAGGAAAAGGGGAGATTAATCGCTGGGGTTAACAGTTTGACCTTCGATGCCTATTGGCTCTTCCTGATTAAGCCACACACACAGAGAGCCGCCCTTAAGTGTTTAACAGATGCAATCGGGTGTATAATTCCCGATATTCAGGATGCCACCTATGCCGCCCAGCTCAGTTCGCGCCTCAACAAACCTCCTGAAGTAGAGCCAATGCTTGCGATAAGTCAGCTCAGATTCAAGGGAAAGCAGCCGACTTGATGAATCATGTTCCCGCTTGCCAGCTCGCTGGCCAAAAATAGGATCAAAAGTTATTGATGCCAATTATGTAGGATTTCTGTTTATTAGATGTTTAGATTAATTTAGTATTTATAGACCCTTTCATGTTTTTAGAAAGGGTCGTAAAGTTTTGTAACAGACTTAAAAGACTGAAGTTTGCACTATTGTGCTTCAGTCAATATTCTTTTATGAAACTGGGCCAATTGTTCTTAATTTAACAAGGAAGCTTCTTTATGCAATTGTGCACTATTGTCGTTGTTGAGAATGTTTTTGCGTTGAAGGAAGAACTACAAATAGCGATTGATATTTGGGAGTGTCAAGCAGCTCATATGGTATTTCTATCTATGTCTGAATTCATTCCTTTTATATGAATTGTTATGTGATTATTCTTGCTATTGTTGATTATATGCATGCGCTGTAACAGCAGATCTTTATTCATTCCACTATTGGATGTTTTATGATGTGCCTTTTCTTTTAATCATGCGTATGACAATGATATAAATGATAAAGTGTGGTAATTTCGCTTTAATCGCTTTGCTTAACTATTTAGGCACAACAATCTTGAATGAATTAATATCTATGTCTTAAAGATGGAGTCATCTATATGCCTGTCTTTAGACACAGACCATCAAACGCTACGCTTTAGAGCTCAATAAGTCCCCGGGATAGATCGTAGTTATTATATTCTTGCTGATAGTTTTAGTTATTCGCTTACCGCTAGCATACTCTATAAGTCATTCATTCATCCCGTTTATCTATTTTTGGGAAACTGGTCCCACTATCCCCAGTCGGAGCCACTATTCCAAACGGAAAAGGAGCTGTACTAAGGTCCGGACCGGGTGGTTTCCCCAATGTTGTTGCAGCGATTTTCGAGGCATCAACACTAGGTAAGTCTTTTTGTTTCAAGAGTGTACACAATATTTGCAAGTGATGGAAATCATTACATCTATAGAGAGTAATGCTTTAAGATAACTTATCAATTTCAATACAAGAGTAAACGGATCAAATCATAAATCTCAAGCTTGTAACTTCAAGGAAATTAACCTATTCAAACATCAAAACTAAATCTTAATCTAAACCAAACTCAATCTTAATCAAGAGATTCTAATTGCAATTACATCAACTCAGTTCACCGTAGCAATAACAGAGCTCTTTCAGCTGAATATAAACTACTGCATAGAAATAAAGCATCCAATCTAATCAATAACACTATCTTTTTAATGAACAAGAAATAATTCTCATCTAATGATTAATTCACTCCACAACATAAATAAAAGAAATCAATTGATAGAATTAAGAAGTAATGAAATGAATACACGAAATCCACATCGATCAAAGTAAATCAACTGTAAAACTGTAAAGCAGAATAATTAAACTTGCAGTAAAGGAAAAGTAAAAGTATAAAACAGGGAACAACAATGAAATCCACTAGTGACCGGGTCCAAGCTGCCAGTGATTATTGCTTAACTACTTCAAAATATCGCCAATGAACATCAACATGAATTATGTATTATTCATCAGATCCAAATGTCATTACAGCACGATGTGTCCTTCAAAATCATGCTCTGTATATTAAAATTACAATTGAAGTAAAAAGGCGAGAAGTTTTCTCCTCTTTATTCTCCCTCCCCTCCTTTGCTCTGTTTTCATTTAAATATATAGAGAGCAAAGGGAAGTTACAACAAAGCTGATTACAAAATTATTTCCATTACAAATTTTGATTATGCAAAACAAATTGATCAACAAGATCATATCTGAAAGATCTTTCCATCAACATTCAGCAAGAACAAGTCAAATTTGATATTGCAACTAGAAGAATTTGGAAAACGGCCACAACAGTAAATCTGAGAAAATCATCTTTGAAGAACCTTCCATTTCTCTTAATACAGACCAAATTCTTAGATTTTCTCAGATTCTCCTTCATTTGTTTGAAACGTCTAATGCAAAATCGTCACTTCTTATTCCAATGAATTTCTGAGTTGGAATATTTAATTGTGAGTTGGAGATCAAATTTGCAATCTGGAAAAGATCTTGGAGGCTAAAATCATGAGTTATGTTACAAAAAATCCATTAATAAACAATCATTGGTAAAATCATACATAATAAACATCAATTTATTAAAAATAAAGGATAAAAATAGTATTTGTCCATAAAAGCATAAATAATTATAAAATGGAATTATATGATAATTGACGTGATAAAGAATGGTAGAAATGGGTGAAATAGGCATCAAAAAGTGATAATAATAATGACCAATTAGTGGTCGAACATTACCCCCAAACTGAATATGTTGCATGTCCTCATGCAACCCCAAACCCTCTGTATTAACCAAGCTATAAGAAATGTTCAACGCAAGTCATGAAAGTGATGGAACAAATGAGTTCTTCCTCAAATAATGAATATTCAATTTTAGCAGTGTTGATGAAGGCATAATAATTTTCACATTGACCTTCAACCATATGTATATGAAGTTGCACTTAAATATGATATAAGTAACGACAAACTTCATTAACCATTTTCTCAAAAACTACAAACCAGATTTTGCTGAAATTTGGCAAGAATATTTCTACTATATTAATGCTTCTTTAATCTAAAAATCATATCGTTTTGATGCACGGAGCATGAGATATAAACAAAATGGTTGTAGGTGATAGTGCGTGATTTTTAAAATTTTACAAACTAATTTAACTTGAAATTTTCTGGGTTTGTGTATTTTAATGATACCTCTTCGCTATCCAAAAATCACAGGAATTCAGTTCATAGTTTTAAAGGTATGCACAAATCAATTTCTGCACTATATAAAAATGAAATTGTAGGCCTTAAATGAGAAAAAAAAAAGAAATAGAAAACATCCATCATGTGTAGCAATTCCTCCCCCAAACTGGAGAATTAACATGCCCTTATGCAACACTAGAAAACAAATTGAGGTGGTTGCTACAATTGTGGTTGAAATCTATGTTTGGTGTAAAGCAACATGGAATAAGAGAGGTTTTGAGAATGAATAAGGAGATCAGTGGATGATGGCATGATCATAATAAATGAATGAAAGTATCTCTCCCCCAAACTAAAAGCTTATATGTCTCTAAAAATGGGAAGCGGTAATGATGTGGAACGAATGATGATAAATAATGCTCAATGGATTTTCATGAAATTCTTCTAAACTTTTAATAAATCAGAAACTTATGCTATTTTACCTCAAGTTTTACCTCAGGAAAAATGTGGAATAACATGTATGGTCTAGTATTTGTTGAAGCTAATGTTGGCTGAGATGATGCTCAAAGTGATGCAAAAGGTGAAAGCCATGCAAGCACATCTTGTCTGCGAGTTGTTCAAGCCTCTTCTATTAGTTGCAATAGTGTGGACTCACTACGAATAGAGTTGCCCCCCATACTTGCTATTCTCTTGTAAACAATTCACTACTCTGTGTGCAATTTTCTTGAATCCATAGCTTTAGTTTTGAATAGCAACAAATAAGCCACATGCAAAAATTTCAATAAAAAAAACCCTTTGTATAGATGGAATAATAATATTTTGTCAAATCAGCAAGTTATGGCGGAGTTAGGTAATTATTACACACACTATTCCATAATGCATATCTTCCCCCCTCAAATACGATAAGGGCGTACATGATCATCAAGCATAGGAAAAAGGGAAAGGACATTGAGGATTCATAAATGCAGCAGGAAAATCAATCACAACAGCGTAAATATAGCAAAAGCAATCAGAGCAATACAGGTCAAAAGATGTGAAATGCCCATAAAATAAAACAGGGATTTAGATCATTATGTAAATAGATATTTACCTTAGGTGGAAAAATATGACGAAAGCATGACTGACGATAAATGTTAATGACTGGTGGTAGAGTGATTGGACAATAATGATATAATGTGTATAAAGATATAGTTTACCATGCATGTTGGCTAATTGAATTAGAAATGTTGTTCAAATGGTAAATTTTCCTTTAGAAATGAATCCATAGGGGGTAATAGGATAGAGAGTATTTGGTAGTGTAACATAGTACTTCAATACCACAAGCAGAGCCACTACTGCCAGCAGGCGTTCATAGCCTCGACAGGGTTGGTTTTTAACCCCAAAAATGAGCCAAAGTCCTCCATTTAGTATTTAGATGGTTTTCTGTTTTCTATAAAGAGACCACTATGCTGGCATGGTAACCAGATAATCATAGTGTCATTCACTAGGATATAACAAAGTGATCAGGTTGGCTTGTGATGAGACCCCCTGTCCTTCTGACGGTTTTAACTATCAAGAAGGTCATTACCTTAGTGTGCTGGACATAATGGAATGTCACCTCTTACACCCTTATGATCATGGTAGGCTGGCTCATGATGAGACCCCCTATCCTCTTTAAGACAATGCTTGTTACATTTTCATATTTTTATATTTTAATGATTTTATTGTAAAGAGAGGGAGGCTCATTTACTCCTTAAGAGTCAGGGATGGCGTAAGAAGTAAAAGAAATGCTAACAAGTTATGCTTTTCCCCCATATCATCATATCAAAGGGATTTATCCTTTGGAAAGTGTAAAAGATAAACTAGCATGGTATTAGAATAATAAATCATTTTATGATGTGTCTAAAAAGAGGATATTCAATCAATCATTATATGGGTGCACCATGTCAGCTTTGGAATATAGATGACCATCAAAAGATTTTATAAGTCATAATGGTATTAATATTACTATTTTTCTTTATCTTAAGCACAAATCCACCCAGATGGTTTTTTTATTCAAAACATAAAAGAGAAAGAAAATTGACAAAATGACTGGCAATGAAACAGTAAAGAGAAATCGCAGTTATTCCTACAAAAATGCAAAAAGTGTTGTTCGATCGATTGAACAACAATTGTTCAATCATTTGAACAACAAAAATAAAACACTCAAAAGTGTTGTTCAATTGATTGAATTATACTTCATGCCATGAAAAGAAAACAAAATGAAGAATAAAAGAAAAATGGGGCTGAGATAAGCTAAGAGCAATCACACAAAAGGAAAAGAAGTGTTGTTCAATAGATTGAACAGCAACTGTTCAATTAAATGAATAGAAAACAATGCAAAAAAACAAAAGAAGTAATTTTCAATAGATTGAACAGCAGAATAATGCAAGAAAAAGGTGTTGTTCAATAGATTGAACAGCAAAATAATCGCAAGAAGAAAAAGCGTTGTTAAAAAGTTTGAACAGCAGGGCATCGTAAAACGTGTTGTTCAATAGATTGAACAGCAAAATAATCGCAAGAAGAAAAAGCGTTGTTAAAAAGTTTGAACAGCAGGGCATCGTAAAACGTGTTGTTCAATAGATTGAATAGTAGTTGTTCAAAAGATTGAACAACAAAATAATCGTAAAAAGTGTTGTTCAATAGATTGAACAGTAGCTGTTCAAAAGATTTAAACAACAAAACAATCGTAAAAAAGGAAAGTGTTGTTCAAAAGATTGAACATCAAAACACACAAGAAAGAAAGTTTTGTTCAAAAGATTGAACAACAGCCGTTCAATTAAATGAACAGCAAACAATGCAAAATATAAAAATAAAAAAGGAGTTGTTCAAAAGATTGAACAACAGTTGTTCAAAAGTTTGAACAATAGTTGTTCAAAAGTTTGAACAGCAGCTGTTCAAAAGATTGAACAGCAAAACACAAAAAGAAAAAAGTGATGTTCAAAAGTTTGAACAACGAAACACGAAAAGAAAAAAAGTGTTCTTAAAAAATTTGAACAAGAATTGTTCAAAAGATTGAACAGTAGTTGTTCAATTAAATGAATAACAAACAATGCCAAAAAGAAAAAAAAGTGTTGTTCAAAAGATTGAATAGCAAAACACGAAAAGAAAAAAAGTGTTGTTCAAAAGTTTGAACAGCAATTGTTCAAAAGTTTGAACAGCAACGACAATCATTCAATCGCCAATGGAGCAAAAATTACAACTTTGAAGGAAGCAACACCTAAAACACAAAAACATAAGAGAAATTAGAAAAGAAACAACACTTTATTTAAAAATAGTAAATAAATTAATTAATTAAGTTACAATAGCTATGATGTTATTTCCTAAGGGAATATCAATTTGTCAATGGAAAAAAATGATCTCTTGGAAAAATGGTTTAGTAGTAGTGACATGAATCTTCAAATGGAAATCAATTCTCCATTTCTTCTGTTATGAATCCATTAAGTAATGAATTGGATGAAATGCCCTTGTTTAAAATTTTTTTTAAGAATCGCTCGTTCATAAATTGACCTTCTTTATTCTCCTAGGACCTGCAAAAAACGAGTGTCTACCTGCAATAAAACATTAAATAATGGAGAAAGAGAGGTGATAGAGCTCCCATAATCCAATAATTATGCAAAAAAATAACAAGTAATTACTCTGTAAAACAAATCCATGTAGAAAATAACAAAGTAAAATTAATTTATTACCTGCGGGAGAGCAGTGACTAATCATGCTAACCTGCATAACTTCTTTGTTTTTCGTCTGATTGAGTGATTCCAAAGTCAAATGAAAGTGAAGTCACAGGGATATCTCTAATAGAAATAGGTTTTAAAAATTCCATGATGTGATATGTCAATTTTACTTAGAACGACCTGCATAACATAGTCATTTTCGATTTCCCATCTTAAACCAACAAAGGATATTTAAGCATACCTCTTTCATTTGATGACGAATTGAGTTGATTCAAATTTGAAATGAAAGTAGAATCATTTATTTATCTCCAATAGAAACAGACTTTTAAGACAAGAAGAATTGATGGGTCAAATGCTTTAATGAACAGCTGGAAAAACAAAGTTTTAAGAGTGCTGATTTAGGATAGACAATTAGTATTTGGGTCTTAACTTTCTCATATGATATCAAAATCGAATGATTAAAATTTCCTTGTAAACTAGATTCATAGGGGAATATACCTTAGAAACAGGTTTTAAAAATATAGTCATTTAGGCCTCCAAAAACTGACTGTCCCAACTTTGTTCCTGAGCTACCTAATAGACGCCCTGCTAATGTTTTGGTTATAAATTTTTCGTTTCAAATCCAAATGGAGTGATTCAAATTGGGTTGGAAGTTGGAAATAATTAATTCCTACTTGTCTATGGTTGTAATTTTCTATTTGAGGAGTTTGTTCCTACATAATAGGAATAAGCTAGAATATAGTTTCTCCTAGTTTAGTGTGTGGTTGAGAGAATCTCTCAACCACACTACTGTACGTCTAAGATAGCATTCCTATCTTGAGACTATTGATTGTATAAATATGTGTGTAATTTCCTCATTCAAATGAATAGAATATTTTCTTGAGTGTCTGCAATTTTATCTTGGTATCAGAGCCCCTCACGGGCCTGGCCCCTCCTGGGCTTGGCCCTTCCTGGGCTGAGGGAAAATAATTGAGTGTATAATTTCATTATTTGTTTGTCCATCGAAAGTTGTGTGGGTAATGAGCGATCTGCCAGAGTGGTGCTGATCTTGATTCGTACGCTTGGAGGAGGTCACAGTTAGGAGGTGCAAGAATTCAGCTGCTGGTGCGTCTTGCGGGAGAAGGAGGAGAACCCAGCGTTCGGGGCTGCGTTTTGGTTTGATCACTGCAGGATCAGACCGAGGTAGCTAAGAGCTGCGGCTTTTACGAGCGCCTTATTTGTTGCGGTGATCTGTTGCGGGATCGGTGGCATCAGTGGTCATGGTATCTGTGGAATTTCCAGGATATCGAAGCCCTGCCACTGTACCGATCGATTGAGGAGCGGATGCTGAGAAGATAGACTTTGTGGATCTGTAGATCTGTTCATTTTTTGTTTGTTTGTGCACTGGTTCGGTGTGTGTAAGTCTATTGGAGCCGAATACAGAAGAACCTTCAGCGTTGCAGCCGTTGTTTGTCCTAATAGCAGCGTCTGATCTGCCAGTATAAGAGTCATCACATGAGGAAGTCTGCGCTGGAGACGCTGACTGGTCCGTATAGTGGAGGCTTACGCTGTGGAGAAAGAACTCCATTTATGCACATTTTGCATTTTGACTTCGGCGTTGTGAGAAGAGCAGTAATCGAGGTTGTAAGCCTGATGTTTTTCGTCTATTGTTCTCCATTTCATGCCATTTGCTGAAAGAATTTACAGTCATTGCCAGTGAGCTCGATTTGGTGGAAGCTGTAGAGGAAAATCGCTGCAGAATTAAATCCGTCTTTGGATCGCAGCGCCAGAGGAGATCTCTGCGAATTTCATTGAAATTTCCATGAAATCAAAGTTGCTCGCATGAAACCCGTGGAGGAGGTGAAATGGAGTGCATGGGATGCTGTGTCAATGCTCCAATGATTGCTGTAGCGGAGAAATCAACCCCTTACGAAACTCTCATCGATTTGGTTTTAATGGAAGCGACGAATTGTCTGTAATCGGATGGATGATTTACCTTCAGTTTGCATCAGAAGTAGAGAAATCGAAGTGAGGGGAACCAATTGAATGTTCTGAATTGTTAATTGTTGTAATGGCCAGGGTTTTGCGGGCTTTGTTGGCGGTGGTTCTATGCGTGGCTGATTACTGCGAATTATCGGAGGGGCTAAAGATGCCTTTCCGGCCAAAAGATTTTTTTCTGATGTGTTCGTGGGCAGTTTCATGTGTGCACAGCATCCGATTCGATGTGGCTGCAAGTGCCAAGTGCATCTCTGAGGAAATCCAGACCAACGTCCTCGTGCTTGGTGATTTCTCGGTGGGCCGCCTATGGAGCGGAGTGTGCAAGGGCCAGTGATGGCTGACTGCGGTGGCAACAGATTTTTTGTCAACGATCTTGGCCATGATCTTACTAATTCTATTGCACTTGCATTCGTGGCATCTTCCGCCATCGTGAGTGCTAAATTTCAACCACATCGGTGAAATTCTGAGCTGAGAACGGGGCTCTCGTTATTGTTTCTGTTTGGTTCAGATCTATTAGATTCCGCAAGTTTTATGTGAAGTACATTCGTGTCAAAGTTGAACAGAGCATTGGAGTAATTTCAACGTAATTAGGAGTTGTCCATTTGTGTTGGGGCTCCTTCGTCAACAAAACGGCAGCAACAATCTTCTCGGCCTTCGGGGATCCAATACCGTGGTGGTTTGCGGACCCGATGGGGGTGTGCCCATTCACGCAGGCGGAATGGAGACGGTGATGGAGATGGTTATTGCGTGAGACTTGGTGCAGAGAGCCCGTGGAGCCCGTGGAAGGCCGAGGATGCCGGACTTGCACAGAGGCTGCGAGGCGTGGAGTCGTCGTGCCATCTGTGAGGAGCTCTGCCATATATTCACGAGCATGTGGAGTCAATGAAACTGTCATTCAGAGCACGGAGCAATTTGGATATTGAATTAAAAGTGCGACTAGGGAAGGGGGCTTTAATCTGTTAGAGAAGGGACAATTCCCACCTCGGATCCCCAAATATTGGCTTTTGCTTCATTATTGGCTATTTTTTATCTTGTGTCATGGATCAGTCGGGGTCGATTTCGATAGCCAAATTCTCCACGGCTTTCTCGTCATTTCTCGGTTTCTTTGGCTGCGTCACAACTCTTATTTCGAATTTTTGAAGCTTGGGGCATGGAGTTTATATTCCGATCTCAAAGGTTTTGATGATCTAAATGCAGTAAATTTTGTAAATATCAGAGAATTTGAGTGAAGACCTGCGGGCGTCTTTTGGAGGGCCGACTTGTTGACGATTGGTTCCTCCACACAGCTAGAGTCGAGACCTCTTGGTGCTCTGAGCAGTCGACTACCTAGCCAAAGCCGCGGGGCTCATTGCTGGAAGCAATGGTGGGCACTGGATCTCAGAATCTGGTGCACTGAATGCAGGATTCAGTCATCTCTACTCGATTTCCAGCGGAATGGAGAGGGTTGATCGATGAGAAATTGAAGTTTCCGAGTGCTGCAAACTTCCATAATGGAGGGAGATCTGGTGCATCGAAGGCTAGGCCGTTTTTTGCAGCGGATTGTCAATGCATGCGAGCAGTTAGAAGGGGCGAGAAATTGCTGCTGAAGTGCCCCAATAGGGGCGGCCTGCGACTTGGGGACCTGATGGGATGGGACTCCAACCCTCGATTTCGGCATCGGACTCGTCTCAATTCCTTTGACGAAATAGCAGAGGAGGACGAAGATGTGTGAGGTTGTGTGAATCGAGGAGCAACCATTTTCTATGTGCAGTTTTGGGTGTGCCAGGGCCGGTGATGGCCGATTAAGATCCAACAGGTTGTTGCAGATTACCAGCCCTAGCCTTGTGTGGAGACCACTTTGAAGTTAAGTTTGCAGTGTATTTTTTTGGGTATGTGTAAAGGCAAATTAGTCTTGGAAATTTGTATACATATTGAGATTCGCGACCTCAATATGAAGTTATTTTGTTAGAATTCGCGACTCTAACGAATGACAGGTTAAGCATGGAGTTCCAAGAAGTTATTTGACAAGGATGCCCAAGATGTGAACAATGAACAGATGAGGCAAAGCAGTAGTGACAACGTTTATGGTGGACAACAAAGTAGATTTTTGTTTGAGTTAGTGTGGCTTGTGGAATAGACTCCCTAGCATGTTATTGTAATAGTCATTGTATGTACTCAGAAACTCCAAAATGTGGAATCAGATGTAATTTTTTTTTTTAAAGGCATCTGAAAGTTTGTGGTGATCTTAAAACCACTTTGTAATGGTTTATGGTCAGCCTGAAACCATCTTTTGTCACTGTAATGTGATGGTTGGTGGTGAGCCAGAAACCATCTATATAGTCTTTGTGACTGAAGTGCCTTTGTGGCCAGCTTGCCTTTGTGGCTGAATCGCCTATGTGGCTTGAGGTGCCTTTGTGGCTGGAATCGTGGATGTCAATGCATTGTTTGACAAGCTTGCCTTTGTGGCTGTGTGTACACGAGAGCTTTGTGCTCAATTGAGCAGGTGGACTGCAGAACACCTGGCTCGGACTCAGATGATTTTTTCTGAGTAGAAGGGGATTGGCACATTTTTCCCGCTGACAGCAGCGCCAGGAAGGCCAACTGGCGCGTCTGTTAGGCCATTAATCGTGCCAATGGGCGCGGGTTTTTCGTTCAGGATCGCGCCAATTCACCTTCAAGGGGATCCGCGGGATCAGAGAAGTTGTGGATCTATCTGAGGGCGACAGATTGTGTTTTTGGAGGTTTTGTACATGCAATTCGCCTGATGGTGGTGGATTTGACTATCATGACAAGTAGTCATTAAGGGGGGGAGTTGGAAATAATTAATTCCTACTTGTCTATGGTTGTAATTTTCTATTTGAGGAGTTTGTTCCTACATAATAGGAATAAGCTAGAATATAGTTTCTCCTAGTTTAGTGTGTGGTTGAGAGAATCTCTCAACCACACTACTGTACGTCTAAGATAGCATTCCTATCTTGAGACTATTGATTGTATAAATATGTGTGTAATTTCCTCATTCAAATGAATAGAATATTTTCTTGAGTGTCTGCAATTTTATCTTTGGAAAGTAGACATCAAGGGTTACTTAGGATAAAAACAGGTTTTAAAATATTCACTTTTGGTCCCTCAAAACATGATTGTCCCGACTGTGTTTTCAAAATTTTCATCAAGCCTGCAAGCCAAAAAAATATGATATTCAAGCAATTTTTCCAAATTGGTGATAAAAATGAATATGAGTGTTTGTAGAACTATTATTTTCAATATCATACATCTACATCCATAAATAAATTAAAAAATTTATCACCAATGTTGATTTCCACAACGTGTTGCAACAAAAACAACTATTTTTACAAAAAAATGAATTGTATTTATTTACGTCCTTATTTACTTTATTTTCTATACTAACCTACTCTACTTTGAAAAATTAATATGCTTACATATAAGAGTATTCTCAGTGGAGCCATTTTCGAAATAAAGCCTCCAGTATGTACATACCCAAATTTGAAAAATGCATGTTAATAAGTAGTAGGGTATGAGAAACCAACTTCCCTTGAAAAGATGGTGCCAAAAGTTGTTGAAATATGGAGTGAGGCTGCAAACAAATGATGGAGTGAAACCAATCTTCAATATATCCCTTACTTTCTTGATTTCCCATAACCGTCATATCATGAAGTTCTTGAGTTTTTAAAATGGCTTGTTGATGTAGGCTAGAAGAAACCTCATTTTCTTTCATAACTTCTACAATTTTTGGATTTGAAACATTCCCAATCTCAATATAAGTTTTCTGCAATGGTGCATGTGAGATAGAATGGGTGGGAAGGGTAGGTAAATTTTTCAGTTCAACACTGTAAGCATGTTGTACTGGTTTATTATGATGAGGGTGTGGAATGAGTTGAGCAGGAAATTGTGTAGGGCATGGAGCATTTTGATGATGTGGTTGATTGGGTTGTGTGGATGATTTTGATATGCAAGCAAGATGTTGTGGAAGAGTTGGTGAAGAATATGGATGATGTGTTTGTGCTACAAGATGTGGGAGAGTATTCATGTAATCATAAGACGAACCATGCCAAACTTGTAGACAATATTGGTGGGGTTATATTGAGATTGACATGGCTGCCCTAACACATGAGTATTCCATAATGGATTATGCAAGTAAGAAAATGGAGAGGAAGTGTTTTGAACCATACATGTAGGCCATGATTTCCATGGTTGTGAAATTGTTGCAGCTTCCACATCTCTTTGATATGCTACTTCCATCCTAGATAAGAAAGAACAACTATCTATGGGATGCTCCTTTTGGCAATGAGGGAAAAACACTTCTTCAATTTCTTGATTTTTCTAAACCTACAAAACATCCAATTGTGAATTTAGAGAGCTAATAAAATCAATTTGAAAATGTTGAAATAAATCATTGATTTGAACTCCTATATCTCCTATTCTTGTAGTAGATTTGGAAAAGAAAAAAGAAATTTCTCTAGAATTCTTACCAGCCTTAAAGATTCTTCTTGAATACCTTATGCATAATTCACAAACATCATCATATGATAACTGAAAAATATCACCTTTTCCCATTAGATTTAAGAGTTCTAAAAATTCATCTTTGATTCCTTTAAGAATGAGTGTTTTTAAGATCTCTTTTTTTAAATTCTTATGCTTTGATTTTTGAAGGTTGTAATGAAATCGCTCTACATAGTCCTCCAAGATTTCATCTTCCCCTTGTATCATATTGAAAATATCTTCATCAACCTTGCAATAGTCTTGGTACTTCTTCAAGAATACGTTCTTCATGTCCTCCCATGTTTGGATGCAGTTCCCACCAAGGCTCATGAACCATCGGAGAGCTGATCCTTTTAGAGTAAGAGGAAACACTTTCAACCTTTGATCATTAGTACACTAATCGTATCCTCTACAAAGTACTTCAAACTCAAATAAAAATGTATCTGGGTATTCATTTGCTAAACCATGAAAATTTGGTAGAGAAGATGGAGGAATTATGTGCATTTGTGTCACTCCTCCTAGATCTTTGATAAGGAATTCAAAAGTAGAAATGTGAGCTATTTCTTACCATAATAGAAGATGTTGTACATGTGTTTCTTTGAGGCTCCTCCTTCAAATGTTCCTGTCAATTGGTTAGTGAAATGGGTCGTGCTTACATCACCACTTAAGTGAAATCATGAGATTTGTTTTTCAAAATTTCTACTTTTTTTTTTAGTCATACATACAGAAATTCAAACATTTATTTCTAGTTTAATTCCTATGCATTTTTGCTGAAAAGCGGGCACAGGAGTGTTATAGACATATTTGGGCACTGCAACCCCAATCACATATGTCCATAAACTAAGGGCTTCTAAAGCCCTAAAAGTGTTGTTTCATACCCTAAAGGAACAAGGTCAGCTGATTACATCATCTCCCAGAAGTTCTCCATGAAAAACTACTCAGAACTGGTTAAAACTAGACCATACAGACTACTCCATGCATAGGGTACGATGCATCTCACCTATTACATGGGGGGGTTCAATGCATACTGGAAAACCCTTTTGTAGGGTGCAATGAGCAAGAGTAGACAAATGGCAAAAGCAGTTTGCTAGGTGGAAACCCAGAGAATCTTCTAGAAACTGCTCATATGACACTTGCCTCTCTGAATTCGCCTAGGGATGAGTAAGAGAACTAAAATCTCCAAGTGGAACCAAGAACTATCAATGAAATGACACTAATAAAAATCCCAGAAGCTGACTCACTCTCCTTTAAACATCTATATATGGATCCCTCATCCTAGAGATCCAGGGGGCTGGAATTTTGTAATTTGCAAGCAACTGTTGTTGGTTTCTCTTTGAAGACATTTTTGGGTGATCTTGCTTTGTATGAGGTGAAGAGGGCTTTCATGCTGGGAGGATGATGCTGGATCAGACGGCTTGGTTGTAATCCTCTCTTCTACTACTTCTATCAATAAATCTATTTGAGTTTTCCTCCATATGCTTGTATATCTCTGAATCTTGTATTTGCATATGCATTTATATGGTTAATGTACATCTGATCCTACATTGTTTATGGTTATAGATCTCTATGCTTTGATGGCATTTCACTGCTTTTACTATATAGGTGTTCTTTGAAGTGGGACAAGTGAGAAAGGAGTGGCGAAAGCTCTATCAAGGGGGAGAGGAAACGAGCAAGGAGACTAGAGAAAGACTGAGGTTGGTACTCTCTACTTCTCTCTCATCTATCTCTCATAAAGGAAAACACAAGTGACTTTAGTTTGTTTGTTTCTAAGATAGCAACCCATCTTAGTGGGACTAGCAGCTCTGAATGGACACTAGTTTTCCTGATAACAAAATGGCAACTCCATTGGGGAGTGAATAGTTTATTTTTTTTGTTACTGTTGTTTGCTTTATAAACCATAGACGAAGCCTAAAGTTAAGCCAGCTAGCCTTCGAACTGCTTTTGCTATGCAACTGTAAAGTAGATCAACATTGCTTCAATCAATCTCTGGGTTGGTTTATGAACTAAACATCTAGCTTGCAAACATCCTAAGTGCCCTGGTGGTAGCTCAGATAACCTCATTAGATCAGCCCCTATACTTTGTGTTTACTGATAATCATTAGCTCAGCCTAAATCCCTGAACTTAGCTGCAAATTGTGAGTGAAAACCAAGCACAGTCTCATCTCTGGATCATCGCACTGTCTCTTCTTGGCAATCTAGATGCATCGCACCTCCCATGTGTTGTAGGTGAGATGCATCCCTGTTTCCCTGTGTTACAGGTGCGATGATTGACTAAGACTGTTTCTGCCTCCAGATTTTGTTTTTTCTTCATTATCTTCAGCTTTATTCAGTAGTTTTTCTGTCTATGATCAGTTTATCTCTATTGAAACAATCTTCCTTTGCATTATTCAGCCTCCATCAGAAGGAATTGTGAATGTTTTTTATGTATTTTTCATCATTTACAATTATCCTTTGCAAATAGTAGCTTAATCGAACTATCGTCTTTTGATTTGAAAGTGTCGCAAGTGTCGTTTTCAGTCAAGAAAAAGAGTGTCACAAAGCATTCCTCTTTTAGATAGCCAATTACACTTTTGCCATTGTATTTGATTTAAATCATTAGTATTTCAAGTGTCAAAAGAAATTTTAAATTTGAAATCACAAAGTGTCGTCTTGACCTTACTTTCATTTTTTGAAAAGAAAATTTGTTAGTACTATCGCTTTGAAAGAAGATAGTTCAGATCTATACTTAATTTTCTTTTTTGTCATTCTCACATTAAGGAAACTGAAAAACAATACATGCATGTGCATTTCCATTAAGACTACAAAAGGCTCAGGAGCAAAGTTGCACATGTGGCAAGCTCCCTAAAAAATGAACCTACCGATGAGACATCCTTATTATACGATTGGCATGAGCAGTTTTACGCGAAGTTCAAGCTCGTTAAAAAATAAACCTAGCAATGAGCAAATGTTCCCCCAAAGTTTAAGATCATTAAAAAATGAACCCACCTTCAGTGAATAATCTTTGCGATCACATAATTATCAGCTTTTGAACCTTGGTCGTGTTCTTACCATCACCTCCACTCTTTTTTTAGTCGATCATATGGCTCCATTTGATTGTTTACCCCTTTTGAGGAACAGCTGCGACGAGTGATTCTATTAGCCACCTTCTTTACACTGCCATGATTGAAAAGTTCCAAACCTTACCTAGAACCAGTTGCTATCCAAAACCATCACTCGTTCCTCAAAAAATGAGTCTCCTTTAAGCTCTTTTCATCTGACTCGTAAAATATGAAAATACTTCCGAGCAATTGGCCTCTCCAACTTGTTAAAGCGATCGGAAGTACCATCCCTCCTCTAGATTTTAATCTTTTTGGACCCGAGGGATTATTACACAAAAAGATCAAGCGCTTGTCTTGTTCGGCTCATTAAAACTATTGAAAAGTCATCCCTTTCATATTATTTTATACTCTATCGAACTTAAGGGATTACATTACGAAAAAGGACTACTAGAGTTGCCTTTCCGTCCCTTTTAAGACCCTCTAAAATTGAAAAGGACCGAGTTATCTTTGTCGTTAAACTCATTAAAATAATAGCGACAAACTTGTCCATGCAGAAAAGAGCGAGTTTCACTGTTGCTAGGCTTGTTAAAACATAGCAACAGGTTTGCCCGAAGGGAAAATTATAGAACAAGCATATGTTATCCTCCTCAAGCTAGACAAAAATAAAGAGGTACTGGTTAGAAATCACTGGGGAAAAAGGGAAAAAAACTTGAATAGCTTCATTGGTAGCAGGTCGCTCTTGAACATGACACTTTCACTCCGTCACCATGATTGAGTCGGGTTGGGTTATTCCATTCACCGGTCATATCACCATTGCTCTGTCGTACCATCCACCTTGGGGTTAATGCTACCAATCCATTTCAGTGTCACTGGTTTGTTCAAGCAAAGTCGCTCAGAGAATTCACCAACCTAGCTAATGCCTCATCTGTTGCAATACCTTCACTCTCCATTTTTCATGACCGCCACCTTGAACCTTATATCATCAGATTGTTTTCACCTCCACAAAATCATTTGCTCCGTTCCGTGTCATAGATGTGGGATTCATTAAGGCCCTCCTACGACGGGTCACTTCTTGTTGACATCAGCTCATTATCCAAGAAGTTGACTTAGAAACAACCCTTTCAGTACTTTGAAGCTTGCATGCCTCAATGGCAAGTTTCTCACTTTCAGTGACAAGTTTACATCAATGGCCTTTGACTGAAATATTTTACGTGGTGTTCGACATCAACTCATGTATTCACACCACGTGAATTGTACCGCAGTACCTTGAGGGTCATCATCATTATCGGTGATTCCTCTCGTGCCTATTAACAACTTACATCATTGGCTGGTAATCAGGTGATGTCTTTCCATGTTTGACATCATAACATCTTTTCACATGGATCGACTTGTACTTCGGGTGAAGATTGAATGAGTTTGAAGACCCTGGATCTAGTTTCATCCATCCGGGCTGCGATATATTCAGGAAAATAAAGACATCCAATGTACATCATAGTTGCATAGATAATCATCCAAACTAAAGGATGATGGCTCCACCAGAATCATCAGTCTGCCACACAAACGATTGTCTGTCTTATGTACATGAATATGAATTTATAAAGCTAAGCATGGGAATACCCGCCTCAGCTAGATCATGAAAATATTATGAAGATAATGTATTGTATTGTATCTTATTACAGGTCACCTTCCAGTTTGAAAAACCTCGGATCCTCATTATAAAGCATTTCACCCAACATCAAAAGATTTACGACCTCATGCTTTAGGGGGAAACTGTTATAGACATATTTGGGCACTACAACCCCAATCACATATGTCCATAAACCAAGGGCTTCTAAACCCCTAAAAGTGTTGTTTCATACCCTAAAGGAACAAGGTCAGCTGATTACATCATTTCCCAGAAGTTCTCCATGGAAAACTACTTAGCACTGGTCAAAACTGGACCATACAGACTGCTCCATGCATAGGCTGCGATGCATCTCACCTATTACATATGGGGGGTGCGATGCATACTAGAAAGCCCTTCTGTAGGGTGCAATGAGCGAGAGTAGACAAATGGCAAAAGCAATTTGCTAGGTGGAAACCCAGAGAATCTTCTAGAAACTGCTCATATGACACTTGCCTCTCTGAATTCGCCTAGGGCTGAGTAAGAGATCTGAAATCTCCAAGTGGAACCAAGAACTATCAATGAAATTACACTAATCAAAATCCTAGAAGCTGACTCACTCTCCTGTAAACATCTATATATGGATCCCTCATCCTAGAGATCCAGGGGGCTGGAATTTTTTAATTTGCAAGGAAGTGCTGTTGGTTTCTCTTTGAAGACATTGTTGGGTGATCTTGCTTTGTATGAGGTGAAGAGGGCTTTCATGCTAGGAGGATGATGTTGGATCAGACAGCTTGGTTGTAACCCTCTCTTCTACTACTTCTATCAATAAATATATTTGAGTTTTCCTCCATATGCTTGTATATCTCTGAATCTTGTATTTGTATATGCATTTATATGGTTAATGTACATCTGATCCTACATTGTTTATGGTTATAGATCTCTATGCTTTGATGGTATTTCACTGCTCTGACTCTATAGGTGTTCTTTGAAGCAGGGCAAGTGAGAAAGGAGTGGCAAAATCTCTATAAAGGGGGAGAGGAAACAAGAAAGGAGACTAGCGAAAGACTGAGGTTGGTACTCTCTGCTTCTTTCTCATCTCTCTCTCATAAAGGAAAACACAAGTGACTTTGGTTTTTTGTTTCTAAGATAGCTACCTGTCTTAGTGGGACTAGCAGCTCTAGATGGACACTAGTTTTCCCGATAACAAGGAGCAAGCACTTTACTTACTCATACGCATGTTCTTACCTTCCATTTTTAATACCCAGTTCTTTCGTAGCAAATAAAAATCAAACTTTTATTTCTACTTCAATTCCTATGCAATTGTGCTAAAAAGCGAGCAAGGGAGCAAGCACTTTACTTACTTGTACACAAGTTCTTACCTTCCATTTTTAATACCCAATTCTTTCCCAGCAACAAATATCAAACATATATCACTTCTGCGAAATAGCAACACTCTCCCTAGCAACAGTGCCAAAATGTTGGGCGCAAATAAGGTGTCTTTTAGAACTCCTAATTGCCTCACATTAATTATCAACCTGCTTAAGTCATTTTGTTTCAAGAGTGTACACAATATGTGCAAGTGATGGAAATCGTTATATCTATAGAGAGTAATGCTTTAAGATAACTTATCAATTTCAATACAAAAGTAAACAGATCAAACCATAAATCTCAAGCTTGTAACTTCAAGGAAATTAACCTATTCAAGCATCAAAACTAAATCTTAATCTAAACCAAACTCAATCTTAATCAAGAGATTCTAATTGCAATTACATCAACCGAGTGCACCGTAGCAATAACAAAGCTCTTTCAGTTGAATCTAAACTACTGCATAGAAATAAAGCATCTAATCTAATCAATAACACTCTGTCTTTTTAATGAACAAGAAATAATTCTCATCTAATGATTAATTCACTCCACAACATAAATAAATGAAATCAATTGACAGAATTAAGAAGTAATGAAATGAATACACGAAATCCACACCGATGAAAGTAAATCAACTGTAAAACTGTAAAGAAAAATAATTAAACTTGCAGTAAAGGAAAAGTAAAAGTATAAAACATGGAACATCAGTGAAATCCACTAGTGACCGGGCCCAAGTCGCTAGTGATTACTGCTTAACTACTTCAGAATATCGCCAATGAATAGAAACATGAATTATGTATTATTCATCAGATCCAAATGTCATTATAGCACAATGTGTCCTTCAAAATCATGCTATGTATATTAAAATTACAATTGAAGTAAAAAGGCGAGAAGTTTTCTCCTCTCTATTCTCCCTCCCCTCCTTTGATCTCTATTTTGATTTAAATATATAGAGAGCAAAGGGAAGTTACAACAAAGCTGAATACAAAATGATTTCCATTACAAATTTTGATTATGCAAAACAAATTGATCAGCAAGATTATATCTGAATGATCTTTCCATAAACATTCAATAGGAACAAGTTGAATTTGGTATTGCAACTGGAAGAATTTGGAAAACGGCTACAATAGCGAATTTGAGAAAATTGTCTTCGAAGAACCTTCCATTTCGTTTAATACGGGTCGAATTTTGGAAAAAAATCTCATCACAAAACTAATTCGGTCCGTTCTGGACAAAACCCATGTTTCGGATTTTCCAAATTCTCCTTCATTTGTCTAAAACATCTAATGCAAAACCCTCACTTCTTATTCCAACGAATTTTGAGTTGGAATATTTAATTGTGAGTTGGAGATCAAATTTGCAATCTAGAAAAGATCTTGAAGGCTAAAATCATGAGTGATGTTACAACAAATCCATTAATAAACCATCATTGGTAAAATCATGCATAATAATCATCAATTTATTAAAAATAAAGGAGAAAAATAATATTTATCCATAAAAGCATAAATAATTATAAAATGGAATTATATAATAAATGACATGATAAAGAATGGTAGAAATGGGTGAAATAGGTGTTAAAAAGTGATAATAATAATGACAAATTAGCAGGACAACAATATTATTAATAATATAATATAATAGTATTAATATTACATATTAATAATATTATATAATAATAAATTAATCAATAACAATTTTAGAAATAAATAATAGCACACATAAGCAAACATTATTAAAAATAATTAAACACAATTTAATTATCAAATTATAAAATAAAGAGTAAATAGAAATTATTTAAATATGATCAAATAAACAATCAAATTAACTGAAAAATATTAAAAAAAATAATAATAACCTAAATATATAACATTATTCATCATAGAAATATAATAATAATGTTAATTGATAATAATTGTTTAAATATTCATAGCAATATTAATTTAATAATAATTGTTTAAAATAAAAATAGTGTTGGACACCTAATCCACTAAGGGTTAAGGTGTGTGAGCTGAATAGTCAAAGGGAGCCCAAGAGATGTTGGAATATGAATCCAAGAGTCACACCAATGTATTATAAATGTACATCTTGTGAATAATAAAGCATTCATGTTTATCCTATTTGGTTATCTTCTCCATGTGTGTTTAACATCGACACCTAATCATTGGGATTAGGAAATTCATGTAAATAATGTAAATAGAAAATAAGGAGATTAGGAATATGAAGAGACACTGGAAGGTGAATCCCTAAATTCTCTCCCTCCATGTATATATCCATGAGGAATCTTAATGCAAAAACACAATTTGCATTATGGAGTTACCTCTTGGCCTAACATGGTATCAAAGTGGGTGAATTTTGGCCCTGGTCCAATTTGAGCCACTAGTTTTTTGGCCTCCGCCTGAGTATGCATGTTCTGAATTTCAGTCTTTCCATTCTCATCCTAATTCTTTGTTATATTTTCTGCACATTTAACACCCTATGTTATTGATCTAAAGCTCTATTACACTAATGTTCCCTCATGTAATACGTTGGTCCTAACTTAAACAACTCTGCGTATTATAACCTCTTCCAAATATAAATGAATAAAATTCTAACAACGTGCCCTTAGCCATTATTGTCTTTTGAATAATTCCTTCACCCACACACAAGTCGCCCGGTGTTCGAATCCCATGCAGTAGTAGTTGTTTAGACTGGTAGTTGAGATGAAATGGACCGAGGAGTGAGACTGTTTGCCTTCTTGACTTCCTTCTTCCCTCATATTGTCTGCCTTATTAGACATATATATCTGAGAGTCACTTTTAGGACTTTGTGTGGATGAATAGGATTCGTATTCAATTATGCTAGTGTAGGAACCTATGAAGACCATGTGATTTGAAGATTGTAGTGAGAGAGAGGGGCTATGAAGAATGAATGATCAATAAAATAGATGAACAGGTTACTGCGGCTGCATATTACATTAGAAGTGTTAGTCTTTGCATGCAGATCTTCGCCCCTCTGCTGGTCTCTCACACAATCGGCTTCTTCTCCTACCCGTCATGACAAGCCTGGGGTTATGATTGTTGTTATTGTTGGTTGACTGAAGGGTCCTCGTTGTTCATATGTTTGTGAGGCCTTCGAAACAACATGATGTTGGGCTCTAGACAATGAATTTCATATTGCACCCAACCTAGGGTTTGAACAACTCCTATTTCTCTCCATTCATCCATCTCTAGAAGTTTCACCATCAGGTGTTCTACAACAATCTCAGGAGAAAGGATAGTGTGCATGTACTCACACTTATACGTTACAACTAAGAAAAATTGTTCGATTCAGACTTTCAATCTGATAATTGTATATAAAGGTTGACTACATCTATAATGTATAAGGCATATTATCTACCGAATTTATTTTGAGATGTGGGCCTACAAAGATATCGTCGATGTTGAAGATGTGTAGTGCTTCATGAGGCCCTGCTAGGGTTTTTCAAGGGCTGAAAGTCATCATTCCATATTATGTTATTATTGTAGTTGCATTGAAGGGACTGCATGTTATCTCAGAGGTTGAATGAGTGTGGTCTAATGATTATACAAGGACTGTGGTGAAGAGGGAAGATATGCTTCCATTTTCTGGGTAGTGTACATAATAAATAGATGTTGAGGTTCCATTCTGGGGACTGATAATTGCATATGTACTTATTTGTGTTAGTTGTTATTTAATTATCAGGTTCTATCTTCCAACATGCTCATTGTACAGTCAAGTTTTTGAATGAGAAATGTCCATTCTATAGCAGCTATCACTTAATGGCTATTGCATTTAATTTCTAAAGTTTCTATTGAAAAATACAAGCTTACTTGGAGACTGTTAGTGCATGTGGAAACCTTAAAAGTAATGTACAGTGAATAAACTTATGAAAATCACTCATAGTGGGGAACATTTTGGAAAAAATCATTTGCATATCAAGGTTTACCTATTGAGACAATGGCCAGAATTGAAGGTGCATTAAAGTTATTGAATATCCTAATTCATTCCACTATTTATGGGGTGGTAAAAGTTAGAAAAGAAACTCTTTCCGACATTCAAACTTATTTTCAAAATGCACTAGAAAAAATAGATTTCTTGCAGCTCGAATCACAACTTCAACAATATGAACTAAAATATTGTAGACATCATTCTAAACTTGTTTCTATTAAGAAAATTAAGACAAACTCCCATCAACTTCGAGAAAGTAATCATGAGATTAAGATTGATTCAGATGCAGTACCCATCTCAAGAGCATAGTTTCATGCAAAAGCAGAAATTCAACATATGCTTCCCAAGCCCATCATCAGACCTCAGGAAGAATTTTTCCATAACAAGCACAAAAATGGTCTTGGATATGACAAGGATGTGTCCTTTCATATTCCACATTACTCAAAGCCCATCCAATTTTAGAGCGTTGGATTTCTTCATGACAGTTCATCTTCAGTTGTTCTAGAGCCTACTCGTCTTCCGCATCATCCACAATAAGTTGTTAAATGCCAACATTGTGAATGAGTTGGACATGTGAAAGATCATTGTTTTGATCTTTTTCCATGTGAGCATTGTCATAAAACCACTCGTTCTTCACACATATGCTTCAAAAACAAGCCTCCGCAAGAAAAAAGATTCATCTTTGATGGATCACTCCATGGATGAGCATCAATAGCCAAGAAGATATTTCAGTCATATGTCAAAACTTGTTCTAGAGTATTGAATAGTCTTTCAATTGTCTTTTCTCCATCATCTCATCTTTTATCTGACACGGGGGATATAATGATCATTTACAAGTTTCAAAGCCTCATCAAGTGAGCTTGAGCCACAATCTACCATACCAAATTCATAGTTTTAGGCAGAGACAGAGATGCTCCTGAGCATGCTTTTGGTTGATGGTCAACCTTAAACCATCTATGTGAGGTTGAGACCTCCCTTTTTACGTTGAGTATCTCCCTCTTCAAAGAATTGGGGTCACTTCCTCTAGCATAAGACTTCAACTTCTTACGAGTTTAGGAAGATTTCTAGGAATGGCATTAAGCATTCCAGAGTTGGTGGCCATCCTTAAACCACCACAGGTTGTAGACATCCCTTTTCCATGTTGAATGTCTCCCTCTCCAAAGCATTATGGACACTTCCTCTAGTAGAATATTTCAGCTTCTTACCATATTTGGAAGAGTTTCAGGAACTGTAGTAAGCGTTCCAATGTTGGTGGTCATCCTTAAACAACCACCTTATTCTTACATTTTAGAGAGCACATTCAACCTAGTGCTGCCATGCATTTTTGCACATTTTTTATTACAACTCTCTTCTTGGACTCATACATACCCCTTCAGATTAAAGGGGGGAATGTTAGACACCTAATCCGCTAAGGGTTAAGGTGTGGGAGTTGAATAGTCAAAGGGATTCTAAGAGACGTTGGAATATGAATCCAACAATCACACCAATGTATTATAAATGTACATCTTGTGAATAATAAAGCATTCATGTTTATCCTATTTGGTTGTCTTCTCCATGTGTGTTTAACAAATAGAAATAAAAATTAATTAAAAAAATAAATTAATAATATTATTAATAATGTTTCTCTTTATCAATAATCATAAAAAAAACATTAATAATAATAATAATAAATTATTATTATTATTATTAATAAATAATAAGATTAATTATTAGCATCAATAATAATATAATATTAATGATAAAAAAAATGTCAAATGTTGTTAATTAAGAATGTAAATTAACAAAAAATAATATTATTATCATTAACAATTCATACTATTAATAATAATATTATTTTTTAATATGGAAAATATTATTAATATAACAAAAAAAAAATAATACTTAAAGAAAAAACAATATAAATAAAAAAATTAAAATTTTAATATAATTATGGGAAAAATAATCTTACAAAAAAATTTAAAAATCAATATAAATACAAATATTCCAGAGTAAGTATAACCATAGGAAAAAGTAAAGGCATTGAAGAGAACATAAATTTTTGCATGATCGATAATCGTTGTGAATTGCTAACAATCATTGACGATGGTTAACAAATGACGATTCTGACAATCTCTATCGAAATGCGACAAAAAAATGATAAAAAAATTTAAACATTACAGGACCAATGACAAGAACACGTAATTTACTAACATTGAATGAAATAAAAAACAATTTTTTAATGAGGTATATTTTATTCCTAACAATAACAACTCATTCCACAACAAAATCCAACTTTCAACACTCGACCAAAACATAATTATTTGATATCATCCTCTTCCAAAACACACCTAGAGTGGTGGAAAAAGCAACACCAATTAAAATAAAGAGGATAATGATCACGACACTTCGCGCTTTCAAGCTAGTCCCTTCTTGTTTCCCTCCCTAATTCTCTTTAGTTAAAATGATATAAAGTTTCAACATCTGATTTCATTCCATTCAAAATACGGATATCCTCATCGACAAAATTAGGATGGAAGACATGTCTTATATGAAAACTTGCGCGAATAAAGGTAATAAAACTAATAGTTTCTACAATAGATTTAATTTCTTTGATGTAATACAAACCATCATCGTTCTCCATATCTGTGAATCATTGACAAAAAGATACAATTAAATTTAGTACATTCAAACAAAACAAATAAACATAAACGAAATTGTTGATTTATGATTTTGGTTCTTTCGTATTCAAGCATAAATGTAACAGGATTCAAAAGAAGGAGGGAAAAAAACAAAAATAAGTACAATTCAACTAATGAAACAACAAAAACACCACAAAAAAGTTTATTAACACATGCAATTGCTCCCAAACAGTCAATTTACTTACTTGACCAATCAACAAATCTATTGAAATTAGAAACAAGAAGAACAAAGAACTTATCAAGGTGCATACAAATAATTGCAAAAAAGAGCAACATCTAGAGAGAAGTAATATTATTTTTTCTTAAATACATGCATACAAATAATTGAAAGTAACAACAACAAATACAAAAAACAATTCATGAATAGTAAATTTTATTCAATATAAATACCCCAGAAATGATATTGACTTAATCGTTCGCCATCTTTCTTTCTAAGTGTAACATATGCATTGTCTTGCATTTTTGTATAACGTTGAAAAGAAAAAGGTGGTGAAATCTGCAAACCATCTATTGATTTCACTCTTGATATAATTGTAAATGTCATACCTTGCCTCTCTCTGTCTCCAATATCTACAGTGGCTCGTTGCAAAGTCATCCCCTATGATTTGTGAATTTTCAATGCCCATGCCATTTTCAAAGGCATTTGTCTCATATTCCCCATAACAACAAGTGGAATCAGTACAAGAATTGGACAGTGCCTTTCAAATGGAACACCACAATACTTTTCAAACATAACTGTAGAAAATTGTGGAAGTTGTGGTGGCTTTTAACCAAGCATAAAGAAAATATTTTCAATATATCCAAGTGCACCATTAACTAGGCCTACTTAAACCCACAAATTACACGTTAACATCACGTGCTCTCCACTACATAGCAGTACTTCATGCTCCCACACATCAATATCACTTATTTTTGTTCTTCTACTACATTCTGCAACACATCTCGCAATAGGAGAATTTAATGATTCAACATTTTTCAATTGTGAAATTGACGAGATTATTCACCAAAAATAAGTGAACTAAAGAATCAAACAAAATCCTTTCTAGTTGATCCAAGCAAATATCAACAGACATTATAAGAATATCCCAATCAGTAAGAAAAGGCTCTATCATTTGATGAAAAGGGCATGTAAAGGCCTATCATGTGACCCCACTATGCATGTGAAGGATGATGTAATAATTGCAAATTTTTTAATCATGTATGAACATTTGGTATATCCCCACTTGGTTGGGTGATTGATGTATGTATGAGTCATTGGTCTTAGGGAGGTCATACTCACTTAGTTGAGTTATAGAGTCATGTTATTCTTTTGAAACATATCTCTGCAGACTTTGCATGTACTTTGGGGGAGCATGGACAACATAGTGTATCTCAAAGGGGGAGAATATCTTGGTCTGACCTTTGCCCTTAATTTCAAAGGGGGAGAGTATCTTGGTGTTCTTTGATATATCTATTAGGTTCTACAGCTTGATTTAATAAACACCAATATGGTTGTCATCAAGTCCAAAGGGGGATATTGTTAGCATTATGATACAGGTGTTGTCCTTGATGGCAACTCACATATATGATGAATGATAGTAGTTCACAGTGCTACAGGTTAATAGCAAAGGATTACAAATCAAACTCCAGAGATTAAAGAAAGAGAATGGTTTAAGAAGTATACGCTAGTTCACATTGTCCAAGCAAAAGTGCAAGTGTAAGGGTTTCTCAAGAATACTTCTATCTGAAGTATATCTTATGTTGCAATGGCTATGATTATGATATGATCTGAAATATTTTGTGTACCTTGAATTCAATGTTGGATCAGGATCATGAGACCTGAAATGAATTGTCATTGGATGATCTGATATTGGTTGGGCTAGATCTGATTGCTAATGCATGTTTTATTCTATAAATGTTATGACTTAGGTATGACTGAAGTATGGAATAGCTATGAAGTCTTAAGTTAGTATTTGCAGATCTATATGCTAGTTCACCTTGGTGAAGGCGCGTATACACGCTGTTTTGATACTTTGAAGTAGCATACATTATGAAATATGATGTTTGAAGTTGCAATTGGTTTTGGTTGTTGATGCAGAGTTCTCGGTTCTGCTTTGTGTTCTCGTGACTATGTTTTGGTGACAATGTTTTGAATGTTCATATTGATTGATTGTGAATTGCTTCAATGATGATGGGTTTTCAGTGATTGGTTGTATTGCAGTGATGATTGATTTTGAGCTTCAATGTTGTTGATCCGTCCAGTATGAAAATTGGATGAAACATGGCCTTCGTATTGTGTTGTTGTGTACTAGGAGTATCCAGTCTGAAAATTTATGAAACGTGGTCCCTAGAGGAAGAGAGAAGGTCGTAGCCTTCTGTAGGTCGGCGCCTATGTACTGGTAAACATATCAGCCAGTACAAGAGCCAGGGGGTTGGAGCTCCCTTCCAGTAGCAGCTGGAAAATGAGTGAAGGTTAGAGCCTTCTATGGGTCGTCGCCTACGTACTAGTAAACATATTGGCTAGTACAAGAGCTAGGGGATGTAGCTCCCTTCTAGTAGAAGTTGGAGAATGAGAAAATGTTGTAACCTTATGTAAGTGGGTGCCTACATACTGGTATGAGTCTCCACCAGTACAAGATTGTAACCAGGTTTTTCCTATATTAAAAGAAGACAAAGACAACAGCAGCAGGTGGTTTTTCTCCCGCATTGGGTTTACACCTTAAATCTTGGTGTTCATGTGTGTTGCCTATGTGTGATTGCTTATTCTATTACTGCTGCACATGGTTACTATTTAAATGGTTAATTAAGTATTGATGCACTGATTAAAGATCAACATATGATGAATTAATTGAATCATAAGTTCATTGGATATACCTGTTAGGCGCAAGATCCCCCAAGGCAAGCTTTGGGGCTTAAAGCCCAAGTTTTGACTAAGTCTGATGTAAAGACTCCACGAATTTTGGGTGTGGAGCACGAAGTTGTAATTGAGTCATAGGGGTTTCCACCCTTACTTTTGTAATGCAATGTCAGCTTGAGAGTTCTACCCATGGTCTGCGGACCATGGAGTTGTATAAATAAAGTAAGGCTCTAAGTTGTAAAGACAGATCTAAGATCAAACAATCTAAGAGAATATGAAGCATTGAGTCTAGGTTGAAGTGTAAAGTCGAGTCTTAGGGTTGTAGAGTAGGAGAAGGCTCTGCAGATGAGTGTGCAGAGGCCTAGTAGTCTGCAACTGAGTGCGTAGGGTGAGTCGAGTCTGAAACCATTAGAGAAAATAATAAAGAGAAGTTTCTTATCATTCTGTGTGTCTTTTTATTATTTTATGCATTGAAGCATATTGGGTATGAATTGCAAGCTTACTATTTATTTGTTGTGCGAACTTATATAAATGTGTTGAATAAGCGAATATAAGATAAAGTATCTATTTGCGCGAAGATAACTAACTATTATAAGAAGATAAGTAAGATTTGCAGTGTAACTTGGGGAAATAGCGCAGATCACTACTTTAGCATCACGAAAGCACCTTAGCCCTTCATTAGGGCTACACGAAGGTGATTATAATAGATTGCAAAGGCCTCACAAGTCAGGAAAGTGCATAAAGTGACCCGCACAAAGGTATTCACAGTTGGACTAAATCAACCCCTCAAACATCTCAAGGGTGTGGAAACTTGGTTTCAGCATCTCCCCATACTGCTTCAGGTGAGACCACAGTCCACGCTCTGCGGGTTATTGCTGAAAGGGCTAGAAAGAGAAGTTTCTTATCATTATGTGTGTCTTTTTCCTATTTTATGCATTGAAGGATATTGGGTATGAATTGCAAGCTACTGTTTATTTACTACGTGAACTTATATGAATGTGTTGAATAAGCGAATATAAGATAAGCATCTATTTACACGAAGTTAAATAACAATTATAAGAAGATAAGTAAGACCCGCAGTGTAACTTAGGAAAAGAGCACAAATCGTTAACTTAGTAGTGCGAAAGTACCTCAGCCCCTAGTTAGGGTTGCGCAAAGGCAATTCTAATAGATTGTGAAGGCCTCACAAGTCAGGAAAGTGCGCGAAGTGACCTACACAAAGGTATTCACAGCTGGACTAAATCAACCCATCAGACATCTCAAGGGTGTGGAAACTTGGTTCCAACATCACCCCATACTGCTTCGGGTGAGACCTCAGTCCACACTCCACGGGCTGTTGCCGAAAGGGCCAGTATTACAAGGATTTGTCAGGCCAGGATAACTCCAGCAATTAATGAGCGCAAGAAAACTGATTGATTTATTCATTAGACACTTATCTATTTATACATATACACAACGGATCAGTTCATCTTCTAGATGACTGTCCAGCTTCACCTCATCCGTTTCGGATTAGGTGTCAACATCCCCCCCCTTAATCTGAAGGGATGTTGGTGAGTCCAAGCATTGTTCTGAATCTTTCAAGCTTTTCTCTTCCAAGCGCTTTGGTGAAGATGTCTGCAATTTGCTCATTTGTGGAACAATGACGGAGATGGATTGTTTTGGCCTCAACATGATGTCGGATCAGGTGATATTTAGTATTGATGTGCTTAGTACGATCATGGAACTTTGGGTTCTTGGCCAATTTTATTGCAGAGGTGTTATCAATCATGAGTGGAGTTGATTGTATTTGTTTTACCTGCAAATCTTCAAGAATTTTCCTGAGCCACACAATTTCTTTCATTGCTTCAGCTGCTGCCACATATTCTGCTTCCGTTGTGGAATCTGCTGGTACTGATTGTTTGCATGATCTTCAGGAGACAGCTCTCGATCCAAGACTCATAGCATATCCTGAAGTAGATACCCCAGTTTCTTTGTCTCCATCGAAGTCTGAATCAGAGTATCCAATCAAGTTGAAGTCGTCCACCTGTGTATACTTGATTCCAAGGTCTTGAGTTCCCTTCAAGTACCTTAGAACTCTTTTTGCAGCAGACCAATGTCCCTCACAAGGCCTTTGCATGAACTTGGAGAGGATTCCAACAGCAAATGAAATGTCTGGTCTGGTAGTAGTGAGGTAGATGAGACTTCCTACAAGCTGTATATACTTTGTTGCATCCTCAAATTCCTTTCCTTCAGTAGATGTGAGCTTTAAGTTTTGTTCCATTGGAGTAGAAAGGGGATTGCACTCTGTCATGCCAAATCTGTATAACAAATCTCCAATGTATTTCTTTTGAGAAAGAAATATGGACTTTGGATGTTGGGTTACTTCAATGCCAAGATAGTAATGAACATAGCCCAAATCAGTCATTTCAAAAAAATTTCCTAATTCTTTCTTTATGGATGCAATATAGCTTTCATTGTTCCCTGTCATTAAAAGATCATCTACATATACCACAAGATATACAACTGTTTTGCCAACTTTCTTGACAAATAAAGTTGCATCATCAAGATCAAAATGATTGAAGTTGAGTTTCAGAAGATGCTCAGTTAGTTTTTCATACCAGGCTCGTGGTGCTTGTTTGAGGCCATACAAGGAATTCACAAGTTTGCATACTTTGTGTTCATGTCCTTTCACAGCAAATCCTTCAGGCTGGGACATAAAAACATTCTCTTTTAGATCTCCATTCAAGAATGCAGTTTTTACATCCATTTGATGGACTTTCCAACCGTTCTGAGCAGCTAGTGCAAAGAGTGTCCGGATGGTGGCCCATTTTGCAGTGGGAGCAAAAGTTTCCTCATAATCGACCCCTTCCTTCTGTGCAAAACCTTTTGCCACAAGCCTAGCTTTGTGCTTGTCAAGTGAGCCATCAGCTTTGTACTTGTTCTTGTAGACCCACTCGCAGCCAATTGGTTTGGTTCCAAATGGAGGATCAACCAACTTCCAAGTGCCATTCTTTATGAGGGCATCATACTCCTTCTGCATCGCTTCTTTCCATTCATCATGAGAAGCAGCTTCTTTGAAGGAAGTTGGTTCAAAATCTGTAGACAAGTTCAATTCACAATCATAAGTAATATCCATATCAACAGGTGAATTAGAGTTATCTACATCACCTCCATCTTGTCGGTTTGTATTTCTGGTTCCTGTTTTTCCAATTTCATCAGGATGAACACTTTCAAGTGTCTTTGTCAGCCACTTTGGGGGACCTTCTGAGATGGTCCAGGCTGTTCTGTTGATTGAGTTGGGACTGAATCAAGATTAAGTCTCCCAATTCTATCAATTACATCACTTAAAGCATCATCCGTTGTTGAAGTGTCATGCAGGGGAGATTGTTCTTCAGAAGAAGATTCCACATGTTGATCTAGTATAGGAATCCCCCCTTCAAGATGTGGAATCTGATTATCAAACTCTTGGAATGATTTCGGTTTTGTGAATCTATCCAAGCGATCAAGTTGCCGCTCAACAACACTGTCTGATTTGGATGATTCAAGAAAAATGACATCTCTAGATAAAACAAACTTTTTATTTACTTCATCATAGAGGCGGTATGCTTTAGATGTGTTTGAATACCCCAGGAAGATACACTTACGACTTCTAACACCAAGTTTGTTTCTATGTACCTTTGGTATTAAAGCATAACAGGTGGAACCAAATATCCTGAGATGTTTTACCGAAGGAACATGTCCATACCACAATTCATAAGGAGTCTTGTTTCTTATAGCACTAGATGTACATCTATTCTTTATATATGCAGCACATAGAACAGCATCAGCCCAAAACATTGTCTTTACATTTTTGAAGAAAAGCATGGATCGTACCATATTCAAAATTGTTCTATTCATTCTTTCAGCTACACCATTCTGTTGAGGATTATAAGGCACAGTTGTTTGATGTTTAATCCCATGTTGGTGAAGATAGTGTTCAAATTCATTTGATGTATATTCTTTTCCATTATCAGTGCGAATAGACCCAATATGAGATTGTGCATCATTTTCAATCCATTTATGAAAATTCTTGAATGTTTGAAAAGCATCAGATTTGTTCTTCAAAAAATAAACCCAACACATTCTGGTGTAATCATCAATAAATGTCATGATATATTTATTTCCATTTGCAGAAGGAACAGGCATTGGACCACATAAATATGAATGAATAAGTTCAAGCTTCCTATGTGCTCTTGAATGTGAATCATGAAAAGACTGTTTGCTATGCTTTCCTAGAATGCAAGCATCACATTGTTTATGTTTTCTAGGAATTGTAGGCAATCCAGCAACACCATTTTTCTTCAATAAGCGAAGACTATCATAGTTTAAATGTCCAAATCTAGCATGCCATAATAAACTTGATGGAAGTGCACCTTCTTCATGATGAGAAATATATGAGAAATGTTGTGCATGAGCAGAGGTTCCTTGCAGTTTAAGGAGTCTTTCTTCTTCTATACCCCTCATGACAAGTGAGTGGTCAGATGCCTTTCTTACCTCAAGCTTGCCATCAAACATGTGAATGGAGTGACCTTGCTGGTGGATGTGGACCAGGGACAGCAAGTTTCTCTTCAGCTGTGGGAGATATAGAACATGATCCAGAAGAAATTCTGGAAGACCAGGCAGTTTAAGCCTGATTGTGCCAAGCCCTGATGGCTTGATTTTTGACTGATCTGCAAAGTATACTGCTCCATCAACATTGTCAGTGAAATCTTCAAAGAAATCTCTCCTATGAGTCATATGACAGGTTGCTCCTGAATCAAGCAACTAGTCATTTTTCAAAGAAGCAAGTGAAGCATTAAACAAATCTTCATTTACTCCAATGTTACATTGTGCCTCAATATAGTGAGCGGATTCAGGTGCTTTACCTTTGTCTGTGTCATCAGTTTTACCTTTCTGCTTTTCTTCTCTGCTCAACCTTGTCCCATGGTAGCTTGCATGTAGAAGCATCATCTGATCCATTTCATTTGCAGCGAATGCAATGCAGATCTGCCTTTTCTGCTTGAGGATGTCTGCCCCCCATGCCTCTGAAGTATCTTCCTCTTCCTCTTCGTCCACCTCTTCCTCTTGTAGAATCTTGAGCATGATGCTTTTCTTTATGAGCAAGGCAAACAGTCTCTTCAGAAGATTCAGGGACTGTTTTCTTTCCAAAGGCTTTCTCTCTTTCAGCAAACTTTTTCACAAGAGTGTCAAAGGTTATATCTTTAAGATTTCCATTTGCTTGTAAAGACTCAAGATAGTTAGAGTAGGTAGGATAGAGTGCTTTGAGAAAGGCAATAAGAGAGATATCCAGCTCAACCTTAGTGGATTTAATATCATGCACTATAGACTTTATTTCAGATGCAAGAGTAAGAGGATCATTATTTTTCAGTTCAAGAGTGAAGAGTTTAATCATGAGCTGAACAACTTCAAGTGCAGAATGTGTATCATAGAGTTCTTTCAGCTTTTGTAAAGCTTCAAAGGTAGTGGAATAGGATGAAATATGACGACTTACTTCCTCACTTACGGATGCTGCGATCAATGCAAAGGCTTTGCTGTTCTTGTTTTCCCAAATGGCGAGTTCTTTGTCTGATGTGGGCTGCACAGGGTCTCTGTCTTCTTCTCCGACACACACACCTTTCCACAACTCATTGTAGATGAGGGTGTGTTTTACCATCCGAGACCATTCAGAATAGTTCTCCTTGCCAGTGAGAACTATTCCGACCATTGAAATGATTGAATGCATTCTGTAAAAAAAAAATCTCTGCCAAAAACACTTCTGTTGAGAGAGAAAAAAAAACCCTTATATGATAGCCTTATGCATTTTATTTTTCTTCTAACATTCCATCAGCATATATATATCACTGCTCACATATATATCATTGTTCAACAAAACGATGGCGCTCAAATATATATCACTGCTCACATATATCACTGTTCAAAAAAACGAGGGCACTCAAATATATATCACTGCTCACATATATATCACTGTTCAACAAAAAAAAAGGGCGCTCATATATATATCACTGCTCACATATATATCACTGTTCAACAAAAAAAAGGGCGCTCATATATATATCACATGAAAACGCTGTGGTGAGGCTGGATTACATTGATGTGCAGAAGCGGAACCATGAAAACGCTGTCAACCAAGAGTCTTCAATAAAAAAACGCAGTCACTCAATGACTCCTTTATCTACTGATCCACCCATGACTCTGCCAAAGCATCCAGATTTATTTAAACAGTATGTAAGGTGCTCTTATGGGTTGCATTCTACGCCTTTTGTCTCCAGCAAGTTTGTTGTTGGAAGGATCACAATATTTTTCTCCACAGAACATAAAATAAAGCACAAAAATTTTCTTTTTTTGAAAAAATATCTCTCACTGTAATTCGAAACCAAACCCCTTTACCGGGCAGCGGCTACCATGACATTTGAAGCCCCCACAAGAGCACTTGCCGCAACATCAGAAGCAATACCAGCACTCCGAAACACATTAGTGGAGTAATAAACAACCGCATTTAAAAATCTCAGGTAGAAGTAAAGCTGGTACAGGACCAGCTCCCAAGGAAAATGAAACGACGTACATGACAGTCCCGAGAACAGTCTTTAAAAAAAAACGCAGCGACACCAATTCTATCAATTAGAACAGTCTTTAAAAAAATGCTCGGATACCAATTCTATCAATTACCACAGTCTTTACAAAAAAAACGCAGCGGTTCAAATGCACCAGGTTACCATGTCTTCAACGCAGTCACCATCAGTCTTCATTAAACTAAGAAGGCAGCCACCAAAAAACTCAAAATCTTGAACGCATACCACAGTCAGCATTAAAAAAAATGATACCTCAGCTCTCAGTTCAACAGCATCAACGCATAGGTAATGGTGCTCAACGCAGCGTTCCAGGGAATGAACGCATGTCAGGTCAAGTCAGAACCATGTCAGAGCAGGTATGTCAGAGGCAGCGCAGAGAGGGGCAGCGAATTGCCTGAATGAAACGCATGACAGAGGCAGCGTATTCAGGCCAGAGAGCGCAGAGGCAGAGGCAGGAGTTACAGCTAATTTTAGGGACTGGGACCTGAGCTCTGATACCATGTCAGGCCAGGGTAACTCCAGCAATTAATGAGCGCAAGAAAACTGATTGATTTATTCATTAGACACTTATTTATTTATACATATACACAACGGATCAGTTCATCTTCTAGATGACTGTCCAGCTTCACCTCATCCGTTTCGGATTAGGTGTCAACAGGATTTATTTGGATAAATAACTTCGAACCTGGGTCAGGCCCCCTCATGCCAACAAATGGTTCCGTTGTCGGGACCGAAATCTGCATAGAGATGTCTGATGTCGTATCATTGGAATCCAACTAAGAAGGAAATTGAAGGTTGGTTGGAAAGGAGAATTCATGAGTTCACGGCACAGGAGAACAGCAATCTGCAACTATCAAAGGAAGATTGGTTAGACTACTACATGTACACAGAGATCCATGAAATTTTCTTTGCATCTTTCCCTACTGAGTTGTACGAGTGGATCACAAAGCTAGCAGATAGACAAGGAAGGTGGAAGCTCAACAATCCGATTGTGTGGACCCCAGAGTTCATGCGTAGATTGGAAGCATCAGAGGATAAGATTGCGTGCATTGTTGATCACTAGCTCAATCATATTATAGGAGGATTCATTACTGAGTTTACAGTAGATACTTCAGTTAGCTATAGCGAAGTAGAGCGACGCTTTCTCAAAGGATCGCGAGGTAAGTTCGTAAAGTCTCTAAATACTTGGATTAAAATGTTATTGTGTGAAAAAAGGATTATGCAATTACCTTGATGTTTGGAGCTACGCAAAGTGGAAAAACCTACAGAAACGACGGAAGTAAGGAACCAGAGAATAGCCCTTTGATTTCACCTCCTCGAGGGGACGGGGAAGAGCTCGCGAAAGTCTCTTTACGAAGTACGATCAATTTGATAAGGCAGAGGATTCTGTGCATACCACCTCCACCCATACCACCACTAGCTTCACTGTTTTAACCTCCATCTTCACCCATACCACCTCCACCACCACCGTGAGTCAATATGGCAAGCGCGATAAAGTTGCTTGTGTTCAAGGGAGTAAGAAATGAAGATTCGGACCAGTTTTGGTTCCTAATAAGAGCCGTATGGGAATCGCAGGAGTTACAGATGATAATATAAAGAAAGTAACATTGGTTAGTGCTCTATAGGATCACGCATTGACCTGCTATATTAAGCATTCTAATGAAAATCTGAATGCGGGGATCGCGGATATCCAAATTGCGCTGAATAAATAATTTAGCAGGCTGAAGTCAGAGGCGTAGTCAATCATTGGATTCAAAGAGATCAAAATGCTACCAGGAGAGACTCCTTAGGAGCTGCATCAGAGGCTGATGTGCATGATTCGCAAAGCTAATATGACTTTGACGGATGGACAGCACTGTGAATGGTTTGTAGCATCGCTAAGGCCGCATTTGAGGAATGCGTTGTCGCAACAAAGGTTAACGACTTAGGAAAAGGCCTTGGAGATCACAATGAGGTTGCATGAGACCCCGATAAAAGATCCTAACTTAGGAGTTTAGTAGATCCATGCGTAGTTGAAAAACTTATGCCTTGAGATGCAAAGTTTGAAACAGGACAGGACAGCCCAACTAGAAGTGCGTGAAGAGGTATGGTGCATTAAATGTAAGGGTCAGGGTCATGACAAGGACCACTGCCTAGTGTTTGCGAATTACCCCGTGGGAGGAGGAATGATGTCATTAAGACAGGAGGCCTAAGCAAGACCTAGCACGGTGCCTACTTTGTGGTGCGTGATTTGTCAAATAGGAGGAAAGCATGCTATGGACAACTACCATTTGTTATAGAAGTACACACAGAATTCGCAACAGTTGTTCTGTAATTTTTGTAGACTGGTTGGACATGATGAGCGCACTTGTAGAAGCTAGGAGTTGATTATGGATAGAACTCCCACCTAAAGAGTTTAGGTTGAATCACGACCCCTTGACCAGAACACAGGAATGGCGCGAACTGGGTTCTAGGGGCGCGAGCGAGGCCGAGTTGGAGGAGGACCTAGAAGAGGTCACCGACAGCTGATATGTTACAATTGTGGAGGGCCAGGACATTATGCCCATGATTGTACGAATTCAACCTGTCCATCATGTATGTATTGTACATTGTTTGATCATGAGACGAAGGATTGTCCTATGCTGATAGCTAGGATATGTAACAAGGGAGCACTACCACCTCCCTCAACTCAAAACCTATAGATGATGAGGTTTATGTCGTGTGCGGAAGATCCAAATGTGAACATTGTGCTCCGAAGCGGAATGACAACAGGAGATGATAAAGGCAAACAACCCGAAGATAGTACTTGGGTTTGCAAGGCTCCGATGAAAGAAGCAGAGTTTGATTTGGATCACAGTAAGGAAACCTTCATGGAAGCCAAGAAGAGCTTCACTGATGCCTCCACTTCAGGAAGCAAGGATAGACCCGAGCCGGAAATGGACCCATCTATGCTCATGATGTTCCTAAAAACATGCATGAAGCTACTACACAATAGTAAGGTTGTAAAAGGATTGTAGGAACTCATTAACAGATGCGCTAGGGCTACGCTAGGAGAACCGCGCATAGTCTAAACGATTGGAAAGCATGCAATGAGGACAGGAAGAGAAATGAGGTTGATCGTGCAGATTGGAGAATATAAGATGGACCAAGTAATTCTAGATGTAGAATCGGACGCGAATGTTCTGGCGAAGCAGACATGGGACCGCATGGGAGGGCCTACGCTGCAATGGTCTCCTATCTAGCTGTGAATGGTGAACTAGCAAAAGATAATACCTATGGGGAGATTGTAGGGAATCACCGTGGATATTGAAGGAGTGAGCACGCTAGCAGAATTTGAAGTGATAGAGATTGTTGATGACATCAATCCCTACCCCACACTCTTAGGAATCAATTGGACCACTGACATGAACAGGGTGATTAATCTGAAGAAGCGCAAGATGATTTTTGAGAAAAAGTCTATGCGCGTAGTCATACCTTTGGACCTTACTAAGGGATCACACTATATAGAGCCTGTGCATGACTATGAAAGCGATGACGATTTGGACTACATATACAAGATAACTGCGTGAGAGAAAGACTGGGTAAATCCCACCACAGATGGATGAATCTCATGGGAGCGCAAAAGCTCCTATACTTCAAAATTCGGATGAAGAGATAGAGCGATGGTAGAACCGGTTGCACGACATAAACACGTTGAACTGTAATATGATGACAAGATCACTGCGTTGTGTATCAACAGAAGTGAGAGATCTCCCTACTTATGATGGATTAGGTGAGGTAGATGCTTTCTTGGATAGATTTGAAAGGAAGGTGCCAAAAAAGCAACGTTTCTAGGCCCTGAATTGGGTATTGTGCGCTACACCCATGAGGTAGTAGGGTACACACCAAGGAATCTTTAAGGACTAGCACGCATGCAGGAGAATGATGCGCACACATTTTGGGAAGCCTAAGATGCGATTAACAGATAAATATAATGTATGGGATGGTCCGTGTGTGCATCTGTCCAGGTGGGTACTGGCATATGGTAAATAACCTACGCGGATGCACATGAACTTCACATTGGGGAATATGGTCAATAAGCATATGTTGGGGGGGCAATTGCGTGAACTATCCCTCAAGTGGGAACGACAGACTATGGAAAGAATGAGTGCGCAGAAGGTTACCCATGCAGAAGCATTTAACGAAGTGTGTGAAGCATTGAACAAGGTATGTAAGGCGTAGCGAAGTGCTTAGGACCTCCGCATAGCAGCAGTTTTGTGAGCTTATAGGACAACCTGTAAGAAGTTAATGGGGCAGACGCTTTCTAGGCTAGCCCATGGAGCAAACGTTGTAATAACGATGGAGTATATTATGCCTAATCCGTGCATAGCAGCACCCGTGGATGTGATGGTTCGCAAAACCTTGGAAGAAGGGATCACGCAGCTAGAGGAAAAATAACACTTAGGACCTGATGAAGAGATCCAACAAAGTGATCTTAGGCTCCAAGAACTCATGAAGGAAAGAGTTCTGTTAAGGGAGAAAAGTGCCACGATGGAAGAAGAAGTCAAGAAACTTGAGGAAGGAATAAAGAATGACTTTTTTGATAAGAAAACTATGGTGATAAAACAGGATGCGCACGATTACGTTAACAAATTTGGGGACTACCGCCGAGATTTGATCAACTTGATGCCTTAGATTGGACTGTATATTACTAGAGGAATCACCGATAGTGGCACAATGCAGATGGTAAAGTGCGCAATGTAAATAGAAAAGTTAAAAGGCATACTTTTCCCACAAAAAGTGATTAATGGTTGGTTGAAGCTGTATATGGGTGGCCCGACCACCTGACTAGCCACAGGAAGCACAACCTTAGCGCTCCAGGCATTTGAAATGAGGCGCGGGACTATAAACTACCCTGCCCGAGAGTTGCGCAATGATAGGAATGCGCAGAGGAGCGAAGTGTCACGAGGTCCGCACTAGCACAAGGGTGGTTGTGCTATCATGCAGCTTGGCTAGAAAGTGACTGTTATAGTCACTATTCATGATGTGATGCTTGGTTTGAGATCAAATGGAGTGGGTGACAAGCATTTAAGGTAGGCTTTATGGGCTAGATTTGGGAAAATATGTCGCAAAGGGAGCATTAATGAATCGGATTTGGGGGGAATGATTGAATTCAAATTCAAAAGGTGCTATAAATTGCAAAGGGCTGCCCAGCAAACAACACTTGGCCATTTGAGAATTGAGCTATCGTGCGCCTAGAGTATTCTGAACTGAGACCTATTTAACCTGTTGAGAGCATTGTTTGAGCACCCGGTTGAGCAGTTGAGAGATTTCTAGACAAACAAAATGGCAGTGTCTGAAGAAGCCAGGGAAATCAGAGAAATGACCATCGAAGAGGCCGCGTAGGCCATGACAGTAGAAGATGCCCATGATAGCACTAGGATAGTTGCAGAATTCCCTAAATCGCCGTGCACGATGAGACCCAAGAAGGATAAGCAGCCTATGATTCTGGTGCACATGTCCCCTCAAAACCCGTTGAGAACTAAACTAACCATGGAAGAAAAGGGGAAAGTGGTTAATGTGGAAACCGATGAGGAGGAGGAAGACCTTGAGGAAATCCTGGTGGAAGAGGAGGAGGATGAAGAAATGGAGGAAGAAACCGAGGGTGCAAACCCTCCAACCGGACTGCCTGCATATGTTTCTCCGCAGAAGGGAAAGGCAAAGGTGCCCAAGGACCTAGATGAGAGCAAGAGCTCTCTACAAACTTCGCTACTACCCGACGATATAATTTTTGAAGGAGTGCACTTGGGACGAGTACTGAGTCTAAAGTTTGAAGACTAGGACCTTACAGACCATGAAAATTTCCCACACTTGGAAACCACGTAGCTCATGAAGCCGAAGAAAAACATTGCGGCGGGAGTTGTAGAGTTGGAGCCGCACAAGTGGTTTCGAGGGGTAGAGAAAGCAGGGTTGTTGAACCTGCTCTAGGTGTTGCATTACCATCGTGCCCTAGTAAATATATTTGTCATCAAGCAGCTGCTTTTCCAGGTGCATGATGGGTGTTTGTGGCTGGAGGAGCCCATCCCCATCACAGACCACCTGATTCATAGAATTACCTAACTCCCTTGCAAGGGGGAGGACCCAGTGATATTTCAAAAGGAAAGAGCACCAATTTGGCCATCGCGAAGGCCATGAAGGCAAATATCAAGTTGGAGAAGAAGAAGAGAGGGTACGCGATCTCCAGTATCAAAAACAAGGCAGTCAAAGTTGCAACCCAGATACTGGCTAGCAAGGTTATGCGAAAGTGTCACGCAGATGAGGTGTCTGCGCCAGTGATAGCACTTGTCACGCAATTTGCAAAGGGCATCCAATTTAACTAGTCAGAGTACTAGTGCAAGGAATTCCTGAAGAATTGCTACAAGGCACAGGAATAGGGGAAGACCTTCCACTATGCATGGCTTCTGCTGTCCATAGTGTTGTTGGCTAGGGAATTGCTTGAGGTAAGTTAGTTCCCCCCAATTAAGAGGGATCTCCTAGAGGCCGCGAAGTACACTTCGCTGTGGGCCACTAAAGACGCGTGCAGGATCCGAGACAGTAAAATATTCTGGGTGTTCATGGAGATGAACATCAAAATGGGGATTAACTGCAAGCCGCGGTTATCGCCCACTGTCTATAACACCTTACAAAGCATCGCAAAGTTTAAGGTGGACTTCCATCACGTCTACATTAGGGCGCACAAGGACCTTGCAAAGAAGTGGAATGAACTACCATACCTAGCCACGGATGATGTTATCTTTGATGTACTGGAGTCATGGCCACCGGAGTGGCGTGCTCCAGTCGTCTCCGCGACGGAAACAGAAAAGCCTGCTGCACAGTGGAAGAAGGAGGAGACAAAACTATGGATGGCACAGTTGACAGAGAAGAGAAGGAAAGAGGCAACAGTAGTAGAAGCACCTAAGGCAGCAGAGAAGGAGCGCAAGGACTGGAAGTTGCCTTTGCCTGAGCAGGAATAAGAAATGGAGACAAAGACAGAGAAGGGTGGCACAGACCTACAAACAGCGACGAAACAGTTAAAGCACCAGCGCTCGAGAGAGGAGGTGGAGCCGCGCAAGAAGTCGAAAGCATCTAAGACTTCTTTCGACCCAATCACCCTCACTAAGGGAGATCTACACGATATAGGGGAGACGGTGCACGATGTCACCGTAGAGGCCCTCCAGCAGTTGGCAGAGGAGAATCAGATTGTGTTGGGGGCCCTCTAGGCACAGATTTAGGAGTTACAGATGCGCACTCCCCAGGCTGGTACTCTCTCAACCAACCTCGCAGTAGGAACAACCACAGCTGAGGAAATGTTGCACGCCCGCACAACCAATACAATAGTGCTGCCAGAGGGGGCACTAGTTACAGAAAACGAGGCCAACAGGCCTATGTTCTGTGCATTGAAAGGATTAGGAATCAACATGGATGCGCTCCCTCGGGAGACACTCTATGTCCTGCAAAACGAAGTGACTACAAAACTGCAGGCTAAGGAGGGTCGTGCGCTACATGTGTTAAGCGAACAAAGAATTAATAAAGAGAAACTGAGCCTGCATCATGATGAGGTAGTCACGCAAGACCGACAGATGGTGCAGGTGGTTTAGGAGGTCTACCAGATGGTCCCTGAGTTGGCCATCCCAATAGAGGCACCAGCAGAGGCGCGCATCCATAAGTTAGCAGCAGGAGTGCATGAGGCACGAGAAGAGATGGCTAAGGTCCAGCTAGAGCTAAACCTTCAGATAGCAGAGCTGCAGTTGAATGCACAACCTTCAACTCCTCCAAAGGTTGTAGAGTAGGAGAAGGCTCTGCAGCTGAGTGCGCAGAGGCCTAGTAGTCTCCAGCTGAGTGCGCGGACCCCTGTGGCTAAGTGTGCAGGGCGAGTTGAGTCTATAACCATTGGAGAAAATAATAAAGAGAAGTTTCTTATCATTCTGTGTGTCTTTTTCTTGTTTTATGCATTAAAGTATATTGGGTATGAATTGCAAGTTTACTGTTTATTTGCTGCGCGAAATTATATGAATGTGTTGAATAAGCCAATACAAGATAAAGTATCTATTTGCACAAATATAGCTAACGGTTATAAGAAGATAAGTAAGATCCGTGGTGTAACTTGTGGAAATATCGCAGGTCACTGCTTTAGCAACGCCAAAGCACCACAGTCCCTGGTTAGGGCTACTCAAAGGTGATTATAACAGATCGCAAAGGCCTCGCAGGTCAGGAAAGTGTGCGAAGTGACCTGCACAAAGGTATTCATAGTTGGACTAAATCAACCCCTCAGACATCTCAAGGGGGCGGAAACTTGGTTCCAGCATCCCCCCATACTGCTTCTGGTGAGACCTCAGTCCGCACTCCACGAACTGTTGTTGAAAGGGCCAGTAGTATAGGGATTTGTTTGGCTAAATAACTCTGAACCTGGGTCAGGCCCCCTCAAGCCAACAATACATTGGTTGCCTTAAGAACAGTTGTGTGCACACGCGAGTTCCATTCACTGAAGTAGCGTATATAAATTTGCTTATGAAAAGAAAAAGTTAGTAAGTTGATAATACTGATTCACACCACCCCCCCTCCTCTCAGTATTCTTTCCAATGGGTATTTTCCCATGACATTGGTTTGGATATTATCATGGTACAAGTGTCCTGGGTAATAACATAACCATGGTATTTTCCCATGGTATTGGTTTGGATATTACCATGGTATAGGCGTCTCGGGTATTGGCATAACCATGGTATATGCCCATGGTATTGAGTTTGATATTATTGTGGATATTTTGGAATATACTTGTGAGATTATTGGGTTGTTGTTTTTTATGGTGTGTGAGTGTGAGATTGTGCTATAGTGTTGTGTATATCATATTGTACGTTGAGTTTAGTGGGTGCTTATTAGATATTATTTTCAAATTCATATCAGTTAAGCTATTGGGTTGCTTATGTTGAGCAGGTTTGAGAGCCCACTTTGAAAATGCATGAAATGTGGTTCGCATGGAGGTGTTGAAGGTGTTGAGGCTTCATAACATGAAATGTGTAGATAAGGTGGGGGCCTTCTAGCAAATTTATTAGTATGGAAAGCATATCTCTCCATAGTCCAGTGGTGTTGGGCAAGGCTTGTTGGTCGTGCTGCCTTCTAGTGAATCGGTGTTCATAGAGTCGTGAGAGAATATTATTTCTATCTTTTGTGGATAGACATATTTCATTATAGTCGAGTCTTCTAGCTAGTTGGTGATATCTCTTCCACATAAAAAAAATTCAGCACTTAATAGAAAATTTGAGCAGCAGTAGCATCGGGTGATTTTTTTCCCTAGAGGGGTTTTCCACCATAAACTATTGTCTCCTCTTAAGTGCATGGTTTATTGTTTATTCTTCATGGTGTTTTTACTTTATTTTTGTAATGGTTCTACATGCTGTAATTATGTTTTGATGATTGGCTCACTAATCATTGGGTGTGGTGGTAAAAATACTTAAAAAGCATATAATCACCTTCACTACTAATTCACTCCCCCTCTCATTAGTGAGCTCATTTCCAACAATTGATATTAGAGTAGGGTTCTCTTAGTGAAGCTTGATTGCTTGAGAGAATATTGTAGGCCATGGTGAAGAACAAGTGAAGAGCCTCTCATCCTTGTAAAAGTCATGGCAAATAGTATTTTCAATCATGGAAATTTTCCTTGCCAATATAGTGATCATGATTTTGTGTTCATTGAAGAAGTTGATGATCAGTGTTTTGAATTTGATTCCTCAAGATGCGAGGAAGGTGTATTTCCAATGTAGGAATCTGAAGATGAAGAGCTTAAGGGACTAGGCACCCTTGAAGCAGAAAACAAATATCAAGAAATATTAATAGAGAAGATCACATTGGAGAATAAAGATCTAAAGAAATCGCTCCCAATTCTTGAGGAAAGAGAGCATGCATTCAAGGAAGAAATTTTTGATCTTGAAAATCAATTGGAGAAAGAAAGGAGAACTGAAGAGGAGATTGGTAGCCAACTCAAAGATATGATCTATAATTGCGAGAATCTAAAAGTAGAATTATAAGAAAGCATATCTAATCTATAGAGAGAAAATAAGGCAACAATTGGAGTACCCAAAGAAAAAATTTGCAGCAACATTGAAGGAAGCCATCATCAAGAACACAAGTCAAAGAATGTGACAAAGAAAGGTATGAGAAATATTATATGTTTTAACTGTCATAAATTTGGTCACATTTCAACTAATTGAAGAAGCAAAGTGACAAGATTTTCCCAACAAAAGAAGTTGTCAAGTGAGGAGAATTCACAAGCAGTCCCATCATTTTCCAGGTACAAAAATTTGTTTTATGGGTATTGTTACTTATGTAATGGCTTCAGGCATAAATTGCTAACTGTAGGATTTATGGCACAAAGAGTAGAAAGTAGAGAAGTAATATTTTGAGCCATTTCCTCTATTTCTTGGACATATCAGATGTTAGGTTTGTGATAATATGGGCCATAAGGCCAAGGACTACAAGCCTCCAATGTGTTACATGAAATCTAATTATAGGGATAAATTCATGCAAGGGCAACCATATGAGAAAAAGGAAGGTGATCCGTGTGTTAAAATTCATCAAATCAAAGTATGGAGGAGAAAGGAGTAGCAAAATACACCCATTAAAAATTAAGTCTAGCCTGGCTTCAGGGGCAGCATGCATTAGAAAATATACAGTTTTAGGGGAAGATCCTCCAAGAAAAAAAATTCAGTTGTTGATGTACGTATGATTTTTCTTTGTGTTTTTTTCAAATGGCATTAGATCAACATGTATGAGATGGTTTTGGCCTACATGATATTCTTGAAAAAAGAAAGAAAAAGAATTATAATATGTGTCTATTTAAAAAGAAATGGGGTCCTTTAAATGATAGTCAAATTGAAGTTGTAAAGACTAGGTTGAAATTATATGAATATGGATAGAACTCATGCACTTGAATGATTTTGGTCTATGTCTTTTATGTTGTTGTTCGCCCTAGGATGTTGTATTACAGAAAATATGAGCATTGCATAATGGAGCACATATTGTTGCGGAACCAATCCAAAAAGGGAGTGTTGAATTGGTCATATTTGTTTTGATGCAAATGTATACCTGTTTTTGTCCAAAAAATCTAGTAGATCTAGGTTTCATGTGGGCTTTTGGGCATCATAAACTAATGGGTTCTTTTTGAAAAGGTCGATTTGATTCCCAGAAGTGATGGAACATTGTAATGCATTGGCATCGGGTAAATCTCGTCGATATAGTTGTTTTGGTGATTTATTATTTGGTCTTGATTTATTTGAAAAGTATAAACAAGTTTATCTATTGTTAATGATTTAATGTATGGATTATGTTCTATTGATGTTGATATGGTCCTTTGTGGAAGGTATGAACGCATTAATGATCATGGTAGTTGGGGTAATTATTTATTTTCGCCATCGTTAACTATTTAAGTGCATTGACTAGGTTATGGATGGCATACATTGTGTGATATTTTTTTGTTGAATGCTTGAGCATTCGTTATTTGATATGGTGCCCATAGATAGTATATATGATATGGAGAGAAGAAATGAAACAAAGAGAACTGAATACAGACAAAAGAATGGCCATCACTACATTGCCTAGATCATATGTCAAGGAGAATGTCCTTCCAAAAATTTTGAAGGTCATATTTTGAACATTGAGACAATCAATGCCCATAAAGGATTCCATCCATTTATCTGATCAGGTTTTGTTTCAGTGCATGTGAATTCAATGAGAAGTCTCCTCAAACACAATGTTTCCATCTATTTAATTAAAAAGACGAGGGAGACTGAAATTGCTTTGAAAGATCCTAATACATCTATTTAATTAAAAAGACGAGGGAGACTGAAATTGCTTTGAAACATCCTACTACATCTGGAGTAAGCAGTTTTGTACCATTTTAAAGATGCAAACAAATTTGATGGTAGCGACTGGAGGCCTTTATCATTGTGTGCGATCGAAAATTTTGCATCTCTTGTTCCTACGGAAATGTCAGAGTGTTGGCATGACTATAGCCTGAATTGGCTCTTTGGTCTTTTTCTTTATGGTATGTTTCTCATCATTCAACCCTCTACTTTATCCCGTGTTGGCTTAATTTCTCGCTTCTGAGACAACAATGTGGATATGATGTCAATATGTTGGTTTTTTCTCAAATGTAGCATATTACAAAATACTAGTCTGCATGCTTTTTCGGGGGGGGGTGTGGGGGCATATGTTCCACCACTGAATAAAGAAGCAGAAATCAGAGAAGAGAGAGTGTTTTTATTTTATTAGCATCCTCGGTTGAAGTGTATCTATGTATAGTTGTAGTAAGACAAAGCAGGTGGGATACCATGTCAAAACCTATTCATGGAAGACCTGTAGATTACGCTGTCATGTAGAAAATATTTGTGCGTGAATATTGTTATGTAGACAAGATGCAGTGTTGAACAGGGTTGTGTGAAAAGCCTATTGTGTAGATTAGATCTTATCACAGTGAAGTGTTGGCAGCGTGGAATGGAGTATCAAATTAGTAAGGGCTATCTGGTGCAAGTTTTTACATATGACATATTCATGAACAAAACCCTCGGCTTAATGAGAGGAGATGATAGCCAGACCTATCATAGGGTGCAGCAAGTGAAGAGAGGATATCGCCAGAAAAAATTATAACCTGGCCGCATTTCATAAATGATTACATTCCAATAGATTGCTAAGCCGTCATAACGGATTTGGGTATTATGACAGTGTCTGCTATAAAATTTGAACAATGGTGAGAAGGTCGGGTGTGCGACCATGATAATATTAACGAAGGCGCAGAGGCGGAGATGTTGAGATAGTCAATCCTGGATGCGACTGGAATCTCAAATGTTGAGGACATTTTAAGTTCCTGAAAAGTGAAATGATATTGTTGCAAATTCCTATAAGGGGATGCATTTGCGATGGAAACATCCATCGTTGTATTTATTCATTGGAGTTGTAGGCATGTTGATAGGCTTTGCATTGATGGTTCTTTTGTGATTTTGGCGGAACTAGAAGCAAATGACCTAGAGTGTGTGAACCCTGGAATTATTTATTGGCGAATCCCAAGAATTAAGCTTCGTTAGACATGCAAGTGATTCAATGGAAATGAAACAACAATCGAAAGGTCAATTGTTTCAATGAAACATCCATTTGATATCGGTGTTGTTCGAGCGAGTGAAGTTTTTCTTACTTATAAAAGACGTAATCCAATGCCCAGTGAAAAGAGTCAAGATGAGATAGGTGTGGGTACAAGTGCTACTTCCAAGGAGGATGGAGATGTCACAAATAGAATATCTACACGATCCTATAGAATCTGGATTAATAGTTATGCAATCTAGACATGGTGTTCATTCAATGAGCTCAACAACAGAGTCTCAAACAGAGAAGATACCAAGTCAAAAGAGAGTGTTTTTTTTAGTACTTTCTCGAATTGGGCCGATTATATTTATATCTATCTGAACGTATTGTTTGTGGGCTTCAGTTTCCCCGGGGAGGATAAGAAGACTCACAGGTATTTCCATGGAAACCATATTCAAGGAATATGAGCTATCTACTTTCTTTTATGGTGACGATCACATTATTTTGGTATTACATGCCAATCCTTCTCAGGATCAACACAAAGTAAAAGAAATTATGACCATAATGAAAAAGGAACGGGCCTTACTAATGCATGGTTTATGCAAAAAATTTGCAAGGATTATATGTTCATATCCTCTACGAGAATTGTTGACCACCTTCTATTTGAAACAATCAAATATGGGTTTATAAATATTCCTACATTTATCTTAGCTCCTCAAGGCCAACATTGAAATATAGTTTATACCAGTCCCAAAGAAATATTGGATGGTGTTGAAGAGGAAGGAATTCAAAGAATTTATTTACAAGAGATCATAAATACTTAGATAATGAGAGTCATAGCAAGAAAGAGGATTATTGGTCTCATGTCATAGAGGAGGAAGGGCATTGCTACAAAGCTTTTGGATGTTATTGCTTTACGTTCTGTTACAATATGAATCATTTGTGACCTATTGATGCTACGTATTATTATTGTTATGGAGGACATCTATAGTTATTCATTATTGCTTTATCATTCCCTATTTGCATATGAGCTCATGCATTGTTGTTGTTTCTTTGGTGAATGTATCAAATGGATTATTATGTGCCTCCACATTATTCTTGTCTACATGACTCTATGGTTGTTGAGTTCTTGAATTGTGATTAAGATGTTTGGAGAATATCATTTGTGCCTTCATCGATATTATCTTTTTGATGTTGTAAAGTGGACATTTGGATGTAGGGTCTTAGATTGTACATTTTTTTCTTTTTGTGCCATGTCTTAGTATCTAGTAAGATCATGGATGTCAACTATGTACTTTCATTCATAGCCATGTATCTCACTTATGAAGCCCTGTAACAAATTTTCAAATCTTCTTTTCATGTCATGTAAAATCATTAGTCGGTGATAGGCAAGTAAGTACAATCATGTATTAGTCGTATGTGCTTGTTACAACCATAAATGAGTTGTCATATGTATCAGTCATGTTGTGTGGAGTCATTCTTTAGGTCCATGAGGTGTATTATTCAACAAGAAGGCATTGATTATAGGTTGATGATGATGATTCCAATCCAAGTATGTTCTCAAGGGGATCATGTCTAGTGTATGGTCTCTAATCAGATGTGATTATTATCTCGCTGCTCGAGGGAGTTTAGATGGTCATGTTGTTGTGGCCTTGTTTATGCATAAGATACTACTATATTTTGATGTGGATAATATGATTGATCATAGGATGATGTTGCTACTCATTGAGTTAGAAGAGAGAGTGTTTCTTTGATGATGGTTATGCTATGATGCGGGTGATGTTGATGGAGAGAGTGTTTCTCATGTTATATTATTGTTGATGCTCATGTTATTTCCTTGGTTGAGAATGAGATTGATGTGGTTGGTGTTTTTGATTGAGTTTGTTGTTGTTTTTGTTGTGATCTAGATCTTGTGGAGAGGCCCCCAAGATCTAAAAAATTGAAATGGATCTTGGGGGCGGAAGCCCCCAAGATCTGAAAAATTGAACAATTACAAGAAAATAGGAGAACACAAAATAACAAAACTACAAAGAATTTTTTTTATTAAAACATATAATATTTGTAAAGCCTACATTGTGGTCGACAATCTATCCTTTTACAAAATGTAATATGTTACTTATAGCCTTTTTTGGCCACAATACCACAGGTAAATTCCATGGATGTGTACATACCATGGGTGAATGAATACCATGGGTGGGTGTCATTTACAATATCATGGGTAAATTCCATGAGTGGATAAATACCATGGGAGGATGAATACCAAGGGTCGATGCCACTTACAATATCACGGGAAAATATCATGGGTAAATGTCACTTACAATATCATGGGTAAATTCCATGGGTGGATAAATAACATGGGTGGATGCCACTTACAATACCATGGGTAAATTCCATGGGTAAATGAATACTATGGGTGGATGAATACCATAGGTAAATGCCATTTTTCATTCGGATCATTTCTCCCTCCTTAATAAGCAATCATCCCCATTGCATGAAGTTCCCTCTTGAGAAGCCTTTGTTGAATATGAAGAGCCACTGAAGAGAACGGTTTTTTGTGGTTAACTAATAACCATGACAAACGAAGATCCGAGGATAGAGATACCCTATAATGCATGTGACCAATCATGATACTGATAGTGTGTGGCCTTCAAATGGACTTCGATAAAGTGTGAGTTTGTGGATGACCCATAACCATGGCAAATGAAGATCCGAGGATATAGATACTCTAATGCTTGTGACCAACTGTGATACTAACAGTGTGTGGCCTAGCAAATGGACTTCGATGAAGTGTGGGTTTGTGGTGAAGTAAAATTATAAGTGCAGACACAAATGAATTCCTCTAGCCCGATAATGGGTCTAGCCACAACAGATACATTCTATGGAAGATTTCCTTAGGTTAGAATCAATCAAGAGCGCCTACCTCTTGGTCACTTATCCTACTTGATGATGTCCTAGCTTGCTCGCTCTAGCAATCTCTCGTTTTCTTCTTCAAGCTCCTGAAACAAGTAAACAACAATAGCACATAAACATAATAATAGACAAATTGCAATTCAACCTACTTAACGAGTCAAGAGCATTAAAACATGAATATGTAATATTACAAAACATGTAGGAAATCAATTGATAGTTGCATATATTAATATGAAAGAGAGATGACAACCATTCGTCTTCACATCGCAGTCTTCCTCTGATAAGACTAGGTTCCCACACACTTCTGCTAGCACTCCATAATGGCTTCAAAAAACAATAGTGTAAAGGCTCTTCCCTTTAGGCTTTACTCCAAACCAAACAAACTTCTCCCTCGCACAACTAGATGGCTACAACTAGTAATATCTTGCTTGTCTAATCAAAATAGTATACTCACACTTAGCCAACACTCTAACTAGCTTGTGCTCGGGAAGAAGGGAGGTTTATATAGGAAAAATGGATGGGAGATGGATCATCTTCTCATGGGAGAAGGACTTATCCCTTGAGGTAGTTCCATCATTATAAGGGAAAGAAGCCAAAAATGTCATCCTCGGCCCCATCCGGCCAAACCATTTACCGGACTTCCGTTACGGAGCTTCTAGAGCTGGAAGCTTCGGCTCTAATTTAAAAAAATTTCCATAACAGGACCGGCGCAACTGGAACATAGCTCAGTCGCACCGATCGGTGTGGGGAATAGTGCTAATCTCTGCACATCAGTGCGAGGGAGACAAAGGTCATTAGCGTCGGCCTTGTAAACTGGGAAAAATAGAAGTTTCAGGGGAAATGGTGCAAAAGGGGAATGATATGCTCATGAAGAGGGACATAATGGGAGTTTCTCCATGAAGGCAAAGCATGTGGGGTTCACTGTAGAGGTCCTCCATGATCAGGAACGGAGAGTACAGGGACAGTGACAAAATGTTGTCTAACAAATGCCCCCTAAAGCATGAAGGTCGAGCCGGAGTGAGGGATGAAATGCTTTATGAATCAGTGCGGGGAACCAGTCTGTCGTTAGAAAACCTGCAAGCAAGTACAGATACATATACAGAAACGGAGATCTCTATCAAATGATACATGAATCGTGGCATGGACGCAGCCACCTAGAGAATGATCATGTAAATGGATCCAGGTATGGGCGCAGCCATATGTCAAAGAGGATCATAATGAAACCAAGGTATGGTTGCAGCCATCCAATAATGAGAAGGATCACATATGATAACTCATGGTCTGGTCACAACCAGCCATCTGAAAGAGACATGCATATCATCATAAACCATGTCACGCCACTTCACAACCTAGACTTGTGTGATCTAAGTTCAGGGTCTTGCACTCCAACACGATCCAATCAAAGTACAGATACTAGCATGCGAATACATGTGCTGATGTCGAACATGCTACAAAGTCACTTGATTACCAGTAAATGATGTAAATTGTTAACAAGCGTGAGAGAAACCACCAATAATGACAATGGCCCTCAAGGTACTATCAACACAATTCACGGAATGTGAATACAGGAACTGAAGTCGAACAATCATGAAATCACTCGATCGAAAGCCAATGATGTGAACTCATCGTCGAGTGCAAAGAACTTACCATTAAGGCATGCAAGCTCTAAGGTACTGGAAAGAAATCTCTCAACCAACTTCCCGGATAATGAGTTGATTTCAACGGAAAGTGACCGTGTCGAAGGAGGGCCATAATGGATCCCACATCATCGACGTGAGACGAGAGGATACAAAATGATTTTGGATGATACAGGGAAACAGAAGTAAGTGTAACTGTAGAAGGACAACTCTTGAACATACCAACGACATAATTGGAAGTTTGGAAGCTTTTGGATCCATGCGATCGTTGGTCATAATGACGTGGTAGAGATCAAATGGAAGGCAAAAATTATCGGCCCAAACCCAGGAAGGCCAATGATACAAAGGAGGATGTCCCAACCCGACACGAAGCAAAGAGTGTCATGTTCAAGAGTAAGCTGCCGACACAACTTGATAGATTTCCAAATTTCCCCCCACCATTTCTGGCAAGTACCCCAATTATTTTTTAATCGCAAGCTTGAAGGGGATAGCATATGTTTGCACTGTAAGTTCATCCTTCGGATGAATCCGACCTAGTAAGTTTAACGAGCCCTAGGAAGGAGAAGCTCGTGCTCGTCATGGTGACGAATCTGATGTCGTTTACTAGTTTAACGAGTCCTACAAAGGTGTAAGTTGGTATGTTTTTCACGTTTAGGTAATTTGAAAAAGACACGTAAAAGAAAACTCCACATGGTCCCTTTTTGTACATTTGTCTCTCTCGAGCCCGAAAAGGTAGAAAACAATACTTGAGAGAACCGCTTGACCATTTCAGTCAAGGAGTACCTTTTTCATAGATAGTGCCTCCCAGCACAAGAAAGGGGTAAACTTATACTGGGCGCATGATGTTTCGCGTCCAATAATGAGTTCGAAATGACAAGGGCTCGGCCATATTTTCTCTTTTAAAGGGTCGGAAAAGATCTGAAATTGGACCCCCCATTTTTATTCTCTTTAACGAGTCAAAAAGGGAAAAAATACTCAGCAATCTTTTCATATGAGTTTAACGAGTAAAGAAAAGAGATGAAATGTGATTCATCGCCATCGTTGAACATCCATCACTTGTTGTTGCACAAGTAAGGAAAAGTGTATTATCGATTCCTTGAGGTAAAATAGGTCAAAAATATTTACCATATGTGACATTTTCATGAAAAAATGAATATAAGGGGGAAAAGTAAATATAATTTTACCATTTACCATTTTACCTTTGCAGTGAAGACTTTTTACCCACTTTTGCCCTAGTTTTGTTTGGAGCAAATTACAGGAGATCTAGGAAGTCAATCGACGAGTCGTCAGTTCTAGGTAACAGTCGAATCCCTGAGCTCCATCTTCATGCTATTCATTTATGTTTTTAGCCATTTTTTAGTATTTTTAGGGAGGTTTTTGAGAAAAAAATTCACCTTCAATCAGCGCAATTCTCGGGCATGGGATCACGCCGATCGAGGGTGATTTGCATAACCATCCACGCCGACTGGTGTGACTGTTTCTAAAACAGGTGCACTAGTGTTGTGGATAGGGAAAAACCAAATTTTCTCAAGAACTGACCATTAAAACTTGAATTTTATGTGCCAAAATTGATGATTGACTCAAATAAATGGCTTTTGTAGGAGAGAAATTGCTGAAAATGGTGGATTGGAAGGAAAGAGAACACGAAGATGTTGACATCTAGGCATTGAATGATCCAAATTGCTGGGAGACATTGAGGGCTTGCGGGCTCCTCAAATTTTTCCTTACACTAGGGATGCCAGCCCAGCCCGAGTTGCTTCGATACTTGATAAGCCTTTGGGACATCAATCGCGAGATTTTTGTCATTGGGGACCAGGAGCTAGAGTTGACAACTTGGTATATCTACTTCATCATTGGACTGTCTCACAGAGGTGAGCCAGTGAACTTGTATGGGTCACGTCCGATCGGGGCAAGCATATATTCCTTGCTTGTCGAACATTGTCCTGAGGCCTTGAAATCCAAGAGTGGGAAGATAGAGATTTCCAATGTGTGGGATCTAACACTAAGGGTACTTCTGTTGACTATCAATAGAGTGGCGGGGTCCCAGGCAAAACATGAGACTAACAAATAGAAGTTCCTTTATTCTATTGATTGCATAGCTCCTACGATCTTCAACTGGGCAGAGGCTATGAATATGAACATCAAGCACAATTGTCCAAGGCCAAGGCAGGGAACCTGAAGCAATTTGGCTCTGGACCAGTATTGGTGATCTTCTTCTTGGAACGAGTACCATTGTTCCAGTATCAATTGACTGAGGTCGATCCTCCTGCGTCACGTGATCCGCAGATGGCCCGCTGGAGTGGTCTAATGTCCAGGATCACTAGGGGTCAGCATATGTCATACCAACTAGCATTCGTCTCATGGCTATGATGACAGAAGATTGTCGTGGAGGACTAACCATACAGCGGCACTGATTTCCGTGGAGATCCAAATATGCCCTTACCGGATGGAGAGGACTTTGATGACAAAGGTAAACAATCAAAACTTTTTTATTTTGATGTTTTTAATTATTTTTTGCATGCTTATAACATTTCTCTTGTTTATGCAGATGTTGATCTAGAGCGGTTGGCTGGGATGTCCCTGATAGCCAAGTGCGTCCCCCATCCTATTGATGTTGTCGCCCCTTATCAGGAATGGAGCGATAATGAGGAGGAGATCGTGAGGAACCTCGAGGGGTTGACTCATGGTATCCCAGAGTATGCTCGGATAGGAGACATGCCCCGATGGTACCAAAGGCACATAGTGGAAGTCTCAAATCAGATCCATGGCCTGTTGAGTCGGGTTGCATGAATTGTCTCGTGCTACCATGACCACCATGCTAAGTAGTTCCTAGGTCCAGCACTTACATATTTTTTGAGGCCTGTGTGCCACGGATGTACGAGGCCTGTGAGCTGTTGATGTTATTATAGACACACATATTATTTTTTGGGGTTCTGATGTATCAAACATTCTCACATATATATATATATATATATATATAGAGAGAGAGAGAGAGAGAGAAAGAGAGAGAGAGAGAGAGAGAGAGAGAGAGAGAGATATACGTATAGATATATGTTATATTTTTCTATCTATTATGGTACAAATGGTTTTTCCTTATCCTTTACATGTTTCGTAAATGTGTATCCAACACGTAATTAGCTAATGCATCTGTCAATGTATTTATGCGTCTAGGAATATGATGATATGTAATATAATCAAAATGTCTTTCCAATAGACAGATACAGAGATACATTCATAATATTTGAGGGTTCCTGATAGAATATTGCCCATTGAGTTGAAGGACGACAAGCTGTGAATCCAGGTTGACAACCAATTCTCTGATGCCCAGAGTGATGGCTTCTAACAACAGTTCGATGACCGCACTGTATTAAGCAATGTTGCTGGTTGTACGACCTAGGCAGATACATTGAAGGTCAATCAACTCACCATTATGGTCATAGATATCCCATGTTGCAGATGATAGGTTCTGGGTACTATGGCAAGCACCATCAGCAAAACCAACGTGAAGAGTTGCAGACATTTGAAAAGCAAGAAAAGCAAAGTAAATAGGAAAGTTGTTTGAAAACTATCACACAAAACCACACTATACAAAAACGAATCACACACTAATGTACATAAATATCCATGCAAGATGACCTAAGCATAGTACCTTTAGAGGTAAAGCCCGTTTCGGGGCTTATCGAGAGGATTTCCTTCATAATCAATAATCTCATAGGCTCCTTTCTGCAAAACAAATTTTACAATATAGGGCCCATGCCACATAGGTTCGAACTTGCCTTGATCTAGGTCCAGGTGTGACGAAGGACCCTTCCAAGACCTTTTGCTTTCATGATGTGTTAAATTGAATTTTTTAAAATAACATAAATGAATACATGTGCATGCTATAAAGAATAGGAACAAGAAAATCATCAACACATGAAAACATAAGCATTGATAACGGAGTTCGTCCAGGAGGGACTACGTCTCCAGGCCCAGTGTCAAGATGGTGTAGGCTGCTACATTAAGTGTTGTCAATAGTAATGACGTACACAAGAGATGGTGTCGCTATCATACAAGGAAAATGCCCTCACGCAGGAGTGGCTCTAAGAGATGTTCCACTACAGGAACTCTCAGTCAAAAGACTCCTATCAGTATGATACAAAAACATGCATGATGAACATCCCGCCAACATGGCATCAAAGGGATCTCAAAAACAAACAAGCATGACAACAACAAGAGTATCCCATCTACATACAACAAGGGATCTCAAAGCATAACATGACAAATCATGACAGCAAGTACATCACATAGAAGATTCCGCATCAAATCAAGAAAGGAATCATGACAACGTGTAATAAACAAGATCCTGCATAAACATCAATCAAGGATCTGTGCAGCATAATGCATAAATAAGAAGTACATGAACACATCATAAACCTGACAACCAAGGGCCATCTAAAGAATCGGATGTCAAAATGCTGAAGCTGTTCGGACCATCGATCTTACGACATCGATCGCATGAAAATGACTGCTCGCGCATGAATGTGGACATCTGCACTGGCACTTAGAAAAGTGGTTGAAGAATAGAATGGGAGAATGAGAAATCTGAACACACCATCAGATTTGTGGCATCGAGTAGTGAAAAATTGACTGTCCAAAATCTGAATTCTAAAAAGTTCAGAATCTGGGGCTCAAGGAATCTTTTAGATTCCCCTGGGATTCCTCAAAGATTCTGCTCCATGGGTGGATTGGAAATTTGCAACTCAAATGGTGAATCTGATCTCGCCATTGCGATCCCTATGGAAAACCATGAAAAACAAGTATAAATTTGACTATATTCCGACATGGCAAAATTTTACCACCTTGGGAAAATTTCAAGGCTCATGGTTCTGCTCCGTGTTTTTGCAGCAATCATGGTTCCACGTGCATTCTAAAAATGGTTGAAAAATGAAAAAATCTAATGGAGAAATGAACAGTGCCATTGCGTTCGTGGTGACGAGAGGTGTTGAATCCATATAAAATTTGTCAAAATTTGATAAAGTGAAAAATTTTCCCTCCTGCAAAATTCATGGTTCCTGCATTAAAAAATCAATTACTCATCTCGAAATCCGTGCCCGCCTTCTACCTCGAAATCCATGCCTTGTAGTCTCTCTCCTGTGCACTGGTGAAAATTATTGTTTTAAATAAAATTATGGGTGGATTTAACAATGTGAGCAGTTGGCTTAATGGTTAAAAAGGCATATGGTTAAGGAGGGGTTGGGGGATCAAATCCCGCCCCTCTCATTTTTGTTACATTATAACAAAATGCATATGAAATGGGGGTCATGGCCACTTAAAGCGGGGAATCATCTTGGTTATAATAGAATGATGTTTGAATGAAAGGATCGGCGGGCACGATGAATCCAATTGTCTGACCTTTCTATGCAACAAACCCCAAAAATAGTCATTTTCGTTAATACACAATAATACACAGAAACATTGTAAAATCCGAAAAACCAAACTTCAAATTTCATGAAATCAGGTCTATAAACCCATCAGTTCTGGCCCTTTATCGCAAGTTTCACATCGCGTTGTCAATGGCCCTTTATATCGGGGATCCACCAATCGCCAATCACCCCAATCAGATCCTGACCATTGATCTGCACACCTGATCCAACGGTCCAGGCACAATCGTACATCGGCCCAGCACTTTATCTCATGTCTCTATCGCAATGGCCCTGAGGTCCTCCCTTTGGTTATGCTGACCACTGATACGACGATCCGTTGATCGATGATATCGCACCTCGCGTATCACATCGACGGGGTCTATGCCTTCTGCTCCTCCAATCATCGATATCGCAATCGCTAATCGCAGTGCTTGGGGTCTCGATATCACATGCGAGCCTATCTTCGATGCGATAAGTCAGAGATCGTAGTCGGGGGTTCCTCCACCCTTGCCTTAAGTCCTCCGCTTAACTCTTCTGATGTGATTTTCCTTTAGAAGGTTTTAAACCCATTTTTAGAAGAAATGCCTCCTTTTTCAAAGGAACAAAGGCAGACTTCTTTTTTGCGATAACTTCACTATTCGAAGTCCATTTTATCCCACTCAAGTAATAGATTCAAAATGAAAAGATCTACGTAATGGGACTATTTCTAGGAACATCCTTGGACTTTCATTTTCCTCTATTTCCTGCATGTCAACCCAGAACTTTGATTGCTTCTATCTCCTTCATTCGGACTTGGATTGGAGTGTCATTCACACCGTTGGAATCATGGCAACGAGTAATTCGATCTGATGTCAAGATAATTTTCTTTCTACCACTTTTAATTTTGAGCCTTTTTCATGCCCCTAGTGTCTTGAGATCCACCTGGATTGATCCTCCCCACTGAGGAGCTTTTGGTCCTCCAAAAGCATGAAAAATAATCTGCAACTTTCTTTGTACCCTTCCTGCATCACAAGCGTCTTGAAAAGGTCTTGCTTCCATCTCCTTCACCTTTGTTCTTTAGAGCCTTAAGAGATGAGCCGACACCTACTACCTCTGCAACTTGTAGTACATTGTTTTACAAATTATATGCTTGATGTCACGACCAACTAATGACCCATCCGTCCCACACTTGCCACGAGTTTATAACACATACTCGGTGGTCAAGCTTACATCAAGATGAATGGAATACCTTAACTACGAAAACAAGGCCGACACATCATTGTTGCTTCAACAAGTGATGGAAAACACATCATCACTACATCAAATGATTTACAATCATAAGGCCAAACACTATTGTTTTTTCAAGTGATGGAAACATAACATCACTTTTATAGTTTAACATGCGACTCAAAACATGACCAAACATCATTGTTGCTGAACAAGTGATGGAAAACACATCATCACTTTTACATTTTAAAATGCAACAAATGATTTACAAAAGAACGACCATGGAATGACAACCTTTCTAGAAACCATATTTCACTTATCAATGTGAATGGGTCACCTCCTTGTGGCGGTTTTTCTTGTTGACCAACTCCTTCACCTAGTTCACGCACCGACGCTTTGTCTTTAAGGCGCTGCTCTAGATGGAGCTCCCAACAAGTGGCATTTTGATGGCCATTTCTCTCTCAATGACTGCAGTAGGTTTTCTTCACCCATATCTGCTTAACATGTTTCTTTTCATGCTGTTGAGAGGGTCTTTCACGCCTCATCCTTTTGAGTGCTGCCATTCTTTTCCAACACTTAGAAAATGTATGGTTAGCAAATCCACAAAAGGTGCATGTTTTTTGATGCCATGTTTTACGTTCATTAGTATCAACATGATCATAATCGAAATGACCATTCGAAGATCGAAAGAAGTTATACCTTCCCTTGCTATCTCTGATGTCAGTATGGTGATGAGGGCTTCCATTAGCTCTCTCCCTGCAATGGGCACTACCGTGGGATGATGGGGATGTGTTCCCATCATTCTCTTTCCTCGATGATCTCAATGATGTCTCGAATGATTCTGACACCTTCGAGCACTCCCCTTTAGTGTATCTCGAGCCTGTAAATCGATGTTCGTGCACAACCTCCAAAGGTTGAGTTATGCCTTGGTTATTAACACCAAGTTCTTCTTTCTCCTCGTGCCTCATCCTTGTAAGAAGCCTCATGTTTGTCCCTGTAATTGGGATCTCCAAATCTCCAACAGACATCATAATATGAGAAGATGAAACCAAAAGGAAATCAACATCTTTTACCTCCTCTTTCGATTTGTAAAGAACTGATGAGGGCTTCTCATCATCCATTGTTGGTGGTTCACTAATTGTCATGGCGCATTCCCCAACTTCCTTTCTAACATACCCAAGTCCTACCTAACGGGGTAATTCCTCTACTTTGATGGGGTTGATAATGCCTTGGCCATTAATGCCTAAGCCTTTTCCTTCATACCCCATTTTCTTCAACAGTTTGGAGCCAATTCTGGTGGTGATTTTCAAAGACAGCGAAATCATCATTAGGAAGCATACATGAAGATGGACAACTACTTTTTACCTCACATGGGTCATGCTGCAGCTTTTCCAATGCCTCGTCTTTTGCTTGCAGTTGTCATAGAAAACTTTGTTTTTACTCTTTCTCTTCATGTAGATGAATCTTCAATTCAACATTCTCTGTTTGAAGACTTTGGTTGTTGTGCTTCAGTTCTTCTAGGGCCTCTTCCATGGCTTGCAACTAAAGCTGTAATCGCTCCTTTTCCTCTGTTTCTTTTTGTAGAGTTTCATACATGATTTCCACTCTTTTGGAAATGTTGAGCATGGTCTTGTACATCGCTCTTTCATCCTCTGTTGCTGCACGTTACATTGTTCCACGCTTCAATTCACATCAGCACAAAGACCGCTCTGATACCACTTGATCCAGGTCCGAGTGTGACGAAGGACCCTTCCAAGACCTTATACTTTCGTGATGTGTTAAATTTCATTTTTAAAAGAACATAAATGAATACGTGTGCATGTTGTAAAGAAGAGGAACATGACAATCATCAACACATGAAAACATAAGCAGTTATAATGGAGTTCGTCAAGGAGGGACTACATCTCCAGGCCCCAGTGTCAAGATGGTGTAGGCTACTACATTAAGTGTTGTCAATAGTAATGATGTACACAAGAGATGGTGTCGTGATCATACAAGGAAAATGCCCTCACGCAGGAGTGGCTCTAAGAGATGTTCCACTACAGGAACTCTCAGTCAAAAGACTTCTATTAGTATGACACAAAAACATGCATGATGAACATCCAAATTTTACCTCCTTGGGAAAATTTCAAGGCTCATGGTTCCGCTCCCTGTTTTTATAGCAATCATGGTTCCACGTGCATTCTGAAAATGGCTGAAAATGCAGAACTCTGATGGATAAATTGACAGTGCCATTGCATTTGTGGAAATGAGAGGTGTTGAAGCCATATAAAATTTGTCAAAAACTGACAAAGTGAAACTTTTTCCCTCCTGTAAATTCATGGTTCCTGCATTAAAAAATTAATTACTCATCTCGAAATTCATGCCCACCTTCTGCCTCAAAATCTGTGCCCTGTAGTCTCTCTCCTGTGCACTGGTAAAAATGATTGTTTTAAACAAAATTCCAAGTGGATTTAATAATGTGATTAGTTGGCTTAATGGTTAAAATGGCATATGGTTGAGGAGGGGTCGGGGGATCAAATCTCGCCCCTCTCATTTTTGTTACATTATAACAAAATTCATATGAAATGGGGGTCATGGTCGCTTAAAGTGGGGAATCGTCTTGGTTATAATAGAATTTTGTTTGAATGAAAGGATCAGCGGGCGCAATGAATCCAACCGTCTGACCTTTCTATGCAACAAACCCCGAAAATAGCCCTTTTCATTAATACACAATAATACATGAAAACATTGAAAAATCCGAAAAATTGGACTTCAAATTTCATGAAATCGGGTCTATAAACCCATCGGGTCCGGCCCTTTATTGCAGGTCACACATTTCACTATCAATGGCCCTTTATATCGGGGATCTGCCAATCACCCAATCATCGATCACCCTGATCAGATCCTGACCATTGATCTACGCAACCGATCCAACGGTCCAAGTGAAATCGCACATCGGCCCATCGCTTTATCACATGTCGCTATCACAATGACCCCGGGGATCTTCCCTTTGGTTATGCTGACCGCTTATTCACCAATCGTCGATATCGCACCTCGCGTATCGCATCGGCAGGGTCTATGCCTTCTGCTCCTCCGATCACCGATATTGCAATCGCTAATCGCAGTGCCTGGGGTCCCAATATCGCATGCGGGCCTATCTCTGATGTGATAAGTCAGAGATCACAGTCGGGGGTTCCTCCACCCTTGCCTTAAGTCCTCCGCTTAACTCTTCCGATGCGATTTTCCTTTAGAAGGCTTTAAACCCATTTTTAGAAGAAATGCCTCCTTTTTCAAAGGAACAAAGGCAGACTTCTTTTTTGCAATAACTTCACCATCCGAAGTCCATTTTATCCCATTCAAGTTGCAGTGGATTTAGAATGAAATATCTACGCAACGGGACTATTTCCAAGAACATCCTTGGACTTTATTTTCCTCTATTTCCTGCAAGTCAACCCAGAACTTTGACTACTTTTATCTCCTTCATTCGGACTCGGATTGGAGTGTCATTCACGCCACTGGAATCAGGGCTACGAGCACTTTGATCTGATGTCAATATAATTGCCTTTCTGCCACTTTGAATTTTGAGCCTTTTTCATGCCCCTGGTGTCTTGAGATCCACCTGGACCATGCCTGCCCCTAGCTTATCATTAGCTTGGTCATATATCAGGACCAAATCACCCTCAGAGAAAACACGAGGGGAGACCAACTAATCGAAATGGGATTTGACCCGTTTCTTTTGTGCTTCGATGACCAAGGCAGCGAGATGGCGAGTCTCGTCTAGTCATTCTAAATATAAGAGGTGTTCCTCTTGAGTGATGTTTTGGGGAGGAGTTTAATAACTAGCTTGAGTGAAGGAATCTCACATTCGATTGGCAATGTTGCTTCCAGACCATAGACCAGCTAGAAAGGTGTGAAACCAATTGTGTCTTTCGTCGAAGTTTGGTAGGCCCAGAAAGCTGAAAAAAGCAAGAGATGCCAATTTGACTTGTGCATCCCAAAAGTAAGTTGAAGCATTGTTATAGACATTTTTGTGCCTTACAGCATAGAGCATGAAATGTCAATAATCTAAGGGATCCAAAGTCCCTAAACATGTTGTTCCTACCCCTAGAGGAACAAGGTCAGCAAACCACATCACTTCAGATCAGTTCTCCACTGAAAAACACTCAAAAACAGGTCAATTTTGGATCAAAGCAGCTGCTCCACTAAGCATCTGCGCTGAATGTCAAAAGCTCTATGGTGTACCTGCGCTGCATAGCAAGTGCAACAAAGGCTACCTGCACTGGGCATACTTTGACATGTGGAGGAATCTTTTCTCAATGTGCCAGTGCCCAGGAAGCTTCCAAAATGACACTTGGATCAGAAGATTCGCCTAATGATGAGTTAAGAGCTTCTAAAACTCCAAGTGGAAGGTAGAAACTCCGAGTGTACTCAAGGACTGAAGAACAACTGGAGTTGAAGAGGACAACAAGTCACACATCAAGCTGACTTATCTTCACTCCAAAACTCTATATAAGGATCTCATCCCATGGGATCCGGAGGCCGGAATTTAGTGCAAAGAATTGCTGTTGGTTTACAGTTGTGAGTATTGGGTGATTGCTTGAGGGAGGTGAAGAGGAGATTTCTTTCCATCGGGAAGGTGATGCTGGATTGGACCTCTCACGGTTGTATCACCGCCTGAACCTTACTTCCTTATATTAATAAAGCATTTGAGGTTCTTCTATCCGCATGTGTTTCAATGGTGTATTGTCTTACTTGCGTATTTGATTTATGCTAATCCTTGAATCAATTATGAATGCATGCTTCTTGTAGTTTCCTTTTCTTGTCTTGTTCGCAGGATCTCGTGTAGCTGGGCCCATGAGAAGACTTGGAGCTGGGAGCAAGCGGCAAATAGAGGAGATTGGATCGACCATTTGCGCAAGACATCGGTAAGTGGATCTCTTCCTTTCGTCTCTTGCATGTCATAAAGAAGTAACTTTAGATAGCTTTGCTTCAGCTGTTGCTAAGGAACTATCACCCTTAGAGTGGGATAGGGTCATTCCGTGTTGGATACTTTTCCCCACAACAGACTGGCGACTCCGCTGGGGATCGTGTCTTGTTGGTAGCTTGTGTTTCTTGCTATTCATTTCTTAAACAAAGGGAGTACCGCATCGAACTGCATCCGAATCCTTCGAATGCAAAGTAGAGGGCAGCTACTCTAGCCCAGTGCTGGGCATGTTTATGATTTGAAGAGCTGATCCACAAGGACTCTTTTTAGCTCTTTGTGATAGTGTTCATCTTCCTTAATCATCCTCTAGTGTATACTTGGCTGATAGCCTCTGATTTGGCCAAAAACCATTGATTTTTGAGCAAACTGTGACCCGGAATCTGAGAGAGACGAGAGTTGTCTCTTCAGTGCAGCTGCAGCAAAGGCTACCTGCGCTACAACGCAGGTCCCGAAGGGGCTACCTGCGCTGCATGTCAGATTGACAGTGCAACACCTGCGCTGATCCAGTTTTGCCTTGTGCAACTGGGGTTCCCTCCTGTCTGTTGCCCAGTTTTAAATATTGTTTTTGCAGCCTGTTGTCAACCTGTATACCCAGCTGAAACTACCTTTCTTTGCCTTCATTCCACCTCAGTTGTATGAAGCAACCGTGATTGTTCTTATTGTATTTCTTGCTTTCATTCACAGTTTCCCATAGCGAAAGTGAACTAGTCTTGCTGTGACCTCTTGGATCTAGACCTGTGAGAAAGTGTCGTTGTGATTCTAAGAGCTAGTTTATTGTTGTTCATAGCTGCTTGAGCATTTTCTTTCGTTATATGGTTTGGATTTCAGTATTTCTCGTGTTTGAAACGAGTGAATCTTAAGGTGTTCTTTTGATTATTGGACAAAAACTTGTTTGCTTTCGCTTGAAATTGAATTCGAAATTATACAACAACTTTCTTTTTGTAATACATCAACATTAAGGAAGAAGAAAAGAAATACTTGCATTGTGCATGTGCATTTTGACAGTTTGCATGTCGATTTAGGAAAGTGCATCAGTGTTTGCTCTATGATCTGTTTGAAAAGATGATGTCTTTCTTTTCCTTCAGTAGTTAAGATTTTCATAAGTTGAAAGAATTGAAAAAGCTTGCTTATCATTCTTAGACTGCATTTAGGAGTTGTATCATACATCACGTGGTGATCCATAAAGGCAAACTGCTAAGCAAGATCAACCTAAAAAGAACTGAATTTATCTAACAACGCTTTGAAACATAACGAAACACAGTAGAGGTCTAGGTAGAGACGTGAACCGGCGTCGTTAAACATAGTGACTGTCGATCTCTACGAAGGTGGGTGATTCCTCCTGAGGGACAATAGCACTAATACGGATTTGTGCTCCCACGTACCGTCGCGTATATTGGGAGACCCCTATAGGAACAAAGCCTTTATCCATAGGAAGCCGTGTCGGCCACCCTACTGATCGCGATGCAGTGAACACAGCATTCACGAAGATCGACCACTCGTACCGTAAAACGTATTCTGTGGTTTCGCGAAAGGTTTGGCACACCCTCTGCCTAGAACTCCAGAGTAGTTTCTTTTGGCCTTTTTCAAACTCTATAACTGAAAAAGTCCATCCGAGCATTTGTCACTTCGGGCTCGTTAATACATCGAAGGAGACTAGAGTCATCTTTAGCTTTTTCTCGACTCTTAAAAAGTGAAAAAGCAAGTTGTGTCTTAAAAGGCGTCTAAAATTAATTCAATTCGAAAACACATTTTACCCTGTGCATTGTTGGTTGATCAAGTAATCCGCAACCGTGGAAGAAAGTCAATCGATGAACCGTCGTTCGCGGAGGCGTACGAGTCAACCATCTTTGTCTCCGGAATCGAAAACAACCTGGGCAAAGCGATCTCGTTCAACTGGTTCTAAATCTCCTGTCAAAGTTAGAACAAGTGTTCCGACGACATCTGAGGTTCCGGTTACTCCAAACATTTCTGGAAACCCTGCCCCTATTGAAGAAGTTCAACAGCCCCAGAAGGACAGTAACACTGATCCTAGTCTGAGAGAAAATACTTGTGTTACTGAATCAGTTCCATCAGTGATCGGTTCAGAGAGTCTTGCTCCTCAAACAACTGTCGCTGTCGAAACAACCCCTTCTTCGGCACCAGAAATATTCTACGGACCTGACGGTCTTCCTCTTCCACCCAGTCTGATCGCAATAGAAGAAATTGTAGAAGATCCGCAAGCAACTACTCCAACACATTTTGGAGCAGGGATCACTCTACTTCCTACTGCATCAGAAGCTAGCCTACCACCCAGAGAAGTTCCTGAAGAATCACTAGGCAATCTATTGGATAGACTCAAAATGTCTGAACAACCGTCAACATCTAGGACTGTGCCAAATGACACAGCGACAGCAGAACTCCCTGCAGTCATTCCGACAATGTTCGCCGGCATACCATCTGTCCCTAACTCTCAACAGCTGGAGGGGGTCCCTTCAGGGGCCATGACGACAGTATGGTCTGTTCCTGTTTGTTCTCCTGGGATAATACCCGGTAACTCCTATGTTGGAACTCAACAAATTGATCCTTTCGGGAATCAGTTTGGGAAATCCGGTCCTCGAGGTGTAATGAATCCTCTCAGTTCCGAACCACCACCGTATGGGGGGCAATATGCTTTTTCATTACCCCCTCCGGGAGGTTACCCATACGGGAGTTCACAACCATATTCAGGTTATACTGGAATAACTACAAGTGGTTGGATACCTATGCTACCCCAGCAACCAAGAGTTGTGTATTCTATGCAACAACAAATGCCTGTGACGAACATCTCGACGACACCAGCGATTGTAACCGTGTCGCAAGTTCAAAGGGTGCCTGTTGTATGTCAACTTCAGTTTCCTCAGGTTGTAATGCAACAGCCCCTTGACCCTGCGACTCAACCACAATCGCCGGCTGGCGAGGCGGCACAAGCACAAATGGGTACCATTACCCCTCATCTTGGTCCAGTGGTTAGTATAGCACAACAACCCATGGCGTCACAACCATGGTTGGTGCAGTATCAACAACCACAATTCCAGCAAGTGTACCAAGGTACCGAGCAGCAGATTTTTGCGAACAGTGGACAACCGTACATACAAAACGGTCTAAACCAACCACTTTACAGTGGGGTAGTCCACCAACCGTATCAATCGTACCAGCATCAAATACATTATGCCGGTATGCAAAGACCAACTGCTCAAGCGATCCCATCATATCCTGGGTACGCTTCGCCTAACCTGAGTCAACAGCTGCCATTCGTGGCAACTCTAGAGTTACCCGATTTACACCGGTTGACGAACGATCCAATTGCTTATGCCCCTTGGTGGCCAGCGATTCCTCACAAACTTCCCTCGGACATTCCTAAATTCAATGGAAATCCAGGTGAAGACCCGTCGAATCACGTCATGACTTTTCATCTGTGGTGTTCATCGAACACTCTGAACGATGATTCGATAAGACTTCGCCTCTTCCAGAGGACATTGACAGGTCCGGCGGCTAAATGGTATATAGAATTGCCAAGAGCCTCTTTCGACAATTTCAGCTCCTTAGCCACGACTTTTTTAACCCATTTTCAACTACCAATCAGGTATGAAACAGGAACCGAGATACTAACCAACTTCAAACAGACGACAGCTACTCACATATCAGATCATATACATGAGTGGCGTCGCCGTCGTAGGATGGTGAAAACATATGTTCCTGATCAGCTATTAGCTGAATGGTTTATAAAGTCATTACTTCCGGCTATAACGGAAGATGTGGCCAAGGGGGGAGTCGTAACAGAGGAGCAAGTCATCGCTCGTGCTCAATATTTAGACTTAGTATATACTCAGTCTGGCATGCTCTACGACAAAATACCTGACGCCCCTAGACCTGAATTTTCAATTCCTCCCCCTCCTAAATCGAATATTGACTCTCATTCCGGAGATGGCGTGATTGGCACTGCAAGCGCGAAGTCGAAAAAGGCGTCACCTCAGAAAGCCCGTAAGACTTCAGATCGAAATGCCCATGAAGAGATTCTTGCTTCGGAAGTAAATGCCATATCAGCAGATAAAGGCAAAGAAACCAATCAACCAGGAAGCAAGAAGAAGCAAAACAAAGGGAAGAAGAAGCAACAGGATGATCCGTCACCTGAAAAAACTTCTTCGAACTCTCCTGAGAAAGGGAAAAAGAAATGGCCCTGTATGATATGTGACGAAGATCACAAGACAACAGATTGTCCATACAAAGCTAAGCTCAAGAGATTCTTTAAAAGTCCAAAGAACCCAGCTGTGTTGACTGATCCATTTCCCAATCCAGGTCAAAATATGGTTGATAGTGGAAATGCTTCCCCATCGCAAGTGCTAATGTTATCGATCTCCAAGCAGCAAAATGATGCTTTGATTTCGACAAGGAACAAAGATTACGGAAATCCGCAACTGTCAAACGAAAAAGGTAAAGATCAACCTAGTAGTTCGACAACAACTTCGACAGAAGTTGTCCCACCCATAATGCCAGAATTAACGATAAAACCACCTAAGGGGGTAGTACACAAGTCGACTTTTAATCCTCGTGCCAGAGCGGCGCAGCATTATAACATAGTAGAAGATTTGGCTCAATCGCCATCCGCTATGTCGACTCTAGAAGTACTACAAAATTGTCCATCCCAAAGGCAGGCATTGTTATCGGCAATGGGGGGGTTGATCCTAAGGATTCCAATCTTGTGTCCTTTGATCACAAAGGGTATGACCCTCAGTTACCCGCTCAACTAGCTTTCCTTATTCAAGTGAAAGCCCTCAACAAAACTGTTCATCGAACAATTATTGATGAGGGGGCATCGACATGTATTATGTCGATGAGTTGCTGGAAAACATTAGGGTCGCCAACCTTGTCAAGATCGTCGACAACACTAAAAGCATTCGACGGTAGGACATATACCCCTTACGGTAGTAACTTAAAGGTTGAACTAGGTGGAAAAACAGTAGAAATTGATGTAGAAGTCATAGATGGGAATCTGGATTACAACATCCTACTGGGAAGACCATGGATTTATGCCATGGCAGCTGTTGTGTCGACTTATTTTAGGAAGATCGCTTTCCCGTTTGAAGGAGGGATTACGGTCGTCGACCAACAGAACTTCCTCCTTAATGGTTCACAAGTTACGGGAAGCATTCCCATGATCCATGAAAGCGACCATTCAATTCAAGATATAGGAGTAGGCCTGCTGAAAGACCCCACGATGATGGGGACTTTCTCGCTACCAAATCATATGTACATAGGAAATGTACCATTGGTGGCTACCTGCAACATGATATCCTCCACGAAGGTCGCAAAAGACAAAGTCGTCATGGATCGGGCAATGGTCTTGCATCCGAGCCCAATCGAAATATTGTAGCAATCAATGTTTCAGGCATGGGAGGCGAGCCCAAATCAATGCTCGTCAAGCGTTTGGGTAGACAGGTCAGGAGAATGTGGTACCCCTTTGGATCCTTGGTCACGAGTGCATGCAAGTGACGAAGGAATCCTACAGTCAATGTTGATTGAGGGGGCACCATGGGATGATAACCACCATCGTTCCCTTCCTCAGGAAGATACTCAAGGCGACCTATATCACCCTTCAGTATTTGAATTCCTAGCAAATACTGTAAATACGGTGGATTCCGAGAGAAACCTATCCAATATAGAAGAGACTATAGCCATAAATATCTCGACCAAAACAGACATTGTAGAGAATATTTATGTCGGCAAAGGTTGTTCCCCTTCAGAACAAGAAATATATAAAGCTCTTTTCCGCGAATTTAGAGATGTATTTGCTTGGTCATATGAGGAAATGCCAGGCATCGACTTGAGTATCGTTGAACATGAAATTAAGATGTATCCTGATGTCAAACCAGTAAGACAACGGCTTCGGCAGGTGCACCCCAAGAAAGCCGCTGCTATTAAGGCAGAAGTTGAAAAACTCCTCCATGCTGGTTTCGTCTACCCGGTTCCTCTAACCGACTGGGTATCGAATATTGTCCCTGTTATGAAAAAACAAGGAACAATACGAGTGTGCGTCGATTATAGGGATGTAAATCAAGCTTGTCCAAAGGACAACTACCCTACACCCTTCATCGACCAGATAATTGATGAATGCGCCGGATGTGAAATCTTTTCGTTTATGGACGGATTTTCCGGGTATAATCAAATTAATATCCGCCCACAGGACCAGTCAAAGACTGCATTTATTTGTCCGTGGGGCACATTCGCTTATCGAAAATTACCCTTTGGTTTAAAGAACGCAGGGGCGACGTTTCAGAGAGCAATGAATTATGCTTTCCATGACATCAAGAACATCGTTCAACCTTATCTCGACGATCTCCCGGCTCATTCGCAAAAGCGGACTGATCATCCGCAACATTTAAGAGCGATATTTCTACGTTGCCGACACTACAAGATAAGACTTAATCCGCACAAATGTGTGTTTTGCGTCGGTTCTGGTCATTTACTTGGCTTTATAGTCTCCAAGGATGGGATTCGTCTCGACCCTTGCAAGGTGCAGGCAATCATTAATTTGCCTCCACCTTCGAACTTGCTTCAGATTCAGAAACTCCAAGGGAAAGCAAACTTTCTGAGGAGGTTCATTCCGAATTACGCAGAACTTGCTAAAGGTTATACCCGTCTCTTGAAAAAGGATGTACCTTTCGTCTGGGACCAGGTTGCACAATCTTCCTTTGATGCTCTGAAAGAAGCGCTAGTAAAAGCATCATTAATGTACGCCCCAGACTATCAAAGAGACTTTAACCTGTATCTGGCTGCAGCAGATACGACCATTGCAATGGTTTTAGTTCAAGAAGTCGACGGAATTGAACACCCTATATATTATTTAAGTAAAAACTTAAATGATACAGAAAGTAAATATTCTCATGTTGAAAAGCTAGCACTAGCTGCTGTTCAAGCGATACAAAGGTTTCGGCATTATGTCCTCTTCAGGAAGACCACCGTATTGTCAGATTGCAACCCCATGACTTATATACTGTCGCGACAGTTGCTTGGGGGCAAATATTCAAAGTGGATAGCTATCCTTCAAGAGTTTGATCTGGAATTTGTGAAATCCAAATCAAAGAAAGCTTTAGTTTTCGCAGAATTATTATGCGATCTCCCATCATCGTCCAACGATGAAACGTCCAAAGAATCGATCGTGGACGAAGGTTTGTTTCTGATATCAGCAAGTGATGAGTGGTATGGAGATATAATAGTTTATCTCCAAACCCAAAAGTTTCGGCCAGACACCTCTCACTCAGAACAAAAACGCATTCGATACCAAGCAAAAGACTACATGATCGTCGGTGATACGCTTTACCGTCGTGGTGTCGATACGGTCCTGAGAAGGTGTCTAACCCATGAGGAGGCCGAAAAAGCCCTGAATGAATGTCATTCAGGCACCTGTGGGGGGCATCAATCTGGATATGCTACAGCACAAAGAATCTTACGAGCAGGATACTTCTGGCCAACCATGTTCAAAGATTGCATAACCGCAGTTAGAAGTTGCCATGCATGTCAGATTTTTGATAGCAAAACCAGAAGACCCCCCGCTCCTTTACAGCCAATAATAGCTGTGGGGCCTTTCGCCAAGTGGGGCATCGATTTCATGCAATGTAACCCCACCTCGACCGGGGGGCATGGGTATATTATAGTCGCAGTTGACTATTTTACCAAATGGGCCGAAGCGATGCCTACATTGGATAACACTGGTGACACAGCAGCCCTATTCTTTTTTAATCATGTAGTCGCCAGATTCGGCGTACCACAGGCCATAGTAATAGATCATGGATCGCATTTTCGCAATCACATGATGGTTGAATTAACTGCCAAACTAGGATTGTCTCACGACAGCTCTACTCCGTACTATCCGCAAGCTAACGGACAAGTTGAAGCAATCAACAAGGTCCTGAAGCGCATGCTGCAAAGGATGGTTGGGGTTCACAAAAGAAGATGGCATTTGATCCTGTACTCGGCTTTGTGAGCCTACCGAACATCGGTAAGGAATGCCACTGGGTTCACACCGTTTCAACTGGTATATGGCCTAGAAGCAATCCTACCGATCTAGTGTGAAATTTCGTCCCTTAAACTCGCAATTGATCTCCTCCCCGGAACCTCAGAAGAAGAAGCTCGTTTCTTGGAGTTAATCCAGTTGGATGAAACCCGTCGTGATGCCGCCTTGGCCAACGAAGCCCATAAGAAACGAGTCAAAGCGCAGTTCGACAAAAATGTCAAACCCTGTGTCTTCTCGGAAGGTGATTTGGTCTTGCTTTATGACCAAGAATCCGATAAATTGGGAGCTGGGAAATTCAAGTCCTTATGGATGGGCCCTTATATTGTTAAAAGTGTGTTAGCAAAAGGTGCCTACGAGTTGGTAGATTATGACGGAATTCCACTGGCGCAACCCCGCAACGGGTTGTACCTTAAGCGTTACTATGCCTGATAGTAACCTGTATGCTTTTGTTACATTTTTGTTTTCGCTAAAGTGTTTGTTCCGGTTTAAGTAATCCGCTTTTTAAACTTATTGCAGATGTCAAATCCATTGGAACCGTGGGTTGGATATGCTGACGGAGCGAGTCGTAGTTCGAGGAACCTATCCTCTGCAACATGGGCCATTTTTGACCCAAGCGGCGAGTTAGTGAGTTTCAGGGGGGTATGTATTGGCCAATCAACGAATAACATCGCTGAGTATAGCGCGTTGATAGAGCTCCTCTCTGATGCCATCACCCATGGCATACGTCGGCTAGTCGTCAGGTTAGACTCACAGCTCGTGGTACTACAACTCAATGGTACCTACTCTGTCCGAAATCCAGCTATTTATCGCAAGTTCCTAAGAGTTAAAATCTTGGAAAGACAGTTTGATTTTATCCAATATCAACACATTTCCAGAAACTTAAACACATTAACCGACTCATTAGCAAACTATGTGTTAGATAGACATTTGCAAAATTGATAAAAAGAGAAGCATCATCGATGTTTCATACATGGATCACATAAAAACTGGAATAAACCCCGAAAATCAAAAATATATATAACTGTTTACGGTTTACATATAATGTTCTGTAACCAAGACAAAATCAGTCATACGACCCCAAAACTCAAAATGGCTGGGGGGCACCCTAGCCTAGTGATGCTCATGATAACATGCCACGGCCTGTGCGATCATGCGCAGAAGACGAGACCATCGTCTAGGAACACCAGCAGTATGTCGCTGCAATCGCAGAGGCAACTCGTCAATCCGTACATCTGGAATCCCAAGGGTAAGACCCTCGACCTGTTCCTGCACAGCTGCAAGAGTCTCGACCAAGTCAAGGTCACGGAGAATAGCTCTCCCTGGAGCCTCCCCTGCTGGGGCAGCGGCCGGAGCTCTCGGACGAACTGCTGGACGGACGGGACCAACATCTGCATGCACACATGAGTTTGATTAGAGTCTTGATAGAGTAAAGCACAAGGACATTATAAATAAAAAACAGTAAACAGTGATAAGGTTAAAATATTTACCAAGATCACCCCACTGCTCGCCATCCGGTAGTACCAAATCCGTATCACCTCGGAAATCCATACCAATATATGGATACTCGGAAAAAGCCATATCCTGCCGCTCGAACCACCTAAAAAAGGCATCAGTAAAAGTAATCTGAGATTGACCTGCATGTCTAGCCATGTGGTCGACCCACCTCTGCATGCGTGGCTCAGTAGGAGATGGCAAGTCGAGAACAATGTACTGAGGTTGCATCAGGGGTATCTTCTCCAAAGCGAAGGCAGTCAAAACTGAACCGAAGCCAAAATTCTTCAGTTTCCCGTCCTTTACTTTGGTCAACTGGTTTTTCATCTGAACCAGTACTGCGTCACACCAGTTAAAAACTTTCGGCTGAAGACATTCCAGGGCGTGCTGCACATAAGACCTGTTGGCAACATGAGGGGATGCGCTGCCGGCCATCCTACAAATCGTGTACAGAATAGACCTGAGAGACCTGTCAGTGATATCACGGATAGAAACCTTGCCGTCTCTGCTCGGCTGGGATCCCTCCCTACAATACTGATGGATATAATCTTTCACGGAATCGCTCCCTCGGGCCGAACCGGACAAGGAAATGGGGGCACCCCGCCTTGACAACCCAGTCAAGAAGTAAATGTCCACTATGGTCAAAGGGATGGACTTTCCCCTAATCTGGAACACTTGGTTAACAGGATCCCAAGCATCAAGCAGGTACTGCAGTAAACGTATCTGTGCCCTCATGCTAGATATACGGAAGAATTTTAGCAAGCCACAGTTCTGCAACGCGCTCACGGTAACAGGATCATGGAGGGAAATCATGTCCTCCTCTTCATGCTCTCGTTCTCGCCACGTAAGAGTCATTCTGCTCCAATAAACTCTACAAAACAAACAAGAGGAGGAGTAAGATCCCTGACTCGGTAAAGAAAATGGCAAAATTCTCATGAAAAAGTATGCAACCAAAAAGTTTTCTGCGCCCAACGCAGGTAGGGAAGGGTCTCACCTGCGTTGGGAGACAAACTGCCTTTGAAAATGAAAACCCCAATGCAGGTTTTGATATGGGGCACCTGCGCTAATGGCAGAGCGCCCTAGAGAAACCCCAGGGGCTCATGGGGGCAAGAAAACAAGCATAAAACTGAGAAATAAGACCATGAAAAGATAGAGCTAGGGTTTAGCTCCTACCTGGTGGAAACGGCGCTGAAAATCGTCCACAGAATCTCCCGAAATCAGCTGGTGAAAAATCGAGAGGAAGAGGCACCTCCAAAGCTCCAACAAACCAAATGCACATGAAATGGTAAAATGAAAGGTAAAAACATCTTTTAATTGCTTTTTACATAGTTCAAAGTAAAATATTAGTATTTTTACTTCATGTTATCCATTTCTAACAAGTTTGTTGCAGCAATTGATGAAACAGTACTATCTCTGGAAAAGAAAAACTAGTCATGGTAAAATATGAATTTGACCTTATCAAACGAGCAGTTTTGGCAGAGTTCATGCTCGTTAAAAAATAAACGCAAAACCGAGCAGTTTTAACGCAGACTTCATGCTCGTTAAAAAATAAACATAAGCATGTGAGCAAGCTTTCCCCCAGAGTTCAAGCTCATCCAGAAAAAATGAACTGGTAAATAACCATTTGAGACCGTAAATTCATCAGCCATAAAAGCCTTGGTCGTGTTTGTGCACCATCACCTCCACTTTTCATTTGGCCGATCATTCAAATCCACTTGATTGTTTACCTATTTTGAGGAACAGCTGCGAAGAGTGATTTCACTTAGCCATCCTTGTAATACTGCCGTGATTGGAAAATTCCAACCTGTACCTGGAATCTGCTGCTATCCCTGTTTATCACTCGTTCCTCAAAAGACGAGTCTTCTTTGAGCTCTTTTCACTGACTCGTAAAATATGAAAAGTTTGCCAAGTTTTGGCCTTCCAGCTCGTTAAAAGGACCGGAAGAGCTATCCCTCCTCTAGATTTTAATCTTTTTGGACCTGAGGGATTATTGCACAAAAAGATCGAGCGCTTGTCTAGTTCGGCTCGATAAAGATATCGAACATTCATCCCTTCTGTATTGTTTTATACTTTTTCGGACTTAAGGGATTAGATGACCAAAAAGGACCCCTGGAGTCCACTTTATGTACGCTTTTCAGACTCTCTAAAAATGAAAAGGACCGAGTTGTCTTTGTCGCTAGGCTCGTTAAAAATATTGAATAGCGACAAACTTGTCTTTAGACGAGAACGAGTTTCCCTATCGCTAGGCTCGTTAAAACATAGCGATGGGCTTGCCCGAAGGGCAGGTTATAGAACAAGCATATGTTATCCTCCTCAAGCTTGACAAAAATAAAGAGGTACTGGTCAGAAATGACTGGGGAAAAATTGGGAGAACCTCAAAGCTTAATGGTAGCAAGTCGCTCTTGAACATGACACTTTTGCCTCCGTAAATATCGGGTTGGGTTATTATCATTCACCGGTCCCTTCACCATGGTCTCGCCATACCATCCATACATGGGGTAATGCTACCGATCCATCACATCAGTGTCGTTATATGTTCAAGAGATGTCATTCAGAAAGTGTCAACCGGGTCCCATCCACTACCATACATCATCTTTCATCCTTCCATGACCGCCACCCTGAATCATATTTCACAGATCGTTTTCACCATCATCACTAGCTCCGTTCCGTGTCACTGATGTGGGATTCATTAAGGCCCTCCTTTGACGGATCACTTCTTGTCGACATCAGCTCATTATCCAAGAAGTTGATCTAGGAACACCCCCTCAGTACTTTGAAGCTTGCATGCCTCAATGGCAAGTTTCTCACTTCCGGCGATAGGTATACATTAATGACCTTCGACCAGGAGATTTTGCATGGTGTTCGACGTCAGATCCTATATTCACGCCACGTGAATTGTGCTGCAGTACCTTGAGGGTCATCATCATTATCGGTGATTCCTCTCGCGCTTGTTAACAGTTTACATTATTGACTGATAATCAAGCGATGTCTTTCCATGTTCGACTTCAAGAAATTCTCACATGGATCGACTTGTACTAGAGTGAAGATCGGACAAGTTTGAAGACCCCGGATCTAGTTTCATCCATCCGGGCTGCGATATATATTCAGGAGATAAAAAACATAGACATGTGCAGCAGATGATCATCCTACTAAAAGGATGATAATTAAAAGTAGAGAATTATCAGTCTATTATCAGACGATCGTCTGTCTATGTACAACAAATGTATTTATAAAGCTGAGCATGGGAAATGCCCACATCAGCTAGATCATGAAAAGAAAGTATGAAAAGATAATGTATTGTATTGTATTTTGTTACAGGTCACCTCCCGACGATTGAATGAACTTCGGATCCTCCTAATAAAGCATTTCACCCGATAAACGACCTCATACTTTAGGGGTCAACTGTTATAGACATTTTTGTGCCTTACAGCATAGAGCATGAAATGTCAATAATCTAAGGGATCCAAAGTCCCTAAACATGTTGTTCCTACCCCTAGAGGAACAAGGTCAGCAAACCACATCACTTCAGATCAGTTCTCCACTGAAAAACACTCAAAAACAGGTCAATTTTGGATCAAAGCAGCTGCTCCACTAAGCATCTGCGTTGAATGTCAAAAGCTCTATGGTGTACCTGCGCTGCATAGCAAGTGCAACAAAGGCTACCTGCGCTGGGCGTACTTTGACATGTGGAGGAATCTTTTCTCAATGTGCCAGTGCCCAGGAAGCTTCCAAAATGACACTTGGATCAGAAGATTTGCCTAATGATGAGTTAAGAGCTTCTAAAACTCCAAGTGGAAGGTAGAAACTCCGAGTGGACTCAAGGACTGAAGAACAACTGGAGTTGAAGAGGACAACAAGTCACACATCAAGCTGACTTATCTTCACTCCAAAACTCTATATAAGGATCTCATCCCATGGGATCCGGAGGCTGGAATTTAGTGCAAAGAATTGCTGTTGGTTTACAGTTGTGAGTATTGGGTGATTACTTGAGGGAGGTGAAGAGGAGATTTCTTTCCATCGGGAAGGTGATGCTGGATTGGACCTCTCACGGTTGTATCACCGCCTGAACCTTACTTCCTTATATTAATAAAGCATTTGAGGTTCTTCTATCCGCATGTGTTTCAATGGTGTATTGTCTTACTTGCGTATTTGATTTATGCTAATCCTTGAATCAATTATGAATGCATGCTTCTTGTAGCTTCCTTTTCTTGTCTTGTTCGCAGGATCTCGTGTAGCTGGGCCGGTGAGAAGACTTGGAGCTGGGAGCAAGCGGCAAATAGAGGAGATTGGATCGACCATTTGCGCAAGACATTGGTAAGTGGATCTCTTCCTTTCGTCTCTTGCATGTCATAAAGAAGTAACTTTAGATAGCTTTGCTTCAGCTGTTGCTAAGGAACTATCACCCTTAGAGTGGGATAGGGTCATTCCGTGTTGGATACTTTTCCCCACAACAAGCATGGTGACCAAAACCTTGTTCACGGATTCAACTTAGCCGTTGGCCTGAGGGTAATATGGGGTTGAGCCATCATGGCGCAAGCCCAATGTAGATGTCATTTCTGCCATCATGTAATCTCTTAAATTGGAGCCATGGTTTGTGACAATGGCTTAGGGTACACTGAACCTGGAAATAACATGGTTAAAAAGGAATTGAGCTGTCGTCTTACCATCTGCAGAATATGTAGGCACCACTTCAGCCCATTTGGTAAAATAATCCACAGTGACAATAATATATCCATGCCCCCAGGCCGATTGAGGGTTACATGTCATATAATCGATGCCCCATTTGGCAAAGGGACCAATGGTAATGATGGGGTGTAGGTGAGTGGGTGGGGTGCACATCTTGCATTGGTAAATTTAGCATTCGTGACACTTGCAGACAGCAAGAATGTAGTCTTTGAAGATAGACGACCAGAAATAACTAGCGCGAAGGATTTTCTGAGTTGTAGCGTAACCAGACATATGACCACCACATGCCCCGGAGTGGAAATCATTGAGATCTCTTTCATCTTCCTTGATCATGAGGCATCGACGAAGAACAGAATTGACACCAACACGATATAAAGTATTGCCAATAATACGGTCGGGTTGGGAATGATGTCGAATCCTTCGATGATCATCCTTGGTCAACGCGGACTGAAATGTGGAGGTTTGGAGATGCATGATGATATCACCGTACCATGGATCAAGGGTTCTACTCAGGAAAAGGGTCTTATCTAGAAGTTGTTCATCTGCACCAGCAGGGATAGATTTGGAGGAAAGGGAACAAATCAATTCAGTGAAAACAAGTGACTTCTTAGATTTGGTCGTAGTGATGACCAAATCAAATCCTTGCAAGATGACAATCCATTTAGATTACTTTCCCCCCAGCAACTGATGAGTCAGGATATAGGTCATAGGGTTGCATTCAGAAATCACTGTAGTTGTACATAAAAGGATATAGTGTCAAAAGTGTTGAATAGCCTGAATGGCAGCCAAAGCCAACTTCTCGACATGTGCATAACGCGTTTCAGTGTCGAGGAGATTTTGACTAAGGTAGTAGATCACATGTTTGCTGCCTTCATAATTGTGTTGGACCAACACCATAGAAATGGTGCTAGGGGCCACGGCTAGGTAAAGGAAGTAATCTCGATAATAGTTTGGCGGATGCAACAAGGGAGAATTTATGAGGACAAAATTAAGATCAACAAAAGATTTTTGGGCCACCTCGTCCCATGCAAAGGGTATTCCTTGTTTGAGCAACCAGGTAAATCCTATGGCTAGCCTGGCGTAGTTGGGTATAAAACAACAAAGAAAGTTGGCCTTTCCTTGCAGGCTCTGGAGTTGGTGCAGTGAAGATGGAGGGGGTAAATTTACAATGGCCTCGACTTTTAGTGGATCCAGGCGAATTCTGTCCTTAGAAACGATGAAGCTGAGGAGTCATCCTAATTCCACGCAAAAAACACATTTGTGTGGATTTAACCGAATGTTATAGTGTCTACAGCATAGAAAAATCTGTCGAAGATGGTTTGGGTGATCTTGGCGCTTACGAGAATGGGTAGGAAGGTCATCCAAGTAAGGCTGGACAATGTTGCAAATATCATGAAATGCATAGGACATTGCCCGTTGAAATGTGGCTCCAGCATTTTTGAGGCTGAAAGGGAGCTTCTTGTATCCGAACGTACCCCATGGGCAGATAAATGCTATCTTTTCTTGGTCAGTCGGTGTAATATTAATCTGGTTATAACCAGAAAAACCATCCATAAAGGAAAAGATCTCACTCCTGGCACATTCATCAATGATTTGATCAATGAAGGGAGTAGGATAGTTATCTTTAGGACAAGCATGATTAAGATCTTGATAATCCATGCAAGTGTAGATCGTAGCTTGTTTTTTAGTCACCAGGAAAATATTGGACACCCAGTCTGTAAGGGGGATGAGATAGATGAACCTAGCTTTGAGAAGCTTTTCAAATTCACCCTTAATAGCAGCGGCCTTCCTAGGGTGCACCAGGCGAAGCCGTTGGCGAACGCGCTTCACGTGCAGATATGTTGGTATTTCATGCACCACAATGCTAGGATCGATGCCAAGCATTTCTTCGTAAGACCATGCAAACACATCACGAAATTCCTGAAATAGACGAGTATATGTCTTGATCTCATCCGGAGAACAAGATACCCCAATATGAACATGTTCAACGACACCGGGTTTGATAGAAATGTCAATCGGCATCATTTGGGTAATATTACCCAAATTTCCTTTCGACCATACTTCATGAGTAACAGTCGGTGGCAGAAATGGAGAAGAGGGCTCTTCGAAAGTAGTAGACATGATCGCCGGGTGAGGCAGGAACGAGGATCGATGATGAGTATCGATCCATGGTGGTTCCTCGAGAGACATGATTTCCATGATACCTTCATCAGCGAGGAAGGTCTCAGCTAAGGGATCAGATGATTCCAAAGTGCCAAGCCAAGGGGATTGAGAGTACATATCAAGAGAGGTCTTTGACATATGAGAATCATAGGATGCAGAGTTCGAAGTCGAAACAATTTCCACGTAATTGACTTTGGCAGGACTAAGCGGCATGACCTTGCCCCAAGCATCAACAAGATCTGTTTTAGGTATGACCCAAGGATCAGATTTGACCGAGACCATGTTGACAGAGGCAACATGAGGAGGTGGGAGTGGAAAAATTCCCATTAAGATAGAATATTTGAAGAGACCTGCCCCCACACTCTCATAGGGAGCACCAGAGTGCTTGACGTACGAAACATTGCCATCCGAGGAGGAAGAGGCAAAGAAAGACAGTTGACCAATAGTGACAATCTTCCCTTGATGGGGAAAACGGGTCACACAAAACAAAGAGGAGGCCACAACATGCATGGGATGAGTCCAACTTTGGCCGTGTAGAAGATTATAATTGAGATTGGCGTCAACAATCTCTACTTCAACTTGCACTGTCTTACCTTCCAGGGTGATGGAAAGGTTAGGTAACACACCGAGGGGTCGCAAATCGCACCCATCGAAAGCTTGCAAAGTGTTTAGAGACTGGTTCAGTGCAAGGGAACCAATAGCCTTCCAACATGTAGCTGACATGATGCAGGTAGAAGCACCTTCATTGATGAAAGTGCGGTGGATGGTCTTCTCGTTAATGATTACCTGAATAAGAAAGGCAATCTGATGAGGGAGACGTGAAACATGGTTCTCCAGATCGAAACAGATCCAATTAGAATCGGTGGGATCAATGCCCCTGATAGCTGATAGAAAAGAATCTCGTTGCGATGGGCAGCTTTGGAGTACCTCGAGAGCCATCATGGCTGACGGCGCCTAAGCCAAATCCTCAACAATATTATAGTGTTGAGCATCTCGGGCGTTGGTATTATATGAGGATTTCCGCATCACACCTTGAGAGGGTGGTCACGTAGCGGAATCAGAGTTAGGGAACTCGATTTGCAGAGGGCCAAAACTCAGGGTAGAAGAAGAAGGTGCAACTTCTTTTTCTTTCCCAGTTGCCAGAGCTAGATTTTGATAATCTTTCGATCAGGTAGCCACATTAATGGGGGTGCTCACCATGAACACTTGGGATCCAGAGGAAGCAGATCAGGGTTGGTCTACCATTTGAGTCTGCTGAGACAGAAATGGCTCTTTAAGGATAGCAGGGGTCCCTTTGAGCAGGCGACTAACTTCGGATCATCATGGACAATCCTTAGTATAGTGATCCTCCTCGCAAATGAGGCAGGGATACTTATGTTTCTATTGCAAAGATTTGCCAGTAGACGATTTGGAAGGACCCTATTTCTGGGCATCGGCTTAGCTTTGCCTTTGCCTTTCTTTTTTTCTTTCAAGGATTTGTCCGCTGCGGTAGACTGGATAGCATGGACCTCTAAAGTTTTACTAGGGCCTCGCAGGTTTTGAGATGAACTATTAGGAGCAGCATTTGAGACCGACTTTTGTTTGGAAGAAGTTTTAGCAGGGGTCTGGGATACTGAACCAACAACTCCATCAACAGGAGGAACAAATGGTGACTTTGATGTTGCGGGATCGAATGATGGTTGTGGAGCATTGGGTAACAACTTGCATAAGGTGCCAGCTGAGAGTAGACCATATCCAAGTACTGGGCACGGGAAATGGCTTGCTCTTCAGTGATGCATCCACCCATAGCTATATCGAGAGGAATTGGAGCTATGAATGATTTGGTAAACCATTTAGTGAGCAACTGATCAGTTATTTCGAACTTGATCAGGCGACGTCTACGTCTCCATTCATGGATATGATCAGAGATGTGTGTCGCAGTGTCTTGCTTAAGTGATGTGATCAAATAGGTGCCAGGTTCATAATGAACTGGCAGCTGAAAATGCGTGAGGAAATCCATGGCTAACGAATTGAAGTCATGGAAAGTACTTCGAGGTAGCTTGATGTACCATTTCACTGTGGCACCCATGAGGGTCCGTTGGAAAAGACAAAGACGAATGGAATCATCCACGTACGAGTTCGATGAACACCAGAGGTGATATGTCATCACATGGGCCTGAGGATCTTCTTTATCTTTTCTATCGAAATTTGGGCAGTCACTTGGTATCTTGGATGGCAGTGGAGGCTAGTATGGCGAATGAAGGATCAGGTCACTCATAAGGCGCGATACATCTGGCAACTCAAGTGTAGCCAAGAAAGGTAATCAAGTGTTAAAAGGCATGGGAGGTCGATAAGCAGGCCCATAGGGAGGAGCCCATCCCTACTGGTAAGGGTTTTGGCCCCATAGTGGGGGATTTTGGCCATATGGCATCTGAGGTTGCCCCCATTGCAGATTACCTTGACCAAAGGGAGGATTTTAACCTTGAATACCTTGAAACTATCCAGGCACAGGTTGTTGGTAGGCAACATATGGGTTACAAGGCCTGTTGACCTTGGACATATGGATATGGGACATGTTGTCTTGGACCATAGGGCTGTTGAGCCTATTTTCCTTGAACAAGAGGGTTCTGGACCTACAGTCCTTGGGCATAAGGTTGATACACCTTTTTCCCTTGGATGTAGGGGTTTTGTACCTAGTGCCCTTGGCCAACAGGATTATGAACCTATTGACCTAGGACAAGAGGATTCTGTACCTACTGCTACAGGACTTGACCTTAACCCTGTCCCTGCATGATCCAGGTCTGGGTGTGACGAAGGACCCTTCCAAGACGTTTTACTTTAGTGATATGTTAAATTGCATTTTTAAAAGAACATAAATGAATACATATTCATGCAGTAAAGAAAAGGAACATGTCAATCATCAGCAACATAAAAACAAAAGTCGCTAATAACGGAGTTCGTCCAGGAGGGACTATGTCTCCGAGCGCCAGTGTCAAGATGGTGTAGGCCACTGCATTAAGTGTTGTCAATAGTGGTGATGTAGATGGAGATGATGTTGTGATCATACAAGGAAAATGCCCTCACGCAGGAGTTTCTCTAAGAGATATTCCACTATAGGAACTCTCAGTCAAAAGACTCCTATCAGTATGACACAAAAACATGCATGATGAGCATCCCACCAACATGGCATAAAAGGGATCTCAATGCAAAAAACATGCATGATGACAAAAAGAGTATCCCAGCAACATACAACAAAGGGATATCAAAAACATAACATGATGAATCATGGCAATAAGTACATCACATATATGATTTCGCATCACATAAGCAAGGAATCATGAAGACATGTAATAAACAAGATCCTACATCAACATCAATTAAGGATCTGTGCAGCATAATGCATAAAGAAGAAGTACATGAACACATCATATACCTCACAACCAAGGGCCATCTGAAGAAGCGGATGTCAAAGTGCTAAAGCTGTTCGGACCATCAATCTCACGGCATTGATCGCATGAAAATCACTGCTCACACATGAATGTGGACATCTGCACTAGAACTTAGAAAAGTGGATGGAAAATGAAGTGAGAGAATGACAAATCTAAATGTACCATCAGATTTGTGGCATTGAATAGTGCAAAATTGACTGTCCAAAATCTGAATTCTGAAAAGTTTAGAATCTGGGGCTCAAGGAATCTTTTAGATTCCCCCATGATTCCTCAATGATTCTACTCCATGGGTGACCTGGAAATCTACAAGTTAGATGGTGAATCTGATCTCGCAGTTGCAATCCCTACGGAAAACCATGAAAAACAAGTATAAACTTGACTATATTCTGACATGGCAAAATTTTACCTCCTTGGGAAAATTTCAAGGCTCATGGTTCCACTCCCTATTTTTGCAGCAATCATGGTTCCACCTTCATCCTAAAAATGGCCAAAAAATGCAGAAATATGATGGAGAAACGGACAATGCAATTTCATTTGTGGCGATGAGAGGTGTTGAATCCATATAAAATTTGTCAAATTCTGACAAAGTGGAAATTTGGCCCTCCTGCAAAATTCATGGTTCCTGCATTAAAAAATAATTAATTTGCCTCGATTTGCATGCCCACTCTTGGTTCCTCCATCTCCTCTCTGCGCACTACTAAAAATGATTGTTTAGATAAAAATTACTGGCGGATAACCCAATGTGAGTAGTTGGCTCAATGGTTAAAAATGCAAATTGGTTGAGGAGGGGTCGGGGGATCAAATCCCACCCCTCTCATTTTTGTTACATCATAACAAAATGCATTTGAAATGGGGGTCGGGTCCGCATTGGGAGGCCCGCCCCCATAATCATCGTGTGGTATTTGTCACGTGATATGACATGTACTATATATTTGTTTTAAGTTTGGGGCTGCCCGCTTGGGGGCTGGCCACGTGGGTCGGGCAGGTTCAACCCCCGCCGATCCCTTATCTCCTGTTGATAGTGCGTTTAGGTGGGAGGAGGTTTCGGGGTGTGGGCCAGGTCCACCGTCGATGGCCCGTGCCCACCCCTTTAATACAACATATGTTATAACCTTGCGGTAGTTGGAAGGTTGGGGTCCGACAGGGTTATGGCCGCCGGACTATTTAAATGTTGTTGTAGTTGCAGTTCCGGGGGCAACAGGGTCATGGTCGCTTGCCCCTTATTTTTTAATATATTTTGTTATGTGGTTGGGAAGGCCGGCGGGGGTGGTGGCCCGTCAGCCTATTTTATATTATTATTTTTATTTTTATTTTTTATTAAACCAACTAGATGTTTTCTCAAAAATCCATTTATAGGCCGAAGGAGACAAAATAACGAGGCAACAAATTTGCCTAGAGTTTGGCCGGAGCTGACCGGAATCCGGTGGCTGGGTTCAGTCGTATTTGTGGCCTCCTTAAGCCTGCCCAGTCATCAAAAAGTCAACCCAACTTTGATTTCTCCTAAACTTCACATATGAACTTGGATTGACGAACTGTTCACACCTCCACGAACAGGACGACGAGATCTACGCTCTGGCCCTAGGTCGAAGTCATTCTGAGCACTTTGATTTTCAAGCTTCCTTGAGTCCTCCTTGTCCTGTGTGTGTCCCTGAAGCCACCTAGATCAATCCTCCCCACTGAGGAGCTTTTGGTCCCCAAAAATCATGAACAATAATTTGCAACTTCTCTGTACCCTGTCTACATCACAAGCGTCCTAGAAAGGTCTTGCTTCCATCTCCTTCACCTTTGTTCTTTGGAGCCTTAAGCGTTGAGCTGACACCTGCTACTTCTACAACCTGTAGTACATTGTTTTGCAAATTACATGCTTGACTTTTATGACCAACTAATGACCCAAATGTCCCACACTTGCCACGAGTTTATAACACATACTCGGTGGTCAAGTTTACATCAATATGGATGCAATACTCCAGCTACGACAACAAGGCCAACCTATCATGGTTGCTTCAACAAGTGATGTAAAACACATCATCACTGCAACACATGATTTACATACATAAGGCCAAACAATATTATTTTGAAAAGTGATGGAAACACGACATCACTTTGAGAGTTTAACATGCAACTCAAAATAAGACCAGACATCATTATTGCTAACCAAGTGATGGAAACACATCATCACTTTTACATTTTAAATTGCAACAAATGATTTACAAAAGAATGACCATGAAATGACAACATGTCTAGAAACCATTTTTCACTTATCACGGTAAATGGGTCACCTCCTTGTGGCGGTTTTGCTTGTCGAACAACTGCTTCACCTAGTTCACGCACCAACGCTTTGTCTTTAAGGTGCTGCTCTGGATGGAGCCTCCAACAAGTGGCTCTTTGATGGCCATTTCTATCGCAATGACTGCAGTAGGTTTTCTTCCTCCATATCTGCTTAACCTATTTCTTTTCATGCTATTGAGAGGGTCTTTCACGCCTCATCCTTTTGAGTGTTGCCATTCTTTTCCAACACTTAGAAAATGTATGGTTATGGAATCCACAAAAGGTGCATGTTTTTCAATGCCATGTTTTACGTTCATTATTAACAACATGATCATAATCGAAATGAACATTCAAAGATCAAAAGTGGTTATACCTTCCCTTGTTGTCTCTGATGTCAGTATGGCGATGAGAGCTTGCCTCAGCTCTCTCCCTGCAATGGGCACTGCCATGGGATGATGGGGATGTGTTCCCATCATTTTCTTTCCTCAACGATTTCATCGATGTCTTGGATGACTCTGACACCTTCGAGCACTATCCTTTAGTGTATCTCGAGCCTACAAATCGATGTTCGTGCACATCCTCGAAAGCTTTAGTTATGCCTTGGTTATTAACACCAAGTTCTTCTTTCTCCTTGTGCCTCATCCTTGTAAGGAGCCTCATGTTTGTCCTTGTAATTGGGATCTCCAAATCTCCAACAGAACCCATACTATGTGAAGATGTGTTATAGACAAATTTGTGCCTTACAGCAACAAGCATGAATTGTCAATAATCCAAGGGATCCAAAGTTCCCTAAACATGATGTTCCTACCCCTAGAGGAACAAGGTCAGCAAACCAACAGCTCTCAGATCAGTTCTCCACCTGAAAATACTCAAAAACAAGCAATCCTGAAATCAAAGCAGGTGCTCCACTAGGCTTCTGCGCTGAAACACAACTCCTCCATGGTGTACCTGCGTTGCAAAGCAGGTAGAACAAAGGCCACCTGCGTTGAGCGAGTTTGGACATGTGGCACACTGAGTCATTGCTCTGGAATCTTCCAAAAATGACACTTGGATTAGGGATTTCGCCTTGTGATGAGTCAAAGGCTCTGTTTCTCCAAGTGGAAGCAAAGTTCTCCAAGTGGACTCAAGAATTGAAGATCAACTAAAGATTAACTGAAGAGAGAGAGGACACAAGGCAGCTACACATCAGTTGCAAGCTGACTCATCCTTTCTCAATTCATCTATATATTGAGCTCTCTCCTATGAGCTCAGGAGGCTGGAATTTTGTGCAAAGTAATGATATGCTGTTGGTTTCACTATAGAACTATTGGGTGATTGTTTGAGAGAGGTGAAGAGGAGAAATTCTTTCTGCTGGGAGGTGTTGCTGGGTTGGAGCCTTCAATGGTTGTAATACTCTCAGAACTTTTACTTCTTCATTAATAAAAGCTATTGAGGTTCTTCTATGTGCTCTTGTTTCAATAATGTATTGTGATGATTGCATGTTTGGTTTACACTAATCCATGAACCAGTTATGATTGCATGCCTCTTGTAGTTTCCTTCTTTGTTATTTTGCAGGATCTCATTGTAGCTGGGCAAGCAAAAGAACAGGGAGCTAGGAGCAAGCGGCCAAAGAGAAGAGTTTGGATTCGACATTAAGCGCAAGGCAACGGTTAGTGCATTTCTCCATTCTCTTTTGCTTTCATAAAGAAGTAAACCTTAAGTAGTTTGTTTTACAGTTGTTGCTAAGGAACTATCACCCTTAGAGTGGGATAGGGTCATCCGAGTCGGATACTTTTCCCTACAACAAACTAGCGACTCCGCTGGGGATCGTATCCATTTGATTGTGTTTGTAGTATTTTGCTATTCATTTCCTGAACAAGAGAGTACCAAATCGAAAAGCTTTTGACTATATCAAAAGCGAAGTAGAGGGCAGCTACTCTGGCTCATTTCTGAGCAAATTCATGATTTGAAGAGCTGATCTACAAGGATCCTTGTAAGCTCTTAGTGATAGCTTTTCACCCTCCTAATCATCCCTTTGAGTGTGCTTGACTGATTGCTTCTGATTTGAGCAAAAACTGTGTATTTTTGAGAAAATTATGACCCGGAAACTGTGAAAACGCAACTTTCGTTTTCCAAAGCAGGTAGTACACAGGCTACCTGCTTTGCAACGCAGGTCCCGAAGGGGCTACCTGTGCTGAGAGCCAGACTGGCTGTGCAGCACCTGCGTTGGCCCAATTTTGCCTAGTGCTGTTGGGGTTTCCTCCTTTTCTCTTGCCTGTTTTCACTTTTGATTTGGCTGCCAGTTACCAGTCTTGCACCTGTTCTGAAACCAATATTACTTGCCATCATTCTGCCTCTGTTATATAACGAAATTGTACTTGTTCTTTGTATTTCTTACTCATTTACAATTTACCATAACGAAAAGTAAACTAGTCTTGCTTTTGGCCTCTTAGATCTGAACCTGTGTTAGGCATTTTGCTGGTCTAAAGAGTTAGCTTGTTCGCTGTCCATAGCTGATTAGTCATTTACTTTCGTCATTATGGTTTGATTTCATGCATTTCCAGTGATTAAGCAAGTGAATCTTAAGGTGTCTTTTGATTTTGGACAAGCTTGTTTGTTTTCGCTTTAAATCGAAATCAAAGTTATATAACAACTTTCTTTTTGTAATACATCAACATTAAGAAAGGGAAAAGAAAATACATGCATTGTGCATTTTGCATTTGAAAAAGTTTGCATGATGATTTAGGAGAAAGTGCATTAGTTTGTGCTGTATGAACTATGTGAAAAGATTTGCCTTTCTTCTCCCTCAGTAGTTAAGATTTTCATCAGTCAAAAAGATTTGAAAAAGCTTGCTTCTCATCTTAGGCTGCATTTAGGAATTGTTCATATACATCTCGTGGTGAACCTCGAAAGGCAAAATTTAAAAAGATCAACTTAAAATATACTAAATGAACCTAACAACGCATTTGAAACATAACGCAAACACATAGAGGTCTAGGTAGAGACGTGTTCCGGCGTCGTTAAACATAGTGACTGTCGATCTCTACGAAGGTGGGTGATTCCTCCTGAGAGTCGGTGGCACTAATACGGACTTGTGCTCCCACGTACCGTCGCGTATATATTGGGAGACCCCTATAGGAATTTATCCTTTATCCTTAGGAAGCCGTGTCGGCCGCCCTACTGATCGCGATGCAGTGAACACAGCATTCACGAAGATCGACCACCCGTACCGTAAAACGTATTCTGTGGTTTCGCGAAAGGTTTGGCACACCCTCTGCCTAGATCTCCAGAGCAGTTTCTTTTGGCCCTTTTCAAACTCTATAACTGAAAAGGTCCAACCGAGCATTTGTCACTTCGGGCTCGTTAATACATCGAAGGAGACTAGAGTCATCTTTAGCTTTTTCTCGACTCTTAAAACATGAAAAAGCAAAGTTATGTTTAAAAGCGTCTAATAAAATTCATTCAAATCGGAAACACAAATTTCCCCCTTTATATTTTAGTTGATCGAGTAATCCGCAATCGTGGAAGAAAGTCAATTGAATATCCGTCGTTCTCGGAGGCTTGCGAGTCAACCATCTTTGTCTCCGGAATCGAAAACAATCTGGACAAAGCGAGCTCGTCGAACCAGTTCAAAATCTCCTTTAAAAGTTAGAACAAGTGTTCCGACAACATCTGAGATTCTGGTTACTCCAAACATTTCCGGAAACCCTGCCTCTATAGAAGAAGTTCAACCGCCACAGAAGGACAGTAATACTGATCCTAGTCTGGGGGAAAATACTTGTATAACTGAACCAGTTCCATCTGTAACTGGTCCAGAGAGTTTTGTTCCTCAAACATCTGTCGTTGTTGATACAACCCCTTCTTCGGCACCGGAAATCTTTTACGGACCTGACGGTCTTCCTCTTCCACCTGGTCTGATTGCGATAGAGGAGATTATAGAGGAGCCGCAAGTATCCACTCCAACTCATTTTGGAGTAGGGGTCACTCTATTTCCTGCTACAACAGAAGTTTGTCCATCACCAGTGGAAGTTCCTGTAGAATCACTAGGCAATCAATTGGATAGACTCAAAATGTCTGAACAACCGTCGACATCTAGGACTGTGTCAAATGACACGGCAACGGCAGAATTACCTGCCGCAAATCCAACAATGTTCGCCGGCATACCATCTGTCCCAACTAGCTCTCAATCGCTAGAAGGAGTCCACCAAGGGACTATCTCAGCAGTATGGTCTATTCCTGTTTGTTCCGGAGTAATGTCTGGTAACTCTTATGGTGAAACTCATCAAATTGACCCTTTTGGGAATCAATTTAGGCCATCCAGTCCTCCAAGACAATCAATTGCCTTGAGTTCTGGATTACCACCGTATGGGGGGCAGTATGCCCTTTCATTACCCCCTCCGGGAGGGTACCCATACGGGAGTTCTCAACCTTATTCAAGTTATGGTGGAATTGCAACGAGCAGTTGGGTACCTATGCTGTCCCAGCCACCAAGAGTTGTATATTCTATGCAACAGTGTGTACCTGTGACGAACATCCCAACTACACCGGCTATTGTAACCGTGTCGCAAGTTCAAACGATGCCTGTTGCATGTCAACCTCAGATTTCTCAGGTTCTCATGCAACAGCCCCTTGACCCTGCGACCCAACCACAATCGCCTACTGGTGGGGCGACACAAGTACAATCGGGTATAAGTACCCCACATCTTGGTCCAATGGTTAGTGTAGCACAACAACCCATGGTATCGCAACCGTGGATAGTGCAATACCAACAGCCACAATTCCAGCAAGTGTACCAAGGTTCTGAACAGCAAATCTTTGCGAATACTGGACAACCATATATCCAAAATGGTCAAAATCAACCACTTTATAGTGGTCAAGTCCATCAACCATATCAGTCATACCAACATCAACTCCATTATGCTGGTATGCAAAGACCAACTGTTCAGGCGATTCCATCGTACCCTGGTTACGCTTCACCTAACTTGAATCAACAGTTACCATTCGTGGCGACTTTAGAGTTGCCTGATTTACATCGGTTAACCAATGATCCAATTGCTTACGCCCCATGGTGGCCAGTGATCCCACACAAACTTCCATCCGACATTCCTAAATTCAATGGAAATCCAGGTGAAGACCCGTCGAATCATGTGATGAATTTTCATCTGTGGTGTTCGTCGAACACTCTAAATGATGATTCGATAAGGCTTCGCCTCTTTCAGAGGAAATTGACAGGTCCAGCGGCAAAATGGTATAAAGAATTGCCAAGAGCTTCGTTCGACAATTTTAGCTCCCTCGCCACGACATTCTTAACCCACTTTCAATTACCAATAAGGTATGAAACGGGAACAGAAATATTGACTAACTTCAAACAGACAACCGCAACTCATATATCAGATCATATACATGAGTGGCGACGTCGACGAAGAATGGTTAAAACATACGTTCTTGATCAGCTTTTAGCTGAGTGGTTTATAAAGTCGTTACTTCCGGCCATAACGGAAGATGTGGCGAAGGGAGGAGTCGTAACAGAAGAGCAGGTTATTGCTCGTGCACAATATTTGGACTTAGTATATACTCAGTCCGGCACGCTCTATGACAAAATACCAGATGCCCCTAGACCAGAGTTTTCAATCCCTCCTCCTCCTAAATCAAATAGTGACTCTCATGCCGGAGATGGCGTGATTGGCACGGCAAACTCGAATCCGAAAAAGGCCAATCAAAAGAAGGCCCGTAAAGATTCGAATCAAAATGCGCATGAAGAAGTTCTTGCTTCGGAAGTAAATGCCGTATCGACAGATAAGGGCAAAGAAACCAATCAACCAGGAAGCAAGAAGAATCAAAACAAAGGGAAGAAGAAGAAACAAGGAGAGTCATCTCCTCGAAAAACTTCTTCAAGCCCTCCTCGGGATAGGAGACCACCTTATGGGTGTCAGATATGTGATGAGGATCACTGGACGAGAGAATGTCCATACAAAGCTGATCTAAAAAGATTCTTAAAGAGTTCGCAAACTCCAGCTGTGTTAACTGATCCGTTTCCGAATAGAGGAACAAATCTGGTTGATAATGGAAATGCTTCCCCGTCGCAAGTGCTAATGTTGTCAGTATCCAAGCAACAAAATGATGCTTTGATTTCGACAAAGAATAAAGATTACGGGAATCCACAGGTGTCGAATGATAAAGGTAAAGATCAACCTAGTAGTTCGACAACAACTTCGGCAGAAGTTGTACCCCCCATCACGCATGAATTAACAATAAAACCGCCAAAGGGAGTAGTACACAAGTCGACATTTAATCCTCGTGCCAGAGCGGCACAGCATTATAACATAGTGGAAGATTTGGCGCAATCGCCGTCCGCTATGTCGACTCTTGAAGTACTACAAAATTGCCCATCCCAAAGGCAGGCATTGTTATCAGCAATTGGTGGAGTGGATCCTAAAGATTCCAATCTTGTATCCTTTGATCACAAAGGATATGATCCTCAGTTACCAGCTCAACTAGCTTTCCTCGTCCAAGTGAAAGCCCTCAACAAAACTGTTCATCGAACAATTATTGATGAGGGGGCATCGACATGTATTATGTCGATGAGTTGTTGGAAAACCTTAGGATCTCCAACCTTGTCGCGATCATCGACGACATTAAAAGCATTCGACGGAAGGACATATACCCCTTACGGTATCCTTAGTAACTTGAAAGTTGAACTAGGGGGCAAAACAGTAGAAATAGATGTTGAAGTCATCGATGGCAATCTTGACTATAACATCCTACTGGGAAGACCATGTATTTATGCCATGGAAGCTGTTGTGTCGACCTATTTTAGGAAAATTGCATTCCCCTTTCAAGGAGGGATTACGATCATTGACCAACAAAATTTCCTCCCTAATGGTTCACAAGTTACAGGAAGCGTTCCTATGATCCATGGAAGCGACCATTCGTTTCAAAATATCGGAGTAGGCCTACTAAAAGATCCTACATTAATGGGGACTTTTGCCCTTCCACCACCATTCATTGTGGGAGAAGTGGCGACGGTAGGGGCCTGCAATATGATATCTTCCGCACAAAAGATGTCAGAAAACGATATCAACATGGATCATGCAAAGGTTTTGTCCCCAAGCCCAATGGAAGTATTGTAGCAATCAATTTTCTTAGCCTGGGGGGCAACCCCAAATCAATGCTCATCAAGCGTTTGGATAGATAGGTCTAGAGAATATGGCACCCCTTCATGTCCTTGGTCGCGAGTGCATGGAACCGACAAAGGAATAGTCCAATCAATGGTAATTGACGGGGCACCATGGAATGATTCCCACCATTGTTCCCTTCTCCTGGGTTGTGGAGAAGATACTCAAGATGACCTTTATCATCCTTCAGTTTTCGATTTTCTATCGAATACTGTAAATACAGTGGGCTATGAGGATAGTTCTTTGACTATGTCAACCTCATTAAAAAATGAAACTGACCCCCCTTTCCAAATCTCAAAGGAAACCTTCATTCCAATCATCCAGTTGAATGCAATGAAGCTTGGGGAGCATGCACCTCGATTTGAGTTATCATGCTGGGGGCATGCACCTCGATTTGAGTTATCATGCTGGGGGCATGCACCTCGATTTGAGTTATCATGCTGGGGGCATGCAAAAGATTCGAGCAGTTTTAGCACACAGTTCATGCTCGTTAAAAAATAAACGCAAGATCCGAGCAGTTTTAGCACATAGTTCATGCTCGTTAAAAAATAAACATAAGTTGTGAGCAATCTTCCCATAGAGTTCAAGCTCACCCAGAAAAAATGAACTGGTAAATAACCTTGGTGAATGTAACCTTTGACAGCCATATTAAAGCCCTTGGTCATGCTCTTGCAGTCTCACCTCCATCAGTTCATTTGGCCAATCGTTCATCTCCATATGTTTGTTTACCCATTTTGAGGAACCGCTGCGAAGAGTGATTTCACTTAGCCATCCTTGTGACACTGCCGTGATTGGAATATTCCAACCTGTACCTGGAATCTGCTGCTATCCCTGTTTATCACTCGTTCCTCAAAAGACGAGTCTTCTTTGATCTCTTTTCACTGACTCGTAAAATATGAAAGGATTGCCGAGTTTTGGCCTTCCAGCTCGTTAAAGCGACCGGAAAGCTATCCCTCCTCTAGATTTTAATCTTTTTGGACCTGAGGGATTATTGCACAAAAAGATCGAGCGCTTGTTTTGTTCGGCTCGTTAAAGCAATCGAAAATTCATCCCTTCTGTATTGTTTTATACTTTTTCGGACTTAAGGGATTAGAAGACGAAAAAGGAATTTTGGAGTTAACTTTCCTTACCTTTTCAGACTCTCTAAAAATGAAAAGGACCGAGTTTTCCTTGTCGTTAGACTCGTTAAAATGATTAAATAGCGACAAACTTGTCTTTAGACGAGAACGAGTTTCCCTATCGCTAGGCTCGTTAAAACATAGCGATGGGCTTGCCCGAAGGGCAGGTTATAGAAGAAGCATATGTTATCCTCCTCAAGCTTGACAAAAATAAAGAGGTACTGGTCAGCAATACCTGGGGAAAAATTGGGAGAACCTCACAGCATTAATGGTAGCAAGTCGCTCTTGAACATGACACTTTGTCCTCCGTATCACATCGGGTTGGGTTGTTTCATTCACCGGTCTCATAACCATGGTCCTCGCCACACCATCCACAATTGGGGTAATGCTACCAATCCATCACATCAGTGTCGTTATATGTTCAAGAGATGTGGTTCTGTAAAGAGTCGACCGTGTCCCATCCACTGCCATACATTATCCTTCATCCACTTCATGACTGCCACCCTAAATCATACATCACAGTTTGTTTTCACCTCATCACAATCACTAGCTCCGTTCCGTGTCACTGATGTGGGATTCTTTAAGGCCCTCCTTTGACGGATCGTTCCTTGTCGACATCAGCTCATTATCCAAGGAGTTGATCTAGGAACAACCCCTTCAGTACTTTGAAGCTTGCATGCCTCAATGGCAAGTTTCTCACTTCCGGCGACAGGTATACATCAATGACCTTCGACCAGAAGATTTTGCATGGTGGTCGACGCCAAGTCCTTTATTCCCACCATGTGAATTGTACTGCCGTACCTTGAGGGTCATCATCCTTATCGGTGATTCCTCTCGCGCTTGTTAACGGTTTACATCATTGACCGGTAATCAAGCGATGTCTTTCCATGTTCGACGTCAAGAAATTATCACGTGGATCGACTTGTACATCGAGTGAAGATCGGAAGAGATTGAAGACCCCGGATCTAGTTTCATCCATCCGGGCTGCGATATATATTCAGGATATAAAGACATTTGATATGTACATCATTGCAGCAGATGATCATCCTTCTCAAAGGATGATAATTTCAGCAGAGAATTATCAGTCTACAATCAGACGATCGTCTGTTCTATGTACCAAAATGTATTTATAAAGCTGAGCATGGGAATGCCCGCCTCAGTTAGATCATGAAAATGTATGAAAAATAATGTATTGTATTGTATCTTATTACAGGACACTTCTCAGCAGATCGAATGAACTTCGGATCCTCTCAATAAAGCATTTCACCCGATAAACGACCTCATACTTTAGGGGGCATCTGTTATAGACAAATTTGTGCCTTACAGCAACAAGCATGAATTGTCAATAATCCAAGGGATCCAAAGTTCCCTAAACATGATGTTCCTACCCCTAGAGGAACAAGGTCAGCAAACCAACAGCTCTCAGATCAGTTCTCCACCTGAAAATACTCAAAAACAAGCAATCCTGAAATCAAAGCAGGTGCTCCACTAGGCTTCTGCGCTGAAACACAACTCCTCCATGGTGTACCTGCGTTGCAAAGCAGGTAGAACAAAGGCCACCTGCGTTGAGCGAGTTTGGACATGTGGCACACTGAGTCATTGCTCTGGAATCTTCCAAAAATGACACTTGGATCAGGGATTTCGCCTTGTGATGAGTCAAAGGCTCTGTTTCTCCAAGTGGAAGCAAAGTTCTCCAAGTGGACTCAAGAACTGAAGATCAACTAAAGATTAACTGAAGAGAGAGAGGACACAAGGCAGCTACACATCAGTTGCAAGCTGACTCATCCTTTCTCAATTCATCTATATATTGAGCTCTCTCCTATGAGCTCAGGAGGCTGGAATTTTGTGCAAAGTAATGATATGTTGTTGGTTTCACTATAGAACTATTGGGTGATTGTTTGAGAGAGGTGAAGAGGAGAAATTCTTTCTGCTGGGAGGTGTTGCTGGGTTGGAGCCTTCAATGGTTGTAATACTCTCAGAACTTTTACTTCTTCATTAATAAAAGCTATTGAGGTTCTTCTATGTGCTCTTGTTTCAATAATGTATTGTGATGATTGCATGTTTGGTTTACACTAATCCATGAACCAGTTATGATTGCATGCCTCTTGTAGTTTCCTTCTTTGTTATTTTGCAGGATCTCATTGTAGCTGGGCAAGCAAAAGAACAGGGAGCTAGGAGCAAGCGGCCAAAGAGAAGAGTTTGGATTCGACATTAAGCGCAAGGCAACGGTTAGTGCATTTCTCCATTCTCTTTTGCTTTCATAAAGAAGTAAACCTTAAGTAGTTTGTTTTACAGTTGTTGCTAAGGAACTATCACCCTTAGAGTGGGATAGGGTCATCCGAGTCGGATACTTTTCCCTACAACAAGATGAAACTGGAAGGAAATCAACATCTTTTACCTCCTATTTTGATTTTGAAATAACTGATGAAGGTCTCTCATCATCCGTTGTTGGTGGTTTGCTAACTGTCATGACGCATTCCCTAACTTCCTTTCTGACATACCCAAGTCCTGCCTAACAGGGTAATTCCTCTACTTTGATGGGGTTAACAATGCCTTGGCCATTAACGCCCAAGCCTTTTCCTTCATGCCCCATTCTCTTCAACAGTTTGGAGCCAATTCCTGTGGTATGATTTTCAAAAATAGCAAAATCATCATCAGGAAACATACATGAAGATGGAGAACTACTTTTTACCTCACATAGGTCACGCTGCAACTTTTCCAAGGCCTCGTCCTTTGTTTTCAGCTGTCATAGCAAACTTTGTTTTTCCTCTTTCTCTTCATGTAGAAGCATCTTCAATTCAATATTCTCTGTTTGAAGATTATGTTTGTTTTGCTTCAGTTCTTCCATGGCCTCTTCTGTGGCTTGCAACTGAAGCTGCAATCACTCCTTTTCCTCTGTCTCTTTCTGTAGAGTTTCATACATGATTTCCACTCTTTTGGAAATGTTGAGCATGGTCTCGTACATCACTCTTTCATCATTTGTTGCTGCACGTTCCATTGCTCACACTGCAATTCACACACACGCAAAGACCACTCTGATACCACTTGATCCAGGTCCAGCTGTGACGAAGGACCCTTCCAAGACCTTTTACTTTCGTGATGTGTTAAATTTCATTTTTAAATGAACATAAATGAATACATCTGCATGCGGTAAAGAAGAGGAACATGTCAATCATCAGCAACATAAAAAGAAAAAAGTCATTGATAACAGAGTTCGTCGAGGAGGGACTACGTCTCCGGGCCCCAATGTCAATATGGTGTAGGTCACTACATTAAGTGTTGTCAATAGTGGTGATGTACATGGAGATGATGTCGTGATCATACAAGGAAAATGCCCTCATGCAGGAATGGCTCTAAGAGATGTTACACTACAGGAACTCTCAGTTAAAATAATCCTATCAATATGACACAAAAACATGCATGATGAGCATCCCACCAACATGGCATAAAAGGGATCTCAATGCCAAAAACATGCATGACGACAAAAAGATTATCCCAGCAACATACAACAAAGGGATCTCAAAAACATAACATGATGAATCATGGCAATAAGTACATCACATATACGATTCCGCATCACATCAGCAAGGAATCATGAAGACATGTAATAAACAAGATCCTGCATCAACATTAGTTAAGGATCTGTGCAGCATAATGCATAAAGAAGAAGTACATGAACACATCATATACCTCACAACCAAGGGCCATCTAAAGAAGCGGATGTCAAAGTGTTGAGTTGTTCGGACCATTGATCTCACGGCATCGATCGCATGAAAATGACTGCTCACACATGAATGTGGACATCTGCACTAGAACTTAGAAAAGGGGCTAGAAAATGAAATGAGAGAATGACAAATCTGAATGTACCATCAGATTTGTGGCATCGAATAGTGCAAAATCGACTGTCCAAAATCTGAATTCTAAAAAGTTGAGAATCTGGGGCTCAAGGAATCTTTTATATTCCCCTGTGATTCCTCAAAGATTCTACTCCATGGGTGGCTTGGAAATCTGTAGCTCAGATGCTGAATCTGATCTCGCCATTGCGATCCCTGCGGAAAACCATGAAAAATAAGTATAAACTCGACTATATTCCGACATGGAAAAATTTTACCTCCCTGGAAAATTTCAAGGCTCATGGTTTCGCTCCCTGTTTTTACAGCGATCATGGTTCCACCTTCATCCTAAAAATGGCTGAAAAATGTAGAACCCTGATGGAGAAATGGATAGCGCCATTGCGTTTGTGGCGGCGAGAGGTGTTGAATCCATATAAAATTTGGCCCTCCTGCAAAATTCATGGTTCCTGCTTTAAAAAATAATTAATTCGCCTTGATTTGTGTGCCCACTCCTGGTTCCTCCATCTCCTCTCTATGCACTGGTTAAAATGACTGTTTATATAAAAATTACTAGTAGATAATCAAATGTGAGCAATTGGCTCAATGGTTAAAAATGCAAATTGGTTGAGAAGGGGTCGGGGGATCAAATCCCGCCCCTCTCGCTTTTGTTACATCATAACAAAATGCATTTGAAATAGGGATCGGGTCCACATTGAGCGGCCCGCCCCCATAATCGCCATGTGGTATTTGTCATGTGATATGGCGCATACTATATATTTGTTTTAAGTTTGGGGTCGCCCGCTTGGGGGCCGGCCACATGGGTCGGGCGGGTTCGACCCCCGCCGGTCCCTTATCTCCTGTTAATGGCGCATTTAAGTGGGAGGAGGTTTCGGGGTGTGGACCAGGTCCACCGCCGGTGGCCTGTGCCCACCCCTTTAATACAACATATGTTATAACGTTGCGGTACTTGGAAGGTTGGTGTCTGGCAGGGTCATGGTCATCAGACTATTTAAATGTTGTTGTAGTTGTGGTTTCGGGGGCGGTGGGGTCATGGCCGCCTGCCCCTTATTTTTTAATATATTTTTTTATGTGGTTGGGAAGGCCGGCGGGGGTGGTGACCCATCGGCCTATTTTATATATATATTTTTTTTATTAAACCAACTGGATATTTTCTCAAAAATCCATTTGTAGGTCGAAGGAGACAAATTAACGAGGAAAACAATTTGCCTGGAGTTTGGCTAGATCTGGCCGGAATCCAGTGGCCAGGTTCGGTCAAATTTGTGGCCTCCTTAAGCCTGCCCAGTCATCAAAAAGTCAACCCAACTTTGACTGCTCCTAACTTTCACATACGGACTCGGATTGGTGAACCGTTCACACCTCCACGATCAGGACAACGAGATCTACGCTTTGGTCCTAGGTCAAAGTCATTCTGAGAAATTTGATTTTCGAGCTTACCTGAGTCCTCCTTGTCCTGTGTGTGTCCCTAGAGGCACTTGGATCACTGCAAGGGTTGACCTTGTTGATATGTATACAAGGGTTGCTGCTACCCTGGTTGGTTTTGTTGTTGCAAGGGATGACCTTCGTTTGCAAAAAATGTCCCTAGGTTTGTAGAGGTTGGCCTTATGAGGGTATCGGTTGAGAGGTATGCAAAGCATATTGCATCTACTACTGTGTGGCCTGCTGCAATTGTTGGAAGGATTGACCTTGTGGTTATTGCTGGTGACCTTACTACAGGATAATCTGCCCTTGCTGTTGCACGAAAAACCCTTGCTGCAACAAAGTTTGCCCTTGCGGTAACAGAGGCTACCCTGGTTTTTGTAAACGTTGTCCTTTCTGTTGCAAGGGTACTTCAACAGTGACTGGGAAATTACCAAACTGAATCTGGCCATTGCCAGGCTAGATGTATTTCCCAGATTGGAGGGTGTAAGGTTGATGAACCAATCCTTGTGAACCATATGGAACGTAAGGATTTTGGTATTGGACCTGAGCTCCATAGGGCTGTTGATACTGAACATTGCTCGATCTAGACGGACCACCAGGATTCTGAACCTGTTGGTATTGGACATTGCTTGATCCAATAGGGTCAGTAGGGTTATAAATAATACCAGAAGAGGGCTAGTTTATACCAAGAATGTGAGCTTGTGAGCCACTCACATTAGTGGCACCTGAAACCATAGAGACATTCAGGTTTTGGCCCCCAGGCGGTGGCACCATCTGGCCACTGACTAAAGGGACAGAAGAACTGGTAGAGAGAATCTTTGAAACCACCGGTTGTGATTGACGTGTAAGTGGGATCAATGATACAAGAGTATTAGGGACAATGGGTTGCACCAGGACTGAAGTAACAGCTAGTTTGGAAGTCGTGTTCATGAAAAACGGACCTGACGTAGGCCTAACGCCTGATGCCAAAACAGGATTATGGTAGAGTGATGAGGCACTAGGTGTGCCTAAAACTAAGTGTCCCAAAGACACATAGCCAGGTGGCAAGATGGCGGGAATACCTTCTGAATAAGGGAAACCCTTGAGAGGAAACTGCAGTTGCAATTCTTCTCCCTCAATAGTGTGTGAAGTAGAAAATTTGGACTCATCCAGAGAAGTGACTGGAGCATTGCCTTCAGGTTACATGTTTGAAAAGAAACGATGACGAACAGCCGAACGCATACGGGGGGATAGTTCCAAAGGAACACCCGACTAGTCGTACAGACTGTAAGGACGCTGCGGTGATATCTCAACAGCGTCAAATAGAGGATTCGGAGGATAGATAACCAGTCCAAGCTGACCGTCAATGGTTGGCAAGTTCTCTGGAGTTCGAAACGGGTTATCCAGAGATTCTGGGCCAAGATCAGTAGATGACCCTGAATTGAAGGTAGGCGGAGGACGAGATGACAAAGGTTGAACACTCAAAACAATTGTGAGTTCAACATTTTGGTCCTCAAGTGACTCTCATAACTCAGGAAATGGCTCCTCAGACAATCTTTCAGACGGAGGAGAGGAAGAGGAATTGGGTGAACTAGATGGTTCAGCCACGATGACCTTGTCTTAGTCAACAGAACAAATAACTTCAATGATTTAAAATTTCCTTTTAATGGAACTCACGATTTGGTCAAAAATACTAACAGGATGTTTTGGATCGTGGGAAATCAATTATTAAGATGCATAAAAGACTTATGTTCTTTCATTTTTAAAGAGTCGAGAAAGAAACAAAGATGAATCCACCACTTTCGATTGGAAACGAGCTCGAAAGGACAAGTGCTCAAATGATCTTTTAAGTTTAATGAGTCAAAAAGATCAAATGATTACTTTGGATGATCTAGGTAAATAGGATTACCAGGGAACCGTGAACTGCAGAATACCTCCTCGCAAACCAAGAAGTACGAGTGGGAAATCTCCCCGAATGCTTTGTTTGGTGTATCACGTTCGCAAAGAGGCTGACTCAGCTTCCTAAGGATAAAAGGATTGCATCCTAGTGGGGTCTCTTGTTATATTCTTGATGGTACGGGGAGCACAAATCTGTGCTAGCATTGTCTAACGCCGAAGCTAACGACAGCTGCTAGGTTTAAAGACACCAGAACACGTCTCTAGCCTAGACCTTATAGATATGATCATTAATGTCAAATGTGCCTTAAGTTAATTGAATTCATTTTAGAGTTGATCTTGAGTTAAGTTTCAATTTTCAGGTCTTAGCAATGCTACTCGAAAAACCTAAAATTCAATTGAATGGGACAAGACCCTTTCAATTCAATGAAATGCCTACACTAGAGAGGGTAGAAACTACTTATGCAATTCTAGTTTTTTAAAAGATGCAAATCATAATGATGCAACAAGCTAGAATTCCAAACTTTCTCATGAAACAACAAAACAAACTTTTCACATACAATCTTTCAATGAAAAATTTTTCGAGACTATGAGCTCTTCAAGCAGATGAAAACATGAAAAGATGAGTTCATTCATATCAATGAAACACCGACTTTACTAAACACAAGACCAACAATGTAATCTATGCCGGAAAAAGACGTTCAATCTAGTAAACGAAACCTTTTTCAAACTTGTACAAAAGAGGTCAAAGTCGTAAAAGGACCAAAAAAAATGTAGGGAGAAAACACACCCACACTCGGACTTGATGAGTCCACAAGATGCTAAATGGGTGACTAACTAGATGCCCTAGTGTCGCCGACCACTCAATGACTCAATCAATCAAATAGCAAGATGAAAAGCCAACAAGCAAGCAAAAACCAAATGAAAATTAGCTGCCTAATCAGGGAGAAAACAGTCAAAAAGGCTCACGAGGTCAAAAACACAAGAGCAGAACACTCTGACCAAGGTTGGGTCAAGCCCTAATCTTCACTTATAGGCATCAACGCGACTGCCTAACTGAAAACAAGTGCCAAGGGCTGGTTGGTGCGACTGTTACTTTGCAATTCACACTAGTCGGCGCAACTGTCAATGAATTAAACTCGCTGGCCGAGGCAACTAAGGAAAAATAAAAAATCAAAATCAAAATAGGTTCCAAATCTACTACTATGAATTTTAGACATGCCAGTAAGCAGAAGAAAAGAAATAGAACCAAAGGGAAAACGTGAAACTAGCAAAGTTCTCACGAATTCATGAAATCCAAAACAAACAAAATATGGGATCTCCCTAGTGGATTCGCCAATTTGTGGTGAAGTAAAATTAGAAGTGAAAACACGAATGAATTCCTCTAGCCCAATAATGGGTCTAGCCACAACAAATACATTCTATGGAAGATTTCCTTGGGCTAGAATCAATCAAGAGGGCCTACCTCTTGGTTGCTTATCCTGCTTGATGATGTCCTCACTTGCTCGCTCCAGCAATCTCTTGCTTCCTTCTTCAAGCTCCTGAAACAAGTAAACAACAACAACACATAAACATAATAATAGACAAATTGCAATTCAACCTACTTAATGAGTCAAGAAGCATTAAGACATGAATATGTAATATTACAAAACATGTAGGAAATCAATCGATAGTTGCACATATTAATATCAAAGAGAAATTACAACCATTCGTCTTGACATCGTAGTCTTCCTCTGATAAGACCAATGTCCCACACACTTCTGCTAGCACTCCATGATGGCTTCAAACAACAATACTTTAAAGGCTCTTCCCTTTGGGCTTCACTCCAAACCAAACACACTTCTCCCTCACACAACTAGATGGCTACAACTAGTAATAGCTTGCTTGTCTAATCAAAATAGTATACTCACACTCAACCAACACTCTAACTAGCTTGTGCTTGGGAAGAAGGGAGGTTTATATAGGAAATATGGATGGGAGATGGATCCTATTCTCATGGGAGAAGGACTTATCCCTTGAGGTAGTTCCATCATTATAGCGGAAAGGAGCCCAAACTGTCATCCTCGACCCCATCCAGCCAAACCATTTACCAGACTTCCGTTACGGAGCTTCTAGAGCTGGAAGCTTCAGCTCTAATTTAAAAAACTTTCCATAATAGGACCAACGTGACTGGAACATAGCTTAGTCACACTGGTCGGTGCCGGGAATAATGCTAATCTCTGCACATCAGGATGGGGGAGACGAAGGTCATTAGCGTCGACCTTGTAAACTGGGCAAAACAGAAGTTTTAGGGGAAATGGTGCAAAAGGGGAATGATTTGCTCATGAAGAGGGACATAATGGGAGTTTCTCCATGAAGGCAAAGCATGCGGGGTTCACTGTAGAGGTCCTCCAAGATCAAGGAACGGGGAGTACAGGGAAAGTGACAAAATGTTGTGTAACAGGGTTTTTGGATGACCCATAACCATGAAAAAAGAAGATCTGAGGATAGAGATACACTGTAATGTTGGTCACCAACTGTGATACTAATAGTGTGTTACCTAGCAAATGGACTTTGATGACAAGGATTTTGTGTGATTGACCCATAACCGTGATGTTGACTATTGATGAAGTAGTAGGTGCCTACATAGCCTGGGGTGGGAGGGAATCTCTCCAGAGAACCCAAGTCAGATGCTTCTATGCTGAAACTGATGAATGTGAAGCAGGTGCCTACTAAAGTGGGGTGGGAGGGCACATCTCCAAAGGGAACCCACTCCAAATGTTGCTTTATATTTAAAATGGGCATAATGTGGTCAATATAGCTCCAAATCTTTATTAATTTTTGAAAATAGAATGACCATTATTCGTCTTCCCGTGTGATTGAAATCCCTACCTAGACACTCTAGAAACTCATATTCATGCTATAATTGTCCCACCATCACAAAAGTTCTAAAAAAAATAGCAGATTTTAAATTAGTGATATCTCCCTCATCTAAACTCCAATTCGACCAATTGTTTTTTTGAAATTAGGTGATTTTTTTAGAGGAGCTCAGATATACAATAATTATTTGAAATTTTGCACAAAAACTGCAAAAAATTATAGGAGAGCCATCATCCATGAATTGTCCTCAGAAAATTTTCTGCAAGATAGCTAGTTTTAAATCAGCAATATCTCCCTCATCCAGACTCTGATTCCGCCGATTGTTTTTTTGAATTTGGGTATTTTTTCACAAGGAATCCAAATATTTTATTTATTTTTGTAATTTTTGCACCAAAATTTTCAGATCTTATCTGCAACCTCACTGCCCAAAAACAATTCCTCCAAAAAAATGAAAAAAAAATATTCCCACTTTGCCCAAGAAAGTGCTCTGTGTAGGTTGTAGCATGTGCCTGAAATTTGTTGAATATTTCTACAAAATATTGAAACTAAAATATGCATAAAACCCTCATTCTCATGGAATTCTAACTTGAATCTCATACCACTAATCCGGATCTTGGGGGTAGGCCCCCAAGATCTAAAAAATTGAAATGGATCTTGGGGGTTCGCCCCCAAGGTTTGAAAAATTGAACAATTAGAAGAAAATAGGAGAACAAAAAATAACAAAACTACAAAGTTTTTTTTTATTAAAACATATAATAATTGTAAAGGCTACATTGTGGTGGACAATCTATCCTTTTAAAAAATGTGACTTGTTACTTATATCCTTTTTTGGCCACAATACCACAGGTAAATTCCATGGATGAGTAAATACCATGGGTGAATGAATACCATGGGTGGGTGTCACTTACAATACCATGGGAAGATGAATACCAAGGGTCGATGCCACTTATAATACCATGGGAAAATACCATGGGGGGATGCCACTTACAATATCATGGGTAGATTCTATGGGTGGATGCCACTTACAATACCATGGGTAAATTTCATGGGTGAATGAATACTATGGGTAGATGAATACCATGGGTAAATGCCATTTTTCATTTGGGTCATGTTGCTAAGTTGAGTGATGTTGTTGCTTCTTATAATGTGTAGCTTCTCATTTGAGTTTGGAGAGAGAGTGTTGCTACCCACACTTTATGCTGGTGATCATCTTTTCTTTGTGAGTTATCAATGTTGTTACTTCTTGCCATGCACTCATAGAGGAGAGAAAGTGTTTGCTGCTTGGAGATGTATTATGGTCAGATTTCACTGTTGTCTAGGGGGAGCTATTGATTATTCATTTATGATGTCATTGATGAGTTTATCCCTTTGCCATTGATGTCAAAGGGGGAGTGTCAATGGAGATCAATTTTAGAGGTCAAAATCATGTCTACAAAGATCAGTTTCAGAGGTCGACATCAATTGGATGGTTCAGTGGGGGTTGCCATCAATGCCAAAGGGGGAGATTGTTGGCATTGATGATGCAAATGTTGGTGCAGTTATTGGATGCAACGATTGATGATTGGAATTGATGTCAACATAGGCATGTTTTACAGATGATTCTATTGTAGGTGGTTTGAGTGTGTATGAGTGTGATAGATGGTTTTGGAACAGCTTGGCTTGTGGCAGAGGTTTTGGCTGAGAAGTATTTATTTTTCCCTATACTCTACCTTCATCACATGGATTTAGTGTTATGTGTGTGGTTGTAGGATTTTAACCGCATGGATGCAGTCATATGAGTGTGGTTGCAACTAAGTTTTTGATGTTTTGTGTGTGTGGTTGTAGGTTCAATTATGAGTAGATCATTACCTTGGTATTGGTATGTGTGTGGAGATAGTTGGTGCATGATGTTGGAATTACCTTGGTATAGATAGTCTTGGTATTGACATAACCATGGTATTTGTCCATGGTATTGGTTTTGAGAATGACATGGTACAAGTGTCTTGGGTATTGAAATAACCATGGAATTTTCCCGTGGTATTGGTTTGGAGATTACCATGGTACATGTGTCCTAGGTATTGGCATAACCATGGTGTTTTCCCGTGGTATTGAGTTGGAGATTATTGAGGATATTTTGGCATATACGTGTGAGAGTATTGAGTTGTTGTTTTTGATGGTGTGTGAGTGTGAGTGTATGCTACAGTGTTGTGTATAGCATATTGCACATCTACAGCTGATTTTAGTGGGCACTTATCAAATATTACTTTTACATTCAGATCAGTGAGGTTTTTGGGTTGCTCATGTTAATCAAGTTTGAGAGCCCAGTTTGAAATTGCATGAAACGTGGTTCATATGGAGGTGTTGAAGTTGTATAGGCTTCATAACAATCAATTTGTAGATAAGGTGGGGGGCTTCTAGCAGACAGATCAATATGGGAAGTATATTTCTCCTGAGTTTAGTGTTGTTGAGCAAGGCTCATTGGTCGTGGTGGCGTCCAATGAATGAGTGTTCATATATTCGTGAGAGAAGAGTCTTTCCATCTAGTGTTACTAGAAAACTATCATTATAGTCGAGTCTTCTAGCTAGTGGGTGCTAGCTCTTCCATGTAAAAAAAAAATCCAACACTTAATAGAAAATTTGAGAAGCAGCAACAACAACATGTGGATTTTTTTCTCCTAGAGAGGGTTTTCCACCAGAAAGTTTTGTTTCCCCTTATGTAAGTGGTTTATTTTTTACTCTTCATGTTGCTTTTACTTCTTTTTTTTGTAATGGTTCTACATGCTCTAATTTTTTTTTTATGATTGGCTCACTAATCATTGGTTGTTGTGGTGAAAGGAATTAAAAATTAGATAAACGCGATCACTACTAATTGACCCCCCACCCCACCCCCTCCTCTTAGTAGTGAGCTCATTTCCAACATCAGAATCAGAGGAGGAGAGGCAGAAGATGGGAAAACAAGTCCAAGTTACAATTTCATTACTGCAAGAAATATGGTCACTATGAAAGTGAATATAGAAAGAAGAAATTAGATATGAACAAGGGAAAATAAAATTCCTTTGGTAATAAATAAGGGGTGTATGAATCTATGTTAATTTCATGCCAAATCACTAAAAAGTAGAAAAACAAGGGTCTCTAGTTAGTGGACAATGGGTGTAGCAATCATATTACAAGTAATAAAAAGTAATTTTCTAGTATTGACAATTTTTTTCAACATGAAATTACTCTAGTAGATGATCATCATGTGAAGGCCATAGTCAAAAGTGGTGTATATGTTCTGACTAAAAAAATTAGAGGAAAGTTATTCAAGATCTCTTTTATATTCCAAATTTCAAATATAATTTGTTAAGTATTGGACAGTTGAGTCAACATAGTTATGATTTCATATTTAAAGCCTTCATATGCACAATCTTAAATAAGTCACCAAGTAGAAGACTTGTTGCAAAGGTTCAGATGAAAAGGTATAGAAAGTTCCTATTGAATTTTAAAAGTGAAAATTCAATCTTTTAAAAGGAAATTTTTGCATGAAATAAGGGTTAGAGAAGGTGAAAAGAGGCTACTAGTTCTCTCTAATGCAAGTACAGAGAAGGCCAGGGTGCTCTACAACACTCTGTCAGCAGATCAGTGGGTGCACTGATCAGGGAAAAAGGATTTTTTGACAAAACAAGTCAAATGTAGCTCAATGAAGGGTCTTCCTAGGGTCAATTAAAGCTGAGTGAGACAATGGAGGTCTTATTGTTGGGATGGGGTCCCCTGGGTCAGTTTTAGGGTTAAGATAACACAAGTTTTGGTACATGTTTTGTAAATAATGTAAAGTCTCCGCAATTATTGGATACGGAGCGCATAGATGAATAGGAGTCAAAGGGGCTTAGCCCCTTGTTTTATGTAAAGTTTGAGTCAGTTTTGAGATTCACCCATGGTCCGCAGAGCATGGCATTGTATGAAAAAGGATATAAATAGGTGTGTCTTAGAGAAGTCTAAGGGAAGTGATAGCAAGAAGAGGTGGGTAAGATATAAGAAGAAAGGCTCTGCAGCTGAGTGCGCAGAGGCCTAGGTAGAGTCTGCAGCTGAGTGCACGGACCCCTGCAACTGTGTGCGCAAGATAGTTTTGAGTTTGTAATCCTGAATTGAAGATCAATAAAGACAGTTTTCTGAATAATTCTTGCATATTTATGTTAATGTTATATGTTGTCAATGAATGATGTGTTTTATGGAATATTGATTGAATGTTACGTGATTCTCTTGAATAAGTGTTAATGATGTATGCAATGCATGTCTAAGTACTCTTGCGAAGACTCAAATGAATTCTCTTATGGTTACTAATAACTTAAGCAAATCTGCGTGAACCCTAGTTTAGGACTGCTCTCTGATGTGCATAAGTAGGAAAATTTACTCTTAAAGGTCCACAAGGACTGATCGTAGACCTTCGCGAAGGTCTGAAGGTTGCTATAACAGATTTATAGGAATGTTCCCTAAGAGTGTATTGATCTGCACTAAGGCAGATCTGAGACATTGGAAGACATTAAGGGATTTTTGAGGTCTAAAATGGGCCTCCTAATAAAATTATAAAATAATAGTGGAAATAATAAAATAATAAAATAATATTAGATGAAATCATCAAATTTCAAAGGGAAAAAAGAAAAAACTATTTTTTCAACTCGTATTTTCAACTTATCTCCCTATGGCTTTACTCAAATTTCGAGCGAAAACACTTGTTGGATGCATAATTTGATTCTTCATCCATGGAGTACCCATGTTGCATACTTTTGATGGACCCTACTACATAAAAACTGAGAAATACATTAAAAATGTGATTGCAATCACATTTTTTCATGTACTTCTCATTTTTCATGTAAAAGGGTCCATCAAAAGTATGCAACATGGGTACTCTTTGGATGGGAAATTAAACTTTTCATCCAATGAGTACTCCCTCTCAAAATTTGAGTAAAACCTTAGGCAGATAAGTTGAAAATATGAGTTGAAAAAGTAGTTTTATTACTTTTTTATTTTTTAATCTTTTTACATTTTTACTCCAAAAATGGTGAATCATCCCCCATGGTTGACATCATCATCTTGAATCCTATTAGTTCTTTAAAGTTTATTTTGGTTGTACATTTTTCTTAGGAGGCCCATTTTAGACCTCAAAAGTTCCCTAATGCATCACACTAGTCTCTAGATGCAGAAACTTGGTTCTTGCATCCCCCCATACTGCTTCAGGTGAGATTGCAGCCTACACTACGCAGGTTGTTGCCGAAAGGGCCAGTAGTGTAGGGTTTTGTTCGTTGGCACAGCTAACTCTAAACCTGGGTCAATACCCCCTAATCCAACACTTATTAAGAGGTGTAAAAAGGGAAAAAGTGAAGGAAACCACTAAGGGAATGAACCATTCCCCTATAGAGTCGCCAATTTGTTATACGAAATCTAAAACTATAGATAAAAGTATCTTACCTAGACCTAGTGGCCTGGTCTAGAACAACAGAAATCAAAGACTATAAATTTTTCCTTAGAAGAATTGGAGAATGGAAAGATGACATACTTACATGATCCTTTGCAAGCTCTTCTCTCCTTTTGGCTTGAAGCTCTTCTCTCCTCTTGACTTGTCAGCTCCAACCATAGCTCTAATCGCTATAATTAGAACATGCACAAACAAATAATGCAATCCAAAGATCTACAACATCTATGTAGCATTACCCAATCATTCTATACAACTGATCAGCATAGAAACAAAATACATACATAAACATAACATAACACATGTAAGAAAACGATATACTCTTTGTATTAAAATGGAAGGGAGAGAGTTTACAACCAAAAGTGGAAGTTGGTCTTGTAGAAAACTTCCCAAGTTGACTTGTCCTTCCTTGCCACAATGTACACCTCAAAGCCACCCTAATGCATGGGAATGGTGTATCTCTTATGATCAAAGCAGCATCATCAGGGTTTTATTACTCTCTAAAATCCAACTTCTAGCTTGTGGATGGCAGTAAATATATTTACCAATCTAGGCTTGAGATCCACTCTTTATGGGAGGATGAGCTCAAGGGATAAGAAGGTGAAAACTCCAAGGTAGGGAAGATAGGATTTGAAGTCTGTATCCAAGTTAAATGGTTGTAACAAATCCTGGAAGCTTTTGGAAGAGGAATCTTTGAGATTCTTTTTAATTTTCCTTAATTTCCTTGATCAGCGCACCCCCAACAAGGGCAAATGTACTCTAATTAGAGCAGGTGTAGAACTAAGCAATATGCCACTCAAAGAAGGTCCCTAAAGGGCCAAGGTGTGTTGGGCCCTAAAATCACTTAAATGAGGTAGTAAAGGTCATAAACTTAGGGATTTAAAGAGTCATGCTTAGGGCTTTGAGTAGGGATGATGACAAGGTGCTCATGGATATTGATGGATCTAGTTTTTAGACCTATTGACCAAATGTGACAAAATGGCCTATAACACCTCCATTGTCTGATCTAAGACACTTCAACTTATTTCATGTCTCATTCTCAGCCAAAGATTTCCATCTATTGAAAGTATCAAATACATCAAATTTATTTCGAATACAATAAATCCAAGTTTTCCTAGTTGCATCTATTAGGGTCTTATACTTTTTATAGGATTTCTTGATTATAGTTGATCATCATTATGTTTGAGATGTTGTAAATAATATTTCCTCCTACAAATTATTTCCAAAGAGACACCAAGTAGCAATATTTAAGGAGATTTTTTAATGTAAATGTTTGGATCAAATTAGACTACAAGTATTTTCATCAGAAAGAGCTCAGAAGCAGCTTTCCAACAATATATCATGCACTCAAATCCAATTCCTGGATCAAAGGCAAGAGCAAGTTGAAGTCTGCACCACAAAACAAAGAAGAAGGCATAAGTGAGAAATCATTTATTTTGAAATATTAAAATTAATTCAAAAAATAAATGAATAATCAAAATTCTAAAAAACATGAAAAAATTGTTTATTCATTCCAAAGTCCAAAAGTCAAAGGGCCCACCCGCACTCATGCATTAATTCCCCATCGTTAAAGGCATAGGGATGTGTGCATATTATAAATCCACGGTTATCCCCCATCCCCTCTGACATTTAACCAAACGGGGATCCGAAAAGTGGTTTCCACTTTTACTGTACTTCACACTGTCAACCACATTTAATTTCGAAGCCCCCTCCCCCTAAACCTCTTAAGCCCTCCCCCCTCCGAAATCCATTCATTTTTTTGGTTCCAAAATCCATTCACTGGTTTGGTTTGGTTTTTTTTTAAATGGCGGGAAAAATTTCAAACCAATGCTTTGTTGATGGAAGGCTAAATGAAAGAGATCAAGCGAGACCAAATATTAGAGGAAATTGAGGGATGGAAGGTTAAGTGGGTAAAATGAGATGATGCACAAAGGAATAAATTAATTTTATAATTACAAGGAAAAAGAAATAAATGGGTGCAGGAAAATAAATACATGAGAGAAAATAAGAGAGAAACTTTGTAATAGTATGTTCATGAAAGTAATGTACAGGTGAGGAAAAATAGGGAGCTTCATGTAAACGAGTTTTACACATAAGAGGAAAAGTAAAAATAAGTTTTTATATAGAAGCAATATATTTTTGTTTTTACAGGGATAAAAGTCAAAACAGAAATGTTTTACCAGCCATGGATTTACAACAAAAACAACACATGGTTTTGGAAATCCATCCAAAGATTTACAACAGGAAGGTAAAAGGAGAAACATGACATGGTTTTTCAAATTAACCCATGGATTTTTGAAACAGTATATGGATTGAAAACATTATGGATTTCTAAATCATTCTAATAAATATTATGAATTATGAATTTCATTTAAATATTTGGAAATATTAATTTAAATATATTATTTAAATCCAAATATTTTGTGACAAAACAAAGTATTTAAAAGATGATGGATAAGACAATGCACATGACAGTAGAAAGAGGGACAACGGTGCATATTCACCACAACATTTCATAACAGGATGCAGTAGAAAGAGGGACAGCAGTGCATATTCAGCACAACATTTCATAACAGAATGTTGCAGAAAGAGGGACAGCACAAACATCTGCCAGCAAGATAAACAACATTGCTCATTCAAAGGCCCGGTCACCTTCAAAATGCCCAGAAATAACAAATTTCTAGCAATCAGTAAACCAATTCCAGATTTGAATGCACAATACTTGCAGGCAGTTTAGAGTTTCTAGCAGGAAAATTAGAGATATTATCTTATATTTAATTATTGAATTGAGATTTCTGTGATCCATATCAAATTTTTTAAGATTCTTCGGTGAAAATCACATAGAGAAACTTTTGTTGACGCGTTTCAAGCCAACCAGTGTGGTTCATCGTCAGGACAAGTTGAATGAGCAGATCTCACTTTGCACATTAAATATATAGGGAAAAATATCCAATGACTCAATTTCCTCGATAAGGTAACGGCTAAAAAGACAACAACTCGATTTGACCAGATAATTATTGAATTGAAACTTCTGTGATCCATATCAAATTTTTGAAGATTCTTCAGCAAAAATCACATAAAGAAACTTTTTTCAATGCGTTTCGAACCAACTAGTGTGGTTCATTGTCAAGACAAGTTGAATGAGAAGATCTCGCTTTGCACATTAAATATATAGGGCAGAATATCCGATGACTCAATTTCCTCGATAAGGTCAAATCGAGCTGTTGCCTTTTTAGCCGTTACCTTATCGAGGAAATTGAGTCATTGGATATTCTGCCCTATCTATTTAATGTGCAAAGCGACATCTACTCATTCAACTTATCCTGACGATGAACCACACTGGTTGGTTCGAAACGCGTCGACAAAAGTTTCTCTATGTGATTTTCACCGAAGAATCTTCAAAAATATCTTATATTTAGTTTATTATATAGGATTTCTCTAGAAATAGCCACAGTCAGCAACAATTCACTTTAAAGGTTGAACATAAGATGAGAAATAGTATAGACTTCCTATTACTTAGTTGTATTTTGGGAATAATCTACATGTTTTTGGTAGATATTGTCTGTAATAATTTTTATTTAGATTTTTCCAAAGATTATTAGAGAATATTTTGTAAATCAATTCTTTTTTTGGGATTTGATATTAGTTTAGTAGAGGATCTCAATATATTTTGTAAATTATTTTATAAATACTTCATTGTTAGATCTCAGACTTTTGTGATCCATATAGATAATTAGTATGTCTTCCGGATTAATCACATGTTATAGAATGGGTCATACTTCATTGTTTCAAGTATTAAGGGTTGATTTCTGAATGTAATTTCTTTTACATATTGTATTTTTCAAAGTACTGGAGCATCAATAATACAAGGACCTTTCACAAGATTCATGTGGTGTACCTAATGGTGATGTGTCTCTTCTATTTATGTATTTAAACATTGTTTTTCTTTCTTTGTTATTCTGAATATCTGAATTACTTAACAGAAACTGTGATAAATAGGATTTGTTACTTAGAGCACCATATTTTGGTTGTTGGTAATTTTAATGTTTTCCACTGAATTCAAATCAATGAATTCTTAATTGCTCCTTGATTTCTACTGAACCTTACACTTCTGTTATTTCAAAATCCATTTAATTTTTGAAAAGATCCAAATAGTGCAACCTAGCTTGCCTTGTGAAACGCCTCTAAAATTGATTCAAAATCAATTTAATTTATAGACTCCATAGCCCAATGGAATTATAACACTTAAATCAACCAAAGCAATCAAATAAAAACAAACAAGTACATTCATAACTAGCCTAAAATTCCCATAAAACAAAGCTAAATTTTACAAAGAGATCCCTCTCTGAAGTTGGCAAGGCTAGATCCCAGCTTCTAAAGTGGTTTTGATGTTGCCCTATGTGTTTACTCCCTCAACATCAAAAATATAGAGTGACAACAGCATCATCAATAAAAGTAACATAATAGTGAGAGTCGTCGATAGATGATACAAGAGCAGGTCCCCATACATTTGTATAAAAAAGCTCTAATTTTTCTCTCTTCTTTTCCTTCCCTACTATGATAAATCTAACTCTCTTATGTTTTCCATAAACACAATTTTCACAGAAATCCAAATCAACATGCTTCAAACCTGGCAACAATTTTCTTGAGTGAATAATTTGCATCCCTTTCTCGCTCATTTGCCCAAGCCTATGATTCCATAATTTTGTATCTTCTCCTATGGAGGTTAAATAATTAACAAAAATAGAAATACCATTGCATAAATACAATGTACCAACATTTTCTCCTTTTGCTAGTACCAGGGCTCCTTTAGTTACCTTCCAGGTTTTTTTCGGTAAATGTAGTTACACAACCTTCACCTCCCAACTGCCCTGTTGAAATTAGATTTTTCCTCTGATATGGAACATGCCTTACCTCCTTTAATAGCCATTGGTTTCCATTCTGTTGTTTTATAAAAACCTTACCCATTATAATGATTTTATAGGGTTTATCATCACCCAGACGAACTTGTCCAAAATCTCCTTGAACATGGTCATGAAAATGTTTCCTATCAGGTGTTTCATGGAATTAGGCCCCTGAATCTATCACCCAGACATCAATAATATTTTATAAAGAAAGAATCAAAGCATCTTGCAACACATCACCTAGCACATTAACTTCATGATTGTTCTCTTGTTGTCCATCTCCTTCTTTTCCCTTTCGAGAATTATGATATTTCTCCAGGTGTCCTTTCTTCCCTCATTTACAGCACATTATCCCCAATTTGTACTTGGATCTGCTTTTCTTTACCTAATACAATCTCCTAGGCTCTTTCCTCTTTCCATTTCTCTTCCCCTAGTTTCTGCAGTCAAATATTTACCTGATGTCACACTAGAGATTTTCTATCGCATTTCCTCACTAAGGATAGCACCAATGACATCATCAAACTTTAAAGTACTAGATCCAGAGATAGAGTTACTAATGGCCATAGCTAAACCATTCCAACTGTCTAACAATGAGCACAGAAATAACAAAGCCCTAATTTCATCATCAAAATTTTCCCCTACAGAACTTAACTAAGTGATAACCATATTAAATTCATTTAAATGGTCAACAAAGATCCACCTTCTGACATCTTCATATTAAATATACACTTCATAATGAATACCTTATTTGAGGTTGAGGGTTTTTCATATAGTCTGGCCAATTTCATCATTAAACCCTTTGTTGTCGTTTCCTTCGAAATGTTGAATGTCATTAATGTTGCTAAACATAGCCGTATTGTTCCAAGTGCCTTTTTGTCGAGCATCTCCCATTCTACATTTGTCATACTCATCGACTTCTTTGATTTTCTACTTAATGATAGGTACATATCTTTCTTATATAGCTAATCTTCCATCTACATCTTCCACAGCTGGTACTTTTAGCCGTTAAACTTCTCGACCCTGAACCTACCATCTTCCACCATTGATCCCACTTGAAACAGGAACCCTTCTTTTCTACGAGTTTATCAGCCAAATATACCTTTGGCTTTGATATTAATTGTTATAAATTAATTAATAGAGCAATGAAACACATAAAATATTGTGGAAACTGTTGGAACAAGGAATCGCTGAGAGGGCGGGTGAATTAGTAATTAAGAAACTCTTTTTTTTCTTATTATGCTTTTAGTCCCTTCTTTTATTCTTTAACTTGTGAGAGCATTCATTCAAAAATATAGTGAGCCAACAATATTTCAAACACACATGTTCAAACAACAATCACATGAGCAACACACATTAGTCTTTTTCATGTGGAAACCCACAGGGAAAAAACCACCAATTTGTTGTTTTTTTATGATCTAAATTAAGAACCCACTTAATTACATCTATTTGTTTGTGAGCACCCACTCACAGGAGGCACCAACCCCCTTTGGTTAGCAAGCACCAACTTGCCAAGAGGCACCAACCTGCCCTTGCCATTTTTCTACTATTTCATACAATTTTCAAACTGAAAATAGAGGCATACAATTTTACAAGTAAAATACCAAACAATGGTTGTTCACATATTTGACTTCTACACTCTGCCTTATGTGCTCACTTGTAGCAGATCTCCTCTCACTACAAATAGTAACACTTCCTTTGTGCTCTACCTTCACTGTCAAGGGCTCTTCACTGACTGCACTTCAGCACTACCCTTGCAATTCTTCATACAGTCCTCAAGCTACTCTTACCACCATAGTACATTGTGTCCTCTCGGGAGCTACAACCTCTCTGCTTCAATTCTCACACTCACCACACTGCTCTCTCTCACATATGCTTACCTCCCCATCTATTATGTTGTTGGAGATAGTTTTGTTATACTAAGGCACACTTCACACGAGAGTCTCTCCACACTGTCTTGTTGCTGCAAATTTTTACTTAGGAATGGCTTCACCTTCCTCTCTTGCATCTTCTAATAGTTTCTTGTCACAACACCCAAAGTGGAGATGGTCCTCACATTTCTTTGTAGTCTTCTTGCACAGACCTCCTATACTGAGAAATTAATTCTCAGATGACCTACACACTCCTCCAAGAGTCCCATGCTTATTTATCATTTCACAGATCTTGACAATCCATGAAGGTGATCGTTTTGTTCTTATTTACCACAACCATTTATGCATGCGAAGCAATTGATTGCTTCCTTCAAGCACTCGAATTCATTTCTACTACCAATGTTTTCCTTTGTTTCTTGTTGTAGAGTCTTCCACAGAATTAGCCCTTTTTCAATTACCAACTCCTTTGTGCCTTCATTCAATATCGCAGCTGCCAGCCCATACATTCTTTAAATCATTGTACTTCCTTATCAGAGTGATTCCATATCGCAAAAATTCCATATTGTAATCTTCATAGTGGTGCAAAGTTTCGATATCTTAATCCTTTGATTGTTGAGCACCTTCTGCTTAGCCCTCGTAGTGCTTCTCATTATAGGATTGCTAGTTGTGACCTACCACTTAACATTAAGGTGTTAAGCCTTGAGACTCTATTGAGGGCCATTCTCCCTTTGTTAACATCTCTCTTCCCTTGGTTTTTTGAGCTCTTAGGACCATGTGCCAGCCCATATTAGATGCCCTCTATATCAGAACTTTTCAACACTTCAACTGTTATAGAGTTCTGACATCTTCAAACCTCCAATCATCAACTTCTAATATGACGTCATCATAGCCATGTGGTGACTCCTTAGATGTGAAATGTGTCACCCAATTTTGGCCCATTATACCACCCAATACAGTTAAATATGTCTTCCACGTGCCCTGCCATACTGCCACGGCATGCTGATGTCAATTGCCACTGTAGCTTATCGGAGCCATTGATATGCTACCATATGTCCTGTTGGAGGAGAGAGAAGAGGGTCTGTCATCCTTGGTTTTGCACCAAAATCCTTCGTTAATCCTCCTTTGGAATTCCTCAATGATTTTAAAGGCTTATCAACACTTACTGATACCACAATTGTATGCGCTTTACTCACTTGACAAAGTTTCGATAATACGATCTATGGGGTTCCGATTTTTTCCAACCTCTGATGCACCACACCTCTAATTGCCTATATCGTCGATTATGTTGATGTGCTAACATCCTAATATTCGATATTCAATGTGTTGGCATGCTAATATCCGATATTGTGTTGATCTCCAATATCCTAGCCTTCTTAGGACTTCAAGTCCCTCAACATCGGCAAGCCATCATTTTTGACCCAGGAGTCCATTTTTGGACTTCCGCATATCGTTGGAAATATTATTCAGAGCACTTTCCAATGTATAGAGTTTGATATAGGCTTTGAGTCCTTCTTCTGCTTGGAAGGTGAATACGAAATTATTTGTCCTTTGACTCTTTGGCCAGTTGAACACCAACTACCATGATGATCATTTTATGGTTTCTTCAGTAAGCTTGCTACTATGATTATTCTCTACAATAATCCTATAGCTACCATGGAGTTCCATCTGGGTCATCATTTTGTAATCATCATTTTATGGCTTCTTCAATAATCCTGCTATTTTGATTATTTTCTACAAATCACGTCAACAACCATGGGATTCCTTCCAAACATCCAATCATCGTGTTGACCCTTACCTGGCATCAATGCCAACACTTACATAGCCACCTATGCACCATCAAGTGTCCAACAATATCCCCCTTTGGCATTTATGGAAACACCATAAGCTCCCCCCAAGGTTAGGCACAGTCTACTCCTATGCCACTATGATGCTAATCTTCTCCCCCTTTGACATTAGTTACAAAGAAAACTTCTCAAGTACTCCCCTTGAACCATGGAATTCTACTCTCCCATGAATTCCATGTGCTAAGTAGCTACCACCACCTTCCAAAATGAATTCATTTGGAGGGAGGAGTCACAACTCCTACTTTTTTGCCTGAGATATTCAAATGGTTCCCTTGCCAGTGGCTTGGTAAAGATATCTTCTAGTTTCTCCTTATTGGGTACATATCCAAGTCTGACAATGTTGGTTGTAACCTATTCCCTCAAGAAATGATACTTGATAGGAATATGCTTAGTCTTTGAATGCATGACTATATTTTTAGAGATGTTGATGGCATTTGTATTGTCACACATTATTGGTATGGGTTTAGGGAGACCTACCTTTATATCTTTCAAGGTTTTCTTCATCCATAGAATTTGCGTACAAAAGGTAGTAGCAGAAATATACTTTGCTTCAATAGTTGACAGAGAGATAGAGCCTTGCTTCTTATTGACCCATGACACCAAGCATTCACATAGGAAGAAATTTGCATCAAAAGTACTCTTCATGTCATCAAGGCTTCTAGCCTAATCTGCATCTTTGTAGGCCTTCAAATTGAAATATTCGCTCTTAGCATAACATAGTCCATACTCTGTTGTACCTTGAAGATATTTGAAAATCTGTTTGATAGCAACGACATGACTCTCCCGTGGAAAGGCCTAAAATCTAGCCAAAATCCCCAATGCTTGCATGATGTCTAGCCTTGAAGTTGTCAGATACAATAAGCTTCCATTCGTTGACCTGTATATAGTTTGATTTACTAGTTGTGTCCCATCTTCTTTGCACAATTTACATCCTGTAGTCATGGGCATGCTGACAGGTTTACAATCTTCCATTCTAAATTTCTTCATAGTTTCCTTGAGATATTTGGATTGGGATATAAATACTCCTTGTGGAGATTGAGTAATTTGTAGACCCAAAAAGAAGGATAGTTCTCCAATCATGGATATTTCAAACTCTGTTTGCATACAATTTTCAAATTGATGCCCCAATTGTTCCACATTGCTGCCAAATATTATATCATCCACATACACAATCACTATTTGTAGATAGTCACCTTCATATTTTACATAAATATTATTTCCAATTGTGCCTTTCTTAAACCCTTGTTGTTGAAGATACCTATCCAATCTTTCATACCAATATTTGGGGGCTTGTTTTAAACCATACAAGGCCTTCTTTAGTTTGCATACAAGCCCTTCATCGGAGGAGAGAAGAAATCCTTTTGGTTGCTCAATGTAAACCTCATCTTCTAAATCTCCAATGAGAAATGTAGATTTCACATCCATCTGATATTCCTTGGTATTCTTAAGTATGGAAAGAGCAAGAAATATTCTTATAGCTTCCATTCGAGCTACTGGTGCAAAGGTTTCTTCGAAATCTACCCCTTCTATTTGGGCATACCCTTTGCAAACCAAACGATCTTTGTTCCTAATTACTTGACCCTCTTCATTCAGTTTGTTCTTGAAAACCCACTTGGTTCCAATAACATTTTTCTCTCTCGGCCTTGGAACAAGCTCCCATGTATCATTCTTTTCAATCTGGTCAAGTTCTTCATTCATGGCTTTCACCCAGAACTTATCTTCACTTGCTTGACAGAGGTTCTTGGGTTCTATCTGTGATAGTAGAGCCAAATTTTCATAACTTGTACTTCCCACAAGTTTCCTTCTAGTCTGGACACCCTGTCTTTGATCTCCAAGAATCTGACTCTCAGGATGTTCCTCCCATACATACCACAAGGGTGTCTTTGGCCTTGAAGACGTGCCTTCTTCCTCACCTTCACTGTCTAAATCTATTTCATTTAGATCAGCGAACCTCAAATCTGAGCTTTCTTCATCATCTATTTCATATTACTTTTAGAGGAGTCAGGTTGTGAACCTACTTCATCCACTATTATGTCGATGTAATCGTCAATCTTCCTTATCTTCTTGTTGTAACACTTCTATCCTTTTCTTTGAATACAGTATCCGAGCAATATTCCTCCGGCAACGCATGAGTCAAACTTCCTAGGGTTCTTTTCATTCTTTTTAATGAAGCATTTTCTCCCAAACACCGTGAGGTTTTTAAATGATGTAGGTATTCCCTTCCATAACTCATAGAGAGTTTTGTCACTATTAGGCCTAAGTTGAGTTTTGTTTGACAAATATACTACTACCTGGGTTGCTTCTCCCCAGAAATTGTGAGACACTCCTGCTTCATCTAACATTTCTCTAGCCATTTCCTGGATTGTTCTGTTCTTCCTCTCTACTACTCCATTTTTCTAAGGAGTTCTAGCCACTGAGTACTACCTCCTAATGTTGTTCTCTTCACATAATTCCTCAAACTCTCTTGAGGTGTACTCTCCCCCTCTGTCTGATCTTAAGCATTTTATCTTTAAATCTTTCTCATTTTCTACTTGAGCTTTAAACTTCTTGAAATGCTTTAATGCTTCTGATTTTTCTTTTAAGAGAACAATCCAAGTAGCCCTGGTGAAATCATCAATGAGCAACATGAAATACCTCTCTCCTTTTGAGGTTTTTTCTCTAGTTGGGCCACAAATATCTATGTGAATGAGCTCTAGAGGTTTGAATGAGGTGAAATATTTCGATTTGAAATGAGTTCTAGTCTACTTTCCAAACTGACACGACTTGAAAATTGTGTTATCGAGCTTTGACAGTCTTGGTAATCCTCTCACTGCTCCCATCTTGCTTATTTTTATCAAATTGTCAAAATTCACATGCCCAAGCCTCTTGTGCCATAGTCGTGCTTCACTCGTTTTTCTCAAATAGCAGTTGACCCTGGAATCGTCAAACACATATACATTATTGTGGGTTCTGATTGCTTTTCCCACCAGTTTTCCATTCTTTATGTTGTGGATCTCACAATCTTTAGATTGGAAGGTCACATCATAGCCATTATCACACATCTGGCTAACATTGAGAAGATTGTGCTTGAGACCTTCTACATACAACACATTCTGTGCTTATGTTTTTTATCAAGATTGACTACTCCTTTTCCCTTGATTCTTGTTGGAGCGTTGTTTCCAAAAGTGACGTTGCTTCCTCTGTCATTTTCCTTAAGTGGCAGAACTTTGCTTTTGTTCCCAGTCATATCTTTGGAACAAACATTTTCCACATACCATCTGTTTTCTTGATTATGAGCTGATAAGGCAAGTCCACATTGCATGCTCCTTTTAGTCTTTGGTTTCCAGCTCCCTTTATCCTTTTGGATAGTTGTCTATCTGACACTTTGGGACTTAGATAGGTATTCACACCCGCTTCTGAACTCACTAGCTTTATGCCCAAAATTATTACTTTTGAAGCATTATTCTTCACTTAGTAAGGGGGAGAAGACATTTTGATTTCTGAGAGAGAAGTTTCGTGACTTAGAAATATGATGCTTATTATATCTGGGATTCTCATCTCTTTCTACTTTGATCCTTCTAAAAACAATTGTTTTATGTCTAAATACATGACACTTATAGCAGTGATCATAAAACAAATAAGCATAATTATTGTTATAAGCATTATGAGTTGGTGAAGTGAAATGCCTTAGTCGTCTGGTTGATTAACTCATTCTCCAATATTGATTTCCTCTTTGCATAAATACTCTTTTATCTTCATTAGTTCTTTCATGATGCTTCTTCTCATGGCTTTGTGATTCTTCGAATCCTGCAGACCTGAATTTTATCTTCCCAATAGAATATTCTTGTGTCTTATAGTATCCTAGACTGGTTCTGATTCCTGAGGGCCTTTTACTATTCAGGATATGATCTAGTGTCCTTATCCCTTCAGTAAATTTTTCATTTAGACCCTTCTCAGTATTTGTTTTCTCAAGATCAATTCTCAGAGAGACAACCTCTGCTTCAAGACTCTGACATTTTTCTTCCCATTCTTGAATCAGGTCTCGAAGAACCTCTTCTTTTCATTTGGCCTCCTCCAGCTCAATTTTCAAAGATAGGATATCATCTTTGCATATCTGTGAGATCATTTCTCTTTTTAAATTGAGAAACTCCTATTTCAACTGCTTGTTCTCCTCTTCCAGTCTCTCACAGTTTCCTTGGTTTTATTTCAGTAGAAGGACTAGATTGTCCTTTCTTTTGATAGCTTCTTCTAGATTTTATTTTTGATAGGAAAACTCTTCATTATCAGAGTTATACATACCTTCCTCTGCACGTTGTAATTTTTCCTTCAACTGCTTATTTTTCTTCCTTGCTTTCTTTAACTCGTCAAGGGCACTAATGAGTTCCCCTTCAAGATCTACTACTCCTTCTTCTTCTTCCTCTTCAGAGTCCATAATACCCTATTTTTTAGAGTTTGTTTCAAAGTCCATAAGAAGATACTTATCTGACTCATTCTCTAATGAGTCTTCACAGTCTGACTCTGGTGTTGAGATATCCTCTTTGGAGTAGAACCCCTTCTTCTTATAGGGATTTTTCTTTTGATGTGTCTGAGATTTGTTTCCAAATTTTAGATCCTCTTCCCTTTTAGCCTTTTCTTTATAAGGGAATTTGGAAGAGAAATGTCCAACTCTTCCACAATCAAAACACTTAAAGGGAAACTTCCCTTTATATTTTCTTGAGCCACGCTTCAGTTTTCTGGCTAGTTGAGCCAACTCCTGATTAGATTCACAACTGGAGTAGTCTTGATGATCTTTTTGCTCCTTTCCCTTTCTGGATACTTTGAACATCACTTCCTTTGGTTTAGATTTTTCTATTCCTACTCTCATCTCATAGGTTGTGAGAGTACCATGTAGTTGATCCATCTTGAGATCCTTTAGCCATTTCCTCAATAGTTGTGATCTTCGCATTAAATCTCATGGTCAGAGATCTTAATATTTTCTAAACAATCATATCTTCCTTGACTTCTTCTCCAATTCCTCTAATCATATTAGTCACTTCATCAACTCTGAGGAAGCATTCTGCTATGATTTCATTCTCATTCATTCTCAAGCTTTCAAACCTCATTCATTCTCAAGCTTTCAAACCTCATTCTGAAAGTTTGAAGTTTCGCTTGCTTGACTTTGTCATCTCCTTCATGACTCTGGTTAAGCTTTACCCATACTTCCTTAGTAGATTTACAATGCATAACTTTTACAAGTTCTGATTGACTAAGACCAAAGAGAATGGCATTCTTGGCTTTAGCATTGTTCCCATATAATTTTTTACCATTTGCATCAGTGGGAGGAATATCAGGGACATTGTAGTGTACTAGTACTTAGGTCCTAAGATCTACTCCCAGGGACATAACTATATGCTTCCATTCTCACTTTCCAAAAAACATAGTTGATCCCATCAAAGACTAGTATTCTACTCAAGTAAGCCTCTTAACTCTCTTGTCTAGACATAATTCCTTATAGATCTATCTTCCAGTGTTTAAACTATTGCTGAAGGAACTTGGCTCTGATACCAATTGTTGGAATAAGAAATTGTTGAGAGGGGGGTGAATTAGTAATTAAGAAACTCTTTTCTTTGCCTTATTATACTTTTATTCCTTTCTTTTATTCTTTAACTTGTGCAAGAATTCATTCACAAATACAGTGAGCCAACAATATTTCAAACACACATGTTCAAACAACAATCACATGAGCAGCACACATTTGACACAGTGCTTTTCACGTGGAAACATAGAGGGAAAAAAACCACCAATTTGTTGTCTGTTTATGATGTAAATTAAGCACCCACTTAATTACATCTATTTTTTTGTGAGCACCCACTCACAGGAGGCACCGACCCCCTTTGTTTAGCAAGCACCAACTTGCCAAGAGGCACCAACCTGCCCTTGCCACTGTTCTACTATTTCATACAATTTTCAAACTGAAAACCATTGCGGGTGAGAACAACCTAAGGTCTTGGGTTGAAAACCCCAATAGAGAAGAGGGCAAACAACAAAAAGAAATGCTTAGACAAACAATCTAAATGCTTATTCTACTGAACTGGGAAAAAGTGTCCTTACCCAGAGGTCCTACGTTTGGGTAGATCCTGCATGGTGCAAACCCTCTACTTCTCTTGTTGCCTTTGAAACCTGTAAATTATTCAAACAAAACATATACAACATTAGAAACATAAAGCATATTCACGTTATATACATTAGATCATATAAACAAATGAAAAACTACGCATCAATATAAGATTCATAAACAAATCACAATATAGATCATTTCATAAACACATTTTAATATCAGGAATAGAACAACATTTATTTATTGATGTAAGCTACAAGAAAGGTGGAAAACTACAACCTAAGTCTTCCTCTAGCTCCAAGCGGAACCGTCCTCCGGATCTATCCTTTCCCGGCCTCAACAATCTTCCTCAATCATCATACATAATGATATCTCAAGAAGGATGAAGGATATCTCAAAAGAGGAAACAAGGGTTTTGTAAAGCTTTGGGGAGTGTAGGAGGCATGGGGATTTCATCAGACTCGATCAGGGATCAATCAACTATAATATCAATATCTCATTTCTTCTCCCTTAATGCCTTCCCATGGAAATTTATTTATACTTCTTCAAATTAGTTTTTTCAGTTGGGAAACAATTGGGCCACAGGCTATAGGAGGTAAGTAATAGGTAAAACCCATGAACTCCGCCCAAAATTAAGGAAATTTATTATTTTTAAATGTTTTAACACATATATGCAGATTGGGTATATGTTGATCCACGTGTACATTATTTTATCACAGGGAAAAGTAGCGTATAGGAAATAAAACATTGTTTTTTAGATTTTGGACCAAGTCTGGAAGGAAGGGTTTCCCTAGGCCATAACCAAAGCATCAGATCTACCAAGAGTGGTAAATGGTGTTATAACAGATGCCCCCTAATATATGAGGTCAGAAGAGGTATATGATGGCCGAAATGTATTAAGTGTATGGAAGGAATCATGCCAAGACCAAGGAGGAGTTCACCAGAATTCAGCTTGCCAAGCCAACGAAAGAGATCAAAAAGAAACTGTTGTCTGAGGTGGGCATACCCATTCTTAGAGATAGTAAAGCATGTCTACATGTCAAGTACAAAAGCGGATCCAATATGCATACAAGTATAAAGGAACTGAAGATACATAATGGATCATCCGATCATAACCAAGAAAGTACATGTCTGAATATCACATATAAAGAGTTGATCAATGATGCTGAAGAATGAAGCTGATCACTAAAGTCATAAAACTGATCCAAATGGTACCAAGTCAAAATGGTGGAATAAAGGGTACTACACTACAACTCAGGGGCCAACATATAGGATTTCGCTGTAAGGAACTGCAACATATAAGGTGGATGGTGTCAACTAGCAAAAACAGGAGAAACTGACAAGTGAACCAAGACATTCTAATGCAAACCCGAGACCTTCATTGACCGTCGTCGTACATTTCTATGCAATGGGAATAAATGATCTAAAGTCGACCATGTGAGAAATCATTTGATTACCGGTCATTGATGTATACCGTTAACAAATGCAAGACTATTTACCGACAATGATGATGAGAGCCAAGGTACCCAGTACAATCTAAAAAGTGCGAATAAATGACTTGTAGTCGAACACTTCGAAGAATCTATCAATCAGGAGACAATAATGTTTTACCACTATCGATAGCAAAGGAATCTGCCACTAATGACTACAAACCCTAAGGTACTGCCAAATGGACTCTAGATCTCTTTCCCAGAGCAATGAGCTGAAGTCGATGGGGAAAGATCTGCTAGAAGGAAGGCATTAAGGAATCCTTCATCAATCTAGCACAAGTGTAACCCTGTTGTGCTCTACAACAACCCCCCATTTCATATCATTTTTATTCACAAAAACTATAATATGAAATGGGTCCCTTTTTATTTTAATTGGTATCAACTTTGTATTATTCAAAAAGGTCCAAAAACAAAAAGAAAACATTACAAAACCTTTTGGACAAACCAATTATTTGGTCTTATAATATAAATGATTAATCTTTTATCATTGCGATAAAGCGATCGCAAGATCGCATATCGCAATGACAAAGAAGGCATAACTTAAAGGCCCATTGGTTTTCTCCGACGCGATAACATGCAATAAGCTATCGGATATTGGCAATAATAAGTTACCATAACAAAAGTGCCTTCCATTCCGATGCGATGCAATCAAGTGCCTTTCGCTTCGATTGCGATGCGATCAAGTCCCTTTCACCCCAATGCGATGCAATATCGCTATCGGCGATCGGGGATATACCATGCATGCGTTCTAAAGTGCCCCAGTTAATACTCCCGAGGCGATGCGATGCGATATCGCTATCGGCGATCGGGGATTCCAAAAGGTGTCAATATAAAGATTTAAGTTTTCCCCCCATGCCCGATTGCGATAAAGCCAAAAGCGCAAACTTCAAAAAACCATTAAAGCGAGGACATTACGATTAATTCGTATTTAAGGCCTTATCTTTCAAACAGTGATTCACTTGCACTCAACCGCCAAAACATCCAAGGCATGCTTAAACAAATCATTCGGCCGATAAACGATATGATGGGCATTTAAAGGATTGGCAGGTTTTAACGGCCATTTAATGAAATAGTAAGCTTAAAAAATCTTCTCATAGATTGTATCCGCGGCCACTTTAAGTTAATCCTTCATCGTGCATTGATCAATATATCTCACTCATATTTCGTTTTCGCTACCAATTCTCTGTGTTACGCTTATTTTCACTTTTGTGCAGAATTCTTCCGAAGTAATAGATTCAAAAAGAATGGGGAAGAAGTCTAAGAAAACTGCAATCGCTTCCGCTTCACCAGCCACAGGACAAGCCGTCGCTGATCCAGGAACTAAAAAGAAAGGATTGATATCTGATACTACATGTTCAAGACTCGGCAAGACTACTTGGAAAAGTACCTATAATTTGATCGAAGCCGAAGAACCAAAGGTGACAGCAGTACAAGCCACAGTGGATACCAATCGAAAATCTGATGGTACTTTAAAAGACTTGGCCGACTCTTTCCTTCATCGGATAGAGGCTCAGGAATAGATTCTCCCATATACGGATGTAGTGAGGTGGGCAATTGAGGAAATCCCCATCACAGACAGGACCTTCTGCACCAGAGATGGGAGAATCTTCAGTTCATTCAAGGCTAATGATTTGAGGAAAATGTATCATTTTCCTGAGCCAGAGAAGAAGTACAACAAGGCATTTCTGGAGAAATTCCGAAGTGAGAACGAAACTGAATCCGAACCCATTCAGGATTGGAGGCAAAATCCGGCGAAACACAAGCATGAAACTTCCGGTAAGTACTCTATTGATTCCATATGTTCTCCGTATTGTTATGCTGGGATAATGATGTGTAGATTGTGGGGGTTGCACGATTCCGCTAATTTCACTATAGAAATGGTTCCCTTGATGGAAGTGGCGTGTAATAGTGATATAATGGATTAGGCAACCATACTGTCAGATAAGCTAGCAACAGCAGTTCTTAATTTCAAAACTAAAACCTCCGTCACTGAAAGGCTTATTCCCCCATTCTACTACAGTGCTTATATACTAGATACCCTGTGTTTTAATTCTGAGTTTCCTGTACTCGGCTGGAGGTGGACTGCACAAGACCCCACGCCTATTCACATATACCATCAGAAATTGTGGAAGACTTCTTATAAGCACCATTTATACCAAGTCTGCAACGGCTTCATGTTACCCATTCATTACTCTATTTTTAATAAACCTGCTCCCAAAATTTCTTACCAAGCAGGGATTGATTTGACATCAATAGGAAGATGGTTCGGAGAGGAGAAATTTACTTATATAAGAATTTTCGGCAACCAAGCCGAACCTCATGTCCTTCCTTTGTACATACCTGATAAACTGCTGGCAAGAGAGATAGCTGTTGTGGGGAAAAGTATCCGATGCGGATGACCCTATCCCTACTCTAAAGGTGACAGTCTTTAGCAACAACTGAAAGTAAAGTTTTGATGATTTCCTTTATGAAAGTACAGAGAGAATGGAGAAAGATTAACCAACCTGGTGTCTTTCGCTTAGTCGATCCTTGTCCTCTCTCTTTGTCTCTTGTTCCCAGCTCCTTGCTCTCTTTGCCGGTCCAGCCACACACAGATCCTGCACAAACAAGAGAGCAAACTACAAGATACATGTACTCATAACTGAAGCATGGATTAGGATGAATCAAATATACATGTAAATACAATACATCAATGCAATACAAGTATATAGGAGAACATGCAAAACTTTATTGATAGAAGTAACAGGGTTCTGAGAAGGTTACAACCAATAATGGCTCCAATCCAGCAGCAAGAACTCTCCTCTTCACCTCTAGTAAAATAATCACCCAATAGCTCTAACTGTAAACCAACAGCACCTCCTTGCTTTACACAAAATTCCCGCCTCATTAGACCTCATAGAAGAGCTCTATATATAGGAGAGAAGAAGAGAGGATGAGTCAGTTTGAGGCTGGCATAGAGCTGACTAGTGTCCTCTCCCTCTTCAGTTAATCTTCAGTTCTTAAGTCCACTTGGAGATCCTTGCTTACACATGGTGATCAAGTACCTCTTACTCATCACAGGGCGAATCTCATGAACCAAGTGTTAGTTTGGAAGCTTCCTGGGCAGTTGACACCTTGCAGAATGACTGTGCCACTTGGCCAATCTCGCCCAGCGCAGGTAGCCTTCATTAGATTTGACTTCCAGCGCAGGTACAAGGAGGAGCAGTTGCATTCCAGCGCAGATGCTCAGTGGAGCAGCTGACATGATCCAAAATAAGCCTGTTTTGAAGTGTTTTCAGGTGGAGAACTGATTGGAAGTGCTGTTGTTTGATGACCTTGTTCTTTTAGGGGTAAGAACAACATGTTTAGGGACTGAGGATCCCTGTGATTATTGACATTTCATGCTCCATGATGCGAGGCACAAAAATGTCTATAACAGTTGCCCCCTAAAGTATGAGGCCGTTTATCGGGTGAAATGCTTTATCTAGAGGGTCCGAAGTTCATTCCAGTGCTGAGGAGGCGCCCTGTAATACAATACAATACAATACCTTATTTTTCATTCTATTTTCATGATCTAGCTGAGGCGGGCATTCCCATGCTCAGCTTTTATAAATGCATTTTGGTACATATGACAGACGATCGTCTGAAGGTAGACTGATAATTTTCTGCTGAAATTATCATCCTTTGAATAGGATGATCATCTGTTGCAATGATGTACATGACAAATGCTTTTATATTTCCTGAATATATATCGCAGCCCGGATGGATGAAACTAGATCCGGGGTCTTCAAACTCGTTCGATCTTCACTCTAAGTACAAGTCGATCCATGAGAGAATTGCGCTGAAGTCGAACATGGAAAGACATCGCTTGATTACCGGTCAATAATGAAAACCGTTAACAAGCGCGAGAGGAATCACCAATAATGACGATGACCCTCAAGGTACTGCAGTACAATTCACGTGGCGTGAATAAAGGACTTGGCGTCGAACGCCACGCAAAATCTTCTGGTCGAAGGTCATTGATGTATACCTGTCGCCGGAAGTGAGAAACTTGCCATTGAGGCATGCAAGCTTCAAAGTACTGATGGGGGTGTTCCTAGATCAACTTCTTGGATAATGAGCTGAAGTCGACAAGAAGCGATCCGTCAAAGGAGGGCCTTAATGAATCCCACATCAATGACACGGAACGGAGCTAATGACTTTAGTGGAGGTGAAAACAAACTGTGACATATGATTCAGGGTGGCGATCATGAATGGATGAAGGATAATGTATGGCAGTGGATGGGACATGGTTGACACTTTCAGAATGACCCCTCTTGAACATATAACGACACTGATGCGATGGATTGGTAGCATTACCCCAAATGTGGATGGTTTGGCGAGGACCATGGCGATGAGACCGGTGAATGAGACAACCCAACCCGATGTGGTACGGAGGAAAAGTGTCATGTTCAAGAGTGACTTGCTACCATTAAACTTTGATGTTCTCCCAATTTTTCCCCAGTCATTTCTGACCAGTACCTCTTTATTTTTGTCAAGCTTGAGGAGGATAACATATGCTTGTTCTATAACCTGCCCTTCGGGCAAGCCCATCGCTATGATTTAACGAGCCTAGCGATAGGGAAACTCGTTCTCGTCTAAAGACAAGTTTGTCGCTATTTAATCATTTTAACGAGTCTAACGACAAGGAAAACTCGGTCCTTTTCATTTTTAGAGAGTCTGAAAAGGTACAGAAAGTCAACTCCATGATTCCTTTTTCGTCATCTAATCCCCTAAGTCCGAAAAAGTATAAAACAATACAGAAGGGATGGCTGTTCGGTACTTTTACGAGCCGAACAAGACAAGCGCTCGATCTTTTTGTGCAATAATCCCTCAGGTCCAAAAAGATTAAAATCTAGAGGAGGGATAGCTTTCGGTCGTTTAACGAGCTGGAAGGCCAAAACTCGGCAAACTTTTCATATTTTACGAGTCAGTGAAAAGAGCTCAAAGAAGACTCGTCTTTTGAGGAACGAGTGATAAACAGGGATTGATTCCAGGTACAAATTGGAATTTTCCAATCACGGCAGTGTCACAAGGATGGCTAGGTGAAATCACTCTTCGCAGCTGTTTCTCAAAAAGAGGTAAACACACAAATGGAAGTGAATGATCGGCCAAATGAACAGTGGAGGTGATGGATGAAAACACGATCAAGGTTCTTATGGCTAATGAATTTACGATCTCAAAAGGTTATTTACCGGTTCATTTTTTCCATGAGCTTGAACTCTGGGGGAAACTTTTGCTCACACTTTTCTATTTTTTAACGAGCATAAATTCAGTCATAAAACTGCTCGAATTTGCGTTTATTTTTTAACGAGCATGAACTATATGCTAAAACTGCTCGATGATAAGTTTGCATGCCCCCAGCATAATAATGCAAATCGAGGTGCATGCCCCCCAAGCTTCATTGCATTCAACTTTGTTGATTGGAATGAAGGTTTACCATTGAGATCTGGAAAGGGGATTGTTTCATTTTTTAATGAGGTTGACATAGTAAAAGAACTATCCTCATGGTTTTTCATTTTTTAACGAGGTTGACCTGAGATAGGAACTATCCTCGAAGCCGACCAAATATCTAGGAATCTTCCGAATCCAACCAGAAGATTGGATTAGATTTCATTTTGTAGGTTTCCACCGTGGCCACTCCCGCCAGATTAATTGGAGGCGGTAGGGCGAAAGTACCCATTAAGGCAGGGTCTTTTAGGAGACCTACTCCGATATTTTGAAACGAATGGTCGCTTCCATGGATCAGAGGAACGCTTCCTGTAACTTGTGAACCATTAGGGAGGAAATTTTGTTGGTCAATGATCGTAATCTCTCCTTGAAAGGGGAATGCGATTTTCCTAAAATAGGTCGACACAATAGCTTCCATGGCATAAATCCATGGTCTTCCCAGTAGGATGTTATAGTCAAGATTGCCATCGATGACTTCAACATCTATTTCTACTGTTTTGCCCCCTAGTTCAACTCTCAAGTTACTAAGGATACCGTAAGGGGTATATGTCCTTCCGTCGAATGCTTTTAATGTTGTTGATGATCGCGTCAAGGTTGGAGATCCTAAAGTTTTCCAACAACTCATCGACATAATACATGTCGATGCCCCCTCATCAATAATTGTTCGATGAACAGTTTTGTTGAGGGCTTTCACTTGGATGAGGAAAGCTAGTTGAGCTGGTAACTGAGGATCATATCCTTTGTGATCAAAGGATACAAGATTGGAATCTTTAGGATCCACCCCACCAATTGCTGATAACAATGCCTGCCTTTGGGATGGGCAATGTTGTAGTACTTCAAGAGTCGACATAGCAGATGGCGATTGCGCCAAATCTTCCACTATATTATAATGTTGTGCCGCTCTGGCACGAGGATTAAATGTCGACTTGTGTACTACTCCCTTTGGCGGTTTTATTGTTAATTCATGTGTGATGGGGGGTACAACTTCTGCCGAAGTTGTTGTCGAACTGCTAGGTTGATCTTTACCTTTATCGTTCGACACCTGTGGATTCCCGTAATCTTTGTTCCTTGTCGAAATTAAAGCATCATCCTGTTGCTTCGATATCGATAACATAAGCACTTGCGACGGTGAAGCATTTCCACTACCAACCAGATTTTTTCCCCGATCGGGAAACGGATCAGTTAACACAGCTGGAGTTTGCGAACTCTTTAAGAATCTTTTTAGATCAGCTTTGTATGGACATTCTCTCGTCCAGTGATCCTCATCACATATCTGACACCCATAAGGTGGTTTCCTATCTCGAGGAGGGCTTGAAGAAGTTTTTCGAGGAGATGACTCTCCTTGTTTCTTCTTCTTCCCTTTGTTTTGATTCTTCTTGCTTCCTGGTTGATTGGAGTTTTTGCCTTTATCCGTAGATACAGCATTTACCTCCGAAGCAAGAATCTCTTGATTTTCTTTTTGATTCGAAGTCTTACAGGCTTTCTTATCTGAATCCCTTGTCGACTTAGCGTTTGCAGTTCCAATCACGCCATCACCGGCATGAGAGTCACTATTTGATCCGGGAGGAGGAGGGATTGAAAATTCCGGTCTGGGGGCGTCAGGTATCTTATCATAGAGCGTACCCGACTGAGTATATACTAAGTCCAAATATTGAGCACGAGCAATAACCTGCTCCTCTGTTATGACGCCTCCCTTGGCCACATCTTCTGTTATAGCAGGCAGAAGAGACTTTATAAACCACTCAGCCAATAGCTGATCTGGAACATAGGTCTTTACCATTCTGCGACAACGACGCCACTCATGTATATGATCTGATATATGTGTGGCCGTTGTCTGCTTGAAATTGGTCAAGATCTCCGTTCCAGTTTCGTACCTTATAGGTAACTGAAAGTGTGTTAAGAAAGTCGTGGCTAGGGAACTAAAATTGTCGAACGAGGCTCTAGGTAATTCAATATACCATTTGGCCGCCGGACCAGTCAATGTCCTCTGGAAAAGACGAAGCCTTATCGAATCATCATTCAAGGTATTCGATGAACACCACAGATGGAATGTCATCACATGATTCGACGGGTCTTCGCCAGGATTTCCATTGAATTTAGGAATGTCCGAAGGAAGTTTGTGAGGAATCGCTGGCCACCAATGGGCATAGGCGATTGGATCGTTCGTTAATTGATGTAAGTCTGGTAATTCTAGGGTCGCCACGAATGGCAACTGCTGATTCAGGTTTGGCGAGGCGTACCCAGGGTACGATGGAATCGCCTGAGCAGTAGGTCTTTGCATACCAGCATAATGCAACTGATGTTGATATGACTGATACGGCTGGTGGGCTTGGCCACTGTAAAGTGGTTGATTTAACCCGTTCTGAATATAGGGTTGCCCACTATTCGCAAAGATTTGTTGTTCAGATCCCTGGTACACCTGTTGAAACTGAGGTTGTTGGTATTGCACCATCCATGGTTGTGAAGCCATGTTTTGCTGTGCGACACTAACCGACGGACCAAGATGCGGGGTTATAGTTCCCGTTTGTATCTGTGTCGTCCCGGCAGTTGGCGATTGTGGTTGTGTTGCAGGGTCAATTGGCTGTTGCATTACAACTTGGGGTTGACATACAACAGGCATCGACTGAACTTGCGACATGGTTACAATTGCTGGTGTCGTCGGGATACTAGACATAGGTACACATTGTTGCATGGAATATACCACTCTTGGTTGTTGGGGTAACATAGGTACCCAACCACTCGTCGTTACTTCAGCTAAACTTGAATGTGGTTGAAAACTGCCGTATGGGTATCCTCCCGGAAGAGGAAGTGAAAGGGCATATTGCCCCCCATACGGTAACAATCCGGAGCTCAAGGGTATAGATTGCCTTTGAGGACTGGATGGCCTAAACTGATTCCCAAAGGGATCAATTTGTCTAGTTTCAACATAAGAATTACCGGGTATTATACCGGAAGAACAAACTGGAACAGACCAAGTTGTCATAATAGTCCCTGGGTGGACTCCTTCTAGTTGATGAGAACTAGTTGGGACAGATGGTATGCCGGCAAACATCGTTGGAGTGACAGCAGGAGCTTCTGCTATTGCTGTGTCATTTGGCACAGTCCTAGATGTTGACGGTTGTTCAGACATTTTAAGTCTATCCAATAAACTTCCTAACGATTCTTCAGGAACTTCCGGTGGCGATAGACAAACTTCTGATGCAGAAGGAAAAAGAGGGGTACTTACTCCAAAGTGAATTGGAGTATTTGCTTGCTGGTCCTCTACGATTTCCTCTATTGCAATCAGACCAGGAGGAAGAGGAAGACCGTCAGGTCCGTAAAAGACTTCTGGTGCCGAAGAAGGGGTTGCTTCGACAGCGACAGTTGTTTGAACAACAAGACTCTGTGGACCGGTTTCAGATGGAACTGGTTCAGTTATGCGAGTACTTGTCTTCAGACTAGGATCAGTACAACTATCCCTCTGTTGCTGTTGAACTTCTTCAATAGAGGCAGGGATTCCAGAAATATTGGGAGTGACCAGAATCTCAGATGTTGTTGGAACATCCGTTCTAACTTTAAAAGGAGATTTTGACCTGGTCCAGCGAGTTCGCTTTGTCCGTACTACTCTCGGTTCCGGAGACAAAGACGGTTGACTCGCAAGTCTCTTCGAACGACGGAGTTTTAATTGACTTTCCTCCACGGTTGCGGATTACTTGATCAACTAAAATACAAAAAGGGGAATTATGTTTCCGTATTGAATGAATTTTATTAGACGCTTTTAGACACAACTTTGCTTTTTCATGTTTTAAGAGTCGAGAAAAAGCTAAAGATGACTCTAGTCGCCTTCGATGTATTAACGAGCCCAAAGTGACAAATGCTCGGTTGGACCTTTTCAGTTATAGAGTTTGAAAAGGGCCAAAAGAAACTGCTCTGGAGATCTAGGCAGAGGGTGTGCCAAACCTTTCGCGAAACCACAGAATACGTTTTACGGTACGGGTGGTCGATCTTCGTGAATGCTGTGTTCACTGCATCGCGATCAGTAGGGCGGTCGACACGGCTTCCTAAGGATAAAGGATAAAAGCCTATAGGGGTCTCCCAATATACGTGACGGTACGCGGGAGCTCAAGTCCGTATTAGTGCTATCGTCCCTCAGGAGGAATCACCCACCTTCGTAGAGATCGACAGTCACTACGTTTAACGACGCCGGAACACGTCTCTACCTAGACCTCTACTGTGAGCGTTATGTTACAATGCGTTTTTAGATTCATTCAATATATTTTAAGTTGATCTTTTTTATCAGTTTGTCTTTCAGGATCACCACGAGATGTATTGGTACAAATTCCTAAATGCAACTAAAATGATAAGCAAGCTTTCACAATCTTTTTAGCTTTGAAAATCCTAACTACTGAGGGGAGAGAAAAACAACATCTTTCCACACAGAGCACAAAGCACAAACTAATGCACTTTCTCCTAGATCAGACACACAAACTTATCAAAAATGCAAATGCAAGATGCGTGTATTTCTTTTCTTTTCCTTTAATGTTGATGTAGACAAAAGGAAAACTGTTGTATGACTTTCGAATTCAATTTGAAGCGTAAACAAACAAGCTTTGTCTAAATGAAAAGACGCTTTACAAGTACTTGTTTCAACACTCAAAATATATGAATTCAAACCATAAAGTGAAAAACAAACAAACTCAAACAGCCACGAACAGTAATAAAACTAGCTCATAAGATCACAAAGACACTTTTATAGTTCAAGATCTAAGAGGCCACAGCTATACTGGTTTGCTTTTCACAATGGGAAACTGTAACTGAAACAAGAAATACTGAAAGAACAATCACAGTTTCATCACACAACTGAGGCGGAATAATGTCAAGGAAAGTTGGTTTATAGCAAGTACAATGACAAGCAATCAGCAGCAAAATAACAGTGAAAACAGGGCTCAGACACAGTGGGAAAGCTGAGCAAGACAATGGCTAACTGGACCAGCGCAGGTTCTAGTCTGCCAGTTTGACTCTCAGCGCAGTTCCCGAAGGGAGTACCTGCGCTGTAATGCAGACTGCCTGTGGACAGCCTGCACTGACTCACGAGAGTTTCGTCTACAAAGAATTCCGGGTCATAAAAAGCTCAAAAATGCACTGTTTTTGCTGAAATAAAAAGCTATAGGTCAAGTACAGGCTAAGGGATGATCAAGAGGATGAAGATCTATCACAAAGAGTAAAGAGTCTTTTGTAGATAGGCTCTCCAAATCTTGAATTTGCTCAACAAATGAGCAAGAGTAGCAGTCCCTCTACTTCGCTTTTGATATAGTCAAAAGCTTTTCGATTTGGTACTCTTTTCTTCAAGAAATGAATAGCAAAATACTACAAACACCAACAAGATACTAGGTTCCCCAGCGGAGTCGCCAGTTTGTTGTGGGGAAAAGTATCCGATGCGGATGACCCTATCCCTACTCTAAAGGTGACAGTCTTTAGCAACAACTGAAAGTAAAGTTTTGATGATTTCCTTTATGAAAGTACAGAGAGAATGGAGAAATATTAACCAACCTGGTGTCTTTCGCTTAGTCGATCCTTGTCCTCTCTCTTTGTCTCTTGTTCCCAGCTCCTTGCTCTCTTTGCCGGTCCAGCCACACACAGATCCTGCACAAACAAGAGAGCAAACTACAAGATACATGTACTCATAACTGAAGCATGGATTAGGATGAATCAAATATACATGTAAATACAATACATCAATGCAATACAAGTATATAGGAGAACATGCAAAACTTTATTGATAGAAGTAACAGGATTCTGAGAAGGTTACAACCAATAATGGCTCCAATCCAGCAGCAAGAACTCTCCTCTTCACCTCTGGTAAAACAATCACCCAATAGCTCTAACTGTAAACCAACAGCACCTCCTTGCTTTACACAAAATTCCCGCCTCATTAGACCTCATAGAAGAGCTCTATATATAGGAGAGAAGAAGAGAGGATGAGTCAGTTTGAGGCTGGCATAGAGCTGACTAGTGTCCTCTCCCTCTTCAGTTAATCTTCAGTTCTTAAGTCCACTTGGAGATCCTTGCTTACACATGGTGATCAAGTACCTCTTACTCATCACAGGGCGAATCTCATGAACCAAGTGTCAGTTTGGAAGCTTCCTGGGCAGTTGACACCTTGCAGAATGACTGTGCCACTTGGCCAATCTCGCCCAGCGCAGGTAGCCTTCATTAGATTTGACTTCCAGCGCAGGTACAAGGAGGAGCAGTTGCATTCCAGCGCAGATGCTCAGTGGAGCAGCTGACATGATCCAAAATAAGCCTGTTTTGAAGTGTTTTCAGGTGGAGAACTGATTGGAAGTGCTGTTGTTTGATGACCTTGTTCTTTTAGGGGTAAGAACAACATGTTTAGGGACTGAGGATCCCTGTGATTATTGACATTTCATGCTCCATGATGCGAGGCACAAAAATGTCTATAACAATAGCCTATCAGATTATTGCCGAAGGAGTTACACAAACTCCGAAGAAAAATAAGAAGCAGGTCTGGCCCTCTTTTCCTCTGAGATGTGGTGTCTACACTTTGCATGATTTCAAACATGCAGAAAAAGAATCTACAAAGATGAAGTCATTAACTCTAGCGACTCTCCCTAACAGGCGATTTGATCCCAACAAAGTCGCCTATAACGCACTCGAACAGGCCAAATTGACAAAGTTTGATCATAAAGAGGATAAGTTTGATGACCTATTCTCCTCAGCTGAATCAATGTATCAAGTTAGATCGTTGGCCATAATGGAATACAAGGACGAAGGGTTAGTTGAATTCAACAGACTTAGAGAACAGAGGTTGCAAACTCTGCCTCTAGATCTATTAGCGACAACCCCAGCAACAGGACCAAGCGAGCCTGAACAACGACATACTAAGGAACCTCCGGTTACAACAAAAGAACAGGAGAAAGTGCAAGAGGAAACCCAGACTAATGAGCAGGAACAGAGCAACATATTAGTAAATGTAGATACTCAAATTGATCCCAAATTTCTCCAGGAATCGCAGCAATTTGATTCAATTATCAGTAATCTTGAATGCTCAAAGGACACCGAAACTTCAAAAGCGGCAGATACACAGGAGACCACTTCAAAACAGGTTCCAAGTGGAACCAGCGGCCTACCCAGTTCAAAGGAAGTAGAAATAATCCCAAAGGATCCCTCCAATCAAATTATTTTGCAGATAGAAGAAATTCCTCCCTTGGATGTCTTCTATAGCCCAAGAGACAAAGTTGTGGTAAAACGACAGAGGAAGAGGAGAAGGACTGATCAACCTTCCCTATTCGCAGAACAAACAATCACGGGCAATGTGGTTTGGAAGGAAGAATTTGACCCCTCTGATGACCTAACAAAACTATCCCAATATGCTGGAGCCTATTCGGCGGCAACAATAGACAAGGCATCAGAGGTGAGTCTTTTATTAAAAACAAAAGACTAGGAGATCTTTTTATTGCAAGCACAGCTAACAGAAGCACAGTAGAAAGCGGAGCAAACAGAACGGCAATTGTTAACACAACAGCAAATAAATAATCAATTAACTCAACAATTGCGGGAAGAGAAACAGAGGATTGATCACAGCGCAGTCCAAAAACAGAAAGAGTTGTCTGAGGCATTGGCACAACTGAGGGCAGCAAATGAACAAATGCTGAAGTCAAAAGATGAGCAGATTGCTCAACTATCAGCCCAGCTAGAGAAGACAAATAATCTTCCACAGATAGCCGAATTCAAATAAGAAGCATTACAGATAAATAAGGCATTAATAACACAGATCAAGCTTTTATGTCAACAAATCGCCCAGGCGGAACCATTATGCGATTTGACAACATGAATAAGTAAACAATCAGAAAAAGCTAGAACAGACTTGGATCAAGCTGATGAAACATTAACTGAGTTTCTTGAGTGGCAAGATACCGATCAGGGACAGGTGGCAAACTTACCAAAGATTTTAGAATCACATAAGGAAATATTATTTACAGAATGGCAGTCCCAGTTAATGAAAGCAAAGAGGGCAATTTCAAGATGCAAATCAACCACAAGTAATTCGGTTGAATTGGTTAATAATACTCTCTACTTGTCTAACATGATTTCCCAATGCACTCCAGGTAAATTGACAGCGGCGAAAACATTGGAGCAGTCATGTTATCCAGATCTAGAGAAAAATGGGAGATTAATCGCTGGAATTAACAGTTTAACATGGGACGCCTATTAGTTATTCTTGGTAAAACCACACAGTCAAAGAGCCACCCTCAAATGCCTTACAGATGCAATCGGGTATATTATTCCCGATATTCAGGATGCCACCTATGCCACCCAGCTCAACTCTCGCCTCAACAGACCGCCCGAAGTGGAGCCAATGCTTGCGATATGTCAGCTCAGGTTTAAAGGCAAACAACCTACATGATGATTCATACCACCGACTGCCAGATTGCTGAGAAGGAGATATTCAAGATTGTTTGATACCAATTAAGTAGGATTTCAGTTTCATAGATAGTTAGTTTAATTCAGTATTTATAGACCCTTTCATTGTTTTGGAAAGGGTCGTAAAGTTTTGTACTTGACTTAAAGCCTGAAGTTGCACTACTGTACTTCAGGCATATTCTTTTATAAAACTGGACCAATTATTCTAATTTTGGCAAGGAAGCTTTTATGCAAATGTGCACTACTGTCTTTGTTTGAAAGTATTTCTGCGTTCAAAGAAGAATCTCAAATAGCGATTGATATCGGGAGTGACTAGCAGCTCATATGGTACTATTATCTATGTCTGAATTCATTCCTTTTATATAAATTGTCGTTTGATCGCCTTTGCTATTATCGAATATATGTATGTGTTTTAACAGCATTTCTTTATTTCCTCCACTATTGGATGTTTATGGTAATGCTTTTCTTTTGATCATATATGTATTTATGATATAAATGATAAGTGTAGCAATATTGCGTTAATCACTTTGTTTAACTATTTAAGAAAAGTAATCCTTGAATGAATTAATGTCCATGTTTATTAGATGGAGTCATCTATATGCCTGTCAATAAACATAGATCATCAAGCATTATACTTCAAAGTAAAATAGTTCCCGGGATTAGTAGTAGTTCTTTTATTTTGCTGGTAGATTAAGTTATTCGCCTATCATTAGATTAGACAATCAATCATTCATCCATCCCGTTTATTCATTACTGGGAAACTGGTCCCATTATCCCCAGTCGGAGCCACCATTCCAAACGGAAAAGGAGTTGCATTAAGTTCCGGACCGGGTGGTTATCCCCCAATGTTGATACAACGATTTTCAGGGCATCCACATTTTTGGCGCTAGAAGGAGGGCCTCAACTATGAATGGCAACCAAACCCAAATCTACAAACCATTCTAAGAGTAATTCTCCCTCTGCATCACCTCGTACTTCCCAATTGCATGCTGGTTCTCCAGTATCCAAACAAGAAGAAGAGGAATCAACTACCACTGCTCAAACCCATCATACTCCAGAACAATTAAGTCTTGAATCCCCTGAAGTCCAGTCTCTTATCCATAAACTTCAGAGCTTTTCGATATCACCACAGAAATCTGAAGTATCTCAAAGCAGTGCGACTTCGCAGTTCAATTTACCTCACCCTCTCACCAGAATTTAGAGTGGAAAGCTCGATATTGAACCTACTGAGTTCCCTTTACCCAAAAGGAAAAAGTCAAAGAAAAACACTGAAGGATCTGACAGTGAAGAATTTTCATCCACATCCTCCATCTCACCTTCCCCCGTGCGAAGTCAACCATCCACTCCCTCATCACACCTTGTTGTTCATCAGGGATTAGCAACTGCAACATCCCAAACTAAGCAATCCTTAATATTAACTCCTTCCCAGACTTCTATAAGTTCAACAGTAATATCACCCACTACTGCGGTTACAATGGTAGATCCATGGACCAGGCCTGGTGCAGTCAATATGCCTGCTCCATTGCATGCAATACCTGATGCACCTGAAAAATGGCTACCCAAGTTTAATCCAGATGATGGAACACAAGCTGAGGAACATATTAATAACTTCATGTTGGCAGTTAATTTGAAGGGAGTAACAGAGCAAGATGTTGTCGTTAGGCTTTTCCCTTATACCTTGCAAGGATCAGCAGGATCCTGGTATTTTTCTTTACCTTCTGGTTCCATTACCAGTTGGACGACTTGCCAAGAACAGTTTCTTACTAAGTATGCTGATGATAGGTCTTTGGCTACACTAATAAATGATCTCTCCAATCTTAGGATAGAGCATAGGGAACAAATTAAAGAATTTAATGCGCAATTCAATAAACTCTTGAACAAAATCCCAACGGCCTCCAAACCAAGTGAGCAAATCCGAAGCGAGTGGTATATAACTGCCCTACCTGCCAATATAGCTATTTTTGTAGACAGGGCTGGAAAACCAACTTTAGCTGAAAACATGAAAGAAGCATTTGCTGTGGAGAAACGTATTAATGCTCTAGAAAAGAAAGCTGCTCTTGAAGATAGAAAAGCCAAAAAAGTTTCTTTTAAAGATGATTCAAAGAAGAAAACCCCTAAAGATCCATATGACATGGAGGGTCTACAAAAGGTCCTCAAAACTATGTCAAATGAGATGGTTGAAATCAAAAAACAGGTAGCTGAAACCTCAACCAAAAGACCCTTTAGGAATTACAAGAAAACTGAATCAAAACCACCGAATGTTATATCAAATGCAGATTCAGATCTTGAAGAAGGAGAAGAAGAAACAGCTACACCAACTGATGAAGAAGAGGAAGTTGTTGAATGTCATGGAATGTGGGATTTTATATTGCCTAACTCCGATACAGAAAACTAAGAAGAAGCATTTCCTGTCACTACCAGGAGTAGAGGTACCTCCGAACCTGTTCAGACAACTTCGAAGAAAAGAAGTGCGGGTGCTGCTACAAAAAAGGAAAAGGCTCCCCCGAAGAAGCCACCTGTAACAATTCCACAAAACCAACCTTCAACCTCAACAATTCCATCAACATCTAAGACATTGGTAGTGTCTGATTCAATGGATTACAATATTGTTGATGACATGAAAAAGACCAAGGCAAACATTACCATGTTTGAACTTAGTAAATTGAAACATCAGCAAAAATTGCTTCTCAAAGAATTAAATGCTATTCCTACTTCACCCCTTCCCAGTACTAAAGCTGCAAATGATACAGGTCAACCACCTTCTGGTATGTTCGAAACTACTAATGCAGTTCTGATAGGAGATAGATCAAATTCTCATACTCCACCTTTCCTTCTAACCTATGAGATCTACAATAGAAACCTGCATAACTGTTTGATTGACTCAAGGGCATCCTCTAACATAATGCCAGCTTCAGTTTGTTCCAAACTGAACATTGAACCCCAGAAGTCCGCTATTCATATTGTGCAGTTGGACAGGACTAAAGTACAGGTTTTGGGAGAAATCAATTCCATAACTATCAGGCTATCTGCTGATCCCAGAGTAGTACAAAGGATTGATATCTTGATCGCCGATATACTTGAATTTTATGGTTTGATCTTGAGTAGGGATTGGTCTGAAAAACTACATGGGTATATTTCTATTGATTGGTCACATATGTGGCTTCCCTATAAGGGTAAGCCAAATCAAATAAGAATCGATCGGGAAAAGCATATGACCCATACAGTTACTAAATTTGAACAAGAAAACCAACCAATAGCATTTAATAACAACATTTTGGGGAATTATTCATCAGAGTCATTCTTCGGCAACTTCGTTGCCCAACCATCTCCTTTCTCAGTAAACCATTCTACATCTCAGATTAAAAATTATTCAAAAACAGATAGGTCAAGATGTTTTAATGATACTGAGGAAACTGTAAATAAAATTGTTAATACTTCTTTATTTTGGTCATTATATTTCGATGGGTCCAAGTCTAGTGAGGGCTCAGGAGCAGGATGTATTTTGATTAGCCCGCAAGGAGAAAAAACAATGTTGTCCTGTAGGTTAGAGTTTGAATGCACGAATAATACAGCAGAATACGAAGCCTTAGTCCAAGGACTATATAAAGCTATTAGCCTCAAGGTCCAATATTTGAAAGTGTTTGGAGATTCTGAAATTATTATCAAACAGGTAAGGAATACAATTCATTGTCTTTCCACCCATCTCAAACATTATCAATCGCTAGTACAGGAACTCACCTCCCACTTTTCGGCATTAAATATTTCTTCCATTCCCAAGTCTCAAAATTCGGCAGCCGACCTGCTAGCCAATGTTGCTTCCAAGCTCCTACCCTCCGAAGACTGCAGCCCAGATAGATTTTCAGTAGAATTACTTTTTAGGCCATCAATTCCTGACAATGTCACTAATTGGAGAGTATTCAACCACGATGAAGACATTTTATAGTTTTTAATTTCCGAAAAGTCCTATGATGATCAAATCATTGAGGAAAATGAGCATGACCTTCGAATGAGAGGTAAACCCGAGGAGAATTCAATCCCTAAGCCTGTGGTGAAGCTTGAGGATCTTTATGATATTAAAGATAGGTTTAAACCTGTGACCAATACAAAGCTCCAAAACTCTACCTTAAGGTTTGAATTGATAAACCTTGGCACTGAGCAAACTCCTCAAAACATTAATTTAGGATTAGGACTTTCCGTGGAAGAGAAGGAAGCATTCATTAGACTGTTACAAAAAAATAAATAAGTTTTTGCTTGGAAATATGACGATTTAAAGACATATGATACATCCATTATCCAGCATACCATTCCAATGCTTCCCGAACAGAAACCAACTCAGCAGAAGTTGAGAAAAATACATCCGAACTTAGAGAGTCAAATAAAATCTGAACTTAATAAACTCTTGAAAGCTAAGATTATTTTTCCCATTCGGCACTCAAACTGGGTCTCCAATATGGTGCTAGTCAGAAAGAAAAATGGCGACATTAGGATTTGTATAGATTTCAGAAATTTGAACAAGGCGAGCTTAAAAGATAATTTCCCATTACCTACTATGGAGCAGATACTCCAATCTGTAGCAGGCTCTGAGTTAATGTCCTTTCTAGACGGTTTTTCAGGATATAACCAAGTTTTGGTCCATCCTGATGACCAACTCAAAACCACATTCAGAACAAAATGGGGAACATATGCGTATCAGAAAATGCCTTTCGGACTTATTAATGCAGGAGCCACATTCCAAAGAGCGATGGATATAGCTTTTAAAGGATTGATTAACAAAACAGTAGTCGTCTACTTAGACGATATTACTGTATTTTCAAAAGAGAAGTCCAATCATTTGCATGATTTAAATCAAATTTTTCAATGCTGCAAAAGGTATGGTATTTCACTTAATCCTAAAAAATATTTCTTCGCTCTTGACCAAGGAAAGCTCTTAGGCTTTATTGTTTCTAAATATGGCATTTATATTGATCCCGATAGGATCAAAGAAATCTCTGAAATCCCTTTCCCTCATAATAAAAATTCCATGCAGTCATTTTTAGGCCAAATCAATTTTGTCAAAAGATTTGTTCCAGACTTTTCTCAAATCATTTTGCCACTTCAAACTATGATTAAGAAAAATTCAGTCTTTAAGTGGGGATCAGCAGAAAAGGAAGTGTTTGATTTAATCAAACAATCAATAATTAATGCCCTCGCCTTAAATACCCCTAATTTTTCTAATCATTTCACATTGTATACTATCTCATCCGATTTGTCTTATGCAACAGTACTCACACAGATTAAAGACCACAATTCGGAAGCACCCATTTCATTCTATAGTTCAAATCTTCAGGGTGCTGAATTGAATTACTCCGAAGTAGAAAAACAAGCCTTTGCTGTATATAAAGCTGTCAAACATTACAGACCCTTCCTTTTAAAAGCCCATACAAAAGTTATAGTTCCTTTCCCTGCAGTAAGGCAACTATTAATCCAAAGAGAACTAGGTGAAAAAAGGGCATACTGGGTTACATAACTTCAAGAATATGATTTAGAAATTAAACCAACAAAGATTGTTAGAGGCCAAGGTTTTTGCAGGTTATTGGCAGGAGCATCCAACATTCCAGAATCAGGTGATACAGATCAAACCGAAGAAATCAACCAGATAAGTATTACTGATTCTGAATCACAATATGCTAACTTAATCTTTTATTTGAAAAATGGATATGCACCTCCTAACCTATCTTACAAAAACAAAAGGGCCATTAGATTAAAAGCAAAAAATTTCACAATTATTGATGATGTGCTTTTTAGGCAAAATTATGATTTAAACTTATTAAGATGCCTAGAAAAACCTGAAGCACAAAAGGTCTTGCAGGAATTACATGATGGACCAGCAGGAGGACATTTTGGAGCTGATACAACAGCCCATAAAATCATTCATGCTGGATATTACTGGCCCACTCTGTTTAGAGATGCTCATGAATATGTAAGGAAATGCCGAAATTGTCAAACTTCTAGTGGAAGACAAAGAAAACCAGCTTTCCCTTTGCAACCAGTCAACATTGAGCAACCATTTGAGCAATGGGGATTGGATATCATTGGGGAAATTACTCCACATTCTTCCAAACAGCATAATTATATCCTTACCACTACCGATTATTTTACTAAATGGGTTGAAGCAATTCCTTTGAAGACAACAAATTCTGAGGCAATCATTGAATTCATAGACCAATTCATCATTACTAGGTTTGGTGTCCCAAATGCTCTTGTTTTTGATAATGCATCTTATTTCTCAAGCAATGCTATGTTTGATTTCGCTATTAAAAGAGGATTTAAATTAAAATATTCTGCTAATTACTATCCCCAGGGTAATGGTTTAGCAGAATCTACAAATAAAAATCTGATTAAAATTATTAAGCGAACCATCAAACAGAATCATAAAAAATGGCACAAATCCCTAATATTCGCACTATGGGCTGATAGGATAACGCAAAAGGCTTCCATAGGTTCTTCTCCGTTCAACCTTGTGTATGGAAAAGAAGCAGTGCTACCAACAAATCTTGTTCTTCCTTCTCTAGCCCTAGTTCAGTTTATTGAGGAAAGCCCTTCTTCTTCTATTCAACTTAGACATGACCAAATTTTAAAATTAGAAGAGGAAAGAGAAAAAGCCAAGGTTATTCATGCAAAACATCAGCAAATCATCAAGTCATCCTTTGACTCAGTCTCATCCAGTTCAAAACAATTTCAAGTCAGTGATTTAGTTCTGAAATGGGACGAAGCCCATGAGGACAAGGGAAAACACACCAAGTTCCAGAAGATGTGGCTTGGGCCATTTCAGATCTGTGAGAAGATAGGCCATTCAACCTTCATATTACAAGATTTATCAGATTTGAGAGATTCTCTCCCTGTTAATGGCCTTATCTTAAAGAAATTCTTCAATTGAGAAGGCAACCCCTTCTCCCCTTTTTTAGAATTTTGTAGTTTGTAGGATCATTAGAAAATAAAGTTGTGAGATATCTTCCATTGACCTTTGCTGTACTTGAAAGTTGCTCAAAACAAGTAGGGTTGATATTTACTTTTAAAATAATAGAAGTCTTAAACAAGAGGGATAATTTCTGGGAAATTAGGTGTAATTGCATTCTGAAACTATACTTCAATTTTTGTGAACGCTTCTCAAAGTTTAGAAATATTGTAAATCATTTTATGTTTTCAAATTGGTCACAAGAAGGTTATCAATATCAAAATAGAAATTAATCCAACTTCAGCATCTTTAACTCTTACCTTGTCATCCATTTACTCTTAAGGAGAAAATTGTCCATCCCACTCACTAAAGCTTATGATTACTCAGAGTGTAATTCTAAAAATATTTGATATAAAAGATAAGAGGTCTTATTACAAGCCTGCTTACCATGATCATAGGGAAATAGTTTAACCGACATTACCAAAACTGCATACCAAAACAGGGTAATGGCTTAGAATTATAAGACAAGGGGTCTCATCATGAGCCAGCTTGTTCGGTTAAATTACTACCAGTGAATGGCATTGTCACTAAGCTGGTCACCAATCCAGGACAATGGTTTTTTATCTTACAAAATAACAGAAAAGTGGAAAAGAAATGCAAAATATGAAAAGCATGTTTTGAATTCATTCTGTTAATCATACTCTGAAATGAGCAGGACAATGGACAATAGCATGGTTAAAAAGGTATCCCTGTCGAAACTATGAACGTTTGCTGGCAGCAGAGGCTCTACCTATGACAAAGGAGTCAGTTCTAAAAGCTAATTTGGAAAGGTTTTTTGTTTTATCACTATCAACCAATAAAGGCCAATTTAAAACTTAGAATGTATCTAATTTTAAAACAAGAGAGGAAATTAGCAAAGATAGTTTCATTTTATTTGGAATGCATATATACCTAGTTATATTAGAATTTTCCCCTTTGATGAGAACTCTATTTTGAAAAAGTTTAAGTATTTCCATACTTTTCAGAGATAACTGTTTCTTCCAGCGAATCACCAATTGTTGTGCTCTACAACAACCCCCCATTTCATATCATTTTTATTCACAAAAACTATAATATGAAATGGGTCCCTTTTTATTTTAATTGGTATCAACTTTGTATTATTCAAAAAGGTCCGAAAACAAAAAGAAAACATTACAAAACCTTTTGGACAAACCAATTATTTGGTCTTATAATATAAATTATTAATCTTTTATCATTGCGATAAAGCGATTGCAAGATCGCATATCACAATGACAAAGAAGGCATAACTTAAAGGCCCATTGGTTTTCTCTGATGCGATAACATGCAATAGGCTATCGGATATTGGCAATAATAAGTTCCCATAACAAAAGTGCCTTCCATTCTGATGCGATGCAATCAAGTGCCTTTCGCTCTGATTGCAATGCGATCAAGTCCCTTTCACCCTGATGCAATGTGATATCACTATCGGCGATCGGGGATATACCATGCATGCCTTCTAAAGTGCCCCAGTTAATACTCCCAAGGCAATGCGATGCGATATCGCTATCGGCGATCGGGGATTCCAAAAGGTGTCAATATAAAGATTTAAGTTTTCCCCCGACGCCCGATTGCGATAAAGCCAAAAGCGCAAACTTCAAAAAACCGTTAAAGCAGGGATATTACGATTAATTCGTATTTAAGGCCTTATCTTTCAAACAGTGATTCACCTGCGCTCAATCGCCAAAACATCCAAGGCACGCTTAAACAAATCATTCGGCCGATAAATGATATGATGGGCATTTAAAGGATTGGCAGGTTTTAACGGCCATTTAATGAAATAGTAAGCTTAAAAAATCTTCTCATAGATTGTATCTGCGGCCACTTTAAGTTAATCCTTCATCGTGCATTGATCAATATATCTCACTCGTATTTCGTTTTCGCTACCAATTCTCTGTGTTACGCTTATTTTCACTTCTGTGCAGAATTCTTCTGAAGTAATAGATTCAAAAAGAATGGGGAAGAAGTCTAAGAAAACTGCAATCGCTTCCGCTTCACCAGCCACAGGACAAGCCGTCGCTGATCCAGGAACTAAAAAGAAAGGATTGATATCTGATACTACATGTTCACGACTCAACAAGACTACTTGGCAAAGTACCTATAATTTGATCGAAGCCGAAGAACCAAAGGTGACAGCAGTACAAGCCACAGCGGATACCAATCGAAAATCTGATGGTACTTTAAAAGACTTGGTCGACTCTTTCCTTCATCGGATAGCGGCTCCAGAACAGATTCTCCCATATACGGATGTAGTGAGGTGGGCAATTGAGGAAATCCCCATCACAGACAGGACCTTCTGCACTAGAGATGGGAGAATCTTCGGTTCACTCAAGGCTAATGATTTGAGGCAAATGTATCATTTGCCTGAGCCAGAGAAGAAGTACAACAAGGCATTTCTGGAGAAATTCTGAAGTGAGAACGAAACTGAATCCAAACCCATTCGGGATTGGAGGCAAAATCCGGTGAAACACAAGCATGAAACTTCCGGTAAGTACTCTATTGATTCCCTATGTTCTCCATATTGTTATGCTGGGATAATGATGTGTAGATTGTGGGGGTTGCACGATTCCGCTAATTTCACTATAGAAATGGTTCCCTTGATGGAAGCGGCGTGTAATAGTGAGATAATGGATTGGGCAACCATACTGTCAGATAAGCTAGCAACAGCAGTTCTTAATTTTAGAACTAAAACCTCCATCACCGAAAGGCTTATTCCCCCATTCTACTACAGTGCTTATATACTAGATACCCTGTGTTTTAATTCTGAGTTTCCTGTACTCGGCTGGAGGTGGACTGCACAAGACCCCACGCCTATTCACATATACCATCAGAAATTGTGGAAGACTTCCTATAAGCACCATTTATACCAAGTCTGCAATGGCTTCATGTTACCCATTCATTACTCTATTTTTAATAAACCTGCTCCCAAAATTCCTTACCAAGCAAGGATTGATTTGACATCAATAGGAAGATGGTTCGGAGAGGAGAAATTTACTTATATAAGAATTTTCGGCAGCCAAACCGAACCTCATGTCCGTCCTTTGTCCATACTTGATAAACTGCTGGCAAGAGAGATAGCCTATCAGATTATTGCCGATGGAGTTACACAAACTCTGAAGAAAAATAAGAAGCAGGTCTGGCCCTCTTTTCCTCTAAGATGTGGTGTCTACACTTTGCATGATTTCAAACATGCAGAAAAAGAATCTACAAAGATGAAGTCATTAACTCTAGCGACTCTCCCTAACAGGCGATTTGATCCCAACAAAGTCGCCTATAACGCACTCGAACAGGCCAAATTGACAAAGTTTGATCATAAAGAGGATAAGTTTGATGACATGTTCTCCTCAGCTGAATCAATGTATCAAGTTAGATCGTTGGCCATAATGGAATACAAGGATGAAGGGTTAGTTGAATTCAACAGACTTAGAGAACAGAGGTTGCAAACTCTGCCTCTAGATCTGTTAGTGACAACCCCAGCAACAGGACCAAGCGAGCCTGAACAGTGACATACTAAGGAACCTCCGGTTACAAAAAAAGAACAGGAGAAAGTGCAAGAGGAAACCTAGACTAATGAGCAGGAACAGAGCAACATAGAAGTAAATGTAGATACTCAAATTGATCCCAAATTTCTCCAGGAATGGTAGCAATTTGATTCAATTATCAGTAATCTTAAATGCTCAAAGGACACCGAAACTTCAAAAGTGGCAGATACACAGGAGACCACTTCAAAACAAGTTCCAAGTGGAACCAGCGGCCTACCTAGTTCAAAGGAAGTAGAAATAATCCCAAAGGATCCCTCTGATCAAATTATTTTGCAGATAGAAGAAATTCCTCCCTTGGATGTCTTCTATAGCCCAAGACACAAAGCTGTGGTAAAACGACAGAGGAAGAGGAGAAGGACTGATCAACCTTCCCTATTCCCAGAACAAACGGTCACGGGCAATGTGGTTTGGAAGGAGGAATTTGACCCCTCTGATGACCTAACAAAACTATCGCAATATGCTAGAGCCTATTCGGCAGCAACAATAGACAAGGCATCAGAGGTGAGTCTTTTATTAAAAACAAAAGACCAGGAGATCTTTTTATTGCAAGCACAGCTAACAGAAGCACAACAGAAAGTGGAGCAGGCAGAACGGTAATTGTTAACACAACAGCAAATAAATAATCAATTAACTCAACAATTGCGGGAAGAGAAACAGAGGATTGATCACAGCGCAGTCCAGAAACAGAAAGAGTTGTCTAAGGCATTGGCACAACTGAGGGCAGCTAATGAACAAATGCTGAAGTCAAAAGATGAGCAAATTGCTCAACTATCAGCCCAGCTAGAGAAGACAAAGAATCTTCCACAGATAGCCGAACTCAAATCAGAAGCATTACAGATAAATAAGGCATTAATAACACAGATCAAGCTTTTATGTCAACAAATCGCCCAGGTGGAACCATTATGCGATTTGACGACATCAATAAGTAAACAATCAGAAAAAGCTAGAACAGACTTGGATCAAGCTGATGAAACATTAACTGAGTTTCTTGAGTGGCAAGATACCGATCAGGGACAGGCGGCAAATTTACCAAAGATTTTAGAATCACATAAGGAAATATTATTTACAGAATGGCAGTCCCAGTTAATGAAAGCAGAGAGGGCAATTTCAAGATGCAAATCAACCACAAGTAATTTGGTTGAATTGGTTAATAATACTCTCTACTTGTCTAACATGATTTCCCAATGCACTCCAGGTAAATTGACAGCGGCGAAAACATTGGAGCAGTCATGTTATCCAGATCTAGAGAAAAATGGGAGATTAATCGCTGGAATTAACAGTTTAACATGGGACGCCTATTGGTTATTCTTGGTAAAACCACACAGTCAAAGAGCCGCCCTCAAATGCCTTACAGATGCAATCAGGTATATTATTCCCGATATTCAGGATGCCACCTATGCCGCCCAGCTCAACTCTTGCCTCAACAAAGCGCCCGAAGTGGAGCCAATGCTTGCGATATGTCATTCTTCGGCAACTTCGTTGCCCAACCATCTCCTTTCTCAGTAAACCATTCTACATCTCAGATTAAAAATTATTCAAAAACAGATAGGTCAAGATGTTTTAATGATACTGAGGAAACTGTAAATAAAATTGTTAATACTTCTTTATTTTGGTCATTATATTTCGATGGGTCCAAGTCTAGTGAGGGCTCAGGAGCAGGATGTATTTTGATTAGCCCGCAAGGAGAAAAAACAATGTTGTCCTGTAGGTTAGAGTTTGAATGCACGAATAATACAGCAGAATACGAAGCCTTAGTCCAAGGACTATATAAAGCTATTAGCCTCAAGGTCCAATATTTGAAAGTGTTTAGAGCTTCTGAAATTATTATCAAACAGATAAGGAATACAATTCATTGTCTTTCCACCCATCTCAAACATTATCAATCGCTAGTACAGGAACTCACCTCCCACTTTTCGGCATTCAATATTTCTTCCATTCCCAGGTCTCAAAATTCGGCAGCCGACCTGCTAGCCAATGTTGCTTCCAAGCTCCTACCCTCCGAAGACTACAACCCAGATAGATTTTCAGTAGAATTACTTTTTAGGCCATCAATTCCTGACAATGTCACTAATTGGAGAGTATTCAACCACGATGAAGTCATTTTACAGTTTTTAATTTCCGAAAAGTCCTATGATGATCAAATCATTGAGGAAAACGAGCATGACCTTCGAATGAGAGGTAAACCCGAGGAGAATTCAATCCCTAATCCTGTGGTGAAGCTTGAGGATCTTTATGATATTAAAGACAGGTTTAAACCTGTGACCAATACAAAGCTCCAAAGTTCTACCTTAAGGTTTGAATTGATAAACCTTGGCACTGAGCAAACTCCTCAAAACATTAATTTAGGATTAGGACTTTCCGTGGAAGAGAAGGAAGAATTCATTAGACTGTTACAAAAAAATAAACAAGTTTTTGCTTGGAAATATGACGATTTAAAGACATATGATACATCCATTATCCAGCATACCATTCCAATGCTTCCCAAACAGAAACCAACTCAGCAGAAGTTGAGAAAAATACATCCGAACTTAGAGAGTCAAATAAAATCTGAACTTAATAAACTCTTGAAAGCTAAGATTATTTTTCCCATTCGGCACTCAAACTGGGTCTCCAATATGGTGCTAGTCAGAAAGAAAAATGGCGACATTAGGATTTGTATAGATTTCAGAAATTTGAACAAGGCGAGCTTAAAAGATAATTTCCCATTACCTACTATGGAGCAGATACTCCAATCTGTAGCAGGCTCTGAGTTAATGTCCTTTCTAGACGGTTTTTCAGGATATAACCAAGTTTTGGTCCATCCTGATGACCAACTCAAAACCACATTCAGAACAAAATGGGGAACATATGCGTATCAGAAAATGCCTTTCGGACTTATTAATGCAGGAGCCACATTCCAAAGAGCGATGGATATAGCTTTTAAAGGATTGATTAACAAAACAGTAGTCGTCTACTTAGATGATATTACTGTATTTTCAAAAGAGAAGTCCAATCATTTGCATGATTTAAATCAAATTTTTCAATGCTGCAAAAGGTATGGTATTTCACTTAATCCTAAAAAATCTTTCTTCGCTCTTGACCAAGGAAAGCTCTTAGGCTTTATTGTTTCTAAATATGGCATTTATATTGATCCCGATAGGATCAAAGAAATCTCTGAAATCCCTTTCCCTCATAATAAAAAATCCATGCAGTCATTTTTAGGCCAAATCAATTTTGTCAAAAGATTTGTTCCAGACTTTTCTCAAATCATTTTGCCACTTCAAACTATGATTAAGAAAAATTCAGTCTTTAAGTGGGGATCAGCAGAAAAGGAAGCGTTTGATTTAATCAAACAATCAATAATTAATGCCCTCGCCTTAAATACCCCTAATTTTTCTAATCATTTCACATTGTATACTATCTCATCCGATTTGTCTTATGCAGCAGTACTCACACAGATTAAAGACCACAATTCGGAAGCACCCATTTCATTCTATAGTTCAAATCTTCAGGGTGCTGAATTGAATTACTCCGAAGTAGAAAAACAAGCCTTTGTTGTATATAAAGCTGTCAAACATTACATACCCTTCCTTTTAAAAGCCCATACAAAAGTTATAGTTCCTTTCCCTGCAGTAAGGCAACTATTAATCCAAAGAGAACTAGGTGAAAAAAGGGCATACTGGGTTACATAACTTCAAGAATATGATTTAGAAATTAAACCAGCAAAGATTGTTAGAGGCCAAGGTTTTTGCAGGTTATTAGCAGGAACATCCAACATTCCAGAATCAGGTGATACAGATCAAACCGAAGAAATCAACCAGATAAGTATTACTGATTCTGAATCACAATATGCTGACTTAATCTTTTATTTGAAAAATGGATATGCACCTCCTAACCTATCTTACAAAAACAAAAGGGCCATTAGATTAAAAGCAAAAAATTTCACAATTATTGATGATGTGCTTTTTAGGCAAAATTATGATTCAAACTTATTAAGATGCCTAGAAAAACCTGAAGCACAAAAGGTCTTGCAGGAATTACATGATGGACCAGCAGGAGGACATTTTGGAGCTGATACAACAGCCCATAAAATCATTCATGCTGGATATTACTGGCCCACTCTGTTTAGAGATGCTCATGAATATGTAAGGAAATGCCGAAATTGTCAAACTTCTAGTGGAAGACAAAGAAAACCAGCTTTCCCTTTGCAACCAGTCAACATTGAGCAACCATTTGAGCAATGGGGATTAGATATCATTGGGGAAATTACTCCACATTCTTCCAAACAGCATAATTATATCCTTACCACTACCGATTATTTTACTAAATGGGTTGAAGCAATTCCTTTGAAGACAACAAATTCTGAGGCAATCATTGAATTCATAGATCAATTCATCATTACTAGGTTTGGTGTCCCAAATGCTCTTGTTTTTGATAATGCATCTTATTTCTCAGGCAATGCTATGTTTGATTTCGCTATTAAAAGAGGATTTAAATTAAAATATTCTGCTAATTACTATCCCCAGGGTAATGGTTTAGCAGAATCTACAAATAAAAATCTGATTAAAATTATTAAGCGAACCATCAAATAGAATCATAAAAAATGGCACAAATCCCTAATATTTGCACTATGGGCTGATGGGATAACGCAAAAGGCTTCCATAGGTTCTTCTCCGTTCAACCTTGTGTATGGAAAAGAAGCAGTGCTACCAACAAATCTTGTTCTTCCTTCTCTAGCCCTAGTTCAGTTTATTGAGGAAAGCCCTTCTTCTTCTATTCAACTTAGACATGACCAAATTTTAAAATTAGAAGAGGAAAGAGAAAAAGCCAAGGTTATTCATGCAAAACATCAGCAAATCATCAAGTCATCCTTTGACTCAGTCTCATCCGGTTCAAAACAATTTCAAGTCAGTGATTTAGTTCTGAAATGGGATGAAGCCCATGAGGACAAGGGAAAACACACCAAGTTCCAGAAGATGTGGCTTGGGCCATTTCAGATCTGTGAGAAGATAGGCCATTCAACCTTCATATTACAAGATTTATCAGGTTTGAGAGATTCTCTCCCTGTTAATGGCCTTATCTTAATGAAATTCTTCAATTGAGAAGGCAACCCCTTCTCCCCTTTTTTAGAATTTTGTAGTTTGTAGGATCATTAGAAAATAAAGTTGTGAGATATCTTCCATTGACCTTTGCTGTACTTGAAAGTTGCTCAAAACAAGTAGGGTTGATATTTACTTTTAAAATAATAGAAGTCTTAAACAAGAGGGATAATTTCTGGGAAATTAGGTGTAATTGCATTCTGAAACTATACTTCAATTTTTGTGAACGCTTCTCAAAGTTTAGAAATATTGTAAATCATTTTATGTTTTCAAATTGGTCACAAGAAGGTTATCAATATCAAAATAGAAATTAATCCAACTTCAGCATCTTTAACTCTTACCTTGTCATCCATTTACTCTTAAGGAGAAAATTGTCCATCCCACTCACTAAAGCTTATGATTACTCAGAGTGTAATTCTAAAAATATTTGATATAAAAGATAAGAGGTCTTATTACAAGCCTGCTTACCATGATCATAGGGAAATAGTTTAACCGACATTACCAATACTGCATACCAAAACAGGGTAATGGCTTAGAATTATAAGACAAGGGGTCTCATCACGAGCCAGCTTGTTCGGTTAAATTACTACCAGTGAATGGCATTGTCACTAAGCTGGTCACCAATCCAAGACAATGGCTTTTTATCTTACAAAATAACAGAAAAGTGGAAAAGAAATGCAAAATATGAAAAGCATGTTTTGAATTCATTCTGTTAATCATACTCTGAAATGAGCAGGACAATGGACAATAGCATGGTTAAAAAGGTATCCCTGTCGAAACTATGAACGTTTGCTGGAAGCAGAGGCTCTACCTATGACAAAGGAGTCAATTCTAAAAGCTAATTTGGAAAGGTTTTCTGTTTTATCACTATCAACCAATAAAGGCCAATTTAAAACTTAGAATGTATCTAATTTTAAAACAAGAGAGGAAATTAGCAAAGATAGTTTCATTTTATTTGGAATGCATATATACCTAGTTATATTAGAATTTTCCCCTTTGATGAGAACTCTATTTTGAAAAAGTTTAAGTATTTCCATACTTTTCAGAGATAACTGTTTCTTCCAGCGAATCGCCAATTGTTGTGCTCTACAACAACCCCCCATTTCATATCATTTTTATTCACAAAAACTATAATATGAAATGGGTCCCTTTTTATTTTAATTGGTATCAACTTTGTATTATTCAAAAAGGTCCGAAAACAAAAAGAAAACATTACAAAACCTTTTGGACAAACCAATTATTTGGTCTTATAATATAAATGATTAATCTTTTATCATTGCGATAAAGCGATCGCAAGATCGCATATCGCAATGACAAAGGAGGCATAACTTAAAGGCCCATTGGTTTTCTCCGACGCGATAACATGCAATAGGCTATCAGATATCGGCAATAATAAGTTCCCATAACAAAAGTGCCTTCCGCTCCGATGCGATGCGATCAAGTGCCTTTCGCTCTGATTGCAATGCGATCAAGTCCCTTTCGCCCCGATGCAATGCGATATCGCTATCGGCGATCGGGGATATACCATGCATGCGTTCTAAAGTGCCCCAGTTAATACTCCCAAGGCAATGCGATGCGATATCGCTATCGGCGATCGGGGATTCCAAAAGTTGTCAATATAAAGATTTAAGTTTTCCCCCGACGCCCGATTGCGATAAAGCCAAAAGCGCAAACTTCAAAAAACCGTTAAAGCAGGGATATTACGATTAATTCGTATTTAAGGCCTTATCTTTCAAACAGTGATTCACCTGCGCTCAATCGCCAAAACATCCAAGGCATGCTTAAACAAATCATTCGGCCGATAAACGATATGATGGGCATTTAAATGATTGGCAGGTTTTAACGGCCATTTAATGAAATAGTAAGCTTAAAAAATCTTCTCATAGATTGTATCCGCGGCCACTTTAAGTTAATCCTTCATCGTGCATTGATCAATATATCTCACTCGTATTTCGTTTTCGCTACCAATTCTCTTTGTTACGCTTATTTTCACTTCTGTGCAGAATTCTTCTGAAGTAATAGATTCAAAAAGAATGGGGAAGAAGTCTAAGAAAACTGCAATCGCTTCCGCTTCACCAGCCATAGGACAAGCCGTCGCTGATCCAGGAACTAAAAAGAAAGGATTGATATCTGATACTACATGTTCAGGACTCAGCAAGACTACTTGGCAAAGTACCTATAATTTGATCGAAGCCGAAGAACCAAAGGTGACAGCAGTACAAGCCACAGCGGATACCAATCGAAAATGTGATGGTACTTTAAAAGACTTGGTCGACTCTTTCCTTCATCGGATAGCGGCTCCGGAACAGATTCTCCCATATACAGATGTAGTGAGGTGGGCAATTGAGGAAATCCCCATCACAGACAGGACCTTCTGCACCAGAGATGGGAGAATCTTCGGTTCATTCAAGGCTAATGATTTGAGGCAAATGTATCATTTGCCTGAGCCAGAGAAGAAGTACAACAAGGCATTTCTGGAGAAATTCTGAAGTGAGAACAGAACTGAATCCGAACCCATTCGGGATTGGAGGCAAAATCCAGCGAAACACATGCATGAAACTTCCGGTAAGTACTCTATTGATTCCCTATGTTCTCCATATTGTTATGCTGGGATAATGATGTGTAGATTGTGGGGGTTGCACGATTCCGCTAATTTCACTATAGAAATGGTTCCCTTGATGGAAGCGGTGTGTAATAGTGAGATAATGGATTGGGCAACCATACTGTCAGATAAGCTAGCAACAGCAGTTCTTAATTTTAGAACTAAAACCTCCATCACCGAAAGGCTTATTCCCCCATTCTACTACAGTGCTTATATACTAGATACCCTGTGTTTTAATTCTGAGTTTCCTATACTTGGCTAGAGGTGGACTGCACAAGACCCCATGCCTATTCACATATACCATCAGAAATTGTGGAAGACATCCTATAAGCACCATTTATACCAAGTCTGCAACGGCTTCATGTTACCCATTCATTACTCTATTTTTAATAAACCTGCTCCCAAAATTTCTTACCAAGCAGGGATTGATTTGACATCAATAGGAAGATGGTTCGGAGAGGAGAAATTTACTTATATAAGAATTTTCGGCAGCCAAGCCGAACCTCATGTCCTTCCTTTGTCCATACTTGATAAACTTGTTGGAAATAATACTGAGAGGGGGGGGTGAATCAGTATTATCAGATCAGATAAAACTTTTCAATTTCATACTCAGAAACATATACGCGACTTCATATAAGTGAACCCGCGTGTACACGCGACTGTGTCTAATGCAACTAGCGTATACCCAGAGATCTTATAATTCAGTTAGCTTAATCTTCAGTAAATGCATCAGAACATTATTAAGCAATTTAACAGTAAACAGGCGCAGTATAACAGAACAGAACATCACACAAGAGCCACACACATGAACACCATGATATAAGGTGGAAACCCAATGTGGGTGAAAACCACCTGCTGCAATTCGTCTCTTTCTTCTTTAATGAGAAACTTCTTTTACAATGTACTGGTGCAGTCCTTTACCAGTACGCAGGCTACAACCTGCAGAGGGCTACAACCCTCTCTCGTTTTCCAACTACTTCTGGAAGGGAGTTACAACCCCCTCAGCTCTTGTACTAGCTGATCCATTTACTAGTACGTAGGTGCTGACCCTACAACCTTCAGGGACCACGTTTCATCAATTTTCAGACTGGATCCAAGAGTACAAAGCAAACATTACCGCAATACAATCATCAACTTATACTTGCATCATAATTCATTAAACAACCCAATACCGAATCACTGAAACCTTGTCATCAAGAACACAGAACCCAAACCAGAATCCAGAACTCTGCAACAACCACCAGAATCAGCAGCAACCTGAAATATTAACCCTTATCATGCATACGCTACTTCACTGTACCAAAACTGCGTGTATACGCGCTTTCTCCAAAGGCAACCCGCGTGCAGATCTAGAAATGATTACTTCTGCCTTCGCTGTCAGATCCGACCCTTACCAAGCGTCCCGAACAGATAACCAGCAATACCAGATCCTCTCACTGCGTCAGACACTCACAATCCATACTTCTTTGCCTAGTGATCTTCTCCTTATATAGCCTTAGGCCTTGTTCAATACCAAGAGCCAAAACCATAGAAACACAATACCATCAACCTCGAAACTAGGGATCAACACGTCCGTCGAGACATTATGGTCCAAAACCATAGGCACAACTTCCAAGGTCTAACTACCACGGACCAAAGGTACTTTTCACATGTACGCGCTTTTACTGAAGCCAACCTGCGTGTACACGCGGATTCTCCTTGCTGAACCTGCGTATATCTCTTTCTTGTCCTGCTGTACTGAGATCTGTCCTCTGATCAAGTTGCCATCACCTGTACCAACCTCTGAGCACCTGTACCAACCTCTGAGTGAGTTGCCATCAAGGACAACACTTGAAACATAATGCCAACAATCTCCCCCTTTGGACTTGATGGCAACCACCACACCAAGTCACTCTCCCCCTTTGACATCAAGGGCAAAGGGCGTACCAAGATATGCTCTTCTTTGGTATACCTTCTACTGTCCATACTGCTGTCCATACTCCCCCTGAGTACATGCTGAAGTTTCTGATTTGGCTCCCCCTTTGTATATGCCAAAGTGTACCAATCTATCCACGCTCCCCTTGAGCAGATGCAAGTTCTAAGACCAGCCATTCAGATCTGTATCATAAGCATCAGCCTGCAATACCATTCCTTTGATCAAACAACAAGATGTATCATCAACTTCTAACCATAGTGCCAACAATGAATTATTTGAAGAATATTCTCCCCCTGAGTGTGAGCCAACCATGTCTGAACCATTTCCTGAGTCTGTTCTGCTCCCCCTGAGCCTGAGCCAACCATGACTGAACCTGGGTCTGTTCTGCTGCCCTTTCTCCATATACGCGACTTTGCAGCCTATAACTCGCGTATATACGCGACTTGTCTTCATTATATCAGCGTATGCAGGATGGAATACTGAATTTCATCACTTTCAGATTCCCCTGTGTCTGTTATGTCAGCTGACTGAGTTATCCCACACCTTTCTGTTTCTGTCTTCTTCAATTCCTGCAACTGTGATGATGTATGGTCCCCTTGTCTTGAATTTTGAAATCTGCTCCTGCATTCCCTTGCTTTATGCCCATAGTTGTTGCATGTATAACACCTTATATTTTTCATGTTCCTTCTATCACAATCAATTGCTTTGTGTCCATATGCATTGCAGGCAAAGCAATACCCTCTGAAATACCTTGGATGCGATGATCTTTCTTGAACCATTCGACTTCTACATCTGGCTGCAACGTGTCCAAGATTATGACATACATAACATTCAAAATTATCCAGTGGAGGAAATAATTGTGTATCACGTCCATAGTTAGGAGTAAAGGATCTTCCTTGAGGAATTTCTTTCCTTGGTTGTTCCTTGAGCATTTCAGATTTCTCATTAGAGTTTCTTGCCTCACCTTGTGAACTAGATTCACCTTCAACATATTCATGAAAACCAAGACCAGTCTTGATAGCAGGAGATCTTTGACTATTAAGAATATCATCCAAGACTTTAGAACTATCTTGAAATCGTAAGAGCTTATCCTTTTCTTCTAGTTTACCTTTCAAGATATTTACCTCAACTTGATGTTTTTCTTCCTTTTTCAGATACTGCTTCCTTAGGTCTTCTTCAACTTTTCTCCCTTCTTCCACTTGTCGCTTTAGTTTGATCACTTCATGTTCTTGATCTTCAAGATCTTCTTTTAGAGAGAGGATCTTTGATTCAAGTCTCTGAATAGTTGTGCTCTGATCTTTTGCTATATCCTGCAATTTCTCCCTTACCCTGGTTTCTGTCTCCAATTGTTCTTTTAATTTGGCAACTTCTTCAGTTTCTGCATTCTTCTCTTCATGTGCCATGAGACTTTTAATATCCTCGCTATTATTGGATGAAGAATTCTTCTTCTTATGTGCCATGAGACTTCTAATATCTTCACTATCATTTAATGTACTTTTAATATGGGTATAATAGCTTCTACCATCTTCTTCATATATCTTTCCTTTGTTATGAGGACATCTAGTAGCATAGTGACCAACTCTACCACATAGAAAACATTTGAAAGGTAGCTTATCTTTGAACCGTCCAGTTCCCCGTTCAAGATTCTTGACAAAATTTTCCTCATCTTCTTCCTCTGACACTTCGAATGCGGCCTCTGGTGGTACCTCTTGTCGCATTTCAAAAGCAGTTAAGATCCCGTGAAGCTGTGACATGGTAATTTTCTGCACATTCTCCTTTTCTTCTATGGCAGATACTTTAGAATCAAATTTAGTAGACAGAGATCTCAAAACCTTTTGAACTAAGACAACTTCCTCAAATTCTTCACCCAGATCCCTCATACAATTCACAATCTCATCCATACGCAGGAAATAATTAGCTACGCTTTCATTACTTTGCATCTTAAGAGTTTCATACCGGATTCTGAGAGTTTGAAGCTTTGCTATTTTTACCTGATCATCTCCTTCGTAGCTTGTAACGATTTTGTCCCATATTTCCTTAGCTGATTTGAAATGCATGATCTTCATAAATTCTGATTGAGTCAAAGTACTCAATAGGACAGTAACTACTTTGGCATTGAGCTCATATTGCTTTTTCTCTGCTGGATCTGTAGGAGTTGCTGATGGGAATTTGTATCCTCCTTCTACGATTCCCCAAGCTTCTGCTCCAAGAGACTGTAGATATGCAGTGGTTCTTATCTTCCAGTGAGTAAAATTGTTCCCGTCAAAGACTGGTGGCCTGATGTGTGCCTCTCTTTCTGGATTAGCCATTTTGATGGATCTTTTCCTTCAAGCAATCAAGCTTCCTCTGAAGGACCTGCTCTGATACCAATTGTTGGAAATAATACTGAGAGGGGGGGGTGAATCAGTATTATCAGATCAGATAAAACTTTTCAATTTCATACTCAGAAACATATACGCGACTTCATATAAGTGAACCCGCGTGTACACACGACTGTGTCTAATGCAACTAGCGTATACCCAGAGATCTTATAATTCAGTTAGCTTAATCTTCAGTAAATGCATCAGAACATTATTAAGCAATTTAACAGTAAACAGGCGCAGTATAACAGAATAGAACATCACACAAGAGCCACACACATGAACACCATGATATAAGGTGGAAACCCAATGTGGGTGAAAACCACCTGCTGCAATTCGTCTCTTTCTTCTTTAATGAGAAACTTCTTTTACAATGTACTGGTGCAGTCCTTTACCAGTACGCAGGCTACAAACTGCAGAGGGCTACAACCCTCTCTCGTTTTCCAACTACTTCTGGAAGGGAGTTACAACCCCCTCAGCTCTTGTACTAGCTGATCCATTTACTAGTACGTAGGTGCTGACCCTACAACCTTCAGGGACCACGTTTCATCAATTTTCAGACTGGATCCAAGAGTACAAAGCAAACATTACCGCAATACAATCATCAACTTATACTTGCATCATAATTCATTAAACAACCCAATACCGAATCACTGAAACCTTGTCATCAAGAACACAGAACCCAAACCAGAATCCAGAACTCTGCAACAACCACCAGAATCAGCAGCAACCTGAAATATTAACCCTTATCATGCATACGCTACTTCACTGTACCAAAACTGCGTGTATACGCGCTTTCTCCAAAGGCAACCCGCGTGCAGATCTAGAAATGATTACTTCTGCCTTCGCTGTCAGATCCGACCCTTACCAAGCGTCCCGAACAGATAACCAACAATACTAGATCCTCTCACTGCGTCAGACACTCACAATCCATACTTCTTTGCCTAGTGATCTTCTCCTTATATAGCCTTAGGCCTTGTTCAATACCAAGAGCCAAAACCATAGAAACACAATACCATCAACCTCGAAACTAGGGATCAACACGTCCGTCGAGACATTATGGTCCAAAACCATAGGCACAACTTCCAAGGTCTAACTACCACGGACCAAAGGTACTTTTCACATGTACGCGCTTTTACTGAAGCCAACCTGCGTGTACACGCGGATTCTCCTTGCTGAACCTGCGTATATCTCTTTCTTGTCCTGCTGTACTGAGATCTGTCCTCTGATCAAGTTGCCATCACCTGTACCAACCTCTGAGCACCTGTACCAACCTCTGAGTGAGTTGCCATCAAGGACAACACTTGAAACATAATGCCAACAAAACTGCTGGCAAGAGAGATAGCCTATCAGATTATTGCCGAAGGAGTTACACAAACTCTGAAGAAAAATAAGAAGCAGGTCTGGCCCTCTTTTCCTCTAAGATGTGGTGTCTACACTTTGCATGATTTCAAACATGCAGAAAAAGAATCTACAAAGATGAAGTCATTAACTCTAGCGACTCTCCCTAACAGGCGATTTGATCCCAACAAAGTCGCCTATAACGCACTCGAACAGGCCAAATTGACAAAGTTTGATCATAAAGAGGATAAGTTTGATGACATGTTCTCCTCAGCTGAATCAATGTATCAAGTTAGATCGTTGGCCATAATGGAATACAAGGATGAAGGGTTAGTTGAATTCAACAGAATTAAAGAACATAGGTTGCAAACTCTACCTCTAGATCTTTTAGCGACAACCCCAGCAACAGGACCAAGCGAGCCTGAACAGCGACATACTAAGGAACCTCCGGTTACAAAAAAAGAACAGCAGAAAGTGCAAGAGGAAACCTAGACTAATGAGCAGGAACAGAGCAACATAAAAGTAAATGTAGATACTCAAATTGATCCCAAATTGCTCCAGGAATGGCAGCAATTTGATTCAATTATCAGTAATCTTAAATGCTCAAAGGACACCGAAACTTCAAAAGTGGCAGATACACAGGAGACCACTTCAAAACAGGTTCCAAGTGGAACCAGCGGCCTATCCAGTTCAAAGGAAGTAGAAATAATCCCAAAGGATCCCTCCGATCAAATTATTTTGCAGATAGAAGAAATTCCTCCCTTGGATGTCTTCTATAGCCCAAGACACAAAGCTGTGGTAAAACGACAGAGGAAGAGGAGAAGGACTGATCAACCTTCCCTATTCCCAGAACAAACGGTCACGGGCAATGTGGTTTGGAAGGAGGAATTTGACCCCTCTGATGACCTAACAAAACTATCGCAATATGCTAGAGCCTATTCGGCAGCAACAATAGACAAGGCATCAGAGGTGAGTCTTTTATTAAAAACAAAAGACCAGGAGATCTTTTTATTGCAAGCACAGCTAACAGAAGCACAACAGAAAGTGGAGCAGGCAGAACAGCAATTGTTAACACAACAGCAAATAAATAATCAATTAACTCAACAATTGTGGGAAGAGAAACAGAGGATTGATCACAGTGCAGTCCAGAAACAGAAAGAGTTGTCTAAGGCATTGGCACAACTGAGGGCAGCAAATGAACAAATGCTGAAGTCAAAAGATGAGCAAATTGCTCAACTATCAGCCCAGCTAGAGAAGACAAAGAATCTTCCACAGATAGCCGAATTCAAATCAGAAGCATTACAGATAAATAAGGCATTAATAACACAGATCAAGCTTTTATGTCAATAAATCGCCCAGGCGGAACCATTATGCGATTTGACGACATCAATAAGTAAACAATCAGAAAAAACTAGAACAGACTTGGATCAAGCTGATGAAACATTAACTGAGTTTCTTGAGTGGCAAGATATCAATCAGGGACAGGCGGCAAATTTACCAAAGATTTTAGAATCACATAAGGAAATATTATTTACAGAATGGCAGTCCCAGTTAATGAAAGCAGAGAGGGCAATTTCAAGATGCAAATCAACCACAAGTAATTTGGTTGAATTGGTTAATAATACTCTCTACTTGTCTAACATGATTTCCCAATGCACTCCAGGTAAATTGACAGCGGCGAAAACATTGGAGCAGTCATGTTATCCAGATCTAGAGAAAAATGGGAGATTAATCGCTAGAATTAACAGTTTAACATGGGACGCCTATTGGTTATTCTTGGTAAAACCACACAGTCAAAGAGCCGCCCTCAAATGCCTTACAGATGCAATCAGGTGTATTATTCCCGATATTCAGGATGCCACCTATGCCGCCCAGCTCAACTCTCGCCTCAACAAACCGCCCGAAGTGGAGCCAATGCTTGTGATATGTCAGCTCAGGTTTAAAGGCAAACAGCCTACATGATGATTCATACCACCGACTGCCAGATTGCTAAGAAGGAGATATTCAAGATTGTTTGATGCCAATTAAGTAGGATTTCAGTTTCATAGATAGTTAGTTTAATTCAGTATTTATAGACCCTTTCATTGTTTTGGAAAGGGTCGTAAAGTTTTGTACTTGACTTAAAGCCTGAAGTTGCACTACTGTACTTCAGGCATATTCTTTTATAAAACTGGACCAATTATTCTAATTTTGGCAAGGAAGCTTTTATGCAAATGTGCACTACTGTCTTTGTTTGAAAGTATTTCTGCGTTGAAAGAAGAATCTCAAATAGCGATTGATATCGGGAGTGACTAGCAGCTCATATGGTACTATTATCTATGTCTGAATTCATTCCTTTTATATGAATTGTCGTTTGATCGCCTTTGCTATTATCGAATATATGTATGTGTTTTAACAGCATTTCTTTATTTCCTCCACTATTGGATGTTTATGGTAATGCTTTTCTTTTGATCATATATGTATTGATGATATAAATGATAAGTGTAGCAATATTGCGTTAATCACTTTGTTTAACTATTTAAGCAAAGTAATCCTTGAATGAATTAATGTCCATGTTTATTAGATGGAGTCATCTATATGCCTATCAATAAACATAGATCATCAGGCGCTATACTTCAAAGTAAAATAGTTCCCGGGATTAGTAGTAGTTCTTTTATTTTGCTGGTAGATTAATTTATTCGCCTATCATTAGATTAAACAATCAATCATTCATCCATCCCATTTATTCATTACTGGGAAACTGGTCCCATTATCCCCAGTCGGAGCCACCATTCCAAACGGAAAAGGAGCTGTATTAAGGTCCGGACCGGGTGGTTATCCCCCAATGTTGATACAATGATTTTCGGGGCATCAACAAACCCATAGGCCAATAATGTGGAAGGAATCAGACGAATAAAGATGTAGTAACCCAACCAAAGCACATTTCCAGCATACACAAGATGTAGCTAGCACACGATAGAAACCCTCTGAACCAACCAATAATGAAAGCTAACACAGAGGCGAGGAATCTACCAATAGGGTCAAATGGAAGCCAAGGCACTGCATGAATCCTAATGTGTGATAATGAAAGCTGATGTCGAACACAAGGGAAACCACTCAGTCAAAGGTCCATGATACTGATCGATGTTAAGCACAAGGTGACCTATCAATAATGAAAATAGGGACAGGGTGTGGCTCTAGATCTGCCTTTAGAACAATTTTTCGTAGTCGATAAGAGCAAGACCCACCAACAAGAAGTCAATGGAGACCTTATTAAACAGGCACGAGCAAAGGACCAACATAGTTGATGTGATAACGAACATGACGCTGACAACTAGGGATTGCCGACTGAAAAATAGGTCAAGAGACACCGTAGAGAGGATGACTTAGGTTTACTTCCCTTGAACAAAAGCATGACTCAACTGTGACTACATGGTAGCATATGATAACTTTGTATAAGTTTGTCATGCAAGAGGCATAAGCAAACTCTCCATATGAATAGAAGAGATAACTAATCAGAGGAGTACTGACTCAATAACAAGGTTAAGGCTCTCCTAAGTCAAACTAAAGCCCATCCCCAGTGGAGTCGCCAATTCTGTTGTTGGCGAGAACACCCTAGGGTCTTGGGTTGAAAGCCCCAACAAAGCGGAGGGAAAACAACGGCAAGAAATGCTTAGAAAAACAATATAAATGCTTATTCTATTAAATTGGGAAGAAGTGTCCTTATCCAGAGGTCCTACGTTTGCGTATATCCCGCATGGTGCAAACCCTCTGCTTCTCCTAATGCCTTTGAAACTTGTAAATTATTCAAACAAAGCATATACAACAGTAGAAACATAAAGCATATTCATGATATATATGTTAGATCATATAAACGAATGAATAATTATGCATCAATATAAGATTCATAAACAAATCACAATATAGATCAATTCATAAACATGTTTTAATATTGGGAGCATAATAACATTTCTTTATTGATGTAAGCTACAAGAAAGGTGGAAAACTACAACTTGAGTCTTCCTCCAGGCAGAACTGTCCACCGGATCCATCCTTTCCTGGCCTCAGCAATCTTCCTCCATCATCATACACAAGGATATCTCAAGAAGGATGAATGATATCTCAAAAGAGGAAACAAGGGTTTCCTAAAGATTTGGGGAGTGCAGGAGGCACAGGGATTTCGTTAGACTCGATCAGGGATAAATCAACTATAATATCAATATCTCATTTCTTCTCCCTTAAGGCCTTCCCATGGAGGTTTATTTATACTTCTCCAAATTAGTTTTTTCAGTTGGAAACAGTTGGACCACAGGCCATAAGAGGTGAGTAATAGGTAAAACCCATGAACTCCACCTAAAATTAAGGAAATTTATTATTTTTAAGTGTTTTAACACATGTACGCGGGTTGGGTATATGTTGACCCGCGTGTACACGCTTTTATCACAAGGAAAAGTAGTGTATAGGAAATAAAACATTGTTTTTTAGATTTTGGACCAAGTCTGGAAGGAAGGGTTTCCCTAGGCCATAACTAGAGCATTGGATCTACCAAGAGTGGCAAATGGTGCTATAACAAAAACAGAAGCATACAATTTTACAAGTAAAATACCAAACAATGGTTGTTCACGGATTTGACTTCTGCACTCTACCTTTTGTGCTCACTTGCAGCAAATCTCCTCTCATTACACACACCAACACTTCCTTTGCGCTCTGCCTTCACTGTCAAGGGCTCTTCACTAACTACACTTTAGCACTACCCTTGCAATTATTCACATAGTCTTCACGCTACTCTTGTCACTATATTACACTGTATCCTTGTATATTTTTTTGTAGATTCAACAACTCATGTAATTTTCTAAAACACAAGACAAGAATTGACTCTACTTTCAACAGTGGAAACCAATAATGATCGATGAAAACAATAATCAGCAAGAGAAAGAATATCAATTGCACATAACACAATATTTCTTTGGGCAAAGAAACTGCTCAAAAACCCAACTATCTATATTGCATTAATCAGAAATATGAGAAGAAAATACAATGCTTGTTCTCACTAGAATAATCCTTGCACAAGTATGATCAACTCTTTGCCTCACAAGCCCACTCGATCCAACACTTAGTCAATTATGATGTCTCCCAAGCCCCTATTTCCTTACGCAATTCCTAAGAGGATCAGCCCATATTTAATTAGGAAATCCTTCTTGCAAAACTGTGCAATCCAAACTTAGGTCCTTAGCTGATTGCATGCATGATCTGTACAACTCAGAAAATCATACAATTGATAGTAAATTGTCCCTACACTCTAGTCTCAACTGTGTCTTCCTCTGAACTGACATGCATGAATTATTTGTGAGTGAATCTTTAGTTAACTGGTGTGGCACTAAGGATGCACTGGTGCACTGACTCACTACTAAGCCTTTACTAGTTACTCTAACCATTAGTACTAGTTTAACTGACTATAACTCAGTTAGATTGAGCTATCTAATTACAACTCCAAAGAACTCAACCTGGACCCCTACAATTTAGGGATCACACTTACATGACTCTAGATATACTTCCAATTCGAAATTCCTAATTCAATTAAACTTAATTAAATATTTACAAGTTTCTATGAGAATAGAATTCGATTTTAATTCACAATTTTATTCAAGGACAAATTAAATTGGAATTTCTTGTTACTATTTTTAACAGTCCACTCAGGAGCTTCAACGTCTCTACTTCAATGCTCACACTCACCGCACTGCTCTCTCTCACATATGCTTACCTCCCCATCTTTTTCATTGTTGGAGATGGTTTTGTTCTACTGAGGCACACTGCACACGAGAGTCTCTCCACACTGTCTTGTTGCTACCAATCTATACTTAGGCATAGCTTCACTTGCATATCTTGACTCTTCTGATATTTTCTTGTCACAGAACCCAAAGCAGAGATGGTCCTGACACTTCTTCATAGTCTGTCTGCTGATGAGCCTCGGTATTGCAACAAGAATGCAGCAACTCCCAAGGCTACCAACTTTAATTATCAACCAGGGGTTCGTACAAACTTAAGAGGTATCAGAACTATATGTGTAGCATACAATTTGTCCTTCCTTTGAAGTCATGAAGTAATGGAGTGAATGTAATAAAATCAGATCCTAAACTAATTGCAAAAAATGAAATGCTCGAAATGAAAACCTTAATATATCGCAAGAAATAAAATAAAAGGAAAAAAACCTATTCTACTCGCATAAATTAAATCTCATGAAATAAATGTCAATCATTACATTTCAAAGAGTTTGGGTCCATTAACAGAGTTCTCATTGTATTGTCCATTTCATACATTTGTCCATTAGCCCAAATGGCTGAAATGTTTTGCATGGGTAAAGAGGAAATTCTTTAGTGGTCTTTAGTCTTCCCTAATCATTGATTTAGATCCTAGGGGTCTTGATTCAATGCTAAGGGACAATAACCAAACTTCTTGAGTCAATTTGGGCAAGTATATACATGTTGGAAGGTGCTATAGGAGATCCTGTAGTTACTATAGGAAACTACATATTTTATATAAGGGGTTATAATTCACCGAATGATTAAGAAAATCAAGTCCAAATTGGATGGGACAAATTTTTTTATTGACTAGGATGTCTTAGGTCTCTATTCCAAGTGGAATCACTCAAAAATACATTTGTTAACCCAGGCTAAAAATAGCAGAAAATTACTAGTCTAAAATCTAGAAATTCGAGAACTAGTGAGCTAGTAAATCTATCAAATGCCTAACCTAATCAAGTGAAAATGAAATGGGGTAATTTTTTTTATTAACTAGATTTTTTTTTTGATCTAATTCAAGTGGAATCAAATCTATTGAAGCTTGTTAGCATGCTCTAAAAAATAGTAGAAATTTATTGTTATTTTCCACAAAAGACTTCCAGAAATCTAGATTTGAGAATAAGCAAACTAATCCAAGTAACTCAATGATTACTATGACCTTCCAAAGTTGTTACAAGGATGAAATTATTCTTGTGGTCCTACAAAATAACTTACTTCAACCATTTAACCCAATCCTACAACAAGAAATCATTAATACTAAATGCAGAAATAGAAAAAGACAAGAACAAGAGATGCATGTGAATAAGAAGTGAAAGGAAGAAAATTAAATGATACAAAAGGGCTCTGAGGCTCCTGGGATGGCCAAGCCCAAGGAAACTTAGATTCCTATGGAGGATACCAAAACTTAGAAGTTGAACATGGCACCAATCTTCATTATTTCCATCAATACAATTATATCCCTGCAAGAAATGAAAGTGGAGCTGCAAAAATACGAGTTCTACCGACAAGAAGACTAATAAAAATCAACCCCAAGAGGAAAATTTGACTTGCTACTTATAAAAAATTATTAGGAAGCATTCCTCATGAAAGGAGGAAACTTTCCCCACCAAAATCCCTCAAATAGTGGATTTGGTTCCCAATACTAGGAATATGCGTTAAATGACAGGGAACACATTCCTAGATTTTCTCAATCATTGGAGCTCCAGAATCTATGCAATAATTTCAGAATATCTTCTTGATTTATTATTTAATATTGATCCTCCTATAGTAGGGAGAAAGTCCCTAAATTATCTCCTCCTCCAAATCTTCATAATTTGCCTAATATTCTCACAATATTCCACAAAAATAAATAATATTAGGCACAAATATGCAATTATCCATAAACCTTTGTAATGAACTTATTAAAGTTAAAAATACATTATCCAATGAAAAAATAGAGGTTTAATGTGTTGAACGATGGTTAGATGGGCCTTAATTTATGTCTAATTTGGAGGCCCATCATACCCCCCTGCTAAAAGTGTTGCTCATCTTCTGAGCAACGTACTGACCTCATTATGCCTCATTCATGGCCCTAGTGGCCTCTCTGATTTTTACATTATTTCTTTTTTCCCCTTATGCAAGATGGGTTCTTTAAGATTTTTCGGTTTGGCAAGGTCTTCCACATCCTTTTCCAATCTCCTGCTACCTTTTTCCACCATTTGGACACCTCTGGAACCCTCAAAATGCCCTTAGATGAGATCATGTAGTAAACTAGGACATCCTATAGTAATTCTTGTAGTAACTACAGGAAACCCTGTAGCAGCCTGTTTAAACCTGTTTTGAGCAGAAATGATAGTCTGAGCCTAGGGTAGGCCCTCAAATTGACTTCCATGCCCCTCAATGCCATTTTGGACCAGATTTTCCATGTCTTTCTCCCCTTTCTATAACATCTTTTAGGCCTTGGACAAAAGCTAGAAAGAGATTAGAGACCCCTTGGAAAACCTCTTTTCATCACTGCAGTTTGAGTTCTATTTTGATGGTGAATGCCTTCTTTCCTTTTGTTGCCTTCTTCTTCTCTTTTGTGGCCTAGATGATTGCCTAATGGGATTTGGATTTCTCTGTTTGATTAGGTCTCTCTTAGGCACTACCATTTTGGTTTTTAGCACACTTTGTTCCTTTATTCCTTCTTGTAGCAGCATTATGCCTTCCTGTAGCAGTCATTCCTTCTCTTTTAGGGTCTTCTAACTATATGGGAGTGATGAGAAATGATGTAATGGGTTTGGAGGATGATGCTAGAGCTCAGAGGGAGCATTGTAGGTTTGTGAAACTGGACAGGATGTGTTCTGTGTGTTTTTTTCAAGAAATTTTCAGGGTGAGACAAAGTGTAGGGTTTGTTCTTGAAAAATGCTGATTTTTTTCTTATGAATTGGGTTGGATGAATGATGGATAGATAGTGGATATGAAGTGGATGGAGGGTTTGGAGTGCTTTGGTGACTTGGCTTTGCACAAATTTCCTCTTTTAACAGTTGTCCCCACTCCTCAAAATCATCACCCTTCCTAATTTGGCTTTCCACATTGCATGAGTGACGGAGTTAGCTACAATTAACTAGTTTAGGGTGGATGAGACTGTTGACCCATCCTTAGCTTTATAAAACCTCACCTCTCATGCATTAACAACAAATTTCTAACTATAATATGTTCAAGAGAAGAGGTCAAGAATATTGCATACCTGTACCTACCTAATGGTTGTTGGAGAGGCATGCATGTTCCTATTGAATTGATGATTGATCCATGGTCCTCTAGAAGTTATAATTTACTTTGTTTTCTTCTGCACAAGCCTTCATAGCTTGGTGATTCTAAACCTTTGTCTTCCAGTTACCATAAACAAGCTATCTTAGTCAAATCTGGCCTTCTTCGAGTGTTGGGCTAGGCCATGGGTGATGTTCACCTTCCCCACACTTTTCACAACTATCATACCCCTTACCAACACTTATTTCACCTTCCCTACCTTTCTATAGCCTTCATCTAGTTTCCTATAGAAACCTAGTACATCCTATAGTAACTACAGGAAACCCTGTAGCAACATGTTTAAACCCATATCTCCCAAATGGTATACTGGATTGACCTAAAATTTTCTGAGAATGTTTCCATCATCCTTATACACCTCCCCATAAAAACATTTGGCCAATGGATGCACGAATCTCGATAAAAAATAAAAATGGTTGTAGGTTATGGAGGTCGATTTCTTGAAAACTATGCACTGGAATTTGCTTAAATTGCTTGGGCATGTTACCATCATCCATATGCATCTCCCCATGAAACAGCGTTGCAAATGGATGCACAAATATCAAGAAAATACAAAAATGGTTGTAGGTGATGGAGGTCGATTTCTTGAAAACTATGCACTAGAATTTGTTGAAATTTCTTGAGCATGTTACTATCATCCATATGCATCTCCCCATGAAACATCTTGGAAAATAGATGCATGGTTTTCAAGATATGACAAAAATATTTTTTTGCTCTATTTATTTTTGTTTCCTATAGTAACTATAGGATCTTCCTATAGTGTTTCAGGATAGCAAGGAAAATGAGTGGTAAAAGATTGGGAATGATGAGTGGATGGTGGAAATAGATGAGGGTGATGGATTGGCATGGCCTTGGTCCTATTGGAGCATTTGAGCAAAGGAGGAGAAAGTCAAAATTTGACTTCTTTTGACTAGGATTGTGATAAACTTTTCTTGGGGTGGCTAACTTGTTTTTGTTGCTTGCAAAGTTTGGAGAGCACCTACATTCATGAGAGAGATACATGGAGAAAAGATTTTTATTTTTTCTTCTTATTTTTTCCTTCTAGGCCTACTAATCGCTTCAATGAGGTTTTCAACTAGTAATTCTGCCTAGGTGCCTCAAAGGAGGTTTTCACCTAGGATATTTTCTTTTCCTCATTTTTTCCCTTTTTTTCCAACCCATTGACCACCTCATGGAGGTTTTCAATCAATGAGCCAATCTCAAGTGCCTCAAAGGAGGTTTTCACCTGAGATTTTATTTTTTTCCTCTTATTTTTCATTTTTTATTTATTTTCCTATCCTACTCTACTTGAAAAAACAAAATCATTTTCAAGTGTAGAAATACTTCCAGTGAATCCAACTGCACATCGAGATGACAGACAAACTGATGTGTAGGCTTGAAATATATGCTTTGATAGATACCTTAATATGAGAGACCAACTTATTTGATTGAGATGAGATCAAGAATTGTTGAAGAAGAGTGCATTGTTACAACTTGACAATTTGTTGGAACCATATTTCAATATAGTTGTGATGCTCCTAGTCCACTTGCTGATTTGGATCATCTTGGATGTATTCTTCTTCCATGAAATTCAGATATTCTTCTTTTTGTTTATTATTCTCTTGAACACAAAGAGAATCTAATGGTAAACATGAGGGCACTTTCCCAATCTCTGATTATGATGTTTGCTCTTCGTCAAGTGCAACCCATGATTCTTTGGTCTTCTCATTTGAATCTTCTTTTTCTGCATGTTGTCCTTCAATGATATCAAGAGAATCTCTTTTTTGTGATACTCTTCTTGAGATAAGATGAATACCATTTAGATCAAGAGGAGATGCTTGGAAGTGTTGTACCTCAGCATTGTAAGTGGGTTGATCCACTTCATTGTGTGGATTCGAAAATGGTCGTACAGGTAGTTGAGTGGGAGTGGATATTTGATATGGATGTGCTTGGGCTTGTGGTGTAGTAAAGATAACATGTAGTTGAGTATGTAGGATATTGAGGAAAATATTGAGGATATTGTGGATGGCTCCCATAAGTTCCTTGCCAACCTTGTTGACAAGATTGGTATTGGGGTTGAGATGGTCAAGGTTGCCAAGGAAAGGGTGCATTACAATTACTTTGAGATGGACGTGCATCGCCTTGAAATTTGGAATTAGACTCTTACAGCATATCAGGTTGAATAGGCTGCCATGGTCCTCTTAGAGCTACTTAACATAGTTGCATTGGCAATTGACTTGCTCCATTGTCCTCTTGGTAAACTTCCTTCAACCTTGGTAATGAGGGGCAATATTTAATATCATGTGATTATGAATGGAAAACACAAATATTCACATGTTATTTTTGCTCATTTTGTATTCTTAACATTTCTACTTGTTCACTTAGATTTCTAACAAATTCTATTTTAAAGTTATCAAACAAATTTCCAAGTTTAACTTGACTTACCGATCTTGATGTTGATTGAATTACTCATGCCCTTCCTCTTTATTTGTGTTTTCATGTTTCACAAATTTCTTCAAATGATAATTGGTATACATCACTTATACTCATGAGATCAAGGAGATCAATCTACTCATCCCTAATTGTTCTAAGTAAGAGGGTTTTTAGTGTGTCGGATCCTAAATGATTTAGTTTTTTCCTCTTAACATTATACATGAACCTCTCTATTAGATCCTCTAGACTCTCATCTTCTTTTTTATTCATTCTAAATATTTATACTTTAAGATCATGATCTTTATATTTTTCTAGAAATATCTTTTGCATCTCACACCATGATCATATTGAATTAGTCCCTAAACTCATGAACCATTTAAGAGCTCTATCCTTCAATGTTGCCAGAAACAATCTCAATTTTTTAGTGTTTAGTAAGTAACCATAAGATCTACAAAATATTTCAAATTCAAAGAGAAAGGTTTCTGGATCCTCTGACCTTAGACCATGAAATTTTGGAAGAAAAGATGGAGGTATATTATTCATGTGCACACTACCATCACTGTATTGAATTGGAAATCCAAGAGGATCTTCCTCATTGTCATCAGCTCCATCCATTTATTATACATTCTTTTCCATCTCTTCTTCTTCTACTTGCAAAATTGGATGGTGATGTGGCTCTTACTGCACCATGTGATCAAATGGGGGGTAGGTTGGTGTTGGATACTTTTTGTTTTTGTTTTTATGATTAAATGAAAACACTAATGCAATGCAATTTTCTGTTTTTGAAATGAAATATTCCTAATGCAAATCTTTTTTGTTTTTTCAAAAATTAAAAAGAAATTAATCAACTAGGGAAGAAAACAATGCATACTTTGACACCTCCCCGACAACGGCGCCAAAAAGTGATGAGCCTCAATATTGCAACAAGAATGCTGCAACTCCCAAGGCTACCAACTTTAATTATCAACTTGAGGTTCGTACAAAATTAAGAGGTATCAACACTATATGTGCAGCATACAATGTGTCCTTCCTTTGATGTCATGATGTAATGGAGTGAATGTAATAAAATCAGATCCTAAACTAACTGCAGAAAATGAAATGATCGAAATGGAAACCTTGACCTATTGCAAGAAAGAAAATACAAGGAAAAAAACCTATTCTAGGTGCATAAAGTAAATATCATGAAGTAAATTTCAATTATTACATTTCAAAGAGTTTAGGTCCATTAATAGAGTTCATTGGATGTAGCAATCATCATTGTATTATCCATTTCATAAATCTGTCCATTAGCCCAAATCACTTAAATGTTTTGCATGGGTAAAGAGGCAAGTCCTAGGTGGTATTTAGTCTTCCCTAATCATTTATTTAAAGCCTAGGGGTATTTATTCAACCCTAAGGGACAATAACCAAGCTTCTTGAGTGAATTTGGGAAAGTATATACATGTTGGAAGGCTACTACAGGAGATCCTATAGTTACTACAGGAAATTGCAGATTTGTTATATGGAGTTATAATTCAATGAATGACCAAGAAAATCAAATCCAAATTTTATGTGGTGAATTTTTTTATTGAATAGGATGTCTTAGGTATCCATTCCAAGTGGAATCACTCAAAAATACCTCTGTTAACCCATGTTAAAAAATAGCAGAAAATTACTAGTCTAAAATCTAGAAATTCGAGAACTAGTGAGCTAGTAAATCTATCAAATTCCTAACCTAATCAAGTGAAAATGAAATGGGGTAATTTTTTTTATTAACTAGATTTTTTTTTTGATCTAATGAAAGTGGAATCAAATTGATTGAATCTCGTTAGAATGCTTTAAAAAATAGTAGAAATTTATTGTTATTTACCACGAAGAACTTCTAGAAATCTAGATTTGGAAATAAGAAAACTACTCCAAGTAACTCAATGATTACTATGACCTTCCAAAGATGTTCCAAGGATGAAATTATTCTTGTGATATTGAAAAATAACTTAATTCAACTATTTAACCCAATCCTACAACAAGAAATCATTAATACTAAATGCAGAAATAGAAAAAGACAAGAACAAGAGATACATGTGAATAAGAAGTGAAAGGAAGAAAAGTAAATGGTACAAAAGGGCTTTGAGGCTCTTGGGATGGCCAATCCCAAGGAAACTCAAAGTCATATGGAGGAGACCAAGATTTAGAAGTTGAACATGGCACCAATCTTCATTATTTCCATCAATACAATTACATCCCTGCAAGAAATGAAAGTGGAGCTACAAAAATACGAGTTCTCTCCACAAGAAGACTAATAAAAATAAACCCCTAGAAAAAAATTTGACTTGGTACTTATGAAAAATTATTAGGAACCATTCCCCATGAAAGGAGGAATATTTCCCCACCAAAATCCCTCAAATAGTGGATTTGGTTCCCAATACTAGGAATCTGCATTAAATGATAGGGAATACATTCCTAGATTTTCTCAATCATTGGAGTTCCAGAATATGTGCAATAATTTCAAAATATCTTCTTGATTTATTATTTAATATTTATCCTCCTGTAGTATGGATCAAATCCCTAAATTATCTCCTCCTCCAAATCTTCGTAATCTGCCCAGTATTCTCACAATATTCCAAAAAAATAAATAATATTAGGCACAAATATGCAATTATCCATAAACCTTCCTAATGAACTTATTAGAGTTAAAAATACATTATCTAATGCAAAAAGAGATGTTTAATGTGTTGAAGGATGGTCAGATGGGCCTTAATTTACATCTAATTTAGAGGCCCTTCACCTGCACAGAGCTCTTGTACTGAGAAATTAATTCTCAAATGACCTGCACACTCCTCCAAGAGTCCCATGCTTATTTATCGTTTCACAGATCTGGAAATTCCATGAAGGTTACCATTTTGTTCTTATTTACCACAACCATTCACAGTTGCCAACCCATACATTATTTAAATCTTTGTACTTCCTTATCATAGTGATTCCATATCGCAATCTTCATAGTGGTGCAGAGTTCTGATATTCTAATCCTCTGATTGTCAAGCTCCTTCTGCTTAGTCCTCACAGTGCTTCTCATCATAGGACTATTAGTTGTGACCTGCCACTGAGCATTAATATGCTAAGCCTTCAGTCTCTATCGGGGGTCATTATCCATTTGTTAACAACTTTCTACCCTTGGTTTGTGGAGCTCTTATGACCATGTGCCAGCCCATATTGGAAGCCCTCTATATCAGAATTTCTCAACACTTCTACTGTTATAGAATTATGACATCTTCAAACCTTTGATTTCCGACTTCCGATATGATGTCATAACTGCCACGTGGCAACTCCTTGGTTTTGCACCGAAATCCTTCGTTAATCCTCCTTTTGGATTCCTCGGTGCTTTTAAACGCTTATCGATAGTTATTGATATCACAATTTTATGTGCTTTACTCACTTGACAAAGTTCTGATACTACAATATTTGGGGTTCTGATTCCTCCAACCTCCAATACACCGCACCACTGATTGCCTATATCATCGATTATGCCAATACATTGACATCCTAATCTCCAATATTTGATGTGTCAACATGTCGATCTCACATATCCCAACCTTCTTAGGACTTCAAGTCCTTGAACATCGGCAAGACATAACTTTTGACCGAGAAGTCCATTTTTAGACTTCCACATATCATTGGAAATATTATTTAGAGCACTTTCCAATGTATAGAGTCTGATATAGGCTTTGAGTCATTTTGTTGCTTGAAAGATGATTGAAAACTTCTTTTCCCATTGACTCCTTTTCCAGTTGAACACCAACTACCATGATGATCATTTTATGGCTTCTTTAGTAAGCCTGCTACTATGATGATTCTCTACAAGAAGCCCACAGCTACCATGGAGTTTCATCTGGCTCATCATTGTAATCATCATTTTATGGCTTCTTCAGTAAGCCTGCTACTGTGATGATTTTCTACAAAGCACCTCAATAAACATGGGATTCCTTCCAAACATCCAATCATCGTGTTGACCTTGTCTAACATCAATTCCAGTGCTTACACAACCACCTATGCACCATCAAGTGTCCAACAGAAACATAAAGAAAAAAAAAACATAAAAAAATAAAGACATAGATATATGTGGTTCACCAAATTTGTTGTACGTCCATGAAGAAATAGTCAATCCTTCCTTTTATATTATCCAGCAAAATGAAGAGATACAACTGATAGCAGATCCATTATAATTTCTTCTTCGCTCTCACATAGCCTCCTCTCTCTCTCTCACTCAAAATAATAATACACAACCATAATACAATTCCCTCATATAAACTGAGGGTTATTTTCTAGGGAAAAAATACCTAAATTAACATAAATTCTACTGTCATATCGTTTGCCTAATGAATGGCCCAGATTAACTATAAAATTACAATATTTTACAAGGAAATTCCCCCCCCACACCACCACCACCACCACCTCGTGTGGAGTGGTGTACATTCCTCCTAGGGAATACATCTGGCTAAAACAAAGGCATGTGAATTAGGAAGATAATCAGGCTCCACACCCAACACTCTTCCCATAGGAACCACCTCTTAGATATTGAGGTTTTGACTGAGTGGGGAGACTGAATTCTAGATACTAGGCATATGAGGGGCAGGTTTAACAAATACATGCTGAAAGTGGATTTATACTGGTGGATGAAGTTTCTATTGGGGCAAATTATTTTAAATAGCCATGAGTCATGCATGGACATTCTGCACTCATTCAAACACTTGCACAAGCACCTAGGGGAACTAGACAGGAGAATGGAGATGATTGACCAACATCTTGGCTTCTCCCAAGTTGTATGTGGAGCATAAGAGGATCCAAATGCGCCCATCCCAGTTGTAGGCTCATATTTTGATCCATTAGCTAGACAGTGACCTGATCATGGTTTTTTCTATCTTATTTTCAATTTTCTTTATACCTGGTCATTTAGGTCAATATGTTATTCATAGTCTAGTTACCATTGTTTCCTTTAGTTCTTAGTTGTTACTTTCCTCTTAAGGAGAGTTTAGTTTTGGAGATGGTCTGGTCTCCCAATGAGAGAACGGCTTGTTTTTTGTACTTCTTGATGCAAATTCAAGTTTTTACAAATTAATAAAATTCTATATATATATAAAGTAGAAGTTCACAGGTATAAAAAAGAATATAAATTAGAAAGAAAAAAATAAACATATTTTTAAATAAAATTGTCAATTTAAAAAACACAAAAAAACACTTTTATTTTAATAATGTAAACAATCTTTACATTATATAAAAACCAAAACAAAACCTTTTCCCTCCTCATTACCAAAAACAAAACAAAAAAGGATAGATTTTTTGTTGGACAATGTAAGCAATAAGCAATCTTCACAGTGTTTAAATGTCTTTGATTTTAATTAGATGTCTTTCATATTCATTAAGACATTAGCTTTGGCCCGGGAAATTATCAAATTATGGTGTCAATATATATTACTATGTGCTTTGTTTCTCATAATATTTTAGTGTTGTTGGATTTTTAATATTTGTTTTTACTTTTTAATATATTGGTTAGAAATAAGTTGAAATTTATAGTTTTCCAATTTAAATGTAAATTTATTTTAATTATTTGTTTTTACTTTTTAATATATTTGTTAAAAATAAATTAAAATTTATATTTATATTTTTCAATTTTAAATGTAAATTTATTTTAATTATTAAATTAACTTATTTGATAATTGGTTATGTTTTATAATATCATTAATTTATATTAATTTATATATTTTAATTACTAATGATCGTTTATTTAATTGTGTTGTTTTCATATTTTTAAATTAATTATATTTAAAAATCAAGGATGCAGAAGTTTTGACATAAATGGTCAACTCTCAGGTGAGGCTAGCTCAATTTGAGAGTTCCTGCACACAGACCACTTCATCCTTCATTAGAAATAAAGTATGTACATTTAAGGTATTACAAATCTTTTGACGAGTTGGAAAAACTTCCTCATAAATAGGATCTACATCCTATATAAATCGCACAACTTGACTAAGACGCCATAATCTCAACAAACATCTAATAATAACACTATAATAATCTACATTTCTCCATTAATTCCAAGTTCCTCCCTTAATGGAGAAATGGATCAAATCATAACATAGAAAACATGCCCAGTCAAGCTTACAATTTGACCTTAATGATTACGTTTTAACTAATCTTGCTATTAAATAATGATGTTTCTTCCTTAATTTTTTCAGTTGCATGATGTAACTAGGCAATAGTTCATCAGGTTTTCGAGGCCATAATTTGTCTTCAATAGTTGCATATTCTTCAATACATGCATAAGTGGATTGTTGTGCTTTATCATCATCTATACCTTGTTCAGTGGATTGTTGCCACATTAACCTATAGTAATGCCTAATTTCTTCAAGACTCCACTGCATAAGAATCCCATGAACTTCTTCAAATGTATCAATTGTTGTTTCAATCTCCATGTCACTTCCATCATTCATGGATTCTTCATATGTAGTTGTGACTTTTGTGTAGGTTTTATCAAGACATGGTGTTTCAATCCATGCTTTAATGAATTGTAGCTCTTCTTAAAAAAAAAAATCTTCATTATCACTGCTAATATCTAGAAACTAAACTTTTTCACTTAACGAATCATCTATTAATTTATTTTCCTGCAACATTTGTAACCAACCTTCACTGGAGAAATTTTCCTCATCATTATGGTTCATAAGTTGTAGCCCAACCAACAACAAGAACACATTCATCTTCAACTACCTCACTGCATTCCATTTCGGGCTGATTCCAATCTATATTTGGAATTTCATGTGTCGCCTTTGCCCTATGATACTTTCTCTATGTTGGAATATTAATTCCAACTGCCGTGCAGGGACAGCGACGACAGCGCAGTTATTTGCCAAATCTGCCATCGTGCAACAGCAAAACCACCTGTTTTATATCGCACCACCTTTTTCCAATTATGGTATTTGTCAGGAGGGCTCCGATCACACCGACTCGCTGCCATGCGTCCAGAGTACGGTCTCAAAACCGCCCATCCCCCGGATCACAAAGATCGACGAGAAAGGGCCTCCTGATATTGCCAGCAGCCATCCGATTATTGAGGGCAAGATCAACGGTTGGTAATTCATGAGAGTGAGGGCGCATGTTTTCTTTGGAGGACCTCCGTATGGCTGACAATGGCCGTATGACTGAATACAGGTCTGCAGGGCATGGAAATTGCGTGAAGTGAAAGTCTTCCTATTGACCGCCGTTTGCGTCAGTAAAACATTTAATAAAATTTACCGTGGTTCGTAAATGGTTGGTGAAGTTTTAATTTTAATGTTTTTTATTTGCTCACGGGAGTATGGCTCAAAATATGTAATGTCATATGTTTTGTTTTTTTTTATTATGCATTGTGACCCACGTAGCAGCGTGAAGAAAGGTTTTCCATTGAGTGAAAATGAAAGGAATTCGCAGCAACAAATGTAATGTGTTGCTGTTCATTGTATATGTAATGCATTAGACACAGCAGACAACAAGATTTTGTTGAGATGGGAAATACGTGCAGCAGCGCGTGAGATGAAACAACATTGCAATATACAGCAGTGTGAATATAGAGGAACAGGGCAGCGTGGAATTTTTTTTTTGTTGAAGTTATGTAAGGAAACAGAGCAGCGCCTGTATGTATTTTTTGAGAATATGAAATTGCCCTACGCAGCAGCGGAGAGGTAATTTTTGTTGTTACTCGTTGAGATAAAACGAGAAGGAATTTGCAGCAGAGCATGAATGTAATATTTTGTTGAAAGAGAAATGTGTGGGATGCAGCAGCGTAATGATGTTCAGGTGTTCGTTGGTTGAACCAACATTGTATGGGTATGCACAGCAGTGCAGTGAATGTTTTGGTTTTGGAACTGCACTTGAAGCAGTCTCTTGGTGAATCCCTCTGTTAAGAGGAAGATCTGTTGTCTTTGGTGAATCCCTCTGGTTAAGAGGAAAATGCTCTTCAGCATAATCTTTGGTGAATCCCTTTGTCAAAAGGAAGATGCTTTTCAGCATAGACTGGTGAATCCCTCTGGTTAAGAGGAAGATGCTCTTCAGCATAATCTCTAGTGAATCCCTCTGTGTGAGGAAGATGTTTTTGTAACAGCAGTTGGAGAATCCTTCTGTGTGAGGAAGATGTTTTTGTAAAAGCAATGCTGGTGAAATCCCTCTGTTAAGAGGAAGACGTTTTGTAACAGTTGGTTTATTGTAAATGAATAGAAGTTTTTTTTGTTTGTTGCTGAAACTTTATCTTCAGCAAGCTGAAATTCTGTCTGCGGCAAGATCCTGTGTTAAAGATCCTGTGTTGTAAAACAGAGTATTATCCTTTGTTCAAGTGATTTTTTTTTGTTCTTGAATTATCAGAAATTCCTAGCAGAGTATCATTCTCTGTGTTGTGTTTATTTTGTTTTTTGGAATTTTAGCAAAAAAAAATCCCAACGTTAAAACACAGCATTGTCTCTCTGTTCAGTTTGTTCGAAATTACCAGAAATTTCCAACATGGTATCAGAGCTTGTCCAGGCTCTTTGAAGGTGTCAAAGAAGCTGAAGGAAGGAGTTTTTTTGCTGCAACAACTTCTCCAACAGAGTGAAGTCTCAGGCAAAAGAATCCAAGGTATTTCTCAAAGTTTTTTCTGTGTTGCTGTTGAAGACAGTCAGTTATTTTAGATACACAGTCAAATGGCGAGGTCAAAGAAGAAAGTCTCCAATCCTCCTAAGGATGTGTCTCCCTCTACTACTAAAATAGAAAACAATCAATTTGAAAACATTCTATTTGAGGCTCCAAGGTTCAATGGGAACTTTAATATATGGGAAGTAAAAATGAGGACTTTCTTACAGTCTGAAAGGATTGAAATTTGGGAATCAGTGATTGAAGATAGCAGGATGGATAGAGAATCCAAGGAGTATAATGCAAAAGCAGCAAAGACAATCTTAAATGGACTGCCTGATTCTGTAAAGAAGAATCTAGGAAAATATTCATCAGCAAAGGATATATGGGACAGACTTCATGACCTTCACGCAAAGGGAGCATTGACCATGACCATCAGTCAAGAAGGAAATTCTGAACCCATCATAGAAGCTGAAAATGAGAAGGTTGACCTCATCAAGCTTCAAGTACAAGAAAGGGATGAAGAGCTCGCCAAGCTTAAGAATGAACTTGATCAAAGCAAAAGGAAGCATCATGAAGAAGTCATATCCATGACAAATCAATTGAATAAAGCAAAGAAGCAGGAAGATACCTTGTCAAGTCAACTTGAACAAAGGCACAAGAGAGTGAACAAACTTGTAGAAGAGATTGGACAGTACAAGGTAGAGGTCTCATCCCTTAAGTCTAAATTACAAGAATCCAGGAAACAAGCACAAGAAACTGAGAAAAAAATGGAGAGCAGTCAAGCAAAGAATGAAGAAATCTTCAAAATGAAGTCAGATATTATCTCCCTTAAGATAGTAGCAGTTGAAGCTACTCGTAGCAAGGAAGAAACTGAGGAACAACTTGCAAAGAAAAATAATGAATGTGAAAGATTGGAAGAAGAGATTGTCCTCCTTAGAAAAAAGGTTGAAGGGATGAACAAAATCATGAAGAGCTCTCAAGCCTTGGATGACATGCTCAACTATCACAGATGTCCATCTGATAAATCAGGACTCGGGTATGCAGGTGAACCCTCAAACAAGAATGAAAATGCTTTAAGCAAAAGAGATGTGAAGAAGCCAAAAAGAAATTGTGATGCTCCTAGTTCCAGCAAAGGGAAGGAGAAAAATCAAGGCTACAATAGAAGAAATCTTGCTCCAAGTAGAAAACCAACTCCAAAAAGAAATGTAGATGATGTCAAAGAGGCAAGAGGCAATGGTTATCATCAAAGGATCTCAAGGTAGAAAGGCTTCAGAAGTACATCAAGGAAACCTCCATCTCCCAGGTACCAAAGTTCATTTTTTGGTTATTGTTATTCTTGTTCAAACTTTGGTCATATGGCAAAAGACTGTAGAGCATTTCATAGAGATAGATGTTATAGTCTCCGACAACCTCCAAGAAACAATTTTACAGGAAGAAATCATGAAATCTTATTCATGAACAATGTAGAATGTTTCAAGTGTCATAACATTGGGCATATGGCACATGATTGTAACTTAACATGGGCTCCTACACAAGCTAGACCCATGCAAAGGAAGAAAGTTACACAAGTATGAAGAAGGAAGGAAATACAGTCCGAAAGTCCTTTGAGCTCCCCAACCAATCTAAGTTTCTTTTGAGAAGACTTTGCCGAAAGAAGATGATGCATACACTTAGGGGGAGCCTGTAATTCTTGATCATTATTGCTGAACTAGATTAACAGTCATTCTTTGATGAAGATCTTCTTATAGGGGAAAGATATGAAATTAAATCTGCCATAAAAGCAGAGAAGAAAAGGTTGCAGGATAGCTTGGAGATGCAAAGATTGGAAATCTTGCCTGAGGCAGAGAGAAAGAGGATATTACATGATTGGAGTGCCTGAGCACAGCAGTGAAAGCGATGAAAGGAAAGCTGATACGAATAGGCAGAAAAGTTGTGAGTTTTTTGAGGAAATGTCTGGGTATGACTGATAACCCAGCAGTTGAAATTAAAGGGGAGTGTTGGAATATTAATTCCAACTGCTGTGCAGGGACAGCGACGACAGCGCAGTTATTTGCCGAATCCGCCATCGTGCAGCAGCAAAACCACCTGTTTTATATCGCACCACCTTTTGCCGATTGTGGTATTTGTCAGGAGGGCTCCGATCACACCGACTTGCTGCCACGCGTCCAGAGTACGGTCTCAAAACCGCCCATCCCCCGGAACGTAAAGATCGGCGAGAAAGGGCCTCCCGATATTGCCAGCAGCCGTCCGATTGTTGAGGGCAAGATCAACGGTTGGTAATTCATGAGAGTGAGGGCGCATGTTTTCTTTGGAGGACCTCCGTATCGCTGACAATGGCCGTATGACTGAATACAGGACTGCAAGGCATGGAAATTGCGTGAAGTGAAAGTCTTTCTGTTGACCGTCGTTTGCATCAGTAAAACATTTAATAAAATTTACTGTGGTTTGTAAATGGTTGGTGAAGTTTTAATTTTAATGTTTTTTATTTGCTCACGGGTGTATGGCTCAAAATATGTAATGTCATATGTTTTGTTTTTTTTTATTATGCATTGTGACCCACGCAGCAGCGTGAAGAAAGGTTTTCCATTGAGTGAAAATGAAAGGAATTCACAGCAACAAATGTAATGTGTTGCTGTTCATTGTATATGTAATGCATTAGACACAGCAGACAACAAGATTTTGTTGAGATGGGAAATACGTGTAGCAGCGCGTGAGATGAAACAGCATTGCAATATACAACAGTGTGAATATAGAGGAACATGGCAGCGTGGAATTTTTTTTTTGTTGAAGTTATGTAAGGAAACAGAGCAGCGCCTATATGTATTTTTTGAGAATATGAAATTGCCCTATGCAGCAACAGAGAAGTAATTTTTGTTGTTACTCGTTGAGATAAAACGAGAAGGAATTTGCAGCAGAGCATGAATGTAATATTTTGTTGAAAGAGAAATGTGTGAGATGCAGCAGCGTAATGATGTTCAGGTGTTCGTTGGTTGAACCAGCATTGTATGGGTATGCACAGCAGTGCAGTGAATGTTTTGGTTTTGGAACTACACTTGAAGCAGTCTCTTGGTGAATCCTTCTGTTAAGAGGAAGATATGTTGTCTTTGGTGAATCCCTCTGGTTAAGAGGAAGATGCTCTTCAACATAATCTTTCGTGAATCCCTCTGTCAAGAGGAAGATGTTTTTCAGCATAGACTGGTGAATCCCTCTAGTTAAGACGAAGATGTTCTTCAGCATAATCTCTAGTGAATCCCTCTGTGTGAGGAAGATGTTTTTGTAACAGCAGTTGGAGAATCCCTCTGTGTGAGGAAGATGTTTTTGTAACAGCAGTTAGAGAATCCCTCTGTGTGAGGAAGATGTTTTTGTAAAAGCAGTGCTAGTGAAATCCCTCTGTTAAGAGGAAGACGTTTTGTAACAGTTGGTTTATTGTAAATGAATAGAAGTTTTTTTTGTTTGTTGCTGAAACTTTATCTTCAGCAATGTGAAATTCTATCTGTAGCAAGATCCTGTGTTGTAAAACAGAGTATTATCCTCTGTTCAAGTGATTTTTTTTTTTGTTCTGGAATTATCAGAAATTCCTAGCAGAGTATCATTCTCTGTGTTGTGTTTGTTTTGTTTTTTGGAATTTTAGCAAAAAAAATTCCCAACGTTAAAACAAAGCATTGTCTCTCTGTTCAGTTTGTTCGAAATTACCAGAAATTTCCAACACTCTGGAGTTGTTTAAATTCTCTTCGGAATGGTTTAATTTTACTTTTCTTACCCAGTGTTGCAATGATGCTCCAATGTTCAATTTTATAACCGGAATCCACATGCCCTAATAAAAAAATTGAATTCCCCACCTCATTTGCACTCTTAACTAATGCTCCTCCTTTGCACAGGTGTGCACCACAGACTTGACTTTAAAGTGGTCTCCACATAATATTGATCTATATCAAGATAATTGACTCTTATTGGTTACCTCCCATGCGAGCCAGCTCCAGCGCTCATTCCACACACGTCCTATGCACTCCACTCTGCACATGGACACCTCCAACAGGCTTTGCCTCAGCCTCGGCTCTGCCTCTGCCCCTTCTGAATTTTTAGATTATGTGGTTTTCACGTCCTTCAACTTTGCAACAGCGTCCACTGACACTGATAGTCCAACAAGCCACACTCAGATCTCAGCCAGCACCAAGTCGAACCACTTCAATTTTATCAACATAATTTTATAAATCAATTGGGGCTCCTTAATGTAATTTTATTATTTGCAGACTTGCATCCCACACGTCATTCAATCCACAGCCTTCGACTTCAGTTCTCCACAAGCAATTATGCCATGGGCAATAATTGTTTGGACATTGATTATACCCTCAATATCATTCACACATCAAATTTCACTATTCGATAGAAGCTCTCATCTGGCACAGGCTTCAATGGAGAGGAAAGTGAAGAGGATTCAATGCTCCTCTTACTTGGTGAAGTTATTCACTTACCGCAGGAGGTAAAATAAGGAAAATCATATGAACAAATTCACCTTGTCACACATACACTGGTTGCTCCTCAAGGTACGGCTTAGTTGATGTTCAATGTGCTAAAGAAATTAAAGACATTTCACCTAAATGCTCATCATAGCAGTGACTAAAAACAAATGATCTCACAACTTGCAGGAGGATGACATTCCCATGTGCTCGGGAACAGTCCACGTGATCTCAACTTCGTCGGACACTATGCAAATCATGATCTTCACACATAGTTCGGCTCTCCAGTTGACATTCTCACGTGCACTTCCACGTTAGCTGACTCCTCAAATCCCGGACACACACCAAAGAACCATAGTTGGCTTGTTCTCCACATCTGAATCTCCATAGCAATCTGATTCCACATGTTCACATGCACATAGGGTCTTCAATCTGCAACCCAAATCCAGGTCTTCGCAAGCAGTATCCAGCCGCCCCCTTTTGAACTCTTCTGGTGGCAGATATGGCAGCGAATTCTCTAACATACCATTTTTTTTAAGGGATGGTTCAACCACGTTTCCTGGTCGCAAAAAAAGTTCAACTGACTATGGCGGGCTACGAAGGGAAATGCATGGGCTTGGGGCCAAACCACCAGAATAGCACACCCCTTCGTGCCTCCTCCACAAGCCAACCCACAATTGCAGCTCTCGACTCCAGCACAATGAACCTCTTACAGGTTTCAACTTTAGCAGAGTCAGCCATGCACAGTTCTTTAACTCCACACGATGTTTGCAAACTCTCAACCGTCTCCAGACTCTTCACATCTGCAGTTGATAGCCCTCAAATACAACCATTGAACAACTGCATGCTCAATGCAGCCAAATCGCAGTGGGAAACTGTCACCAGCTCCCCACGTCCTCGGCCAAAGTCACCTAAAAATGAATCCCAATGTGCCCTTTCAACCTCTTTCCACCAAATTTAGCGAAAACTCTTAAAATATTCGGTCAAACCAATCGGCTGACTAATGGAGGAAAAACGGGAGACCCCAGTTAAATCTTTTAATGCAGAATTAATCCAAAAATTGAATTACAATAAGATTTTGATGCAACACACATATTTTCCTTTCAAACTAGATCAAACTCAACCATGCCAGACACATGCATATACCCCTTCACATGACCTCACCACCGTCGCTCACATCCTTGGCCACAAAGTGCACTTCTCTGGTCAAGTAACTCGCTCTTCGCTAATGGTCTCGCGGGAAATTTCAAGCCTCAGCAAAAAAAATTATCAAAGCCTACAAGTGGGTAGGCACATTAGGGTTCGGCCTACTCTCTCCACTCACTGTTGCACAGTTTACTAGGTGGTCTCCACAGCAGTTAAAATTTGAACTAGTTTGAAATACTCTACGCTGTAATATTCTCAAGGATTCTCCTCCATGCCTCTTCCTATCTTCACCAATTTGGTTCACATGCAGCAACTCCAAACTCAACAACAGTTCGTACCTCACGTCACTCGACACTCTTCGCTCTCCAGCCCCTTCACTAATTTGGGTCACACATGCTTCAACAACACCTTTTCATAATGTTCCAATTGCATGACCAGGTTGTTCGTGGTAAAACTCGGTAGCTCATGTGGAGGCTTCTCCATGCCAAACACCTTGATGAAGGTGCCACTGGGTTAGGCATACTAATCTGCAATGTTAAGCAATGCTTACATCGCTTCTTAGGACATGCAAGGTGGGCCCTATTCAAATATCATCCTGTACAGAGGGGTGATGAAGTGGTCAGACAACCTCACCATGACTCCTTTCTAGCTGAACTCAGAGAGAAACTTGCGATATATGTTCACATCATCCTCTTATGGTGTCCATGTTCAACCCATGGTAGGGAACTACTGCTGGGAACATATTGCATCAAGAAGGTATGCATACATAAATAATCTTGCTTGCTCATCCTTAGGCGGACTCTGGACATTAGACACATGCACTTTCAGTTGAAGAGCCAACATGTCAGACCAATTGAATGGCCTTCCTTCATTTCCAACTAATCCAACATAACCACCCAACTCTCCAGAAAGGTCTTTGTGCTCTCTTCACCATACAAGTGACATCCAAAGATTACCAAGAGTTGGTAAGCCTTCCTGAGTGACTTTGTCTTGTAGACCTAGTTGGGTGTAACTCTAAACTTTGATGGTTGTTTTACCCAATGCTTCGAGATGTCTCTAGTGTTCACATTGTTGTTGGGAGTGTAGAACAGTGCATCCATGTAGTTCACCATTTGCGGCAAGTGATACATCTAATGGTAATTTTCCGACCTCAAGGTGGTAGGTTTTGTTTCACTAGTACTACTCAATGTCATTGTCTCGAGATCGGTATGTGATGCAATCCAGTGAATGATATCCGCACATGGGAAGGTGGGGTACCTACATGCAACCCTGCACAAGCATGACTTGTGGATGTTGACATCGACTTGTTGATCTTCCAGATCTTCCTTGAAGCTTCCTGCAAATATGTCCTTAATTTCTTGCCATGTAATCTTCATGTCCTTCTCTACAAACAAGTGTGTGTCTTTATAGATGGGCAAGTTCATTAGCACCTTTTCAACTACATATCTAGTGCTTCTCTCTACAATATCCTTTGATCAAACCCTCTTGGAAAGCATGTTGCCTATACTGTTGAGAAGTTTCTCAACAACTGATGTACTTGGAGATAGCTGACACTCACAGAAAGAAAATGTAAGTTTAAAAACACAAAGCACTTCAAGGATCGATCATGCAACAAACTAGGCAACTTTTGGGCAAGATTGCACAATTGTGACTCTCAGAGGTGAGGGACTATTAGTTAGATCTATGCATTGCACAATCCCAGCTGCCAGTGAGAGGTACTGATGAATGGAACTACACAGAGTGCAGTCCAGTGTGGCTCGTTGTGGACTGGAATTGTGCAATGCACAGTTCAGTCTGGCTTGATGCTAGCTAGGACTACGCATTACGCAATCCCAGTGGGCAAGACTTGGGACTAACTCTTGGAATTGCATAGAGCGCAGCTAGAGCCAGTGACTGACAACCTCTGCACAATTCCTGGAGCCAAGGTATAGCTTTGAGTTCCAGAAATGCGCATTGTATGCTGGGAAGATCTAGATCTGAATCAAGGCAACCCAAATATGCCCAAGGGCAACTTGAAAATGAGTAGATCTAAATGCATGAGTGAAGGATGGTGCAAATCTGAGTGAATGGTCATGTATGTAATCAAAGCAAGTGCAGAAATCATTCAAATGGACGAACAACGAAGCTTGTGGGGAGAGTGGCCGCAACGGTGATCGTTAGTGAAGAAATTGGGTTATTCATGTGACGCTTAAGAAAGGAAATGAAAAAACTGAAACAATACTTCTACAAGTTAAAACAAACTAAAACACCAGTGATCATTCAATAAGACATGAAAAAAAGAACTCACACAAGCTAAGGAAACAAAAGCGATAGAAAAAGCAGTGAAAAACCTCAAAAGAAAAACTTACCTAGAAAAGTTGTGCCGATCATGTCGAAGGTTCCTAGATGATTCGGGAGCCAAAGCACCAAAATCGAATGTGAAAATGATCTCTGGAAGTGTCCATTAAATAGATTTAATTGATTTATAGTTTATGACGTGCATGTCAAAAATCTAGGAAAAAGCGACAAGTGGTAGAAGTTTCTAAGATTGACTCAAGCGTAATTCTCGGTGCTAAAAATAGATCCCTATCTTTTAGGGATTCTTTTTTCTTTTTATTTTTTTATTTTTTGGGAATGGCTTCCATGCATGCATGGGGAAATTCCACATTTCTGGATGGAACTGAGCAACCTACCGACACATCCATCGGGCAACAGCTAAGGGGAATTCTTATGCCCAATTCCTGGGCTGAGTGGTTATGGTTGCCTCTCATGCTCTGCGCAGTTTCCCAATTGAAGAAAATTTTGTCACCTGGGTCTGCACAGTTCTAGAGCCAAATCTCACTAGTGGGTTGATCTGCGCAATTCTTGAGAGCAAGGCTCATTGTTGCGCTGCACTGTGCAATTCATGAGAGCAAGGTTGGTTTCCCTCTAGTACTTTGCAGTTTTCCAAGGCAGTGCAAGAACTGGATGCAACCAAGTCATAGGGGGTCACCTTGTGGTTAGACATCAAATCCAATAAGAGAACACAAGCTATAAAGTGAAAGATAAATCAAATGAAAACACAAGTACCTAGGTAGTGCAAGACGAGCTACTAATATTTAAGGAGGGAGGCTCCAAAACGAAGCGGAGGAAAAATTTTGGAAGTTGGTTGTAGCTGCTACAACATTGGCGATACATTGGTAGAACTCGATCTCTCTGTATGGACTTGTCTCGTGTAAAGCAAGTCTAACTCCTCCAGAAGTATTATTTGATTCTTTGATCATCATGGCTTCCTCACTAGCTTGAGTTAAAGATATAGTCCCTGCCATTCTCTTGATCGGTGAGCACACATACCAAGCCAATTCAACTGAGTTGCTTTGATTGGGGATGAGGGGTATATTGATGCATAATTAATATAGATTGTCAAAGTTTTAGTTTAATCTCTAGTGTTGCTCTGCTGCTGGCAAGCCTAGACAATACCCTAGCTGAGTCACTTTAGGAACACAAGCATCACTGCACTACTAGCGAGTCTCGACAGTACCCCAGCAAAGTTACTTGCTTCACCTCTCTGTGTAGGAAACCTTTTCTCTTCTTTCGCCTTATATTATTTTTTTATTGTTTTATTTTTCAGAGAACTGTGCATAGGCACTTATTTATTTCATGAGGCAGAAGAAGGATCCCAACTTATTGAGAGCAAAAGAGTTTGTCCCTTCAGAGATGTTATATATACCTCTTACATACTTGTTAAGGTTTCCCCCTCACCTTACTCTACTTGACTGAGTTGAAAAGGGTTAACTGAATATAGAAAAACTGATTAGAGTAGGCGGTACTAGTTAAAAGTTCAAGCATTGTGATTTCGCGAAGACTCACTCTGAACAGAACGTATTTTACATCAGGGTATCATCGACTGAAGAATGCAAGCTCTTCATAAAGAGAGGGAATAACAGATAACCAAATGTTGATAGTTGTACAAGTCCTCTTATACTTCACCATGCTTGTCTAAAGAGCTAAACACAATTTCATGCGAAGGTAATCCTATGATTGCATAACAAGAAATCAAACAAGCAAGCAAAGACAGAAGTAAAGAAAGAAAAGCGAGTAAGCAAAGCCAAACATGAAAGCAAAACAAACAACAAAGCAAACACTACTCCTACTCCTAAGCTAAATAGTGCATTGGCCTACTCATGTGAAGTGATACTTACAATGCAGCCATTGACACATTGGTTGACCCGTGTTGGTGAAGGCATGGTCAATAAGAAAGATATTCAAGTAGACCAGCAAGCAAGAAAGATAAAACAATGAATACCAACACACTCGAAGTTTAAATACGTCCTTAGAAGATAATAGAGTTTAGCGCAAGACAAACACTCTGTGGGCGTACCATGGTGAAGCATCGCATTGTGCACAGACAACAAACATGCACACTCTTTTGATCTTGACAAACGAGAAAACATGTAGAAAGAAGAAAACTTTCGCTTAGCAACATGACTTGCTATGTATGACTCCTCCAATGCATGAGCGATAGGATTGTGTGATTCTGATGGAGGATGTGAGATATGTGGATCATTTTGATATTCAATGAAAATAGGAGAGTGATGAAGAGCTTGGGGTGTATCAACAGATTTTTGACCAAGAGCAGAACTAACCTCAAGCCAGCGAGAACCTTCCATAACAATCAACTCGAGCTGATGTGCCTCGATAACTTGAGGGGTTTCCACTTCATCAGTGGGTAGATCATCAAAGATTGGTGACTTGGAAATATCAGTAGCAAGTGAATCAACATTGCGATCAAATGAATGAGTGAAGCGATCATGACAGCCATAATCAGAAAATTCGAGATGTATATTTTCATCCTCATGATCTAATGAATCATACAGAGGGGTTGATGAGAAACAAAAATTTTCACCCTCTGAATTTCCAGAAAGAAAAGACGACATATTGGGTAGATTCGAAAAGAAAGATGTATCCTCTCCGCAATCAAATGACGGACTGACATCCTATGTGTTATGTAAATAATCGGAAGTAGAAACATCCGGGAATGAATTTTCATAAGGGAAATCAGAAATGGAAAAATCAAAAAAGATGTTAGGAAAAATAGGATGAGGTGCAAAAAGAAGGATGTCATACTTCAACGCAGGTTCTTCTTCAGATTCCCACACATACTCATCAAAAATGAAAGTGCAGGTTGGCTGCTCAACACCAACTTCGTCAACAAATTGATTCTCGTGAACAACAGAGGTGAAGTCCAGAACATGTTAACACAACACAATACAAATTAGAGGATCAAAGGAACCAGAGGACATAGGTTGAGAAGACAAGACCACGTGACAACCATCGGGAGGATGTGACAGTTCAACATATGGGTTCACAACTTCTTGCATCTCGGCCTACGGAGCTAGAGTTGTTTGATGAGAAGAGGACGGAGGGTCACCTTGACAACAACCTTGTCCGTCTTAGATTTGGCAGCTCTAACACCGAGGTATTCTAGGAGGGGTTTGAATGGTTCCAACTCATATGGATTTTCAAATATGTGAAGCAGATACTGAAATATTTCTTTGAGAAAATTCCAATCAATTTCATCTTCAGGGATTCAAAAAGCAAGATTCAAGAAGTACACCCAAAATTGTGCAATAGATTCATCAGGTGCTTTCCGTAATTCTAGAATTTTTTTGTTGAGTGCTTTATGGTCATAATGATAGAAGGCACAAATTAACTCTTTAATCATGTGATCATACGAGTGAATAGACGTTGCAGGCAATGTGTGACACCATTGGTCAGCATGCCCATTGAGAGTGTAAGCGAACAACCCATAGGCAATGTCGTCTGAGGGGACTTCATTCCTGTGACAGAATCTTGTGAAGAAACTTCGTGCCTTAGCTGGGTTGCTCCACCTTCACCGTCATACTTAATTTGTGACAAGTCATCAATGATTTCCTTTGACACCTTGAAATCATGTGCATGAAAAAAACATGTCAGAGTTGAGATTGTAATGTAAGTCATGAATGATGTGCAGAGATTCAAAACAAACTTTGAGGACTTAGCTTGTCATCTGGACCTCCTTCTAGCACCAGAAATGTTGATGGTGTTGGACCTGCCAACATGTCATGGGATCTCCCTAGTACTATGTCCCAACTAGACCTTAGACCGTTTGGAGTAGGAGTCTCAGCAGTGGGCAGTACAACAGTGCCTTGACTGCAGTAGCACGCAGAGGTAATTATGATAACTTTAGATATCATTTTGGGATTCAACTGCGTTAAGTAAGTCATTCACGTATGACCATTTCCATGAGAGGTAGTTGTAACTGACTAATTTCTCAGTTACGACTACCTCTCATGGAAATGGTCATACGTGAATGACTTACTTAACACAGTTGAATCCCAAAATGATATCTAATATAATGCACTGCGTAAACCCCCATACTATGATAACTTTGTCAAAATAAAGTGTGTGACCTTATAGTGAGTCAAGTGATATGCATGGGGGTTCTAACACATGGAGGGGAAAATGAAGTTTCCCTTAGAAGCCTCTAATAGTACACAGCCTGAAAGGAACACACGAGCGGAATGACATCACAAGCTGGAAAATGGAATAGTCCACAAACCAAAGTGATGGTTAAACCAACAACACGTCTACAACAAGATTCATACAATTGCATACAAAATAGTTCATACACAAATGTGTAAGTTAAATAACATACATTGCTAAAGCAACTAGAATAGTCCAACTACAATAACAACATATGCATGAAATTTTTTTGGCTATGTTATATATTATTAAGTGAAAGTTCCATCCATAAATACACCATTAACAACCACTAGCCCCAATAGTGGAATAGTACAGTCAACACTGCCTGCTCCTCCAAAAAGATGTACTCGCTCTACGTTGTGGAGAAGCCAAGGCTCGTCACAATACTCTCTACGCCTTCTCTAAGCAATGCTTAGCCAAAATATTGGCTCCCAAAAGCCTGTACTACGAGTTATGAGGTTTTATATATAGCAAAGGGTGGGGTGACCCTTAACATTTCCCTTTAACTCTTGGACTACCCTCATGACTATTCACATTACATAATGATTGTTCACATTCCACTAGTGACACTTGGAATTTCACTTACAACATATTTACAATAATACAATTTCCACATATACCATGTGGGAAAAAATAGGCTTGAGTCAGCCTAACAAGACAAACAACATCACTCAGGGTCTTGGGGAAAGACCAACTCAGTAACCTCCTTGTGGTGGTCTTCGGTGATGAACTGATACCAATCTTGGTACTGCACTATCGTGTCCCCGTATTGTTTGGTGATGTCTTTATCGAATCAAACTCTTGCCTCCATGGCTTCCGAGTATATGGTTCTGAAACCTTTGTCCATCTCATCCTGAAGCATGCATAGCACTGTCCTAAGTGTGGTTGGACCACCAATGTACTTCTGTAAGTCTCTGTGCTCAGCTGCAAGTCATCACTTGTGGCTTCACGCATCAACTTCTTTATATACCCGTCGACCTCTAGCATGACTTGGTTCTTTCTCATAGCTTGAATGAGGGTTTCGATCGAAGGGATCTTGTGTGTCCTCACTATGACATCCAGACTCATGTACAACCGTGCATAGGAAACCTCAATGTTGGTGATGAGTGGAGGGAGTTGCTCATAGTTCCGGATCAACATCTGAATCCGCGCTTTGTCTAGCTCTGTCTGCGGCTTCATCATTGTATGCAAGTAAAGCGAGGCCCCCTTTTACCTCATTGTCAATTCATGTACATGTGTAATGGTAGCATGGATTTCTTTGAGAGTTTGGGTTGTCTTCATGCACTGCTACTAAAAACCATATAGATGGAAATTCGCTTTATGCACAGTGAAAAATCTTCTATACAACGCCCACATAGTGGTCTCCAAAGTTGATATCTCTGCAAGTATTTCTTTCTTCATTTCTACCATAGTGGATCCTTCAGATTATTATGTTCTCTTCATGGCCTCTTGCAAGTCCTTCGCCATCTGATCATCTTTTCTATCAAGAACTTGACCTTCGAACTCATGGCTCCTGCATAAGCCTTAGAAGCCTCGACCATGGCATCTGGATGTCTTTTGACATCTGACAGAATCACCCTTTCCTCTATGTGCGCAGGTGACTTGTGATCATCTGGGAGCTACTTCCTTCATGCATGTACAATCTTATGTTGTGATTTGTCAAATGACAGATTCCACACATTCATCTCTAGATCATCATCAAGGAGAACAAGCTCTCCTTTCTCACTCGATACTGGTTTTGATTTTAGAGGTGGTGGAGACTGTGGTGTGACCTAATATGACCTTGGCATGAGATCGATGTCTTGGTCCTCTGGCTCCTATTTCGTCTCCATGTCTATTGCCTCAACCATCTGCTCAACTTGTTGAGCGAGTTCCTTAACCTGCACCTACTCACCCTCTTTTTCATTTGTTGGTTTCTCTGCTACCTCAACTTGTATAGATGCAGTTTTCTCTGTCAGTGCGCCTTTCCTTTCCTCCTATTCATATTTATGCTTTTCTTCCCTTTCTCTCCTCCTGAGCTCTTACTCTGCCTCCAGCTTCTTTTCTATTTCTTGCAACTTCCTCTTTGTATCTTCCAACCTTTTCTTCTCTCTCTTCCTTCGTTCTACTCTCCTTTCGCATTTTCGCCTCTTCACCTCTATCTCCAAAGCTAATTTCTCAACAAGAGGATCTTCTATGAACTTGTAGCTTTGCTCAGCCTTTGTGCTCTCGGCAATCTTCCTCTTTCCTTTGTCTTGCACCAGTTTGATGCTCACTACTATTGTTGTTGTTTCTTCCTATGGTGTTGTTGCCTGAAGTGTTGCTTTCCATTCTATAGCCATGTTGCCTAGTTCATTAACCCTAGAGGAGTTGCAGCAACACCTCCAAGGATCTTCCTCTAGCCAATGACATGCCTCGTGGATACATGGGTAATACACCTTTGCACAATGGCTCTTGCATATGCAATGGGGATCATACGAATTGAAACTCTTGGTGCTGAACCCAAACTTCTTCAAGTCCTCAGCCTCAGCATCTGCATCCTTCAAGTTACAGATCTCATACAACCAAATCTGCAAAGGAAGAGTAGGCGATGGTGCCTTCTTCCTCCTGTGCAGTCCTACTGATAACCCTATGGGGATGTGATACGCAACTACTTACATGACCAGTTTGTCCGTGGCAAACCTCGATAACTCATGCAGAGGCTTCTCCACACCAAACACCCTGATGAAGGTTCCATTGGGTGAGGCATACCAATCTGCAATGTTAAACAATGTATGCATCACTTATTGGAGCATGTAAGGTGGATCTTGTTTGAATATCATCCTATACAGCAGGGTGATGAAGTCATCAGACAACCTCGCCATGAATCCTCGGTAGTTGCACTCAAAGAACAACTGCAATATATGTTCATAGCATCCTCTAATGGTTTCTATGTTCAACCCATGCCATGGAACTGTTGTTGGGCGCAGATTGAATCAAGCAGGTAGGCGAATGTAAAGAATCTTGTTTTCTCATACTTACGAAGACTCTGGGCATTAGACAGATGCACTTTCAGCTGAAGAGCCAACATGTCAGACCAGTTGAATGGCCTTACTTCATTTTCCAATTGATCTAACATAACCACCCAACTCCGTGGAAATTTCTTCATTCTCTCTTAACCATACAAGCGACATGCAAAGATGACCAAGAGTTGGTAAGCGTTCCTGAGTGATTTCGTCTTGTAGACCTAGTTGGGTGCAGCTCTAAACTTCGATGGCTCTTTTACCCAACGCTTCATGATGTCTCTAGTGTTCACATTATTGTTGGAAGTGTAGAATAGTGCATCCATGTATTTCATTGTTTGCGAGAAGTGATACATCTAATGGTATTTTTCCGACCTGAAGGTGGAAATTTGTGTTCCACTGGTACTGCTCAGTGTCATCGTCTTGGGATCGTTATGTGAGACAATCTAGTGAATGATATCCATGCACAGGAAGGTAGGGTACCTACATCAAACCATGTAAAAACCTAACTTGTGGATGTTCACATAGATTTGTCAATCTTCCAAATCTTCCTTGAAGCTTCCTTAAAATATGTCCTTTATTTCTTTCCATGTAATATTCATGTCCTTCTTTATGAACAGGTGTGTGTCTGCATAGATGGGAAAGTTCATTGGCACCAGTTCAACTACATATCCAGTGCTGCTTTGTACAATATCCTTTGATCTATCCCTATTACAAACCATGTTGCCTGTAATGCTGAGAAGTTTCTCAAAAAATGATGTACCTGGAGACAGTGCAGACACTCATGGCAAGTAAATGTCAGCTTAAAAACACAAATATGAGAAGACAAGACCACGTGACCACTATCGGGGTTGCAGTCCAAATCTGTGTAGATACTTAGAGCAGGTGGGGTGGGAGGATGTGACAATTCAACAGATGGTTTCGCAACTTCTCCCACATCATCCTACGGAGCTAGAGTTGTTTGATGAGAAGAGGACAGAAGGTCACCTGAGACAGCAACCTTGTATGTCTTAGATTTGGTAGCTCTAACACCAAGGTATGCTGGGAGGGGGTTCGAATGATTCCAACTCATGTGGATTTTCAGATATGTGAAGAAGATACTGAAATCTTTCTTTGAGAAATTTCCAATCAATTTCATCTTCAGGGATTCAAAAAGCAAGATTCAAGAAGCACACCCAAAATTGTGCAATAGATTCATCAGGTGCTTTCCGTAATTCTAGAATTTTTTTGTTGAGTGCTTTACGATCATAATGATAGAAGGCAAGGATTAACTCTTCGATCATGTGATCATATGAGTGAATAGATGTTTTGGGAAATGTGAAACACCATTGGTCAGCATGCCCATCAAGCATGTAAGTGAACATCCCATAGGCAATGTTGTCCAAGGGGACCTCATTCCTGTAACAGAAGCCTATGAAGGCAACTCCGTGCCTTAGTAGGTATGCTCTTCCTTCACCATCGTACTTGATTTATGACAAGTCATCAATGACATCCTCTGACACTTCGAAATCATGTTCATGAGAAAAAAATGTTGTAGTTGAGATTGTAATTTAAGTCATGAATGATGTGAAAAGATTCAAAATAGACTTTAAGGACTCAGTTTGTCATCTGGTGTTGGGATGGGGTCCCCTGGGTCAGTTTTGGGGTTAAGATAACCCAAGTTTTGATGCAGTTTTGTAATTAATGTAAAGTCTCCGCAATTTGTGGATGCGGAGCCCATAGATGAATAGGAGTCAAAGGGGTTTAGCCCCTTGTTTTAGGTAAAGTTTGAGTCAGTTTTGAGATCCACCCATGGTTCGCGGACCATGGCATTGTATGAAAAAGGCTATAAATAGGTGTGTCTTAGAGAGTCTAAGGAGGGTTTTGATAGATTGGGATGAAGGCTTGGAGGTAAAAGTGAAGAGAAGTGGGTTAGATAGGAGAAGAAAGGCTTTGTAGCTAAGTGCACAGAGGCCTAAGTAGATTCTGTAGATGAGTACGCAGACCCCTACAGCTGTGTGTACAGGGTAGTTTTGAGTCTGTAACCTTGAATTGAAGATCAATAAAGACAATTCCGAAGAATTCTTCTGTATTTCTGTTATTTCCGTTAATGCTAAATTCTGTCGATGAATGATGTGTTTTATGGAATATTGATTAAATGTTGCATGATTCTCTTGAATATTGTTAATGATGTATGTAATGCATGTTTAAGTAATTCTATGAAGACTCTGATTAATTCTCTGATGTTTACTAATAACTTAAGTAAATCTACATGAACCCTAATTTAGGATTACTCTCTGATGCGCGTAAGTAGATAGGTTGATTGTTAAAGGTCCGCAAATACTGATCGTAGACCTTCGCGAAGGTTTGAAAGCCATTTTGACAGAGTTGTAGCGGTGTTCCCTAAGAGTGTATCGATCTGCATGAAAGAAGATATGAGGCACTGGAAGACATCACACTAGTCTCTGGATGCAAAAACTTGGTTCTTGCATCCCCCCATACTACTTCCGATGAGACTGCAACCTATGCTACGAGGGTTGCTGCCAAAAGGGCCAGTATTTTAGGGTTTTTCTAGTTGGCGCTACTAACTTGTAACTTGGGTTAGGACCCCCTAAGCCAACAAATGGTTCTGTTGCTGGGACCGGGATCTGCTTGAAAGAGATGTGTGATGTCACACCATTGGAATCTAACCAAGAAAGAAATTGAAAATTGGTTGGATCGGAAGATTCACAAGTTCCCAGCATAAGAAAATAGGAAGTTGTGCCTATCAAAAGAAGAGTGGTTGAACCGGTATCTCTATACAGAGTTACATGAGATCTTCTTCTGCACCTTTCCCATTGAACTATACTAGTGGTTAGCTAAATTAACATACAGTCAAGGAAGGTGGAAGCTCGATAGTCCTTTAGTGTGGACTCCATAACTAGTGTGACGATTAGAAGCCTCTAAAAACAAGATTGCGCGGGCTGTTGATCATTGGCTTGATCAGATTCTAAGGGGATTTGTTGTTGAATTTGTAGTTGATACCTCAGTCAACTATAGCGAACCAGAGTAGAAATTTTTTAAAGGACCGCAAGGTAAGTATTTAAGATCATTGAATACTTGGATTAAAATGTGGTTATGTGAAATATGGGTGATGACATTGCCTTGATTTTCGAGGCTACGCGAAGTGCAAGACTCTTTAGAGATCGAGAGAGATCAGGTCCAAAATATAGTCCATTAATCGGACCTCCCTCAAGCAACGACGAAGGAGCAGTGCAGGCTTCACTGTGAAGTGTTGTCTAATTGATAACATAGGTTTTTCCATGAACACATCATCCACCCACTCCGCCTCCACCTCATACACCTTCGCCCACACCTCCACCTCCACCACCATCATTCAACATGGTGAACATGTTGAAGCTGTCGATTTTCAAGGGCATAAGGAGTGAAGATTCAGATCAATTCTAGTTTGTTGTGAATGTTGTTTGGACTGCGCAGTAGATTACTGATGACAATGTAAAGAAAGCATAGTTGGTTACCACTTTACAGGATCACGTGTTAACTTGGTAAATTAAGTATTGTTCTGATAATCCTCTTGCATCGTTGGCAAAGACTAGGGAAACTTTAAACAAGGACTTAAGTAAGCCTAAGTCTGACTCACATACAATAATTGGATTCAAGGAAATCATGATGAGGGTTGATGAGACACCCTGGAAATTAGATCAAAGGCTGAAGTGTCAGATTCGACAAGCTAACATGCAACTTAAAGAGAGCTAGCATCACGAATGGTTTATAGCTTTGCTTCTGCCCCACTTAAGAATCTCTCTGTCACAACAAAAGATAAGAACACATGCAGAAGCCTTGGAAATTGTGATGAGGTTGCATACATCACCTATTCAGGATGTGACTTTGGGGGTACAATAGATCCACTTTCAGTTACAGAGCCTACACCTAGAATTACAGTGTTTGAAGAAAAACAAGAAGACTAAAACAAAAGTGCACGCAGAGGTCTAGTGTCTGAAGTGCAAGAGCTAGGGGCACGATAACGACCACTATCCTGTATACGCAAATTATATTACAGGAGGGGGTACAATTCCCCTGAAGCTAGAAGCCCCAGCGGGGCCGAGCGTGGGGGTTGCGCTATGGTGCATTATGGTTGCTAGACAACATGCGATGGATAATTGTCATTTACTTCAAATTTTGTCCATACACCCCAGCAGTTGTTCTGTAACGTTTGCAAATCAGTGGGACACGATGAGCACCATTGTCGCAGCTATGAGATGATGATGGAAAGAACACCTATATACTGGATGCAAGCAGAAAATCGGCCTCCAGAGCAGGGAGATAGAGGAGCACGCGAAGGTTATCAGGGACGAGGATGGAGCCGAGGAGGAGGAGGGCCTTGTAGAGGTTGTGGTTATATCATCTTCTACAACTATGGAAAGCCAGGGCACTATGCGCAAGAGTGTCAGAATTATACATGCCCATCATGTCAATACTACAGCCATTTTGACCATACTATAGAAGAATGCTCGGTGTTGATATCTAAAATACAAGAGAATATATATTGATCTATCTCCAGACCCAAACTTTCTAGCCTGATACCTCTCACTCGCAACAGTGACGTATTCGATACCAAGCCAAAGATTATCTGATCATTGGCAACACTCTTTACTGTCGTGGTATTGATACAGTTTTATGAATGTGCCTCACACATGAGGAAGCCGAGAAAGCATTGAATGATTTCCATTCAGGTGCTTGTGGCGGACACTTATCTGGTTATGCTACCACATAGAGAATTCTCTGTGCTAGTTATTTTTGGCTTCGTATGTTCAAAGATTGCATAATTTCCGTCATAAGTTGTCATGCATGCCAAATCTATGACTGTAAAGTTAGATTGCCACCCGCACCATTGCATCTAGTCATCGTTGTTGGACCATTCGCCAAATGGGGCATTGACTTCATGACATGTAACCCACCTCAGTCGGGCGGCATGGGTATATTATAGTCGCTGTTGACTATTTTACCAAATGGGTCGAGGCGATGCCAACATTAAACATCAGTGGAAAAATGGCTGCTCTTTTCTTTTTCAACCACGTGGTTGAAAAAGAAAAGAATAGTTGTTTCACCACTGTTATTTAATGTTGGCATCGCCTTGGCCCATTTGGTAAAATAGTCAACGGCGACTATAACATACCCATGCCCCTCGGCCGAGGTGGGGTTACATGTCATGAAGTCAATGCCCCATTTGGCGAATGCTCCAATAGCAACGACTGGATGCAATGGTGCAGGTGGAAATCTAACTTTATGGTCATAGATCTAGCATGCATGACAGCTTCTAATGGCAATTATGCAATCTTTGAATATACTAGGCCAGAAGTAACCGGCACGGAGAATTCTCTGTGTGGTAGCATAACCAGATAAGTGTCCACCACAAGCACGTGAATGGAAATCATTCAATGCTTTCTTAGACTCCTCATGTGTGAGGCACCTCCGTAAAACTGTATCGATACCATGACGGTAAAGAGTGTTGCCAATGATTAGATAATCTTTGGCTTGGTATCAGATACGTGGTTGTTGCGAGTGAGAGGTATCAGGCCGAAAAGTTTGGGTCTGGAGATAGATCAACATATCTCCATACCATGGGTCAAATGATGATATCAAGAACAGAGACTCATCCAAAATCGATGGTTCAGATGTTGAATCAATGGAGGTCAAGGGAAGGTCACAAAGTAGCTCTGGACTGTTATAGATCCTTTTGGACACATCACTCCCATCATCCAAATCATTGTTTTAGGGCTCATCAAACCCTAATTTCAGTTGCTACATGCCCTAAACAAGTCACCTTTTGAATGCCTCCTTCCCAGACAGTTTCATGACTAGAAGACATCCTAAAATGACCTCTAAAGGGACCAACACAGGTAGGCCCATGTAAGGGTGCGCTGCAGAGCAATTGAGTCCATGCCAGGGTGCTCTGCAAAGCACTTAGGCCCTCTTTCACCTACGCTGGGCGAGATTGAGCGAAATTCACATAGGGTTTGGGGAATATTCTTATCTCTTGGAGTCATCTAGAAGTTTCCCTCACTTATCAACTCCTATGAGCTCGAAAATGGATGAGGAATGAGTTAAGATGCATCATATCCTCTCATCCCTTCCTCCATGGAACTAATTCTAAGTATGGAAGGCCATTCAATACCCCCATTTATGACATAACCTCCTTCATCCTCCTATAAATTGAACACTCATCTAAGTGATCAAGGGGCTGGACTATGTTGAATTGTAAGGAGATAATGTTGCTATGAGAATTGACTTTGAGACAAGTATTGTTATGCTACAAGTTTGTCATGCTTTTGATGTGATGTGGATGGGATCCAAGCTGGAGGAGTGACTTCAAATCAGACTTGATGTTTGTAATTCCTTCTTCTATTTCAATAAAGTATTTGAACTGTTTTCCCATATGCTTATCTTGTTATATGATGCTTATATGTGTGAATGTATCTAATTCCATTTACTTGTATTCAATAGATCTTTTGCTTTGATCGGTTCTTTGTCTTCCATTGATGTTTACAGGTACGTCTCGAGCATGTTAAGTACGGGAAGGAGCGACAAGATTGATACAAAGGAGACAATAGGAAAGAAGAACTACAAGTAGGTCTTCTCATCTTCTTTGTCTTATCTATTGCCTATGGGAAAAGGCTAAAGTGCTTTAAACTTTTGTTCTAGATATGGATACTTATCTAGGGAATTAGTATTTATCCTTAGATACCAAATTCTCCAAAACAAATTGGTGACTCCACTGGGGAAGATCATCCTTCCTAGTAGCTTATCCACCTCCTAGGACACTCTTATAGACCCTACTTGTGTTCATGATTGTATTTCAGCTCTTTTGCATTGAATTTTGGTCAAAACTGTGTCAAATTGCCTCTTGAAATGGCTTATTGTCACCAGTGCAGGCTTGTGAGGGACACAATGTGCTGCAGAGCACCCTTGGCTAAGGGACAGTGCTCTCAAGTGTTTCGATGATCCTCCTAGGGTCAATTTCCCACCTTTAGATTGAGTTTTTGTCAAATTTCCTCTGTTTGATTGCTTGCTGATTGATTAATGAATGTCATGTCTCAGAAAACAAGTTTTTATCTCCTTTTCTAGCCCTACTTTGACTTGGTTGATTAATGTTTCTTAAATGTTTTCTTTTTCATTATCGATCCATAGTCAAAGTTAGATTATAGTCGATTAATCTTTGTTCGAAAGAAAGTGTCGTAAAAGTCTTCTTTTCCTTCGAAACAGAACTGTTGTAAAGTCTTTGTTCTTGTTAAAGATTGATTGATTGTATGTGCATTAGTTTCCTTTTGTTCATATTCACATTAAGGAAATCAAAAAGAAATACATGCATTTTGCATTGAAAAAGTTTGTGTGTGCTCATAGGAATAGTTTAGGGAAATTGCATTAGATTGTGCTCTTTGCTCTTTGATCGAAAGAAATCTGATTGCTCTATCCCTATTAGCTAAGATTTTCATTGTTAAATTGAATGGAAAGAATGCTTATCATAATAGTTGCATTCCTAGGAATTTCAAAATACATCACGTGGTGAACTTGAAAGTAAAATTCCTAAGCAATATCAACTTAAAATTAACATCAATCTACCTAATGGAGCATTGTCACATAACGAAAAACATTTAGTGGTTCTAGGCTAGAGACGTGTTTCAGCATTGTAAAACAAAGCAGTTGTCGCTAACTTGTCTGTAATACATCCTGAGTGTGATACCTCATTCCACGTACGTGAGTATATCGTAGCTCGTCCACGTACCTTCGGGTATATAGGGCGGTGTTACAGTACGTAAAGTATATGGGAATGCTCTCACTATGTGGTTTTACATTAGACAACGCTAATAAGATTGGGCCTCCACGTACTTTTAGGTATATATGGGAGGTCAACACTAGGTTTCTATCCATCCTTAGGTAACCGAGTCGACCGCCTTGTACACTGTGATACACCGAACACAGCGTTTGAGGAGATTGCCTACCCGTACTTCTTGGCTCACCAGGAGGTATTCTGCAGTTCATAGTTGCTTGGTAAACCTTTTTCCTAGCTTACCCCTTTTTGTTTATTTCTTTTTTGTAATAAAATTAATGAGCAATCATGGAGAAACATCAACCCTTACCTCATCCTTCGCGAAGAGTAGCAAGTAAACTGCCTTTGTCGCCCGAAGCTACACCTATTCGGTCAAAGCGGTCTCGCTTAACTGAGTCAAGTACATCAAGAACTCCTGGTTCTTCATCTGAATTACCAGAATCATCCATTTCAGTAAGTACTAAGACTCCAGTTACTCCAACTATTTCTAGTACATTCGTTACTGAAGAAGAAGTTTCACAATTACTTGAGGACACTATAACTAATACTAGTGAAATAGTAACTGAAGTTATTCAACAACAAGTTGATCCTCAACTTGAAGTTGCTCAACAAGAAATTACTTCTGAACTTGAATCTGTTCAACCAGAAGTTAATCCAGAACCTATCACAGTTCAAACAGAAGTTACTTTTGAACTTGAAGTTGTTCAGGAACCTCTCCCTGAAACTGTTGTTCTTTTACCAGAACATCTGGACTTCAAATTTGAACATTCAGAAGTTGTTACTTTACCGGAAGAAGATAAACCGGTTAACCCTCAAACATCAGTAACTACTGAAACTTCCACTTTACTAACACCAGAAGTCTATTACGGACTTGACGGTGAAGTTCTTCCACCTGGTTTAATTGTTGTTGAGGAAGAATTTGAAGAAGATAGTACACTTGGAACCCCATTCCATTTTGGAACCGGGCTTTCTCTTTATCCTTATACTCCTCATTTTAGTGCTCCTTTTGATCTTTCTTTTTTTCAAGTACCCATTGATTCTTTAGGACATCTATTGCATCAGTTTACTATGGTTGAACAACCGTCAACATCCTAGACTGTATCATCTGATGTAGCTACGACAGAATCTTTTGTCGCAACCTCTTCGATGTTTTCTACTACTCCTAAGTCACACCTATATGGTGAATCTTCTATCCTGGTTGGTTACTAATCTTTATCTGGAACCCACTCATGGGTTGCTTCTACACCATGGTCATCACCCATGTCCTCAACCGGAATTTTACCTGGTTCTTCATTTATGGGAACTCAACAATTTGATCCTGCATATCAATATCAAACTGGGCAATCTAGTCAACAATGACCTATGTATCCATTACATACTAGATTGCCACCATATGGAGAGCAATATGCTTATTCACCTTATCCTCCATATCTTGGAGGACCATCATATGGTAGTATCCCATCGTATTCAGGTCAATCTGGAATGTGAGTCTGTCAATGGCAACCAACAATGCCAGTTCAACCAAGGCTTCTGTATCCAACACAACCAATGCAAACTATGTCAGCTATTCCTACTACACCTATTGTTACCACTGTACCACAGTCACAAGTTCAAACAGTTGTATCTCAACCTATACAAGTTGGTCCTTCTACCTCACAACCACAAGTTTCGGGTCAAGAGGCCCAAGTTTCTCAGGCTGTTATACAACAACCACTTGTGTCTAGGGTCCAACAACCTCAGGTTAGTGTACCTTTATCCAGAGTGACTCAGGCTTACACTGGTATAGTTTATTCACAACCTGGTCAACCTTACATTGCTGGGAAACAACAACCATTAAATCAACAACAGTTGTACCAACAACAACAACAGTTGATTCAACAACCGTGGCAACCCCAATATCAACAGCCTCAATTCCAACAATTCCAACCCCAATTTGGACTTGCCCAACAAGCTCAACCTGGGTTTGGACAATATCAAGCTTACCAAGGTCCTAGTCAACAAGGCTTTGCTAGTTATGGACAACCACAAATTCAACCTGGTTATCAACAACCACCTTATACCAGATTTGTTCAACAACCACCTTATCAAGGTTACCAGATACAGATGCCCTATGCTGGTATGCAAAGACCTATTTCTCAGGAAATTCCATCATATCCTGGGTATGCTCAACCTGACTTGAATCGACAGTTGCCGTTTGTAGCAACTCTTGAATTACCAGATTTAAACCAGCTCACTAATGATCCAATCTTATATGCACCTTGGTGGCTGGTGATTCCGCATAAGTTACCTTCTGACATTTTGAAATTCAATGGAAATCCCAGAGAAGACCCATCAAATCATGTCATGACTTTTCATTTGTGGTGTTCATCAAACTCCTTAAATGATGACTCAGTTAGACTTCGTCTTTTCCAAAGAATGCTTACTAGTCTGACTGCAAAGTGGTACATTGAGTTACCACGAGCTTCTTTCAACAACTTTACGACTCTAGCCACCAGTTTTTTGACCCACTTCAACTTACCTATCAGATACGATACTAGAACGGAACTCCTAACCAACTTTAAATAGACTACTGCTACTCATATATCAGATCATATTCATGAGTGGCAATGTCGTCATCGAATGGTTAAGACTTATGTTCCTGATCAGCTTTTGGTTGAGTGGTTTATAAAATCCTTGTTGCCATCAATCACCAAGGATGTGGCGAAAGGTGGAGTTGTCACAGAAGAGCAAGTAATTTCTCGTGCCCAATATTTGGATTTGATTTATACACAATCCGGCATGCTCTACGACAAGATCCGAATGCACCCCAACCAACTTTCACTATTCCTCCTCCTCCACAATCGAGTAAGGACTCTCATGCTAGCAATGGTGTGATTGGTTCTTCGAGCACGCAAATGGCAAGTATACCATATGGCCAAACACTTGCCATTTCCAATCAAACTTCCAATGCATCAGAAAATGCTCTTGTTTCCAAAGTCAATTCCATGTCATCTAATAAAGGCAAGAATCAAAAGCAGCCAAGAGGCAAGAAGAAGGGGAAAAACAAGAAGAAGCAAGATAATCCCCCTCAAGAGAAATCATTTGATTCCTCTACTTCGGAAAGGAAACCTCGTTATCCATGTTTAATCTATAATGACGAGCATTTTACAAGAGATTGTCCACACCGCTCAAAAGTCTCTAAGCTTTTAAAGACTTCTAACACATTTGCAGTGTTGACTGATCCATTTCCAAACCCAAAGACACACCATGCTTCCACATCCCAAGTACTTATGCTATCTGTTGCAAAGCCTAAAAACGAAGTTTTGGTATCGACATGAAATAAAGATTATGGAAATCCACCATCATCGTCGAATAATCAAGCCACTAATCAACCTAATCCTTCGACTTCAAATTCATCAGAAAATGTTCCACCACCTATTGCGCCAGAATTGATAATAAAACCACCAAAGGGAGTTGTGCATAAAGCGATATTTAACCCTCGAGCTTAAGCAACTCAGAATTATAACATAGTAGAAGACCTTGCTTAATCACCTTCTACTATGTCGATGCTCGAGGTGTTACAAAACTATCCCTCCCAGAAGCAGGCTTTACTATCAGCAATTGGTGGAATAGACCCTATGGATTCCAATCTTGTGGTTTTTAACCATGCGGGATATACACCACAATTACTGGCACAATTAGCTTTCCTAATTCAAGTAAAGGTTCTCAATAAAAATGTTCACCGAACTATTATTGATGAGGGGGCATCTACTTGCATTATGTCAATGAGTTGCTGGAAAACACTTGGTTCACCGTCGTTGTCACAATCACCAACAATGTTAAAAGCTTTTGACGGACGAACATATACGCCTTGTGGGATTTTGAGTAACCTGCAAATTGAACTAGGGGGAAAAACAGTTACTGTTGAAGTTGAGGTAGTTGACGGACCTCTCGACTACAACATTTTACTGGGAAGGCCATGGGTATATGCTATGGCTGCTGTGGTTTCCACATACTTTCGTACGATTACATTCCCTCATAAAGGTGGAATCACAGTTATCGATCAACTTTCCTTCTTTGCATCTAGTTCTCAGGCTACTGGAAGCATTCTATTGGTACACGGACCCCTGTTGTCACTTCAAAGTGTTGGTGTAGGTCTCTTTAAAGATCCTTCCCTAATGGGTACTTTTACGCTACCGTCACCATCTGATTTGGCGGAAGTGGAAAGAGTAGAGACTTGCAACATGATTTCCTCCACCTCATCTGATTTAAGGAGGATTAACAACAATTCTGAAGTTGATAGTAATACTGAGGTTATGCTGCTAAGCCCCATTGAGATTGCATAGCAATCAATTTTCTAGCTTGTGCGGCAAACCCAAATCCACTTTCACCAATTGTATGGGTAGACCGTTCATTAGAATATGGTACTTCTTCAAATCCTTTTTCACATATATTTTCTACGGATGAAGGAATCGTCCAATCAATGATGATAGGAGAAGAACCTTGGGAAGTGTTAGCGCTTGAAATTTCACCTCAGGCTGAGAAAGGTAAACCTCAAGGCTACATCAAACCATTTAGCCTCGTAGCTAGCCCTATGGGGCAGGAGAAGGCTCTCTCCGGTCTATCTCGGCAGATCTTCAATGGGATGAGATGACCAACAAGGTAGCACTGATATTAGGCTAGTAAACTGATTAAAAAGGTTGATTTGGGGTTTTTAGGGTTTTTGGTGGCAAATTGAGGGAATGGCAATTTTGGGTGCGGGGATTGGACACAATTTCTGCAGGGGGTTCCTTGGGGCGAGGTAGGAAACAGTATTGATGCCTTAACTTGAGATGGATGATCAGGAATGAAAGATGAGGAGCTAAAGAGAGAAAACAATGACTTTGAATTCCCTTTAGACAGTAGAAAACATTGAACTTAAACAAATTTAAAAGCAGAGCATGGCTAGCATGAATTCATACTTTAACACTTCATTTGTTTAATGTGCAGCAGTAAAGGAAAGTAAATGATTCACATAAACACACTTACAAGAACATTGAGAAACACACCATCAACACATGAGTCCACAAGAATCCCAAAGAGGACTGCAAAACCCTGGTCTTCCTTAGCCAAAAATTGCAGAGATACAGTGAAAATATACAATGATAGCTTCTCCCTCAAGAGTCCAACCATGAAAATGAGCAAGAAAGTACATAATATAGATGATCTAACCTCTTTCCCTGCCTCCATGGGTCGAGCTCACTATCCTAGGAGCTGTTTGAACCACTTCTAAACTAAGCACTACAAAATAGGCAGTCAAAACAACTTGCCTCTATAAACTTGGAAACCAGTTCATACATTCAATTTTTACCCTTTACATGAGAGAATCTTCTAGAAGAGTTAAACAGGAGTAAAAGTATCCAAAAAGTGTCACAATTACATCCAAGAGAACCACCATCAACCTCAAAAATTCAAACTGGAGCCAAACTGCGTTTTCTGGGCTGAACTGGTCAAATCTGGCAAAATTTCCTCAACGGGTCGCGCACATTTTCTCAACGGGTCGTGCACATTGGCAGCTCTGTTTGGAGGCCTTCCCGGTATCAGAATTGAGCAAAAGTGGGCTTGTTGGAAAGGTCTGTGAGTCTACTTTCCAACCCAACTAGAATTTTTGAATTTGGAGGTCATTTTCCCTATCAAAACTTAATTCCCCCAAGACTGGTTTCTGCAACTCAAAAAGGGGGCAAAAAGTCAAATTTTGCATGTATTTTGACCTTCTGGAGGCCCAAAACCCCATAAAAACTCAAGTCCATCCATAGGCATATGTAACTTTGCATGAAAAATCTAGAAATGCTGAGTTTTTGCAAAACGGAGCTACGATGACAAAGGGTCTCACCGGGGGTGAAACCCGTTGAGAAGCCAAAACCTGTAAATTTCCAAAAAATGCCAAAATTACCCAAAATTCTCAAAAAATTTTGGGATTTGAGCTGTGGCTAGGCTAATGAGTGCCATGATCCTTGAGTGAAGCCTCATCCAAGATACGGAGGGGATTTGGCTTCTTTCTCCATTTTTGAACCTTGACCAACTGTACTGGAAACATGAGATTGCCATAGGATAAGCTTGTAAATCTGTCAAAGAGGTGGGCTCCTCTCTCTTATGATGTCCACCCTTACCACCCTTACAAGGCCTCCTCTGTACCTCAATCTCTGAAGCTAATGATTGGTCATCACTTTGCTCATAAGTTTCGGTTTCTGACATAGTTTAGGAGCAAAGTGGACAAACTATACTGCTGTCTCTGCCTGTAAAAAGTGCTGAATTCTATGTTGTTTCAAGGGGACAATGGCATGAGGGAAATGTTAGGGGAGGGACCTCTTGCACAAGGAATTGGGAATATATGAATAACAGGGAATTTATAAGGGAAATTTTGCAAATCATATGCATATAGGAACACATATTGGTAATTGGGAAATCATTTGCAAAGATCATTACATATGGGAAAAAACATGTATGAAAGTGAACATGGGAATATGCATACATGTATTAATTAGGGAAATAGGGAAACATATGCACAAAACTGCTGACATATTCACCAACATTTTCTATCATTTACACATGCATATGATGGAGGGAGATTAGGGTTTTGAATACTTTGGGAGAGGGGTAGGGTTTACACTTTTAGTTATTAGGAATGGGGAAAGATTTGCATTTCATTTGTAAAATAATATGGGAAAAGAGAGGAACATATAAGTGTGAGTGATAGGGAAAGGAGGGAAGCCAACCAAAGGGAAAAATAACTTGAAACAACACAAACCCTAGCACAATTTGGTCATTAACATTGCAGCCATATAAAGAGTTCCACTTGCAAAATTTTGATCATAGAAGCATGCCCATGACATCCACCATTCATAACAGCAATTAATCCATGTTTAGAGCACCTACCTTGAGCAAATTCGATGACTTGGAAGAATATTGGGAAATTTCCTTGAAGTTTGCAGCAAAACAGTTCAACGGGTCGCGCCCCTCCCAACGGGTCGCGCACATTGAAAAAATACACTGCAGGCAGCCTCCTGACGGGTCGCGCCCCTCTCAACGGGTCGTGCTTTTGCAGGAGGCTTTTTGAGGCCTTCCCAGTGTTAGAATCAGGTGCAAGATAGCTCGTTGGAAAGGTCTTTGAGTCTAATTTCCAACCCAACTAGAATTTTTCAATTTGGAGTTCATTTGATCTGTCAAAAATCAAATCTCCCAAGACTGGTCAAAAAGTGCCAAATGAGGCTGCCTCAAGGAAGAGTGTTGTTGCAGTCAACTTTGGAATGCCTTCCTCAACCCCAAATTGAGCCCATGATAGCTCATTGGAAATATCTTTGTGTCTAGTTATCATTTTACCCATCAAGAAAATCATTTAGCCAACCAAGCTAGGAGAAAACGTGATTTTCCCAGGGTCACTTTAGAGGTGTCTTTGATTCTCCTGAGGCAACGGTATTCTTGACATTTCTCTCAGACCATGACACCTGTGAAAAAAGTGAAGGAGGTTTTTCTTCCTTGGCATGTTTTGGACAAAAACATCTCTCAGTTTTCCAAAATTCATCTTTTATTGCTCTGAAACATCATTTGAGTGAAACTTGTCCCGATGTGTGAAACAAGGAATTTTGTCGAAATGAAGCGAAAGGAAGGGGATAAGGGACTTCTAAATTCTTGGGGAAATTTTGGGAGTGGGGAGGGATGTTAGGAAGCAGGGGAAAGTGGAATCTCAAATATTGAGTGAGGGGAAGGGGTCCAAAAGGGCAAGACACAGGCCCAACCTAGAAAATTGCCAGGTTGTAGCTAGAAACTAGGGTTTGTGCAAAAATGAGGAATTTGGCGGATCTCAATGATGGAAATCATTTGGTAAGGTATTTTAAGGATAGGGGAAGGTGTATGAACATCAGGATACAAGTTCTACCGATGATTTGACCGTGCAAGAGAAATTAGCTTTCAAAACCCTAGGAGAGGGAAATGACCTTACCTAGGCACAACTGGAGCATGAATAAGGTGTAAAATGACTCATTCGACACTGACATGATAATGAAAACCCTCTGAATGATGATAGGCTTAGCTGAATGATGACATGGACTGACATGTGGGCAAACCCTAGACCTAATGCCTAGTGACCAAATTTTGCTTGAAAACTCTTTGAAATGACAAAATTTGACCTTGACACTTCAAAATCACTTTGTAAGAGCATATTTGATCACTGAAGGAAGGCTAGAAAGACTGACACTAACATTGGCTCCAATGGGGATGGTAGCTCCTTGGAGGTACCAAGAACCTTAGACCTCTGGGAGAGCAGACCAGTGCTTTCAGCCATTGGGCAATGGAGTCAAAAACCCAAGCTGAAATGCATGACTAAAAACTGATGAGTTGACAACACAAATTGACTCTCACTCAACTAAAAACTGACTCGCTACTTAAGCACAACCGACAAACTGAAAATGATGCTCAAAGGGGAGCTTATTCATCACAACCTACTCTAACAGTTTCATACATCACCTGATCAAGTGAAATGAAACAACCAATGCAACCAAGTAAGTATCACGTCTGCTGGTTGAATTCTCCACAAGTGCTCACTTATGAACAACAAAAGAGAACTACTGAAAGGCAACTCCCATGACAACTTAGAAACAGATCCGTTGAATGATATGAATTCTCTATCTGTCTCCAAAAACACTGCATAAGGATCTCGAAATTCAAGCACACTGGAACTTAGCTCATCGAATGGATTACTTCTCTTTTCCTCATACCATGAATGCAAACTTTGATCTGAGCCTTGTGATGAGACCTCTGTTGAAAATGAGAAAGAAACTGGCTACCGAATCAAATTCATATCAGCACGTGTTTCAAGCTCACATGTAGTCAATGGAGAAAGACTTTGACTGCAAACCTCATCCAAAACATCAGCTATTGGATCATGAAAAATGTGAAAAGACTGTTGTAATGTATCCATTGAAAATGCATGACATCCTTCTAGCTGTTCATCTTGTTCTTGAGAGATTTTACGAGAATTCTGCCTTATAAACTGAAATTCTTCGAAACAAAAGGGTATAGAATCTTCCTGCATCATCAAATCATGTATTTCGGCTGCCACAGCTTCATCTGTAATCTGCCTTTCAATTTCATTTGGTAGTTGCAAATCTGATGCTACAGGTTGCTCAAGAATTTTGTTATCTGTCTCATCCTCAACATTAACACTGAGAGGTTGCTGATTTGTTATAGGCTGTTCATTTGAAGATTTACTATGCAATCTACCTTTCAAAAACTGAAATGATTCAAAACAGAATGGTACGGAGTCACCTTCTTGTATCATTTGATCAAATATGTCAGCTTCCATGCTTTCATCTGCAACTTGAAAACCAATGGCATTTGGGGGCTGCAAATCTGAATATGAGAAGTCTTGAACAAGGTTTTTATTGCCTTCAAGATGGTCTAAATCAAGACTTGTTGACAGCTGATTCCTAATTTCATGGAAGTTGTCTCTGATGAACTGAAATGAATCAAAACAAAGAGGCAAAGATCCTTCACTTACTTCCCAATTTTCTGCACTTTCCTCATCGATGTCATAGCTGATATGTGATGGCTGAACATTGTATTCAAGCTGCTAAAAATGAACTTCTTCCTCCCACAAACTAACTGCTGATTTGTCTGTAAGATTAGCTTCTGTTTGGAGAACATAATCATCATCATACTCATCAAACCGAGGCAAATCATCACTATAAAACACATTATCAAGCATGCAGGTCATATCAACAGTTCTTTCTTCTCCAAGATGATCTACAAAACAATCACTATGACAACTGGGATCAGAAACAAAATGTTTCGGATCAGCAACTTGTTCTTCTTCAATCAGCGCGCCATGAACATCATAATCATTCCTTGAGTTGATCTTGTCCATCATCTTTTCCACTGCACTTACCAAAATGTCAAGCTTCACCTCTAAAGATATTGATTTTTCCGAATCTATGTTTTTCATCTCTTCTTCTTTCAACCTTGCCCTTCGGATCAACAGATGAGCTTCTACACTTACTGCATTGTTTTGCATCTCGTGAAGTGTTGCAATATCCCTTTCTCTCAACTGAAACTCCATCTCTGGATCAAAGGCACCCGGATAGTGCAAGAGAGCAGATCTAGGAGTAGGCCTTATATCAACTGGGATTGAATAATAAACTTGGTTAAATCTGGCTGAAAATTGTTGTACAGTCTCCCCTGGCAATCTTTTCAGATGGTTATACTCTTCTACAATCAAGAAAAGGTTTTGTCCGATCACCCACCTATCGAGAAAAACTTTGACGAACTGCTGGAAATCTGAGATGCTCGCATCAGGCAGGGCTTTGAACCAACTCTTCACTTTGGCTTGCAAAGAAAGAGCAAAAAGCCTTATACTAACATCTTCTTCATCAACTTCAAAAAGATCTAGAAAATTCTCAAAATTCTGCACATGTTGCTCAGCGTTGACATTCTTACATTCACCATCAAACCTCGGCAAGTATAGATCATAGTTTTTGGGGAAAGCATGAAGAATAGAAGGTAAAACAAGAAGTTTATACCAATCTGGAATTTTACAAGGTATAGGGGTATGTACAGCAGGTATAAAATCAGTATTGGTTGCTTGAGACTCATCAATTTGAAGATGGTCATCACAAAATTCAGAAAAAGGATCCTGATCAAGCTCAAAGGCATGCAAATCTTTGGTATTCACAATCTTCAAAGGGAAAGAATCAATTGCAGGCTGAGGATCTCTTCTCAAATACAATATACTTTGCAAAGCCTTCTTAACATTCGTGGGAAAAGAGAAGAAATAATTTATGACAAAGAACAAAATGTCTTGGATGAAATTCCAACTTGAATACATGATTTGTCCATATTCTCCTTTCATGTTTTTGCTGGTTGGGATCATCCTCCAGTGGAGTCTTTGGATCTGATCTCAAAATTGATTTAGAGTCGCCAAGTGAATGATTTCAGCCTTTCAAGTGTCTGATCGTTGTCCACCATCAACAATCAGATCTGACCTTGATACATTTACTGGGGTAAAATGCAAATGAAGTGTTGTATTCACAAGCTCACGGAGATTGACTGAAGCAACGTTTATCTACTAACGCTGATGTAAAACAAGAGTGTTTTCGAAGGCTACCTGGCATAACTTCAGGCTCCATCTAAGACTTATGAAGCAAACACATCAATCAACAGACAGGTTTGTTCTCCCCAGTATGGTCGCCAGTATGTTAGCGCTTGAAATTTCACCTCAGGCTGAGAAAGGTAAACCTCAAGGCTACATCAAACCATTTAGCCTCGTAGCTAGCCCTACGGGGCAGGAGAAGGCTCTCTCCGGTCTATCTCGGCAGATCTTCAATGGGATGAGATGACCAACAAGGTAACACTGATATTAGGCTAGTAAACTGATTAAAAAGGTTGATTTGGGGTTTTTAGGGTTTTGGTGGCAAATTGAGGGAATGGCAATTTTGGGTGCGGGGATTGGACACAGTTTCTGCAGGGGGTTCCTTGGGGCGAGGTAGGAAACAATATTGATGCCTTAACTTGAGATGGATGATCAGGAATGAAAGATGAGGAGCTAAAGAGAGCAAACAATGACTTTGAATTCCCTTTAGACAGTAGAAAACATTGAACTTAAACAAATTTAAAAGCAGAGCATGGCTAGCATGAATTCATACTTTAACACTTCATTTGTTTAATGTGCAGCAGTAAAGAAAAGTAAATGATTCACATAAACACACTTACAAGAACATTGAGAAACACACCATCAACACATGAGTCCACAAGAATCCCAAAGAGGACTGCAAAACCCTGGTCTTCCTTAGCCAAAAATTGCAGAGATACAGTGAAAATATACAATGATAGCTTCTCCCTCAAGAGTCCAACCATGAAAATGAGCAAGAAAGTACATAATATAGATGATCTAACCTCTTTCCCTGCCTCCATGGGTCGAGCTCACTATCCTAGGAGCTGTTTGAACCACTTCTAAACTAAGCACTACAAAATAGGCAGTCAAAACAACTTGCCTCTATAAACTTGGAAACCAATTCATACATTCAATTTTTACCCTTTACATGAGAGCTTCTAGAAGAGTTAAATAGGAGTAAAAGTATCCAAAAAGTGTCACAATTACATCCAAGAGAACCACCATCAACCTCAAAAATTCAAACTGGAGCCAAACTGCGTTTTCTGGGCTGAACTGGTCAAATCTGGCAAAATTTCCTCAACGGGTCGCGCACATTTTCTCAACGGGTCGCGCACATTGGCAGCTCTCTTTGGAGGCCTTCCCGGTATCCGAATTGAGCAAAAGTGGGCTTGTTGGAAAGGTCTATGAGTCTACTTTCCAACCCAACTAGAATTTTTGAATTTGGAGGTCATTTTCCCTATCAAAAATTAATTCCCCCAAGACTGGTTTCTGCAACTCAAAAAGGGGGCAGAAAGTCAAATTTTGCATGTATTTTGACCTTCTGGAGGCCCAAAACCCCATAAAAATTCAAGTCCATCCATAGGCATATGTAACTTTGCATGAAAAATCTAGAAATGCTGAGTTTTTGCAAAACGGAGCTACGATGACAAAGGGTCTCACCGGGGGTGAGACCCGTTGAGAAGCCAAAACCTGTAAATTTCCAAAAAATGCCAAAATTACCCAAAATTCTCAAAATTTTTTGGGATTTGAGCTGTGGCTAGGCTAATGAGTGCCATGATCCTTGAGTGAAGCCTCAGCCAAGATACGGAGGGGATTTGGCTTCTTTCTCCGTTTTTGAACCTTGACCAACTGTACTGGAAACATGAGATTGCCATAGGATAAGCTTGTAAATCTGTCAAAGAGGTGGGCTCCTCTCTCTTATGATGTCCACCCTTACCACCCTTATGAGGCCTCCTCTGTACCTCAATCTCTGAAGCTAATGATTGGTCATCACTTTGCTCATAAGTTTCGGTTTCTGACATAGTTTAGGAGCAAAGTGGACAAACTGTATGGTTGTCTCTGCCTGTAAAAAGTGCTGAATTCTATGTTGTTTCAAGGGGACAATGGCATGAGGGAAATGTTAGGGGAGGGACCTCTTGCACAAGGAATTGGGAATATATGAATAACAGGGAATTTATAAGGGAAATTTTGCAAATCATATGCATATAGGAACACATATTGGTAATTGGGAAATCATTTGCAAAGATCATTACATATGGGAAAAAACATGTATGAAAGTGAACATGGGAATATGCATACATGTATTAATTAGGGAAATAGGGAAACATATGCACAAAACTGCTGACATATTCACCAACATTTTCTATCGTTTACACATGCATATGATGGAGGGAGATTAGGGTTTTGAATGCTTTGGGAGAGGGGTAGGGTTTACACTTTTAGTTATTAGGGATGGGGAAAGATTTGCATTTCATTTGTAAAATAATATGGGAAAAGAGAGGAACATATAAGTGTGAGTGATAGGGAAAGGAGGGAAGCCAACCAAAGGGAAAAATAACTTGAAACAACACAAACCCTAGCACAATTTGGTCATTAACATTGCAGCCATATAAAGAGTTCCACTTGCAAAATTTTGATCATAGAAGCATGCCCATGACATCCACCATTCATAACAGCAATTAATCCATGTTTAGAGCACCTACCTTGAGAAAATTCGATGACTTGGAAGAAGATTGGGAAATTTCCTTGAAGTTTGCAGCAAAACAGTTCAACGGGTCGCGCCCCTCCCAACGGGTCGCGCACGTTGAAAAAATACACTGCAGGCAGCCTCCTGACGGGTCGCGCCCCTCTCAACGGGTTGCACTTTTACAGGAGGCGTTTGGAGGCCTTCCTAATGTCAGAATCAGGTGCAAGATAGCTCGTTGGAAAGGTATTTGAGTCTACTTTCCAACCCAATTATAATTTTTCAATTTGGAGTTCATTTGATCTGTCAAAAATCAAATCTCCCAAGACTGGTCAAAAAGTGCCAAATGAGGCTGCCTCAAGGAAGAGTGTTGTTGCAGTCAACTTTGGAATGCCTTCCTCAACCCCAAATTGAGCCCATGATAGCTCATTGGAAATATATTTGTGTCTAGTTATCATTTTATCCATCAAGAAAATCATTTGGCCAACCAAGCTAGGAGAAAACGTGATTTTCCCAGGGTCACTTTAGAGGTGTCTTTGATTCTCCTGAGGCAACGGTATTCTTGACATTTCTCTCAAACCATGACACCTGTGAAAAACGTGAAGGAGGTTTTTCTTCCTTGGAATTTTTTGGAAAAAAAACTCTCTCAGTTTTCCAAAATTCATCTTTTATTGCTCTGAAACATCATTTGAGTGAAACTTGTCCCGATGTGTGAAACAAGGAATTTTGTCAAAATGAAGCGAAATGAAGGGGATAAGGGGCTTCTAAATTCTTGGGGAAATTTTGGGAGTGGGGAGGGATGTTAGGAAGCAGGGGAAAGTGGAATCTCAAATATTGAGTGAGGGGAAGGGGTCCAAAAGGGCAAGACACAGGCCCAACCTAGAAAATTGCCAGGTTGTAGCTAGAAACTAGGGTTTGTGCAAAAATGAGGAATTTGGTGGATCTCAGTGATGGAAATCATTTGGTAAGGTATTTTAAGGATAGGGGAAGGTGTATGAACATCAGGATACAAGTTCTACCGATGATTTGACCGTGCAAGAGAAATTAGCTTTCAAAACCCTAGGAGAGGGAAATGACCTTACCTAGGCACAACTGGAGCATGAATAAGGTGTAAAATGACTCATTCGACACTGACATGATAATGAAAACCCTCTGAATGATGATAGGCTTAGCTGAATGATGACATGGACTGACATGTGGGCAAACCCTAGACCTAATGCCTAGTGACCAAATTTTAATTGAAAACTCTTTGAAATGACAAAATTTGACCTTGACACTTCAAAATCACTTTGTAAGAGCATATTTGATCACTGAAGGAAGGCTGGAAAGACTGACACTAACAGGAAGATTATCATGATCATTCCCATCTTATAGATGACATCGAAGATTATTCAAATGAACTTAACCACCCTTCAGTTGTTGATTTTCTTTCGAATTCTATTTTCATAGACACAATAGATTCTGAGCGAAACCTGTCAAATATTGAAGAAACGATTTCTATTAATATTTCGACCAAACCTAATGTTGTAGAAAACATTCATGTCGGCAAATCTTGTTCTCCATCAGAACTTGATAATTACCGTACTCTCTTTCGTGAATTTCGAGATATATTTGCATGGTCATATGAGGAGATGCCAGGTATAGACTCTAGTATTGTTGAACATGAAATCAAAATGTATCCTGATGTTAAACCAGTACATTAGCGGCTTCGACCTATTCATCCAAAGAAATTCGTTGCCATTAAAGCAGAAGTTGAAAATATTTTGCGTGTTGGCTTCATTTACCCTGTACCTCTTACTGACTGGGTTTCCAACATTGTTCCTGTCATGAAAAAACAAGGGACAATTCAAGTGTGCATTGATTATAGGGATGTAAATCAGGCATGTCCAAAAGACAATTATCCTACTCCTTTTATCGACAAGATAATTCATGAATGTAACTGATGCGAAATCTTCTCATTTATGGATGGTTTTTTCTGGTTACGATCAAATCAATATCTGCCCATAGGACCAATCTAAAACAACTTTTATTTGTCCATGGGGCATATTCGCATATAGGAAACTCCCTTTCGATTTGAAGAATGCAAGGGCCACATTTCAGAGGGCAATGAACTATGCCTTCCATGACATCAAGCACATTGTTCAACCTTACCTTGATGACTTACCTTCTCATTCACGAAAGTGGACTGATCACCCACAACATTTGAGAGCAATATATTTATGATGCCGACACTACAAGATACGAATCAATCCGCACAAATGTGTGTCTTGTGTTGGTTCTAGTCGATTGCTTGGATTCGTAGTGTCTAGAGATGGAATTGGACTCAATCCATTAAAGGTTCAGGCAATTCTTGATTTGCCTCCACCTTCAAATATTTTATAGTTACAAAGACTACAAGGGAAGGCTAACTTTCTGAGAAGGTTCATTCCCAATTATGTTGAATTGGCTAAAGGTTTTACACATCTTTTCTAAGGGGACACCCTTCCATTGGGATCAGGTTGCATAAGCTTCCTTTGATGCTCTTAAAGATACCTTGATTAGAGCATCATTAATGTATTCTCCGAGTTATCAAAACGACTATTTCTTGTATCTCCTCGCTGCAGATACAACCATTGGAATGGTTTTAGTCAAAGAGGAAGATGGGATCAAACATCTGATATATTATTTGAGCCGCAATCTCAATGATACAAAAAGTAAGTACTCTTATGTCGAAAAGTTAGCTTTGGAAACTGTGCAAGCTGTTCAGAGATTTCGCCACTACATCCTACTCTGGAAGACCACTGTCATTTTAGATTGCAACCCTATGACATATATTTTGTCATGTCAATTGTTGGGGACCAAATACTCAAAATGGATAGTCATTTTGCAGGACTTTCATCTGGAATTCATCAAGTCCAAATCAAAGAAATCTCTAGTTTTCGCCGAGCTACTTTGTGACCTTCCCTCTACCTCCATTGATTCAACATCTAAACCATCAATTTTGGATGATTCATTGTTCCTAACATCATCATCTAACCCATGGTATGGAGATATACTGATCTATCTCTAGACCCAAACTTTCCGGCCTGATACCTCTCGCTCGTAACAGTGACGTATCCGATACCAAGCCAAAGATTATCTGATCATTGGCAACACTCTTTACCGTCATGGTATCGATATAGTTTTACGGAGGTGCCTCACACATGAGGAAGCCGAGAAAGCATTGAATGATTTCCATTCAGGTGCTTGTGGTGGACACTTATCTGGTTATGCTACCACGCAAAGAATTCTCTGTGCCGGTTACTTCTGGCCTAGTATATTCAAAGATTGCATAATTGTCGTCAGAAGCTGTCATGCATGCCATATTTATGACCGTAAAGTTAGGTTGCAACCTGCACCATTGCATCCAGTCATTGCTATTGGACCATTCACCAAATGGGGCATTGACTTCATGACATGTAACCCCACCTTGGCCGTGGGGCATGAGTATATTATAGTCGTTGTTGACTATTTTACCAAGTGGGCCGAGGCAATGCCAACATTAAACAATAGTGGTGAAACGACTGCTCTTTTCTTTTTCAACCACGTGGTTGCCCAGTTTGGTGTACCACAAGCCATAGTTACAGATCATGGGTCGCATTTTTGCAATCACATGATGGTTGAGTTGACTGCTAAGTTAGGACTGTCACATGATAGTTCTACCCCTTATTATCCGCAAGTGAATGGACAAGTTGAGGCCATCAACAAAGTCCTAAAGAGAATGTTGCAAAGAATGATAGGGGTTCATAAACGAAACTAGCATTTAATCATGTACTCTTCCTTGTGGGCATATCGAACCTTGGTGAGAAATGCAACTGGATTCACACCCTTTCAGTTGGTGTATGGTTTGGAAACAATCTTACTAATACAATGTGAAATTTCATCTCTCAAACTCGTGATTGACCTGTTACCCGACACTTCTGAAGAAGAAGCGCGTTTCTTGGAACTTATCCATCTAGATGAAACCCGTCGTGATGCCACATTGGCTAACGAAGCGCATAAGAAACGAATCAAGGTGCAATATGATAGAAATGTCAAGCCTCATATCTTCTCAGAAGGAGACCTGGTCTTGCTTTATGATCAGGAAGATGATAAACTTGGAGCAGGTAAATTTGAACCGATGTGGATGGGTCCTTATATTTTCAAGTGTGTTTTGGCAAAAGGTTCCTACGAATTAGTAGATTATGATGGGATTCTATTTTCGCAGCCCCGAAATGGGTTGTACCTCAAATGTTACTATGCTTAATTGAATGTAGTAAAACTCACTTTATATATGCTTTCATTGCATGTGTGTGTGTGTCAGTGTGTGCCTTTTAGAGTTTTTTATCTGATTAGTAATCCGCTTTGCATTTGTTGCAGATGTTGGAATCTTCAGAACCATTTGTTGGTTACGTCGATGGTGCTAGTCATAGTACACGGAACCTATCCTCTGCAGCATGGGCTATTTTCACTCCAAGTGGTGAGTTAATGAGTTTTCAAGGGATTTGTATCAGTCAGTCAATGAACAATATCGTTGAGTATAGTGTGTTGATCGAACATCTCTCTGATGCCATTTCACTTGGCATTCACCAAATCATCGTTAGGATGGACTCACAACTCGTCGTACTACAACTTCCAAGTGTGTATACCATCTCAAACCCAACAATTCTTCATATGTTCCTTAGATTTCGTATTTTGGAAATGCATTTTGAATACATTCAATTCAACGTATTTCCATAAACTTTAACACTAACTGATTCTCTAGTGAATTATGTGTTAAATAGACATTTGTGACACATGTAAAAGTAACATTTTAAATTCACATCATTAGTTGAATAGGATTGCACATAACCATAGAAAACTCTAAAATTAAAATACATAGATGTTTTAAAAAAATTTACAAAATTTGTGTCCAAGACAAGTTTGGTCATCTGACCCAAAAACTCAAAATGCATAAAAATATCCTAAGTAGACCTAGTGATGCTCATGATAATAGGTCACAGCCTGTGCTATCATGCGCAAAAGCCTCATCCAACTTCTAGGAACACCAATAGTGTGGCGTTGCAGCCTCATAGGTAGCTCATTGATCCGTACATCCAGAATACCAAGGGTTAATCCCTCTATGTGATCATGAACTTTGCCAAGGTCTCGACCAAATCCAAGTCCTAGAGGACCGCTCTCCCGATGTTTCTCCGCGTTGGCCCACTTGCACCCTATTGGTGTCCCACAGGTTGAACAGTACCCACATTTGAATGCATGAGAATGATTTTATTTTAGTCTTGGAAACATTAAAAACACAAAAACATGTAGAAACTTGAAAAAACAAAAACACTTTGGTGAAACAATTTACCTATAGCACCCCATTGTGCTCCAACTAGTAGAATCAAGTCTGGATCTCCACAGAAATCCATCCCTGAGTATGGATGCTCCTTGATGACAAGGTGTTGTTGATCAAGCCAGCTGAAGAATGCAGTGGAAAAATGATTGTTGACTGACCCATGTCGATCCATCAATTCAACCCACCTCTGCATACGTGGATCTCTAGGACCAACTACACCCAGTGATACATGCTGTAGTTGAATCAATGGGATTCTCTCTAAGGTAAAAGCAATTAAGATCGAACCATAGCAAAAACTATTTGTCTTACCACTTTTTACCTTGGTCAGTTGTTCTTTCAATGAAAAAAGTATGGCCTCACACCAGTTGAATACTTTTGGCTCTAAACACTCAAGTGCATATTGCATATATGATCTGTTCGCTAAATGAAGTGTCACACTGCCAGCCAACTTTGTGATTGTGAAGAGGATCGTTATCAAAGGCAAATCACCTACATCCTTGATGTTTATTTTCCCGTCCTTGCTAGGTTGTGTACCTGGCTGACAAAACTATTGAATGTAATCCCTCACCGATTCACATCCATAGGAAAATCTAGAAAGTGAGATGGGGGCACCTCGCCTCGATAGTCTATTAAGAAAGTAAATATCATCAATGGTAATAGGGACCATCTTGTCCCTTATGTGAAAAGTCTGATCTGACGGATCCCATGCATGAACAAGGAATTGCAATAGTTCTATTTGTTGCCTCATTCTAGACAACCTGAAGTATTTGAGTAACCCACAAATTTTTAGGGCCTCAATTCTACCCAGATTGTTTAGGGAAACCATGTCTTGTTCTTCATGCTCTCTTTCTCACCATGTAATCGACATTCTAATCCAATGAAATCCTGAAATCCAATCATAAGCTTAGTTAGGATCCTTTCCATGCAAAAAACAAGACAAATTTTGGAGCAAACAGCTAAATCAAATTTTGGAAACTCACCTAGCGCATCCCAGGCACAGAGACAATGCACTGAAGAGAATGCGGCCTTCTATCAGGGTGCTCTTCAGTGCAGTTTTCGATGTGAAAGCCTGTGTTGATCCTAGGCTAAAAAATCAAACTTGAGAGGCCCAAAAAAACCCTAAAACATGCATGAAACAGTAAAAGAATGACCTGAAAAGAAAGAGGAGGGGTAGATCTCCTACCTGGTTGTTACAGGGAAAAGTGTCTATGCAGAACTGCTAATCCCACTAAGGCTGGTAGCTACCTTAGAAATAAACAAAGTAAAACTACTTTCATTTTCCTTTATGAAAGATAGATGAGAGAAGAATAAAGGAGACCAACCTCTGTCTTGCGCTTGGTTCCTTGCTCGATTCCTCTCTCTTCCGATACTCCTTTGCTACTTGGTTTCTTATATACCCAGCTTCACAGAGTACCTGTAGAATCAAAGCAGCATAACACTATACGAGAACATGGATCTATTATCATAAACAATCTAGGATCAGATGTAAATTGACCATACAAATGCATAAAACATAAATCACACAAGAGTATGGAGGAAAACTTGAATAGCTTTATTGATAATCAAGAAAGAGCCAAGAGAGTTACAACCAATTTTTCTGACCCAGCATCATCCTCTCAGCAAGAAGCCCTTCTTCACCTCATGAAAAGCTTAGATCACCCAACACTATGATGTTGCACCAATAAACCAGCAGCACTTCCTTACAAGATACAAAATTCCAGCCTCTGGATCTCTGGGATGAGGGATCCATATATAGATGTCTGCAAGGGAGGTGAGTCAGCTTTTTAGATTTCATTAGTGTCTTCCCTGTAATAGTTCTTGCTTCCACTTTGAGATTGATGATCTCTTACTCATCCCTGGTCGAATTCAGAGAGGCAAGTGTCACAGGAGAAGTCTCTGGAAGATTCCATGCTTCTCCACCTCGCGGATTGACACTGCCATTTGTCCCTTCTCGTCCATCACACCCCATAGAAGGGCTTTTTGAAATGAAACGCACCTACTATGTGTATTTAGGTGAGATTCAACGCACTTTGCCTATGGAGCAGGTGAAATGGTCCAGTTTTGACCAGTTCTGAGCAGTTTTTCATGGAGAACTTCTGGGAGAAGCTGTAATCAGTTGACCTTGTTCTTTTAGGGGTTGGAACAACACTTTTAGGGACTTAGGAGCCCTTAGTTTATGGACATTTATGCTTGGGGTTGCAGTGCCCAAAAATGTCTATAACAGTTGCCCCCTAAAGCATGAGGTCGTTAATCTTTTTTGATGTCAGGTGAAATGCTTTATCATGAGGATCCAAAGTTCTTTCAAGCTGGAAGGAGACCTGTAATAAGATACAATACAATACATTATCTTCATAATATTTTCATGATCTAGCTGAGGCGGGCATTCCCATGCTCAGCTTTATAAATTCATTTTCATGTACATAGGACAGACAATCGTTTGAGTGTAGACTGATGATTCTGGTAGAGCCATCATCCCTTAGATTGGATGATTATCTATGCAGCAATTATGTACATTTGATGTCTTTATTTTCCTGAATATATATCGCAGCCCGGATGGATGAAACTAGATCCGGGGTCTTCAATCTTGTTCAATCTTCACTCAAAGTACAAGTCAATCCATGTGAGAGATGTTCTGGAGTCGAACATGGAAAGACATCGCCTGATTACCAGCCAATGATGTAAGTTGTTAATAGGCGCGAGAGGAATCATCGATAACGATAATGATCCTCAAGGTACTGCAGTACAATTCACGTGGTGTGAATAAGGGACTTGGCGTCGAACACCACACAAAATATTTCGGTCAAAGGCCATTGATGTAAACCTGTCATCGGAAGTGAGAAACTTGCCATTGAGGCATGCAAGCTTCAAAGTACTGAAATGGGTGTTCGTAGATCGACTTCTTGGATAATGAGTTGATGTCGACAAGAAGCGATCCGTCATAGGAGGGCCTTAATGAATCCCACATCAATGACACGGAGCGGAGCAAATGATTTTAATGGAGGTGAAAACGATCTGGTGATATAAGGTTCAGGGTGGCGGTCATGAAAGAATGGAGCGTAAATGTATTGCAGCAGGTGAGACACAGGTGAATTCTCTGAGTGACTTCTCTTGAACATATCGGCGACACTGACATGATGGATTGGTAGCATTAACCCCAAATTTGGATGGTGTGATGTGACCATGGTGATGTGACCGGTGAATGAAACAACGCAACCCGACTTGGATGCAGAGTGAAAGCGTCATGTTCAAGAGCGACTTGCTACCAACAAAGTTTCTTCAAGTTTTCTTCCCAATTATTCCCCAGTCATTGCTGACCAGTACCTCTTTATTTTTGTCAAGCTTGAGGAGGATAACATATGCTTGTTCTATAATTTGCCCTTCGGGCAAACCCATCGCTATGTTTTAACGAACCTAGCGATAGTGAAACTCGTTCTTGTCTATTATGGACAAGTTTGTCGCTATTAGGTTTTAATGAGTTTAACGACAAAGATAACTCAGTCCTTTTCAATTTTAGAGAGTCTGAAAAGGAACGTAAAGGAAACTCCAAAAATCCTTTTTCGTCATCTAATCCCTTAGTTCCGAAAAAGTATAAAACGATACAGAAGGGATGAATTTTCGGTACTTTTAACGAGCCGAACAAAACAAGCGCTCGATCTTTTTGTGTAATAATCCCTCAGGTCCAAAAATATTAAAATCTAAAGGAGTGATAGCACTTCCGGCCACTTTAACGAGCTGGAGAGGCCAATGGTTCGGCAATATTTTCATATTTTACGAGTCAGCTGAAAAGAGCTTAAAGGAGACTTGTTTTTTGAGGAACGAGTGATAAATTCGGATAGCAGCTGATTCCAAGTAAGGTTTGGAATTTCCCAATCACGACAGTGTTACAAGGATGGCTAATAGAATCACTCTTCGTAGCTGTTCCTCAAAAGGGGTAAACAATCAAGTGGAGGTGAATGATCGGCCAATACAAAGTGGAGGTGATGATGAGAACACGACCAAGGCTCCAAAGGCTGAAGTACTACATTCACGATGGTTATTTACCGGAAATTGGTTCATTTTTTTAATGAGCTTAAACGTTGGGGGAAACATTTGCTCATTGCTTATGTTTATTTTTTAATGAGAATGAAGTCCGCGTTAAAACTGCTCGATTAATCCAATCGTATAATAAGAATGTCTCATATATAAAAACGACATTATTTCAAAGCTTTGCCCCACATCCTTTCTTTATGCAAGTTAGGAAACGACCAATCCTACGAGTTTAAAGGGTTAGAGGACCTACAAATTTAAAAAATAAATGGTCGCTCTTCGCTTGCATGCCAAAAGGTTTGCATGCCCCAAGGTATAGAGACATATAGTTTCAAGGTTACCCCGCAATTTCGGAGACAAAACATTTGTTTTGCCAAAAAAGACCTACCTCTTTCAGGTTACCAAATATTGTTCTATTTGTACCACAAACAAAACACTTCTTCGGCGATGTCTACCAAAATAGACAAAGGTGAATGGCACAGACGCCTCCACTCACATAACTTTGACGAGGGAATCTTGTTCCAGTCCAACCCCCTTTTCCAATTTCGGATAGGAGTGTCAGACTAGTCATATATCTCTCGCGGAAACCTACCCTATACCTAGAGTTTTCCTGCCGAAGCAGACCAGGGTGCATGCCCCCTAGGTTTCAGTCATGTCTCCCGAATTACTCGCGCTCATCAGGTGGACGGACTGGGGATTGATGAGACATTCCTTGCGTGAAAAGACCATTCAGGGATGGTATATGACTATTTGCTATGTGTGAACTGAGGAATGAAAGCTGGTCTACGAGCTTGACCACTCTTCCTTTGTGCGGAAAACACATTACTCTAAAGAGTGATGAGACAATGGCTCCCATGCAATAAATATAGTCTCGCCCAAGGAGTAGATTATAATCCAGGGGTCCTTGGACTACCATTACGTTCATGTGAACGGTTTTCCCTCTCAATGTTATGGGCACATTGGGAAGGATCCCTAATGGTCGACTGGTTCCTTTCTCAAAGCCTGTTAGATTTCTCATCTCAGGCAAAAGCGATGGCAAACCAAGCGCTTTCCAAGCAGTCGAGGAAAGGATACTCACAGAAGCCCCTTCATCTATGATGGTACCGGCCATAACCATTCTATATATTTGATCAATGATTCGGAATGGTATGCTAGCTGGTAAACGGGGTCTGCCTAATAGATTCCAGTCAAAGGAAACAACTAGGTTGCTTGGAGGTGGGACCAAATAGACGGTCGGGTACGACTCTCACGAACTTCCTTCCTGCGGTAAAGGAATGGGTAGATTGCCCCCATGTTCATCGGAGTCTGTGCTTACGAAAAGAATTTGGACGGTGTCATCCTTGTTCTCTTCGATGACTGTATCATCTGAAGATGGAACCTCTGAAGACAAGACCGGGTCAACTGCCACCTCGACCTTTTGACTTTCATCTGGTATGGATTCAGATGGTTTTTATTCAGTGATAGATACTTCGGCCGACCACCTGGGCGTGTCAGCCAGATTTTCAACTAGTGACGGACTCAGCAAGAGTTTCTTATATCCAGGAGGAAGTCGTAACGGTGAAATCGGACGATCATCCAAAACTCTTTTAGCCTCGTCTAAGAAGGGACAACGGTGTACGGCGTGATCGCCTTCACACAGTTTACAAGGAAATTTGCTTTTTCCTTTTTGTCTAGGGGCTTCACTTTCACTAGTCGACGGTGTATTTTCAACATGATCATTAGAGGTTGACGACACCGAGTTGTGCAAACGAGGAGACCAGTCCCTTAAGATCCGAGGGATGCAAGGACAATCTCTATGAAAGTGGTCTCCCTTGCAAATGACACATGGCGATTTAGGCCTGGTCGGTGCAGTGTGTGGATTTTTGCTAGACAACGCTTGGTTACCCCTTTTCACCTTTGGCTCCTTCTTCTTCTTCTCTTTCTTCTTCTTTTCCTTCTTCTTCTCAAGTACTTGATTTTTGGCTTTACCAGCCCCATCAAGCGAAGAGGAAGGAGGAGAGGAAGAAATGGACGAAGTAGAGGGTTGGGGGGTAACTCTGGAATTGTCTAGTTGCTGACTCAATTGTTCAGGAATCGCGGTGTTTTAAACGACGGAGGTTGAGAAAAGCCATACAGGTAAACCGATTGTCAATCCTGGAAGCGACAATGTGGCCATATGGGGTGCACCAACATCTCCCCAAGAGGAGAAGGGACTAGGATTTCCTCCAAGGGGAACTCCTTGGTTGGTGGACTCCATTTTCCTCAACCTAAGACCAACGTAGGAAAGGTGATGATTATTCCATTTAAAATAAATTTTAGACGCTTTGACACAACTTGTTTTTTCAATTTTAAAGAGTCGAGAAAAAACAAAAGATGACTCTAGTCGCCTTCGATTTTTAATGAGTCTGAAGTGACAAGTGCTCAGATGGACCTTTTCCGTTAAGGAGTCTGAAAAGGAACGAAAGGGACTACTCTGGAAATCTAGGCAGAGGGATTACCAAACCAATCGCAAAATTGCAGAATACTTTTTACGGTACGGCAGTCAATCTTCCCGAATGCTGTGTTCAATGCATTGCGATCGATAGGGTGGCAGACATGGCTTCCTATGGATAAAGGATTAAGCCTATTGTGGTCTCCCAAAATATACTCGACGGTACGTGGGAGCACAAGTCCGTACTGGCACTTATCGTCGCAAAGTGGAGGAATCACCCAACCAACAGTGAAAACAACATTTACCAGGCTTTACGACGCCGGAATACGTCTCTAGCCTAGACTTCTAGATGTTGTGCATTAGGTTCCAAAGCGTTGTTAGATTCATTAAATTTATTTTATAGTTGATCTTGCTTAAGAAATTTGCCTTTCAGGTTCACCGCGTGATGTAGATGTACAATTCCTAAAATGCAATCTAAGATGATAAACAGTGATTTTATCTTCTTTGTGCAATGAAAATCCTAGCTACTAAGGAAAGAGAGACAATATTCTTTCAGCAAAGAGCATAGAGCACACATTATATGCACTGTCCTAAATCAAACCAATCAAACAGTCTAAATGCAAATGCACATGCATGTATTTGTTTTCAGCCTTCTTGATATGTGAATGATAAAAAGAAAGCTAATGCGCAAATCTGAATTATTTTTCAAAGCGACAATTACTAACAAGTTTCTTTTCAAAATCAAAATGAAGACAATGACAACACTTTGCAATTTGGAAATGAAAACTTGCTTTCGACACTAGAAAAACTACTAATTCAGATCGAATACAATAGTAACAGGGTAATCGACTATCAAGAACAATCAGATTCTCTTCTATGACTGAAAACGACACTTGCAACACTTTCAAATCAAGAAACGACAGTACAATTACGTTACTTCTTTGTAAAGGAGAACTGAAAATGACTCAAAAATACATAAAAACATTTACAGTTCTTTGCACAATGGAGATGGAATAACAGCAAGGAAAGGGGTTTCAAACAGAGGTGTACTGACTACAGGCAGCAAAACTCTTGAATAGATCTGAAAAGAGTGAACACAGAAACCAAAATTTAGGAACAATGCCTAGTCTGATCAACGCACCTGTAACACAGTGAAACTGAAATGCAACGCACCTACTACACTCGGGAAGTGCGCTGAATTTGAGATTCACAGAACAGACAGTGCGTTGGACCAGGGACGAGACTTTGATTGGGTTCCGGGTCACAGTTTGCAGTTCAGTTCAGGGATTTTGGCCGAGCAAGTGGTAATCAGTAAATCAATCACAGGGGTAGATCTAAGGAGGTTACTAGAGCCACCACGAGGGCAATTAGAAAGCTTGTAAATCAATTGTTTAATTCATAAACAAAACCCGGAGATTGACTGAAGCAGCGTTGATCTACTTTGCACTTGCATAGCAAATGCAGTTCGAAGGCTAGCTGGCTTGACTTCAGGCTCCGTCTATAAGTTTATAAAGTAAACAAATGTAGATAAACAATCAATCTATTCGTTCCCCAGCGGAGTCACCATTTTGTTACAAGGAAAAGTGTCTATGCAGAACTGCTAATCCCACTAAGGCTGGTAGCTACCTTAGAAACAAACAAAGTAAAACTACTTTTGTTTTCCTTTATGAAAGATAGATGAGAGAAGAATAAATGAGACCAACCTCTGTCTTGCGCTTGGTTCCTTGCACGATTCCTCTCTCTTCCGATACTCCTTTGCTACTTGCTTTCTTATATACCCAGCTTCACAGAGTACCTGTAGAATCAAAGCAGCATAACACTATACGAGAACATGGATCTATTATCATAAACAATCTAGTATCAGATGTAAATTGACCATACAAATGCATAAAACATAAATCACACAAGAGTATGGAGGAAAACTTGAATAGCTTTATTGATAATCAAGAAAGAGCCAAGAGAGTTACAACCAATCGTTCTGACCCAGCATCATCCTCTCAGCAAGAATCCCTTCTTCACCTCATGAAAAGCTTAGATCAACCAACACTATGATGTTGCACCAATAAACCAGCAGCACTTCCTTACAAGATACAAAATTCCAGCCTCTGGATCTTTGGGATGAGGAATCCATATATAGATGTCTGCAAGGGAGGTGAGTCAGCTTTTGAGATTTGATTAGTGTCTTCCCTCTGATAGTTCTTGCTTCCACTTGGAGATTGATGATCTCTTACTCATCCCTGGTCGAATTCAGAGAGGCAAGTGTCACAGGAGAAGTTTCTGGAAGATTTCATGCTTCTCCACCTCGCGGATTGACACTGCCATTTGTCCCTTCTCGCCCATCACACCCCATATAAGGGCTTTTTGAAATGCAAAACATCTACTGTGTGTATTTAGGTGAGATGCAACGCACTTTGCCTATGGAGCAGGTGAAATGGTCCAGTTTTGACCAATTCTGAGCAGTTTTTCATGGAGAACTTCTGGGAGAAGCTGTAATCAGTTGACCTTGTTCTTTTAGGGGTTGGAACAACACTTTTAGGGACTTAGGAGCCCTTAGTTTATGGAAATTTATGCTTCGGGTTGTAGTGCCCAAAAATGTCTATAACACTGGTCCAGACAGCATGAGAAATGGTCCATAGAATCTCTCGCAATTAGTTGATGAAGTTCGAGGTAAAAAACTAGCCCAGAGCACAAAACTGAATGGTAAGTATCAAATGGTAAAAATTTCATGGTAAATTTTTTTTTTATGTTTATTTCATGTTCATTAATTGAGTAAACATTAGTATTTGCCTATTTTTACCTATGAAACAGGGATTTTTAATCCATTTGGTGATGTTTTGAGCAGGTTTTGTAGCTGATTTATAGAATTTGCGTGCTCAATTGTAAGTTGTACCTTTGACGACAGAGCATACTTTTATCTCTTTTTCGAGCTTTGTTAAATAATGAAAAAGGAACCCCTTGGAGTCCTCTTTAAGCTCTTTTCAAACTCTCTAAACATGAAAAGATTGTCGATCGCCTGTTCTTTTCAGCTCGTTAACGGATTGGAAATGACATCTACTCAGTATAAGTTTAACCATTTTTCGGGCTGAGATAGATTAACTACAAAAAAGGAATACATTGACCTAACATGGTCAATAGGTTCTCTCTCGTATTGTTTTATGTTTTTTTAGGCTTGAGAGACAAATCAACGAAAAAGAACTTGTGGAGTTTTCTTTTTGTCCCTTTTCAAACTCTCTAAACATGAAAAGGACCGAGTTATCTTTGTTGTTAAACTCGTTAAAACATCAAATAGTGACAAACTTGTCCATCTAGACAAGATCAAGTTTCACCTTCGCTAGAATCGTTAAAACATCACATAGCGATGGATTCATCCGAAGGGTGGAATTATACAACAAGCATATGTTATCCTCCTCAAGCTTGATAAAAAATAAAGAGGTACTGGTCAGCAATGACTGGGGAAAAGGGAAAAAGGGGAAACCACTTTATGGTAGCAGGTCGCTCTTGAACATGACACTTTCACTTCATCACCATGACTATTTTGGTTGGGTTATCAGCTTGATGGTTATCATACCTTTGGTCTATTATACCATCCATCACTTTGTTTTGGGTCAATGTTACCAATTCATTTCAGTGCCGCCGACATGTTCAAGAGAATTCTTCCAGTTTAAATTCATCCTTTGCAATACCATAAACCTTCATTTTCATGACCGCCATTCCTGAACCTTGTGTCGTCAGTCAAATTTTGTCACCAAAATAATTACACTCGTTTCATGTCGTTAATGTGGGATACATCAAGGCCCTCCTACGATGAGTCGCTTCTTGTCGACATCAGTACATTATCCAAGAAGTTGACTTAGAAACACCCTTCTAGTACCTTGAGGTTTGCATACATCAATGGCAAGTTTCTCGCTTCCGGCGATAGGTTGACATCAATGGCCTTCGACCGAAAGACTTTGTATGGTGTTTGACATCAAAACATCTATTTACACCATCCAAAATGTACTGCAGTACCTTGAGGATCATTATCATTATCGATGATTTCTCTTGCGTCTGTTAACGGCTTACATCATTGGCTGGTAATCAGATGATGTCTTCCCATGATCAACTTTAGGTCACATATTCACATGGTTAGACTCGTACTTGAGTGAATGATTGAACGAGATATAAGACCTCGGATCTAGTTTCATCCATCCGGGTTGCGATTTCAAGAGTACTAAATCATATGTACGAGGCTTTACATTGTTGGTCATTTTGATCATGGGTCTATATCTGTAGACGACTATCTGTGTACACGTAACGAAATTTTATATGCTAAGCATGGGTATGCCTTCCCTCAGCAATTCATGAAAAAATCAAAAAATCATGATATATGTATTGTAATTGATGCAGGTCACCTTCCACTTCGAAACCTCCTCATCACATCATAAAGCATTTCATTCGACATTAACATTTTTTCGACTTCATGCTTTAGGGGGCAGCTGTTACAGATCCATTTGGGCACATCACTCCCATCATCCAGATCAATGTTTTAGGGCTCATCAAACCCTAATTTCAGTTGCTACATGCCCTAAACAAGTCACCCTTTTGAATGCCTCCTTCCCAGACAGTTTCATGACTAGAAGACATCCTAAAATGACCTCTAAAGGGACTAGTGTAGATAGGCCCATGTAAGGGTGCGTTGCAGAGCAATTGAGTCCATGCCAGGGTGCTTTGTAGAGCACTTAGGCCCTCTTTCACCTACATTGGGTGATATTGAACAAAATTCACATAGGTTTTGTGGAATATTCTTATCTCTTGGAGTCATCTAGAATTTTTCCTCACTTATCAACTCCTATGAGCTCGAAAATGGATGAGGAATGAGTTAAGATGCATCCTATCCTCTCATCCCTTCCTCCATGGAACTAATTCTAAGTATGGAAGGCCATTCAATACCCCCATTTATGACATAACCTCCTTCATCCTCCTATAAATTGAACACTCATCTATGTGATCAAGGGGCTGGACTATGTTGAATTTTAAGGAGATAATGTTGCTATGAGAATTGACTTTGAGACAAGTATTGTTATGCTACAAGTTTTTCATGCTTTTGATGTGATGTGGATGGGATCCAAGCTAGAGGAGTGACTTCGAATCAGACTTGATGGTTGTAATTCCTTCTTCTATTTCAATAAATTATTTGAACCTTTTTCCCATATGCTTATCTTGTTATATGATGCTTATATGTGTGAATGTATCTGATTCCATTTACTTGTATTCAATAGATCTTTTGCTTTGATCGGTTCTTTGTCTTTTGTTGATGTTTACAGGTACTTCTCAAGCGTGTTAAGTATGGGAAGGAGCGACAGGATCGATACAAAGGAGACAAGAGGAAAGCGAAACTACAAGTAGGTCTTCTCATCTTCTTTGTCTTATCTATTTCTTATAGGAAAAGGCTAAAGTGCTTTAAACTGTTGTTCTAGATATGGCTACTTATCTAGGGAATTAGTATTTTTTTGTAGATACCAAATTCTCCAAAACAGTAGGGTGCCAGAGGAGCACGCGAAGGTTATCAAGGATGAGGATGGGGCTGAGGAGGAGGAGGGCCTTATAGAGGTTGGGGTCAGATCATCTTCTATAACTATGGAAAGCCAGGGCACTATGCACAAGAGTGTCAGAATCAGACATGCCCGTCATGTCAATACTGCAGCCATTTTGACCATACTATAGAAGAATGCTTGGTGTTGATAGCTAAAATGAAAGAGAAGAAACGCAACCTATGCAAAACTTACAGATGATGAGAGCTGAGCCCCGCAAGGAGGATCAAAGCGTGAATATAGTGCTGAGAAGTGGGATAACGGCTGGTGATGATAAAGGTAAATATCCTGCTGAGGACAGATGGGTCTGCAAAGTGCCAGAGAAAGAAGTTGGCTTTAATATAGAGCACGCTAAGGAAACCTTCATGGAGGCCAAGAAGATCTTCACTGAGGCCTCCACCTCAGGAAGCTAGGACAAGGTGCGAGAAATGAGCATGCCTATAGAGGTTGATCCCTCTCTGCTCACTACATTTTTGGAGACCTGCATAAAACTTTTGCATGATAACAAGGTTGTGGAAGGTCTGTAGGAATTAATAAACAAATGCACCAGTAAAGATAAGGTCCTTGATGGACACCGGGTGGTCAGAAAAATTGGCAAACATAAGGCACGAACAGGGCACGAGATGAGGCTAACCACGCAAATAGGTGATTATGAGATGGACTAGGTCATTTTGGATTTGGGTTCTGATGAAAACGTATTACCGAAACAAACATGGGAAAGAATGGGGATACCTGTGTTGCAGTGGTCTCCAATTCAGCTCAGAATGGAAAACCAATAGAAAATCATCCTTATGGGATGATTATATGGATTAACAGTTGATATAGAAGGTGCGGGCATGCTGGACGAATTTGAGGTTATAGAGATCGTTGATCACAGTAATCCATACCCCGTGCTCCTGGGAATTGACTGGGCCATTGATATGAATGGGGTCATCAATATGAAGAAAAGGACAATGTCATTTGAAAGGAAATTGCTTTGGATGGTAGTACCATTAGACCCTATAGAAGGGGTGAGCTATACTAAACCAGTCCACGAATATGAAGAAAGTGATGATGAACTGGATCAAATCTACAAAATAATAGTGTGAGACCAGGACTGGATCATCTGATGGCAGATGGATGGATTTCATGGGACCGGGAGAGTTCATGCACCTCTGATTTAGACGAAGAGTTGGAGCATTGGCAGAACCGTTTGCATGAAGTATCCACACTGCGATGAAATATGATGATGAAGTCACTGCATTGTGTCTCGTCGGAGGTAAGAAAACTACCATATTGTGATAGTTTAACTGGCGCAGATAAGTTTTTGGATGAATTTGAGAGTGAAGACCCTGAGGATCACCACTTCCAAGCTTTAGAATTGGCATTGTGCGTTATGCCTGCACGATGGTGGGGTACACATAAGGATAGTTTTGTTGGATGGTGTGACTATAGAAGAATGATGAGGTTACGGTTTGGGCATCCTAACACTAGATTGACTGAGAAATATAATGGAAAGGATGATCCGCGCGATCACTTAGAAAAATGGACTAAAGCATGGGGGACAAAACCGCAGCCAGAGTGGGTACACATATTTTTCCATACTTTGGATACAATTCCCATGAACTGGTATCTGGAAACAAAGCTCTGCCATGGCACCACGAAATGGGATATATTGAAGGAAGGATTCTTATTAACCTTCAGCTTTGAAGACGGTTTCGCAAGCATCAATGAAGCTCTACAAGAGATTAAGGTAATTATCTTCAGAACGTCGCAAGAACCTATGGAATGGATCCAACCAGACTGGAGCACGTAGCTGCGCCATGCGTTGGAATGTTATAATGTGACCGCTGAAGAGGAGGACGAAAATCCAAGAAACATTAATATTCCAAAGGCAGAAGGGCATCGCGAAGTCGAAGCCCCATAAATAGACAACCCGAACATCACTGCATCGTTGAAGAAAAAGCAAGTAAAATTGGTACTGAAGCAAAATCAAAGTTCGCAAAAATTGGAGATTGTTGGGATGATGCTACCGTGGATAAAGTTGTTGAGTTACTCTGCAAATATCAAGATCTATTCCCTACCAAGTTCTTGGATTTGAAAGGCATAGTTGGCGATTTAGGCGTTATGAAGATCACTTTGAAACTGGATGCAAAGCCTATTAAATAGAGGTCGTATCGCCTTAATCCTAAATACAAAGAAAATGTTTGCCAAGAGCTAGATAAGATGCTGGAGGCAGGCATCATAGAATCGGTTGAAGAATCTGATTGGGTGAGGCCAATGGTGGTTCAAGAGAATAAACAAAAGGGTGAGATAAGGATTTAGGTAGATATGCGGAAGCTTAATGATGCATGTGTCCATGACCCATTCCCAATGCCATTTACAGACAAAGTGTTAGACAATGTGGGAGGGTAGAAGGCCTATTCCTTTACTGACAGGTTCTATGGGTATCATCAGATTAAGATCGCGCCCGAGGATAGGAGCAAAACGACCTTCGCAATGGAGTGGGGTTGTTTTCAGTACGCTTTGATGTCCTTTGGACTCAAGAATGCACCTACGATATTTCTCACGTAGTCATCACAGCATTCAAAGAGTTCATTCATAAGTTCCTTGAAGTGTACTTTGATGACTAGATGGTGTTCAGATTAATAAAGCGCCATGTAGTAATTCTACACCTAATGTTGGATACGTGTCGCAGATACCAGATCATGCTGAACTTGAAGAAATGTATATTTTGTGTTCCCTTTGGAATCTTGTTAGTTCATGTGGTGTGCAATCAAGGGTTGATGGTGGACCCTACAAAGATTGCAGTAATTATGAATTTGGAGGGTGCTAGGAACATCAAGCAGTTGCGTGCGACACTGGGACATACGGGATACTACAAAAAAATATCAAATTTTATACCCAAATTACTACACCCATGGAGAAACTGTTGAAGAAGGATGAAACATTATGTTGGCATGAAGAATGTTGGTGTAGCTTAGATGTATTGAAAGAAAAGATGGTCATTGCACAAATCTTGGTATTCCCTGATTGGAAGAAGGAATTTCACGTACATGTGGATGCCTCTTGCATTGTGTTGGGTGCAGTGCTAACACAGGCCAGTGAAGGAGAAATGGACCATCCTATAGCCTTCGCGAGTAGGAAATTATCGAAGGCTGAGAAGAATTATTCAACGACTAAGTGTGAAGGATTGGCCATGGTGTACGCGCTACAAAAATTCAGGCATTATCTATTAGGAGGACATTTCAAAATGTACACAGATCATTCTACCTTGAAATACTTGGTCAATAAGCCTGTGTTTGGGGGGAAGATCTGCATATGGTTGCTATTATTCTAGGAGTATGACTTTGAAGTGATTATGAAGCCAGGGAGGTTAAATGCAAGACCTAACCATCTGACACAGATCGAAACAGATGAGGAGCCCAATAATCTTGAGGAAGGGTCGTCAGATGCGCAGCTCTTTGCAGTGCACGTAGAGGATAATCATTTTGCAGACATTATTCACTTCTTGACTACGAGGATGGCACCGGGACGATATACAAGTCAACAAAAGAATGAATTAGTAGTGCACGCGACAGATTTTTCAGTTATTGTGAGACATCCATATAAGATGGGTGCAGATGAAATATTGTGAAGATATGTGCCAGATTTTGAATGGGATAGCATTCTCATTGAAGCTCATGGGGGAGCTACGGGAGGTCATTATGCAGGAAAGGAAACTGCGCAGAATATTTTGCGTGTAGGTCTATGGTGGCCAACGCTGCACAAGGATTCCAAGGCATATTGTAAGGCATGTGATGCATGTTAAAGAATTGGCAGACCATCGTGAAGGGATGAATTTCCATTACATCCTCAAGTATCTTTGTAGCCATGTGAGAAATGAGTGATTGATTTCGTTGGTCCAATTCAACCCCTGGGAAAGAAAAGAGGTGCGCGTTATATCATCACCGCGATGGAGTATCTAACTAGATGGGCGAAAGCACAGCCGGTTAAGGATTGTACAGGGGTTACGATGGCTAAGTTTTCATTTGAGTATGTCTTAACCAGATTTGGCTGCCTGAAAGTGTTGATGAGTGACAGAGGTACGCACTTTCTCAATGAAACAATCTGTGCGTTGACTGAAGAATTCCAAGTCTACCATCAGAAGAGTAAACCGTATTACCCGCAGGCCAATGGAACATTTGAAGCCTTTAATAATATTTCGGAGAACGCGCTGACAAAGATCTGCAACGCGCAGCGGAATGACTGGGATGTGCACGTACCTATAGTACTATGGGCTTATAGGACTACTTATAAGAAGCTGACAAGGAAAACGTCATTCCGATTAGTTGATGGGGTCAAAGCTATATTTTCAATGGAGTATATTGTGCCTAGTTTGTGCCCTGACGGATATGGTGGATCATGAGGCCTTAGAGGAACGGCTCGTACAACTGATGGAACTTGAAGATGATCGATTTTTGGCAAGATTTCATCAACAAGTACTGAAGTAATGTGAAAACGTGTGGCGTGATCGCCATATCAAGCTTCGCACCTTTGAGGTAAACGATCTTGTCCTATTATATGATATAAAATGCACTAAATTTCCATGTAAATTCCAAATGCATTGGCTAGGGCCATATATTATCAAAGAAATTACAGATGGAGGCGCAGTTCAGGTCATGAAGCTAAATGGGGAACCTTTCGCGGGAAGAGTGAACGGGAGCAGATTGAAGTTGTATACAGGGGATCCTAAACAATGACTATATGGCAGTAGGATAGTATTAGTGCTCCAGACGGTTGCAATGGAGCGCGGGACTATAAAATACACTGCCCAGTTTGGAGGGAAACACAGCGAGCAGGCTGCGCAGAAAGTGACGAAGATGCAACCTATGAAGTTGTGCACAGGAAGTTTCGCCAAGGAGGGAAGTGCCACGCAGCACAGTAGAAAAGTGACAGTTGGAGTCATTGTTCATGACTTGATGGCTAGAAGATGGTTAAGGGAAGCAAGGTGGCAGCATTTCACCGACAGTAAAGGCAGGAATCTTTGAAGATCTATCACCAAAACAACATTTATTATTAGAAATTGGGGGAACAGTTGGATTTGAATTCAAAACCCCCTATAAATTACATGTGCCAGTCCAATAGAGAACACTTTGTGCTCTCTGAATTGTTAGTGAATTTCGATGTTTGTTGCCTATGAGCTGAGCATTTTGGGAGGATTTCATTGCAAGCCCTGTGTTTGCTAAGTTGGATGCTATAAACTAGAAGTTTATTCTTGATAAAATGGTTGCACCAAGTCTTGTTGAAACTGTGAGTACTGGCAATGTTTCCTCTGAGACTGTTGCCCCGGAAGCTGTGAGTATGGAAGCCCCAGCTATTGTTCCTATGGCACCAAGGTCACCTAGGTCTAAGCCTACCCCTACCAAAGAAACCAAACCAGCCAAATCAAATAAGGACAAGCAAAAGAAGCCAGTGCCAATCTGCGCATCCCCGAGAAAGCATACTAAAAACTAGGAAAAACAGAAGAAAGATAAGCAGTCGGAGAAGCTACTGGACCTAGAGGCAAAAGAAGCCCAGGGAGTAGAGGATATAGATGTTGAAGGAGTAGAACCTATAACAAGGCTCCCTGAGTATATCCCTCCGCAGAAGGGAAAATCAAAGGTCACGAAGGACCCGAATTCTGAGAAGTTCACCATATCTATGCCCCTACTACTTGAGTAGGTCCCATTTGAAGGTTTGTGGCTCGCAAGGATCCTGCTATTGAAAATGGAGGATTGGGACCTCGCAAACCACACTAGGTTTCCACACTTGGCAATGGACAAATACATGAGGAGATTCTATTATGCAGAATCAGGTGTTACTGCATTGGAAACAGAGGAATGGGTCTACGGTGTTGAGCACTCGAGGTTACTCAATCTGTTATGGGTGCCCCATTATCACCGCACCCCCATTAACACAATCTATGTGTGCCAGCTTCTCACATTGGTGCATGATGGTTTTTTATGGTTGGGAGGGCCTATCCCCATCACAGACATGCTTATTCATAGAATCACGCACCTGCCTTATAAGGGCGCGAACCCGGCCAAGGAGTTTGGTAGAAAGATTGGGGAAAAGGACCTCGCAGAAAGAATGAAGAGGGATTACAGCCTCCTTAAGAAGTCACGAGGATATTCAATTATTTCTATAACAGACCTAGTAGTTCAATTGGCTTCCTAGATCTTAGCAGGGAAGGTGATGAGAAAATGTCGCGCGGATGAAGTTCTGGCACCTGTAGTTTCCCTGGCTACACAGTGTAGGGAAAGATACCTCTATCAGGAGTTCCTGGTGAACTGACGCGAGGCCCAAGATGAAAACAAGTCATTTCACTATGCTTGGCTGTTATTGTCAATCATGCTAGTTGCATGGAAATTGTCGGAGGATAGCCAATTTCCACCGCTTAAGGAAGGATTACCGAAGGCAACACAGTTTGCTTCCTTATGGTCTATGAAGGATGTCACGCAGATTGCCGAAATAAAGATATGTTTGGTTCTTATGGAAATGGATCTCTGCATGGCCATCAATCAACATCGGAGGATGTCCCCAACCTTGTTCACACAACTGTCAACCTACGCAGAATTCAAGGTTGACTTCCACAGAGTATACATTCAAGCGCAAAAGGATCCAGAGTAGAAATGGCATGACTTGCCATATTTTGTGACAGAAACGAATGTGCAAGAGGTTGTAGCAAAATGGCTTGCAGAATGGCATGCCTCGTCAGACTTAGTTGCGGGACCAAGCACAAGTGCGGAAAGTTCTGTCGTACAGAAAATAAAGGAGGCAACTAAGAAGGCTGTGAATAACCTGGCAGCACAGAAAAATAAGGAAGCCACTAAAAAGGCTCATGTGGAGCATGAAAGCGATGCCAAGGAGAAGGCGAAATAGGAACAATGTGAGTCACAAAAAGGTGATAAGTTACCTTCACCGAAGACGAAGGAAGAAGAACTTTCGGGGTAAGGCGGTAGAGGCGATGAGGGGCAGAGCACCTCATTTATTCTGAAGAGACGTGGCAAGGAGTAATAGGGAGGTACAAGGAAGAAGCAGAAATCAGATAAGTCATAGGTTGATCCCATGGTGTTAACGAAAGGTGATCTTGATGAGATCGACAACAAAATTAGGGATACAACAACCGAAGTGTTGCAGCAGTTTGAGTAGCACTACATGAAGCTATTGGGGAGCGTCCAAAAGGATCTACGTGAGCTGCAGATCCAAGCAAATAGAATGCAGGTGGGAACCGGACAAGCAAGCACGGAGCAAGCAATCCTGGTAACCAGGGCAAGCCAAGTAGCAAAGTTAGTAAGGACCCTAGACCTAAGAACTATAGCATTTCCAGATGGGTCCCTTCGCACAGAGTTTGTCGATGATCGCATTATCCTAAGTACAATCAAGAACATCGGGTTGAATATAGCAGTGCTCTCTAATGAGACCCTCCACGCACTGCATACAGGGGTGGTATATGAATTGAGAACTAGGGAGCAACGTGCCTTCAACCTTATCAATGAGTACAAAGTGAACAATGACCAAATTTTCACTAAAAAGATGTAGTCTTTGAAGGAAAAGGAGGCACTTTAGATGCGTAGTTCAAGTCTGGAGTCAACAGTAGTAGAGGCATGAAAGAAAATACCTAAAATTCACATCTTGGAGGATGCACAGCCAAAAGCAAAGATCAGAAAACTAGTCGTTGGTGTGCGTGAGGCTAAAGCATAGGTTGGATGGGTAGCCTTTGAGCTCAACATGAATATTACAGAGCTGCAGTTAAAGTTGCAGCCCACGACTCCGCCTGAGGTCCAGGAGCAGTGCACAGCCGCGATAAAGGAAGGCATGGATACCTTGGATGCCACAGTCACTGACTATGCGGCATTGTTTGAACAAGCTATGGAGCTAGTAACCAATTTGCAGGAGGATCTGAACCTGCAGACATTGAACACAGATGTAAGGGAGCTGTAGCGGAAATATGATGAAGTCAGGACAACTGTACGGTCCATAGCACCAGCAGCGCCTTACCAAATTACAGGAGGGAAAGCAGCTCCTAGCACAGGTAGAGGAAGCACACAAGAAAGACGCCTTGCTAAAGGCCAGGCTACAGCCTTGGTTGGAAGAGGCTTATCAAGTCATGATTACTATTCAGGATAAGCTTAAAGGGTTGCAGCAGAAACAGTAGATGATGAGGTTGGTCGTAGAAGGACCATCCATGGACAAATTGGTTGAGGAAGTCAAGCAAGCAGCAACACAGAGCATTGTCAAAGTTGCAGTAATCCAGGTGGAGTCGGGGGATATTCGTAGTAAGATCGCAGTGCCAGCAGAGTGACTCGAGGATGATTCATGATATTTGTGTTGGGGGCCTGTTGGGATGGGGTCCCCTGAGTCAGTTTTGGGGTTACGATAACCCAAGTTTTGATGTAGTTTTGTAATTAATGTAAAGTATCTGCGATTTGTGGATGCAGAGCGCATAGATGAATAGGAGTCAAAGGGGTTTAGCCCCTTGTTTTAGGTAAAGTTTGAGTCTGTTTTGAGATCCACCCACGGTCCCCGGACCATGACATTGTATGAAAAAGGCTATAAATAGGTGTGTCATAGAGATTCTAAGGAGGGTTTTGATAGATTTGGATGAAGGCTTGGAGGTAATAGCAAAGAGAAGTGGGTTAGATAGGAGAAGAAAGGCTCTACAGCTGAGTGCACAGAGGCCTAGATAGATTCTGCAGCTCAGTGCGCGAACCCCTGCAGCTGCATGCGTAGGGTAGTTTTGAGTCTGTAACCTTGAATTGAAGATCAATAAAGACAGTTCCGAAGAATTCTTTCATATTTCTGTTAATGCTAAATGTTGTCGATGAATGATGTGTTTTATGGAATATTGATTAAATGTTGCACGATTCTCTTGAATAACTATTAATGATGTACGCAATGCATGTTTAAGTAATTTCACAAAGACTCTGATGAATTCTCTAATGTTTACTAATAACTTAAGTAAATATGCGCGAACCCTAATTTAGGACTACTCTCTGATGCACATAAGTAGATATGTTGATTGTTAAAGGTCCACAAAGACTGATCGTAGACCTTCACGAAGGTCTGAAGGCCATTTTGACAGAGTTGCAGCAGTGTGCCCTAAGAGTGTATCAATCTGCACGAAGGAAGATCTGAGGCACTAAAAGACATCACACTAGTCTCTGGATGCAAAAACTTGGTTCTTGCATCCCCCCATACTACTTCGGGTAAGACTACAGCCTGCGCTATGCGGTTTGTTGTTGAATGGGCCTGTAGTGTAGGGTTTTGTTGGTTGGTGCTACTAACTCTGAACTTGGGTTAGGACCCACTAAGCCAACATCTGGCCCTCCTTCTATCGCCAAAAATGTTGACGGTGTTGGACCCGCCAACATGTCAGGGGATCTCCCCGATAAGAATTCCCAACTAGACCTCAAACCGTTTGGAGTAGGACTCCCAGCAATGGGTATTACAATAGTGCCTTGACTACAGTAGCGTGTAGAGGTAAGTATGATAAATTTGTTGGAAGCAAGTGTGTGACCTTGCAAGGATTCAAGTGAGATGCATGGGGGTTCTAACACACAGAGGGTAAAATGAAGTGTTTCCCTTAGAAGCTTGTATTAGTACACAGCCTGAAAGGAACACACGAGTGGAATGGCATCATAAGCTAGAAAGCGGAATAGTCCACAAACCAAAGTGATGGGTTAAACCAACAACACATCTACAACAAGATTCATATAATTTCATATAAAATAGTTCATACACAAATGCGTAAGTTAAACATACATTGCTAAAGAAACTAGAATAGTCAAACTACAATAACAACATATATATGAAAATGTCTTGGCTCTATCATATATTATTAAGTAAAAAATCCATCCATCCATACACCATTGATATCCACTAGCCCCAATAGTGGAACATTACAGTCAACACCGCCTGCTCCTCCAAAGAGATATACTCGCTCTACATTGTGGAGAAGTCAAGGCTCATCATAATACTCTCCAATCCTTCTCTAAGAAATGCCTAGCCAAAAGATTGGCTCCCAAAATATTGTACTATGAGTTATGAGGTTCTATATATAGAAAAGGGTGGGCTAACCCTTGACATTCCCCTTTGACTCTTGGACTACCCTCATGACTCTTCACATTACATATTGATTGTTCACATTCCACTAATGACACTTGGAATTTCACTTAGAACATATTTACAATAACACAATTCCCACATATACCCATGTGGGACAAAGTAGGCTTGAGTCAGCCTAACAATACAAACAACATCACTCGGGGTCTTAGGGAAAGACCAACTCGGTAACCTCCTCGTGGTGGTCTTCAGTGACAAACTGATACAAATCTTGGTACTACATTATCGTTTCCCTGTACTATTTGGTGATGTCTTTATCGAAGCAGATTCTTGCCTCCATGGCTTTCGGGTATATGGTTCTGAAACCTCTATCCAGCTCATCATGAAGCATGCACAAAACTGTCCTGAGTGTGGCAGGACCGCCAATGTAATTATTCATGTTCTCTGCTCTTAGTTGAAAGTCATCACTTGTGGCTTCACGCATCAACTTCTCTATGTACCTGTGGACCTCCAGCATGGCTTGGTTCTTCCTCATGGCTTGAGTGAGGGTTCCGATCAAAGGGATCCTATGTGTCCTCACTATGACATCTAGACTCCTATACAGCCCTACATAGGAAGCCTCAAAGATGGTGATGAGCAGAGGGAGTTTCTCATAGTTCTAGATCAACATCCAAATCCACACTTTGTCTAGATCTGTCTCTGGCTTCATTTTCTTGTGCAAGTAAAGCGGGGTTCCATTGTACCTCATTTTCCATTCATGTACATGGGCAACGACAGTGTGGATGCCTTTGAGAGTTTGGGTTGTCTTCGCGCACTACTGCTGAAAAAGATATAGATGGACAATCACTTTATGCACAGTGAAAAATTTGTTATACATCATCCGCATAGGGGTCTCCAAAGTCGATATCTTCGCAAGTATTCCTTTCTTCATTTATGCCAGGATCTTGTGGACTACTCTGTTCTCTGTCTGGCCTCTTACAAGTCCTTCTCCATCCAATCATTCTCTTCTATCAAGAACTTGACCATCGAACTCATGGCTTCTGCATAAGCCTTAGAAGCCTCAGTCATGGTAGCTAGATGTCTTCTAACATCTGACACAATCACCTTTTCCTCATGTGTACATGTGACATGTGATCATCTAGGAGCTACTTCCTTCATGCCTCTAAAATCTTGTGCTATGACTTGTCAAATGACAGGTTGTAGACAACCATATCCAGATCATCATCAAGGAGAACAACCTCTCCTTGCTCACTCTGTATTGATTTTGATTCTGGAGGTGGCAGAGAGTGTGGTGCGACCTCGGATGTTGTTGCCATGAGATCGGTGTCTTGGTCTTGTGGCTCCTATTCCATATCCATGTTTGTTTCCTCAACCATATGCTCAACCTGTTGAGTGAGTTCCTGAACCTGCACCTACTTACCCTCTTCTTCATCAGTTGGTTGCTCTACTGCCTCAACCTATATAGGCACAGTTTGCTCTGTCATTGCGCCTTGCCTTTCCTCCTGTTCCTTTTTCTACTTTTCTTCCCTTTCTCTCCTCCTAAGCTCTCATTGTGCTTTCAGCTTCTTTTTGATTCCTGCAAATTCCTCTATGTATCTTCCAGCCTTTGCTTCTCTCTCTTCCTCTATTCTACTCTCCTTTCGCGTTGTCGCCTCTTCACCTCTATCTCCAAAGTTACTTTCTCAACAAGAGGATCTGCTCTGAACTTGAAGCTTTGCTCATCCTCTACACCCTTGACAATCTTCCTCTTTCCTTTGTCTTGTGCTAATTTGCTGCTCAATGTTGTTGTTGTTGTTGCTTCCTGCATTGGTGCTTTCCATTCTACAACCATGCTGACCAGTTCATTAATCCTAGAGGAGTTGTCTCAATACCTCCAAGGATCTTCCTCTGGGAAATGACATGCCCCATGGATCCATGGGCAATACACCATAGCATAGTGGTTCTTGCATGTGCAATGGGGATCATATGGATTGAAACTCTTAGTGTTGAACCCAAAAATTTTCAATTCCTCTACCTCAGTGTCCGCATCCTTCAAGGTACGGATCTCATACAACCCAATCCACAAAGGAAGAGTAGGCCATGGTGCATTCTTCCTCTTGTGTAGTCCTACTGATAACCATACAGAGATGTGATATGCAACCTATTGCATGACCATCTTGTCTGTGGAAAACCTCGGTAGCTCATGCAGAGGTTTCTCTGTGCCAAACACCCTGATGAAGGTGCCACCAGGTGAGGCATACCAATCTACAATGTTAGGTAATGCCTACATCATTTCTTAGGACATGCAAGGTAGATCTGTTCGAATATCATCATGTATAGTGGGGTGATGAAGTGTTCAGACAGCCTCACCATTACTCCTTGGTAGCTCCACTCAAAGAGCAACTTGCAATAGATGTTCATATCATCCTCTAATGGTGTCCATGTCCAACCCATATCAGGGAACTGCTACTCGGCACAGATTGCATCAAGCAGGTATGCGAACATAAATAATCTTGCTTTCTCATCCTTATACGAACATCGAGAATTAGACAAGTGCACTTTCAGCTGAAGATCCAATATGTCAGACCGTTGAATGGCCTTCCTTCATTTGCCAATTGATCAAACATAACCGGCCAACTTTGCGGAAATGTATCCTTGCTCTCTTGACCATACAAGCGACATGCAATGATGACCAAGAGTTGGTAAGACTTCCTGAGTGACTTCATCTTGTAAACCTAGTTGGGTGTATCTCTAAACTTCGATGGCTCTTTTACCTAATGCTTCATGATGTCTCTAGTGTTCACATTGTTGTTGGGAGTGTAGAACTGTGCATCCATGTACTTCACCATTTGTGGTAAGTGAAACATCTAATGGTAGTTTCTCGACTTGAAGGTGGAAAGTTATGTTCCACTGGTATTGCTCAGTGTCATTGTCTCGGGATCAGTATGTGAGACAATCCAGTTAATGATATCCATGCACGGGAAGGCAGGGTACCTGCATGCAACCCTGTACAAGCCTGACTTGTGGATATTGACATGAACTTGTCGATCTTACATATATTCCTTGAAGCTACCTACAAATATGTCCTTATTTCTTGCCATGTAACCTTCATGTCCTTCTCTATGAATAGGTGCATGTCTACATAGATGGGAAAGTTCTTCATAACCTATTCAACTACATCTCTAGTGCTGCTCTCTAAAGTATCCTTTGATTTGGCCCTCTTGGAAACCATGTTTCCTGTACTACTGAGAAGCTGCTCAACAACTAATGTACCTGGCAACTGAGCAGACACTCACGGAAAGAAAATGTCAGCTTAAAAATACAAAGCACTTCAAGGATCGATCATGTAACAAACTAGGAAATTGTTGGGAAATATTGCATAGTTTTGACTCTCAAAGGTGAGGGAATGTGAACTGGATATGTGCATTACACAGTCCCATCTTCTAGTGAGAGGTAATGATGACTAGAACTGTGCAGAGTATAGTCCAATGTGGCTTTCTGTGGACTGGAACTACTTAATGTGCAGTTCAGTCTGGATTGATGATGGTTGGGATTGCGCATTGTGCAATCCCAGTGGGCAAGACTTGAGACTAACTCCTGGAACTACACAAAGTGTAGTTGGAGCTAGTGACTGAAAGCCTCTATGCAATTCCTGGAGCCAAGGTAGAGCCTTGAGTTCCAAAAATGTGCAGTGCATGCCGGGAAGAGCTAGATCTGAGCCAAGGCAGCCCAGATCTACCCAAGGGAAACTTGAAAATGAGTAGATATGAATGCATGAGTGAAGGATGGTGTAGATATGAGTGAATGGTCATGCATGCAATCAAAGCAAGTGTAGAAATCAGTCAAACAGACAAACAATGAAGCTTGTGGGGAGAGTCGTCGCAATGGCAACTGTTAGTGCAAAAACTGGGTTATGAATGTGATGCTTAAGAAAGGCAATGCAAAACTTGAAACAACACTTATACAAGTTAAAAAAAACTAAAACACCAGTGGTCATTCAATAAAACATGAAAAATAGTACTCACACAAGCCAAGGAAACAAAAGTGGCAAAAAAAGCAGGAAAAGACTTGAAAAGCAAAACTTACCCGAAAAAGTTGTGCCGATCGTGCCAAAGGTTCCTAGATGCTTCAGGAATGCCAAATTTCCAAGATCAAATGTGAAAATGAGATATGGTAGCATCCATTAAATATATTTGATCAATTTAGGGTTTATGACGTGCATGTCAAAAATATAGGAAAAAGCGACAAGTGGTGGCAATTTCTAGGATTGACTCAAGTGTAACTTCTAGTGCTAAAAATAGATCCCTATTTTTTAGGGATGTTTTTTTCTTTTTCGGGAAGGGCTTCCATGCATGCATGGAGAAATTGCACGATTCTAGAGGGAATTGAGCAACCTGCCGACACATGCATCAAGAAGCAGCTAAGGGGAATGCTTCTGCACAATTCCTAGGTTGAGTGGCTCTGGATGCCTCTCATGCTCTATGCATTTTCCCAGCTGAAGACAAGTTTTCAGCTAGGTCTGCATAGTTCTAGAGCAAAATATCACTAATAGGATGATCTGCGCAATTCCTGAGAGCAAGGTTGGTTGCCCTCTAAGACTGTGCAGTTTTCCAAGGTAGTGTAAGAACCGGATGCAACCAAGTCACAAGGGGGTCATCTTGTGGTTAAACAGCAAAGAAATTAAGCGAACAGAATTTGTTAAGCAAAAGATAAATTCAAATCAAAACTCAAGTACCTAGGCTGTGCAAGACAAGCTACTGAGATTTAAGGAGGGAGGCTCCAAAACGAAGCGAAGGTAAAATTTTATAGGGTGGTTGTAGCCACTACAACAGTTCATTTCATAAGTTTTTAATTATGTGCAATATTATTTTGGTATGTGATCTACAATGAGAAAGAGGTCATCAAATTGGTTTAATGGTCTAAAGCAAATTATAGAAGGAATCAAGTGCAGGTAAAATCTTAGCATGGATGGTTGTTGAGTTAGTTTGGCAGTTGTGGATCTAGGGAAGGATCTCATTTGTTGAAGATGTGAAATCGGTCTTCTAGTGAGGTTATGTGACAAATTTGGATGTTGTTCAGTAATTAACTTTGGGATATATGTGATTCTGTAAGATCCCAAACATTAAAAATTATAATAGATCTAGCATACTATAGTGTTCTAATTAACATAAGCTTTCAACAAAAATGAGAACACATAAGGGATATGGAACTGCAACCACTTTATTTAATTAATTACTGCAAATAATACATGCCATAATAATTAACATAAGAAACCCTCGCCAATGGCATGCAAGGTTTCTCATCAAATGAGAAATCACAACACTGAAGCACAATCGTAGACCCTGGATGGATCCACTAGACAAATTACTCCCACAGGGTTTTCGTCCTTGGGATCAAACTAGAACTGGCCTTGCCAAGTTCTCAACAAGACAAAATAGATAGATAACTCAGGATGATCCAAATGCCTAGCTCCTATCCCCTTAAATATGCTTGAGGGACTCTCTAGAAACCTTATTTTATTATTTTCCCTCAAAAAACGAAGGAAAATACTATGGGCAGATCCCATGGGAAAATACCATGGTAAATACCATGGCTAGATTATTTCCATTTTGACCACATCAAGAGAAGGGAATACTACAAATCCTCCCGCACAAAGATTGCTTTCCCTCAACAAAATAATTTATATATTCATACCTAGATCCCATACAAACCAGTGTGTTATTCCATGCCTCCACGCTAAATGATGTTGAATGGATCCTTTGATACCTGGATCCCAAAAAATCCTTTGTCCAATCCTACTCTCAATAGATTCACCTAGATCCCAATACCACCTAAGTCCTGGGACCTATGGGTTATGATACCATCTCAGCCCTCCATCACTGCCTGTGCCTAAGGGCCCAAGCTATAATAAGCCCTTGGCTAAGGGTATCCTCCTAAGAATCATCCCATCGATACAGTTCCAACTCATAATATCTCACCAATCCATCCCATGGGAAGGATGTAATGTAGGAATGTCTGAACATGGAATAAATCTATTATGTTTATGTTTCCTGATACTCAACTCATGTTGATCCACTCGGTCACCCAACATGATCCATTTGGAGAACTCTTCCTTGCTCTCCCCAATGTATAAAGGCGGGTTGGTAGTGTTGCAAGCCTTATCTATGTACTCCTGTAGAGGGCTACTCTAGAACTCCCAACTATACTCCTCTTGCTGCCTTGTGAGGGAATTGAGTCATTCCTCAACACTAGACATCTTGGCCATTGATTCGGAACTTACCCTCATGAGGTCCTCAATTTTCCTATTCTCATGTAAGACAGTGTCTTGGACTGTCTAGACTCTTTGCTTCAACATCATAAGATTTGTCTTGAAATGCATGATCTTTTCCTAAAAGTCCTCTACTAGAAATTTTGGTGCCCTGTTGAATGCCTCTGTATCTGTCTGCACCGGATGCTCAACTATCATAGCTCCAGCTTGAACCTTTGACTGACTCTCAAGAAATCGCTCACCCTGAATATTATATTTTTCACGCTGCCCCTCATGATCATGTTGGTTTATTACTATTGACTCGTCACCTAATTCTCCTTGAATGTATTCTTCATGGCCTTCTCCACGTGTGGGGTCAATCTGTTGTCCACCCTCTCTAGTTGTCAAACATGGATGTACTAGCGGAATGTTATCTACAGCTTATTTCCCATACTCTTTATGGATATCCTCCTGGATATCTATGCACTCAAATACCACATCATTAGGAGGAATTACCTTCTTCCTTTCCCCATGTACCTTTTCAAGTTGATTGATTATCATTGGCTTGTCCTGCAAGTTTATCTGGAAAACATTGTGTTGTTTCTCACCATCTGTACTTGATTGCTCGAATCCTTCATGGGTGCTCTCCTGAAAACCGATGAACCCAACTATGGATGAATCCCCATGATTTGAAGGAGTCTCTAATTATTCTTCCCTTATTGCCTCCTTATCACCTGGACATGAATGGTTAAGTTCCCAAGGTCCCTTGCAGATAAAACATATTCCTCTCCTTCTTATTTCATTCTTGTTGCAGGTTTTACTACCTTTGTTCTTGCTTCCTCCATCAATCATTTTAAGCTCCTTCTTAGTCAACACCCTTCTAAGAAAATTTATGTTTTGCATGACCAACTTCTCGACTAGATCATAGGTGGTTGGTGATACAATTAGTTCCTTTCTCCAAATGGTCAACAATTTGGATCTTAGTATCTTGCAGATGTCAACATCTCCTTCTAAAAACAAGGACATAATCTTTTGCATGCTTGTTTTGATACTATTTGGATGAGTTGATGTAATGTTGGTGTAAAAGTTTTGGAACACCTGAAAGATCAAGTCCTCATATTCTAGATTCTACATGAATGTGCCAAAGCTAAACTATACCATGAGTTTTAAGATTATGTGTCACTTTTGAAAGGTAGGAAGCATGATGTTGTTCAACCCCTGAAGGGATTCTACTATCATCTGAAATATCTCCCTCATAATATCATTATTGTAAGGCAGTAGTGGTGATGTTAAAGTTATGATCCTGTTGAGACAAAGAAGCAACTGGGAGCCCGACCTCCTCGCAAGTGTTCCCAATTTTTGGGTTGTATCAATGCAAGAATGGATGGCTTGAGAGCCCCACTGAGTTTTTTCCATTTTGGTTGCCCCACCTTGGATAGACATGTGTCTAATTCTTCCAACTTATGAAGGTCTATGACTGACTTTGTTCATTGGAATTCAGATCCAAGTGTGAAGAGCTTAGCTCCTCTTCCCTGTCCTTCCTTCATTTCCCATGGGTGCTTCTATTGTAGAATGGCATGGACCCTTTTCGAGAATGGTCTGCTACTTTAACCATTATTTTGGCCTAAGGAGGTATTGTTGTGTAAAGGACCATATATTCTCTCTATTTCATCAAGAAGTTTTTGGGTGTTTTCCAATGCCTTTTCAAGACGATCCATCTTATCCCATACAAAAGCAAGAAAATATGCATGAATACTAATTCTTCAAGCATACAAGCAAAAACCCTTATATCTCCAAAAATCCTTATGTCTTCAAATGTGAATTTTTTAATCCTCAAACAATAAACCCAAACCTCTAAAAGAATAGGGTAATTCTAATAACTATGTAAATATATCATTTTATGCCTCTTGAACTTAGCTTCAAATCTTGAGTGATCAATCTCCATAGTAAACTCGTACTTTTGAGGTATTTGTCCGGCCAATGGATTAAATTACTTGTCCTTCAAACTGAAGATAACTTAGCCTCTTGGAATATAAAGGATTGGTCTCTAGGACTACAAAGAATTAATCCTTTGATAGCAATAATGTCTGGGCATAAATCATTCTCCAAAGAACACTGGACTCAGTTCTCTGAAGTAAACTTTTGTATGATAATTATAAGCTTCCCATCTAATAAATATGATACTCCTCATAAATCTAATATCCCCATATAAGCAGGTTGTCGAAAAACATGCAGATTTCGCACTCTAACCATCAGCCCTATGGATGGAATCTCATAGTAATTTGCTCACATAATTGTTATTTCCTCCACCCGGTTGAGCAACATTGACCATGAATTTGTTGTGAATCTCAACCAAACATCTATTAATAATGTGTTTTCATGAAGTACCTATGTGATGCACGCTATCATTGGTTTGTTAAAGAGGGGGCGAACAATTTTCCCTCAAAATTAACTTCATTATCAGTCGGAATGGCCACAATATTAGCAATGGAAGAATCTCCCCTTGCTACGTCTGAACATGATCTCGATTGTAGAGGAGGACGCTCTATCAACAAATCTCTGGCTACATCTTGGAAATCATCCCTTTTCGTCATTGGTATATCCAAATCCAATGCTCAGTTTTTCCTTTTCCAATAAAATACCTTCATGGCATATATAGAGACTAACTTATCGATCTTGTGATCCAATGTTGACAAGGTTGAGGTTGCAGAGTGAATGAGCTACTATGGCATAGCCTCCAATCTCATAAAATATTTTAAGATCCCTTAATGAAACTAATCCGTTGAATGCTCTCACGTCTCTTCTATTGTTCCTTGGTAGTGCGGGTCTCATGTTCCTCCCACTGAAACAGATCTACGATTGGTTGTGTCCTTTGTATTTTTATTGTTCTGTGATTTATTCTATGCTTGTGATTGATGATACTACACCTTCATCCTCTAGACAATCTCAACGTCCCGTGATTACGTCAACCCCTTGCCGACTATGAGGACATGTTCCAGCCCTGGGATTAGAGTATGCAACTCGTGGCTATATTAATACTCCCTATCTGTTATGTCGGTCTGCACAAATTCATGGTTTGAAATTACTCCCTCCTATGTTCCGCCAGTGATGGTTGTTGACGACACTGCTCATACCTCGGCTCGATGGGAGACCCTCTGCTACAGTCATCGGCTCTAGTCAACCCTAAGCCCGTCTCAGTCCACAGCTTATGGTCAACTCCTAATTGCCAAACTTCAGCCCATTGTTGATGGCCCAATCCTATGTGCACTTGATCACTATGCCCAAGGCCTACTGTGATTTATAGATGCTCCCAAAGATAGCTCACAGCAGGTTACAATCGTTGGCCCCGGAGATAGACCTGGAGATTGTTTGTCGCTCTTGGTCACGCGGACTTTCGTTCAATGAATTTTATGAAATCATGCAGAGAACTCGACAATATCAGCCTCCACTCAGATGATTATGTGACCCTTTGTAATGTTGACCAAAATTGAACTTCCCTTTTTAATGACTTGTTTTATTAGGATGAATACCATACCATATACACGCAATTGGTCAACTTAATAATCCACTGGTGTAGAAATTTTTCCTTTGCAACAATAGCAAGCATGTCAAACCCTAGAATTTTTCTCACAACTCTCCAATACTTCCACGTGTGACCCATTAACAATTATCACAGTAATGGATTGGCCTTCTAGTTCTCAATGATCTCTGTTAGAGTATTAATTTTTAGTCTTATAATGATCAAATCTGCAAATGGACCCAGATGTTATGCTCTTTTAATTTTGGACTAAAAGCAATAGCTCTTTGCACCAAAGATCTACCAAATTCAAAATAAAGATAAACTTGATCAGAAATGAATGGATCTGCAAAATATTAAATGTTAAGATACCAATAAATTAATTGATCTTTCTGTAAATATCAACTAGGGTACATGTGAATAAGCCACCAAAATTGATAGACTACTAGCTAGGGTGATTTGGCAGATCAATGAAAACTAGCTTCTCCTCAAACCCTCAATTAGTTTCAAAATTTCTGCAATAAACCTGCAGGCTGGCAGGAAAACCAACTTTGATACCACTGTAAGATCCCAAACGTTAAAATTATAACAAATCTAGTATACTATAGTGTTCTAATTAACATAAGCTTTCAACAAAAATGAGAACACATAAAGGATATGGAACTGCAACCACTTTATTTAATTAGTTACTGCAAATAATACATGTCAGAATAATTAACATAACAAACCCTCGTCAATGGCATGCAAGGTTGCTCATCAAATGAAAAATCACAACATTGAAGCACAATCAAATGAAAAATTACTCCCACGGGTTTTTCGTCCCTGGTATCAAACTAGAACTAGTCTTTCCAAGTTCTCAACAAGGAAAAACAGATAGATCACTCAAGATGATCCAAATTCCTAGCTCCTATCCCCTTAAATAGGCTTGAGGGACTCTCTACAAACCTTATTTTATTATTTTCCCTCAAAAAACAAAGGCAAATACTATGGGCATATCCCTTGGGAAAATGCCATGGTAAATACCATGGGTAGATTCCGTTCATTTTGACCACATCAAGAGAAGAGAATATTACAGCTTCGAGATTTCGAGAGTGGAACTGGGGAATCTAATTTGCCACCTACCCCTTTACGAGGGTTAATAGAGAGCTTGACGGAGTTTTTAGCCTAGAAGATTTTGAAATTATTAAGGGAAGTTGATGAAGACCTTACTTGATTAACTCTTACTTGTCTTGTGTATCTTGAGTGATATTCCTTATCATTAAATGTTATTGTTGTGTGAGTTTTATAGTTGTTAATTAGTTGGATTTGAGAGATCTATAGCTCCTACTTTGGTGTTTAGTTGAGATATTTTCTCAACTAATTGATTGTGTAGTTAAGATAGAATTTCTATCTTCAACCAATGATTGATGTATTTATATGTGTGATTAATCTAATGTAAAGTAATTTTTGGTATGCAAACTCGTTTCGCAAATTAGTATCATATATTATTTTAAAATTTAAGATGTTGATCATACATTAGTTGAATTTAATGATAATAGAGGAAAATTAAATTGTCCAAATTACATTATAATTTTTTATGTAATATTATTTTTAAACATTTTTTATTTTAATTTTAGATGCTTTTGGGTTTTTATTAATGCCCTAAAACTGCTTTTGTTTGGATAAGATTGGTCTTTCTCAAATTTAAGGAAATAGGTTAATAGCCCAACACCAAACACATCTTGTAGCAGTGAAAGTCTCACTAAATAATGGTGATGAGCCAACCTGCAGTCATGGATAGCAGCTAATAATAATTGTGTTCACCACTAGTTTAACAACTAAATTATGATAAGTTTTCCTACTGTATAATAATAAAATAATAATACTAAAATAAACTAAAATAATAATTATAAAGGTAAATTTCTTGACTGTGTAGCAAAATTAATTATTGAAATTACACCATGGTCATTGAATGACTGAATCTACTCAAGCTTGTTTTTCACATGTACACACAATTAAACTTTCTGAATTTTTGTAAACAAAGGTGTTCTACTTTCAGGGCATTTATGTTAAAAATGGAAGACAAAGACTTTATTCATCAAACTGAGCAGCTCTCAGGTGAGGGCTTCACCTGGAGACTGCCTCTGGCAAAACGCTCTACACATTCATCATTAATCGCCATGAATAAATAGTTTACAAGCAAATAGGGAGGTTAGAACAACCACCTAGAAAATAGGAACAAATTCCTAATCTAAGTCTCACATGTAACTAATGAACTGACTCACTCCAAGATTACATTTCTCCATTAACTTTAACACTCCCCCTTAATGGAGAAAGGGTTCACTAGCACTCCTAACATCTCCCTAAATAACTCAAATTTAATTCTTCCAAGAGGCTTAGTAAAAATATCTGCAGCATTGTCACAAGTATTACAATATTCAATATGGATTTCCTTTGACTAAACCTTCTCCCTAACAAAGTGAAACTATGTATCAATATGCTTTGTGTTTTTATGAAACACTAGATTATTTGCAAGTTTGATTGAGCTTTGGTTATCACATCTGATAACAGTTGCATCTTTTTGTTCTTCTCCAGCATCTTGGAGAAGTCTCCTCAACCAAACTGCCTCACATGTTGCTACGCACATTGCTTGATACTCTGCTTCTGTTGAAGACAAGGATATAATGTTATGCTTCTTGTTTCTCCATGCAATGACCCCAGACCCAATGCTGAATGCATAGCCTATTATGGATCGTCGATCATCTAGATTTCTGGCCCAGTCTGAGTCTGAGAAACCTTTCAATATAACATCAAATGAATCAGTATATTTAATACCAAAGTCTAAGGTTCCTTGAAGATACCTTAACACGCCTTTCGTTGCAACCCAATGATTCTCAAGAGGCTTTGACATGATTTGGCTCAATACACTAGTTGAAAAATCCAAAGCTAGCCTAGTTGTAGTCAAGTAAATTAGACTCTTAATCAACTTTCTTTACAGTGTTGCATCAACCTCCTTTGAACCATCATTATTCTGAAGTTTGGTATTCTGTTGTAAAGGCATTGATGTTGCTTTGCACTGATCCATTCTGAACTTTTTCAATAGACTCCTAACATACTTTCCCTGAGACAGAAAATTCTGGCCAAAATCCCTCCAGACTTCCAGACCCAAACAATAGTGTAACTCTCTGAGGTCTTTCATCTCAAAAACCTGTGACATCTGCTCTTTGATTTCTTTAATGAGTTCATCAGCATTTCCTGTAATGATAAGATCATCTACATATAAAGAAATCAAAACAATTTTCCCCTTTTCATCAAACACAGTATACAGATTAGGGTCATTCTTGCTTCTTTTATAACTATGTTGTAGGAAAAATGAATCAATTTTATCATACCACGACCTAGGTGCTTGCTTTATTCCATACAATGCTTTCTTCAATCTACAGACTAAATTTTTCTCCCCGTGTTTAACAAACCCTTTACATTGCATTAAATACACTTCTTCTTTTAATTCCCCATTTAAGAATACAGGTTTCACATCTAGCTGATGTATCATCCAATGATGTTTGGTAGCTAAGGAAATTAACATTCTAATTTTGTTTAATTTAGCTACAGGGGCGAAGGTTTCCTCATAGTCTATGCCTTCTTTCTACGAGTACCCCTTTGCAACCAGCCTAGCTTTATATTTTTCTATGCTCCCATCTTCTTTAAATTTAGTCTTGTATAACAATTTGCAACCTATGGGTTGTTTGCCTTCAGGTAGTTCAACTAGATCCCAGGTTTTGTTTTTAAGAATTGACTCATATTCCTCTTCCATGGCTTCCCTCCATTCACTATATTGACTTGCTTCTTTATAATTAGAGGGTTTGACAACATTTAACATACTAGTTATAAGAGCATGATCCCTATATCTTGCTGGCAACTAAATTTGCCTACCTGATCTCCTAAGTGGTGGACTGGCTTCAAATCTATTCTGATCATCCCTTGGTGGACTTGGCCTACTACCTGCATCTATACCATCCACATCTTCCTTTTTCTGTTGTTTCTAACGTCGATGTTGTTGTTGCTCATGGTTGTCCCTTTCATCACTTCCATCTTCCACCAGAAAAGGCATGTGCCATTCTTCATTGCTTCTTTCATGGTTTCCATCATCAACCTGCTCATGGAATACCACATCTCTACTTGCAAACACTTTATGAGTAGAGGGATTAAACAATTTATAAGCTTTAAACTCTGTGCAGTACCCAACAAAAATGCATTTAATGGCCTTTGAATCCAATTTCTTCCTATCCTCTTTTGGAACATGAGAAAAAGCTTTGGAGCCAAAAACTCTTAAATGATTAACTGTAATCTTAAAACCTAATAAAGCTTCGAATGGAGTTTTAAAATCAAGGCTTTTTGTTGGACTCCTATTCTTCAAATATACTGCAGTATTTATTGCTTCTACCCAAAAGCCATTAGATAGGTTCTTACCTTTTAACATGCTTTGAGCACACTCCACAAGGGTTTTGTTCTTCCTCTCTACAACCTCGTTCTATTGAGGAGTGTGGGGTACTGTGAATTGTTGAACTATCCCATGGTCCTTGCAATATTTGATGAAACCACCCTTCTTGTATTCTGATGGAGGGTTACCCCCGCTTACACCCACAGTATGCATATACAATGCATAAGCACATTAGTCCCAGGAATTTAACTCTCTAAGGAGTCCAATCTTCATTTACTAAGGTTTTAGGCCCCCTTTCATAGTCTCAAGTGGAATGATTTATAGACTAATGAAGTCTAACTCTTAACTCACATTTTCCTTTATATCGGAACTCAATCACCCCTTATAAACTTTAGTTTAAGCCTTATCTGCACTTTAGGCCTTCATACATATATATAACAAACCCCTCTTTAACCCTTGGTTAACATAGACTTAACCACAAAAACCTTCAATTGGCGCTTAATCCTTTATAACTCATTTACAAAGGAAATGCATGCAAAACATACCTTTCCGCCTTGGTACGACCTCTGGACAGTTCTCGAGGTTTCCCCTTTATCGTTGATCGCAATCGGCTCCTCCGTGGGTTTTCGTTAACACTGGCTCTATCACATTCGTTATGTGATAACGCACTACCGGATCTCAAATATTATTAACCGCGCCTCAATATTTTATCGGGTCCGCCTTTTCCATATGCCTTATCGCATTTCCTCCGAACTACGCATTACATAGGAAACACACGGAATTCTGCTCCAAAGCTTAAGGCCAGAACTCAAATGGAATTGAGTCCACCTCTATAAGCTTTCGGGTCCACGCCTTCCATCCATTTTCTCCAATCTCCACATTCTCCGATCGACTCGATCTCCACCATCCATTCCTTCCTCCGATCCAACGGCTATCGGCGCTTCGCTTAGTCGCATTCTATCACACTTACTCTCCAGAACTTATACCACTTACTTATCACCTATTCAGCCAGGAAGACGTACGGGAGCCTTCTATTTCACCTTGCCCTTATCTTTGATTAATTGTTACCATACTACCTAACCACCGAAAGACCTAGACCTTTGAAACCTAGACCGCTTGCTTGGATTCATTCATCTTCTTAGGAGGTCAGGTACAGCTATAGACCCGACATGGGATGGGATGGCATGGATCGCATGATACAACCTTCTTACCTTTTAGTTATGTTTTGACTTACTACCTGTCTACCTATAGACCTGGAATATACCACTTGGATGAATGAAGCACTTAGGAGATACTGCTATTTACCTATTCTCTGAACAACATTATACAACCCTTCCCTTTATCTTCAGTCCATACCACCTACCCACCAGAATACCTTGCACCCGTTAGCCTTATACCACTTGTTTATGAAATGAATGCTTAGTTGGTACAGAACTCTTTCTATGAACCTTTTACTCAGCCTTCCTTCACCTCTGCGATTAAATCACGACCGTCGATCTAGTGATTGATCCGACGATTGTTGCTTAGCCTGATCAACCAACTTGTGTGTTAATCTTCCACCGTCGATCTTCTTCCATCAGATCCGACGGTTAACATTGGTTTCGTGTAGACAACAAGCACAGGGTTTAACCACCCGAAAAGTGGTTTTCTCTCTCTCCTCCACTGTTATATGTCACTCGATTAGTGGAATCGGGTGCTCACCCCTCAATACCACTTACCACTTTTCGCTCACTTGAAATACTACTTGTGTGTTTAAACCCATATTTCTTTGTTAAAATTTCCGATGCGATATTTCAACACTGCTCCACGCAACATGATCTGGACCATTGATCTATGAGATCCAATGGTTGTTGTGCAACAACAACTCGCCTCTTCATCTGTCTCTTTGCTTTGACTTTAATTCATTTCTTCAATGTTCCGCTGTGGTTTCGGGTTTTCCTTCAGGGTTTTGACCTTCCGCTCTTCCACTGCTCAATTCTCTCTCTAAGCTTAACTCTGCAAATTCTCACATCACTGCTTCTCTAGAGCTTCCCTCTGATCATTCAATTGGATTCGATGATCCATTATGATTCCTCTGAATCATTCTTCTCCTCTGTATAGTGCTTCAGAACTCTCGCTGCAACCTCTGTTATAGAACCTACGAGTTCACACATAAATTAACCATTACATACTTAATTCACACATTTACACAGTTCTAGAATAAACCTCTGAATATAAATATGAACAATTGATTACATGTCGAGACTCTCTGTCTCCTAGGCCTGATCTTCGATATGAATGGCCTCCTCCCTTAACTCTGCCCGTAGGCTTACATTTATACCAGAAAGGTTCTGTTGAACTAATTTTGGTTCAAACCCTTAATCTACTGAACTAACTCCTAAATGTCCTCTAAGTCCCTAAGAACTCTCTCTAGTTCCTCGAATCATGAAACTACCTTAAGAGTTATAATTGACTTCTAACTCTCTTGTCATTATTAACCACTCATGTTCTCCTTAATTCGAGAGCATTTACAACATCCTCACATTATCTAATTAATTCTTATCCTACTCACTCAAAAGCCTAAATATTACATTAATTCATCACTTAGGAATCCAACTTCCTTAAAACTTATGACCCCCTATTTCTACTAAAATATAATGATTTTCTCTTGGGTTGAATGCTCCTGCATCATATTCTCCCCCTTGATCCGAGAAAAGAATTTTGATGAATTTTCCTGTCTGTTTTTCAATCATGCTTCTAAACTGTTTAAAATACTCAAAAGTATGACTCTTTTTTCTGAGAAAATATACCCAAGTAAATCTCGTGCAATCATCAACAAATAATAGGAAATAATAGGCACCTCCTAATGACCTTGTTTGCATCGGCCCACACAAATCAGTGTGCACAAGATCTAGTATATCTCTCTTCTTTCTATCTACATTTGCAGGAAACTCATCCCTATGCATCTTCCCAAGAGCACATGCTTCACAATCAACATGAACATTCTTTAAAATAGGAATACCATTGACCATACCTCGTTTCTGAAGTAGCAGTAGGTCATTGAAATTGATATGACCGAATCTTTGATGCCATAAGTCTTCTGCAATCATAACTGATGAGGTCAAGGCTTGGTGTGGTGTGCTTCTTACATTCAACTTATACAATCCTCCCACTCGAATACCTGATGCAATTGGCTTCATATGATCCAACAGATCTTTAATAACACAATAAGACTTAAAAAACTCTACCTTAAGGTTTTGATCTGTTATCATAGAAACAGAGATCATATTATTTTTTATTCCAAGTACATACATTACATTTTGAATATGTCTAATATTTCCATCAGGAAAAACAACAAGAACATTACCATACCCTTTGATTTGGTACCCTCTATCATCACCAAGGTAGATATTTGCACCACTGCTAGTTTCTTTAAAATTCTCAAACCAATGTCTATTACCTGTCATGTGAGTGGAAGCTCCTGAGTCCACAAACCAAGTTTCTGCTTCATCATCCTCAGCAGAGAACGCAGAATCAGATACAAACAATATGAGATTCTGATTATGATCTTCATCAGCAAAGTTCCCTACATGCTTCTTATGTCTATGGCGACCTTCATCAAACTTCTTCTTCTGGCAATTTTTAGCTATGTGACCAACTCTACCACAATAAAAACATTTGGGTCCTAAATCACTTATGTTTGAGGACATACCTTGAGGTGGTTTTCTCTGTGGTGTACTTCTACCTTTTTGTCCTGCATTTTCCTTCCCTCTGAAGGGCTTCTTCTTCGTCATTAGAGCAAGATCTGAACTCTGGGGTTTCAGAGTCATTCGCCTCTCTTCCTCTTGCATCAGGTTGATGCAGGAGCTTCAAGACCATTTTTTCATTTGTAAATATGTGATAAAGGGGGGTGTGACAATTTTAATATTTTATTAATTAATTTGTTATTAAAATAGGAGATAATTATGAGAAGTGAGGATTATGTAAATATTCTTTTAATAAATAAAAGGATATGAGAGAAATAGTTTAGGAGCAAAGTTTGGGATTAGGATTTCTATGTATGGGATTAGTTGAGGATTAGGTGGAGAGATATTTTGAGTGAATTAAATGCATTATTTGTGTGTAAATAGGAGTGGTTTTTGTGAAGAAAAATAGACTTGAATAGTTGGAGTGTAAGAGTGATTGAGAGCAGGCTTGAACAGCCAAGGCTGTAAGCCTCTGGCAAATTTGTAAGGGCCATGAACGTTGAATATCCGGCCAAAGGAAAAGGTTGTAAGTGATCTCCTTCTGTTTATATGAAAACAATGTTTCAGATTTATATATATATCGTGGATTGATTGAGAAAAGTTGTATACAAACATATATATCTGGATTGATGTATCGATCGATTGATTAAAGTGCAACAGAAAGAATTTGTAAGTTTGAGGGATCGATATTCATATGACAATTGTAAAATTGAATTGATAATTCAGGGGAGAGATTATGTTGTATATTGTATATCAATCTGTGTTTTTGATTGATAGCAATGCAGAAGAAAATTGTGTGGAGCGCCAGCAAATGTGAATCCGTGGAGTTCATAAGAGGAATGGTAAATCTATGTGAATCAAATGAGAAATCAATGAGCGTTGCATAAAGTGTTGATTTAAAATCCCTGTTTGCCGTAATGATTGTTCCAATTTGAAATTGAATCTACAAGTTTGTATTTGTCATGTCGGCGTGGAAATCCTGAACGCTGTCATCAGAAGGTATGATATTCACAATGAATGCATTGTTTGAATTGTTAATTGAACGCTGTTTATATTAATTGGGGGTGGCTCGAGTGCAAATGAGAGAAGGATTGTACGTTGTATAAATTCAGAAATAAATGACATGCGTTCTTAGAAACAGTGGAGCGCATTAACACGATATCAAATTGCTGTGTTGGTAATTCAACTGTTGGCATAATTACATAGCACAGTTTTAAAATCGACCTGTTGGGGCATGGAACCAGAATTGAAATTTAAACAGAATTTAATGCATCGATTTGATGAAACACTATATGCATGGCACTGGTATGAAGGGTTCAAGCCAGAAATTAATGAATTTCGATTATGGGATGTGTTAACCCTGAACTGATCTTGTTGCTGGAATGTTAATTAACGCAGAGACAGAATTCATCTACTTGTCGGAAGGATGGTTACACTTCAGAATTATTTTACAGAATAGCCAGCGTTATGAAATCCAAGACTGTGTTTTATATATGTTTGAATGTTTCATAAGTTGCAGGTAGGAATCAATTAGACAGCGCTGGGAATGGAGTCGATTGAATGTTGTAATGAAGAACGCAGGGTACAAGGTATTGCCAGAGGTAATTTGAATCTGTTGAATTCGATTTAGAAGTTTACTGAAAGTCGATCGATGTGTTGACTGTATTATGCTGAGTTGAAAGTTTAATCAGTCAAGAAAGAGGACTTTATGATCTCATGAAGGCACTGAGAAAATAAATGAAATTGTCTGGTAGTACGTTGATCCGATACAGGAAAGTGAAGGCAGCGCCCTATGAATATTGGTGAACCAGATTCGATGTTGAGAGCGCAAGGCGGTGAGTGGTGAGTAGTTGTGTGTTTATTGGTTGTGTATTTTTTAAACTGGTTCATATGTTGAAAGGCAGAATTGATGGTTAAGATGTGTTAAATAATGAACACATAAAATTTGGGGTTTCTTAAATCTCAAAATGTTGAGTTAGGCGCATTGAAGAAAGGGACTTGGGTTTTGTAACATTGGGAATGTTGAATTGATCGGATTTCATTTGATTTGAAACGAGGGTTAAAAGATCCTGGGTATTGCAGGCATGCCTGCATCATTTTTGGTATCAGAGCTTGGCTCTGTTGAAATAGAAGATATTTGTTTTTCCGAATGAGTACAGAAGGTTTTGTTGAACTGAAATGTATTTTTGAATGTGTGATGAATGATTGAAAGGAAGATCAGATTTTTAAATTTGATACAGTGATATGCAAACTACACAAGTGAACAAGATTGTAGGGAGGAAAATATCATGCAAGATCTTAAGAGGTGAGATGATTTTTCTGATTTGAAATTTGCAACTGCAGTTTATGGTTGCAGAGAAGATGATGGCAGTGAACCTGGCATTCAGCTAAAGGTTGAATAAGGAGGACAATTGCAGTGTCCTGAAGAAGAAGGTGAGTTGAAGAGATAGCCTGGAGAGAGCAGAGAGAGTGCTCGAAAGGTTCCAGAGGCAGTGAACCAAGTACTTACCAAAAGACTGAGTGAGGAGAGCTTGGTGAGGTAAGTGGCAGCAAGAGAGATTTCTGTTGCAGAGGCTAGTGCAACTCATGATGAGTGAGAAACTCATGGAGAAGATGATCATGGAGGATCACCACAGAGATGAGATGACTACAGAAGTTAGAGAAAGAGAGATTGCAGTAATGAAGGTACAATTGCAAGTACTAGAAGAATGGCTGCAATAGCGGGAAAACCAGAATAGAGGATGGATCTTTCCACTGAAGGGAAAGACAGTGATTTGGCGACAATTGCAGAGGAGGTTGAGGCAAATTGTGATTGCCTTGTTGAAAAGGGAACTTAGAGTTCTTAAGCCAGAGATGGAATTCGAAGATTCCAAATGCAGATTTGTTCAGAAGGAAGTAATGGAGGAAGCAGTCAAGACTGAAAAGTCTTGTGATTTAAAAACTAATGAGTTTTGCATGTTTGCAGGTACAGTACAAGGAGATGAGCAAGCTTTAGAGTTTGTTCAAGAAGAGTTGAATCTGAAGGCTGTTCAGATCGATGATGAGATAGCAAGATCTCAGAAGGAGATGAAGACGAAGGAGTCTAATCAGGATGTTGATGCAGAAAGAGAAGGACCAGCTGATGATTGGTCAAGCACTAGGGAAGGTATGGGAAATCGTGTGAAGTTTCCAAGTTCTACTCCTAATGAAGTTATTGAATTGTATAGGAAACTAGATCTCCAGAGAAGAGAGTTGGAGAGACAGAGGACTTATGTGCAGGATAATTTGCTGAAGAAGCAAGGGAAGAGAGTTTTTATGAATGACAGTCATGGAGCAGATGATGGTAAGAAGGAGAGACTAGCTAACAGTCTCATGGTGAATGCAAATCAGCATACTGATGTGCTGATAGAGGAGTCAGGAAAGAACTCAGAGCAGCATACTGAAGTGTTGCCAAAGAAAGCTAAGGAGAAAACTAGTGAAGATTTTCTGAGTCCTGAAAAAGACTTGGAGCTACAGAGAGAAAACTTGGTGACTGAATTGACAAGTGAGACCAGTGGGTCTTGTGATTTTGAAGCTGACAATTTGATTGTGTTTACAGGTAAGAAAGAAGACAGCCCATCGTTTGGAATTGTCTTGGAAAGAGGAGAACAGTTGCAAAAAGAAGATGAGACAATCATGTCTCATAAACAGAGGCTTGTTACCATGGGTAACAAGAAAGAGCTGGCTTGTTTGTATAGCCAAGAGAAGATTGGTGTACGAAATTTTGGAGCTGCTACAATGTTAGAAGATGAGGCTACAATGTTTGAAGGACTTGATTTGATTGACAGAATCAATCAAGATGATGATGGACAATTTTTGAATATTTTTGAAGAGAAAGATGGAGATTATGTTGGAGTTAATTTGCAACATGTTGATGAAATGCTGAAATGTTTGTTGGAGACATTTGAACCAGAGAAAGAAGTTGCAGATGAAATTGCAGGTGACGAGCAAAGGAATGTTGCAGAGGGACAGGAAGTTTGGGAGGTAGCAACATCCATAGTGATAGCTAGAGCAACATGTGGGGCGACATTTATGGTGATAGCTGAGGCAACACTGACAACAGTAACATCTATGGGGGCGCTGAAGCCTTATGGTTTTTATTCTAACAATTGTTATGTGAATACAGGCTTTATTGAAGATGCTGGAGAAAGTCTGTTAGACAGAGAAATTGAACTAATGAGGTGGATGATGATGAAAGATTCCCATAAGAGGCCAGCAGCAGTAAAACAAAGGAGAAGCAGCAAAAGAAAGACAGCAAAAGATTGCGAGAGCACAGCCAGTGGAGCGATGCAACATAAAGTGTGGAAACCTGGAGAAGAATATCAAAAAGAAGCAGCGACAAGTAGAAAGTTACAACACAAGATATGGAATCAAGGCATACACAGATCCGAACACATGATCAGGCAATCATGTTTAATTTCAACATTGGGAGTCTGATGCAGGAGCATCAACACCATTTTTTCATTTGTAAATATGTGATAAAGGGGGGTGTGACAATTTTAATATTTTATTAATTAATTTGTTATTAAAATAGGAGATAATTATGAGAAGTGAGGATTACATAAATATTCTTTTAATAAATAAAAGGATATGAGAGAAATAGTTTAGCAGCAAAGTTTGGGATTAGGATTTCTATGTATGGGAATAGTTGAGGATTAGGTGGAGAGATATTTTGACTGAATTAAATGCATTATTTGTGTGTAAATAGGAGTGGTTTTTGTGAAGAAAAATAGAATTGAATAGTTGGAGTGTAAGAGTGATGGAGAGAAGGCTTGAATAGCCAAGGCTATAAGCCTCTGGCAAATTTGTAAGGGCCATGAACGTTGAATATCTGGCCAAAGGAAAAGGTTGTAAGTGATCTCCTTCTGTTTATATGAAAACAATGTTTCAGATTTATATATATATCGTGGATTGATTGAGAAAAGTTGTATACAAACATATATATCTAGATTGATGTATCGATCGATTGATTAAAGTGCAACAGAAAGAATTTGTAAGTTTGAGGGATTGATATTCTTATGAAAATTGTAAAATTGAATTGATAACTCAGGGGAGAGATTATGTTGTATATTGTATATCAATCTGTGTTTTTGATTGATAGCAATGCAGAAGAAAATTGTGTGGAGCGCCAGCAAATGTGAATCCATGGAGTTCATAAGAGGAATGGTAAATCTATGTGAATCAAATGAGAAATCAATGAGCGTTGCATAAAGTGTTGATTTAAAATCCCTATTTTCCGTAATGATTGTTCTAATTTGAAATTGAATCTACAAGTTTGTATTTGTCATGTCGGCGTGGAAATCCTGAACGCTGTCATCAGAAGGTATGATATTCACAATGAATGCATTGATTGAATTGTTAATTGAACGTTGTTTATATTAATTGGGGGTGGCTCGAGTGCAAATGAGAGAAGGATTGTACGTTGTATAAATCAGAAATAAATGACATGCGTTCTTAGAAACAGTGGAGCGCATTAACACGATATCAAATTGTTGTGTTGGTAATTCGACTGTTGGCATAATTACATAGCACAGTTTTAAAATCGACCTGTTAGGGCATGGAACCAGAATTGAAATTTTAAACAGAATTTAATGCATCGATTTGATGAAACGCTATATGCATGGCACTAGTATGAAGGGTTCAAGCCAGAAATTAATGAATTACGATTATGGGATGTGTTAACCTTGAACTGATCTTGTTGCTGGAATGTTAATTAATGCAGAGACAGAATTCATCTGCTTGCCGGAAGGATGGTTACATTTCAGAATTATTTTGCAGAATAGTTAGCGTTATGAAATCAAAGACTGTGTTTTATATATGTTTGAATGTTTCATAAGTTGCAGGTAGGAATCAATTAGATAGCACTGGGAATGGAGTCGATTGAATGTTGTAATGAAGAACGCAGGATACAAGGTATTGCCAGAGGTAATTTGAATCTGTTGAATTCGATTTAGAATTTTGCTGAAAGTGGATCAATGTGTTGACTGTATTATGCTGAGTTGAAAGTTTAATCAGTCAAGAAAGAGGACTGTATGATCTCATGAAGGCACAGAGAAAATAAATGAAATTGTCTGGTAGTACATTGATCCGATACAGGAAAGTGAAGGCAACGCCATATGAATATTGGTGAACCAGATTCGATGTTGAGAGTGCAAGGCGGTGAGTGGTGAGTAGTTGCGTGTTTATTGGTTGTGTATTTTTTAAACTGGTTCATATGTTGAAAGGCAGAATTGATGGTTAAGATGTGTTAAATAATGAACACATAAAATTTGGGGTTTCTTAAATCTCAAAATGTTGAGTTAGGTGCATTGAAGAGAGGGACTTGGGTTTTGTAAGATTGGGAACATTGAATTGAATGGATTTGATTTGATTTGAAATGAGGGTTAAAAGATCCTGGGTATTGCAGGCCTGCTTGCATCACAGGTTTCCTTTCAATTCTTCAAAATTGGAGGCTTTCTCTCTCACATTCAAGCCTATGATAAACATATGATAGTCATCAGTCATACCATTCATGGTAATTGTGACTAGATCAGTGTTTGACACTCTCTCCCCTATGTCGCCTAGCTTATCTCTAAGCTCCTTGATTCGAGAGATGAACGTAGCCACTGATTCATTCTCCTCCATTTTAATGGAGAGAATATTTCTTTTCAAAAACAGCAGGTGATTTGTGTTTTTGATCTCGTACAGGTCCTTGAGGGTTTTCCAGATGTCGTTTGTTGATTTACATTCACAGATGTGAGGGATAATACAGTCTTTCACTAACAATTTTAACAACACTTTTTCTTTGTTCTCCCTCTTTTCCCAGCCCTGGATTGTTGTTGTTGTTCTATTTGTAGCTAGGGTCAGCTTCAACTCATCACCGGTTGCAATCGCCCATGCGTTTTGCCCCTCCAACAGTTTTGCAACTTAAATTTCCAATTGGAGTAATTAGATCCATCGAGCTTATTGCTCTCGTTCAGATATGCCTCTGCCATCTGGTTATTCATCTTGACAGGTCTACCTCAAAGGAAACTTTGTCCTCCAACAATTAATTAAAAAATGGATCTATCTCCAGATCCAGAGAAGGGATCTCTCAAAAAAAAAAATATAGGTGATTTCTCTTAAAAAAGACAACCCATCCCTCCTTTTTTTTTTTTAAATACAATCTCAAAACTTAAAAAAATTGTACCCATTTTTGAATGCACCACAAAACAAATAACCTCTCAAAAACTATTCTCTTGATCGAAAAAAAAACAATGATTACAACAACAATACCTTTCAAAAAAGAAGATTGTCTCCATGCTTCTGCCCAAATGTTAGCAGAGCACCTCGCTTGTTGTTACGACCTTCCATCACATGTGGGTATTCAGAAGTCTCAAAAGTTGAGTTGTATTCGAAGCCGAATCTAGATGCATCCCTATTCACAGCATCATAAATTTATGTGCCCAAAATAGTGTTTCAAAACCCTTCCCCTCAAAAACAGAAAGCAGCAGAAGTCTCAAAGGAAAGAATCGCTTCAAGGAAAAGGAAGCAGTCGAATGGTATGTGCCTAGGCCTGTTGTGAGGTGTTTATAGGGAATCCACAAACAAATGAAATGCGAATGGTGATCACGCATTACTAAAGTCCTCCACACCACTCGACCATGTTGCTTCTTGACCATGCTGCTTCTACAACCTCAATGGCCACCACTGCTCTAGATCTTATCGGCCACCGTGAGCAGTCTTCACTTCATTTCAGCGACCTTTGATCTTACAACTTCGTCACCCACGATCTGCCGAGCGAACTCAACCTTCACGAAATCATCACCTCCATGCATATCAGCCAACAAGTTGCTTCCATAGATCCACCAACAAGCTACCTACACAAATCCACCAATAGGTCAATCACTCTCCATGACCACGTCAGTCAACGGAGCAGCGCAAATTTTCCTCCAATATTCGCGCTTATGGCCCGTTTTGCAGGAAATCACACTAAGTGGAGGCCGAACAGCACGTTTTTCTCTCAAGAAAGGGATCAACAAAGAAAAGCACATTTCTTGAGCCAAAATGAGTATTGATCAAACAATGAAAATATTTCTTTGCCACGACCACTAAAGGCCATCCTCTCAGTCACCCAAGCACTCTCGCTTTCCCTCACTTAACCCTGAAGCTCTGATACCATGTTAAAAATGGAAGACATAGAATTTATTCATCAAACTGAGCTCTAAAACCCGTCCCTCCTTTTTTTTTAAAATACAATCTCAAAACTTGCTTAAAAAAATTGTACCCATTTTTGAATGCGCCCCAAAACAAATGATCTCTCAAAAAAAAACATTGATTACAACAACAATACCTTTCAAAAAAGAAAACGGTCTCCATGCTTCTGCCCAAATGTTAGCAGAGCACCTCGCTTGTTGTTGCGACATTCCATCACATGTGGGTATTCGGAAGTCTCAGAAGTTGAGTTGTATTCGAAGCCGAATCCAGATGCATCCCTATTCACGACATCATAAATTTATGTGCCAAAAACAATGTTTCAAAATCCTTCCCCTCAAAAACAGAAAGCAACAGAAGTCTCAAAGGAAAGAATCGCTTCAAGGAAAATGGTGTTGGAAATTTCTGATGATTTCAAACAAAATCTAAACAGAGAAAATGTTCTGTTTTGCACAGGATCTTTACACAGGGAAGCATAAAAAAAATTGTTTGCTGGAGATGAAGAACAGAGTTTTCCCACACTCATAAAAACATTGTATTCATTAATAAAACAACCTATTACAAAAGAATCTTCCTCTTAACAGAGGGATTCACCAAGAACTTCCAGTTCCATACAAAAAAAAAAAAAATACTCTATCTCAGCTGCAAATTTTTACACCACTGTGTAAAAATAAAACTTACATTTACTACTGTAAAAATCACTTACATTCACTGCTGGAAAAAAAAAAAATTCCTTACATTTGTTGCGGCAAGTTTCTCCCTTTACATTTCATATGAAACATCCAAAAATTATTACAGTTGTGCTGCTGCGCATTCCCTTACAATGCTGGTTCAACCAACGAACACCAGAACATCTTTACGCTGTTGCGTCCCACACATTTCTCTTAATGAACTATGAGCATTCCATATACTATGAACAAAAAAACATAACAATACATTGACTTGTGCCCATACCTTTCATGAATTAAAAAAATAATAAAATTAAAGATCTTACCAACTCTTACCTATCCATAGTAAATTCCATTAATTACTTTCCTGACAACCTGGTGGTCAAACAAAACTTCACGCAAGTTCAAATGGTGCAGGTCCGTTGATTTAATCGGACGATTGACATTAATTCCCCGAAGGTCAAAATCGCACGAACATTGCCGACCGGGGAATGGGTTGTTTTGGAACAGTGCTATGGCCCCGTGTCGGCAGATCGCACTGATCGGAGCCCCTTTGGAAAATACCACTCTGCATGAAAGGTGGTGCGGGGAAAACTGTTGGCGGTTTCCGGAATTAACTGCGCGCCACTGTTCAACTGTAGCGACAGTTGAAATTACAATTTCAACACTCCCCTTTAATTTCAATTGCTGGGTTATCAGTCATACCCAGACATTTCCTCAAAAATTCAAAACTTGTATGGCCCAATGGCTTGGTCAGAATGTCTGCAACCTGCTCCTGAGTCTTGCAATGTTTTAAAACAATTTCTCCATTGCTTACCAATTCCCTGATGTAGTGAAACCTTCTATCAATGTGATTCATTCTCTTATGAAACACAGAATTCTTAGATAATGCAATAGCTGAGCTATTGTCACAAAAAATCACTGTTCCTTTTTCTTGCTCTTGGCATAAGTTCCTTAACATCCTTCTCATCCAAACTGCTTGACATGCTGCTGCTGTAGCTGCCACATATTTTGCCTCTGATGTAGACAACACTACAATAGGTTGTTTCTAAATGGCTCCTGAACCCATGTGAAAAACATAACCGAATGTGCTTTTCCGATCATCTACACTTCCAGCCCAATCACTATCAGTGTATCCAATTAAATCTGAACATTCTGAAGCAGTATATAAAATGCCAAACCTTTTGGTACCTTTAACATACCTTGGAATCCTTTTTGCTGCCTACCAATGTGCTTCTTTTGGCCTCTCCATGAATCTAGAAATTAAACTAACAGCAAACATTATATCCGGCCTAGTTGTAGTCAAATACATGAGGCTGCCAACTATGCTCTTGTACAAACTAGGATCAAAAAAGTTTTAATCCCATCACTGTGGGAGTTATTGTTGCCTTGCTCTCCTGCATGTTAAATCTTTTCAACACTTCATTAACATATTTTCCTTGTGAGATAAAAATCCCATTTTCATTTCGATCTACTTCTTTTCCTAAGAAGTATCTCAGCAAACCCATGTCAGTCATTTCAAATTCTTCTTTCATGACTGTTTTGAAATTTTCAATAAGGTAGTCATCATTACCTGTGAAAATAACATCATCAACATATAACACAACAATTAGAATTTTACCATCCTTTTCTTTGATGTAGAGGGTGGGTTCTCCCTCACACTTTTCAAATTCATTTTCTAGTAGATGGGAATCTATCCTACTGTACCACGCTCTTGGTGCTTGCTTCAGCCCATAAAGAGTTTTCTTCAATCTGCACTTTGTGCTCTTGGCCTTTCTTTTCATAGCCTAGAGGTTGTTCAACATAAACCTCTTCCATTAACACTCCATTTAGGAATGCTGACTTCATGTCCATTTGGTAAACTTTCCACTTGTTTTGTACTGCTATGGACAACACTGCTCTCACTATTTCCATTCTTGCAACCGGTGCAAAAGTTTCCTCATAGTCTCTCCCATACTGCTGCTTATATCCTTTGACAACAAGTCTTGCCTTGTGTCTTTCTATCTTGCCTTCAGCATTACTCTTGGTCTTGTAAACCCATTTAACTCCAATGACTTCTTTTCCTTTTGGTAGTTCAACTAAATCCCATGTCTTGTTTCTTTCTATGGCATTGATCTCCTCATCCATAGCTTCTATCCATTTCCTATCCTTAATAGCATCTTCGAAATGAATAGGGTCATCAACATGACAATATAAAGCAAACAAAGAATTCATACCTTCATCATAAATATCACTTAAATTTCTGAACTTCTTACCTCTTTCATTTGGTGTGCAAGTGCTTGAAGAAGCACTTGAATTTCCTCCTTGTGGTGTGCTTGGAGAAGCACTTTCATTTCTCCTCAAGGGTGTCTCTTGCTACCCTTGTGTTGGCGCTACTATTTGGGGATGTATTTTAGCCATCTCCTCATCATCTTCATCATGAGACAAACAGTTTTTAACATTCACTGTTTTCTCTATGCTTCCATCCCAAGCTTCCTCCTCAATGAACTGAACATCTCTACTCACAAAAAACTTCTTGGTGGATGGGTTATACAACCTGTAAGCTTTGGATTCCTCACTGTATCCAATGAAAATACATTTCTCCCCTTTGTTGTCCAACTTCTTCCTTAGCTGATCTGGAATGTGTGCATAAGCCACACATCCAAAAACTTTCATGTGGGTGACTCCTTGCTTTCTCCCACTCCATGCTTCTTCCGGCACTCTGTTCATGACTGCTTTTGTAGGGCATCTATTCAAAATATATGCTGCACAGTGTACAGCTTCAGCCCAATAATCATTTGGCAAATGTTTTTCCTTTAACATGCTCCTCGCCATATCCATGATTGTCCTATTCTTCCTTTCAGCAACTCCATTTTGCTGCGGGGTGTACCTAGTGGTAAACTGCTTATGAATTCCATTTTCTCTACAAAAACGTAGAAATTCTTTGGAGATATACTCACCTCCTCTATCAGTTCTCAAAACTTTGATATGCAGCCCACTTTGGTTTTCTACAAGTGCCTTGAAATTCCGAAATTTTTCAAACACTTCACTTTTGTTCTTCATGAAATAAACCCAAGTTTTTCTAGTAAAATCATCAATAAATGTTAGAAAATATTGGCTGCCTGCAAGTGATGGAGTTTGCATCGGTCCACATAAATCTGAGTGGACAATCTCTAAGGGTGCTTTTGCCCTTATTCTTTTCCCTGATGGAAAACTTTCTCTGTGTTGTTTCCCCAAGATGCAACCTTCACAAAGGTTGTCTGGTTTCTCTATCAATGGTAATCCTCTTACCATTCCTTTTCTACTCAACAAGTTAAGACCTCCAAAGTTGAGATGTCCAAATCTCAAGTGCCACAACCAGTTTTCATCCTTTGGTTTGCTTTGGAAAGCCTCTTGTGTAACTGTTGCAATTACTTCTTTATTTTTCAAATCTACTTTTATCCTAAGAGGGAACATCATGTTCCTCGTCATCTTCACTTCAGCAATACATTGTTTGCTGGGTGCTCTATCCATGATGGTGCATACATCATTCACAAAGAAAACATTGTAACCCTTTTGAACAAGCTGTCCAATACTTAAGAGGTTACATTTCATTCCAGGAACATAATAAACATCTGCTATGGTTTTCTTTTCTCCTTTCTTTGTTAAAACTTTTACTTCTCCTTTTCCCATAACAGAAACTTTATTATCAGTCCCTAGTGTGACTTGTGACTTCACATTTTGATCTAACATGGAAAACAGGGCTATGTTTCCTGTCATATGGTTGCTGCAACTGGAGTCTAGAAACCATACATCTTCACTCTTTTCTTCAGCAATATTACAGGCTAAAAACAAATTGTTTTGGCTGATATTTTCTCTAGTGAAATTTGCACTAGATCTACTACTCATATCATGCTACTTCTTCCTACATTCATTTGCATAATGCCCATATTTTTTACAATAATAACATTGGACATTGGATTTTTCATACCTTTGTCCTTGAGCATGATGTTGTCCACTTTGTTGGTTGCTGCCTTGGCCTTGGTTCTAATTTGGATTGCTGCCTCTTCCTTGAGCATTTGTTGGACTGTTTCTTCCACCTCTGTTTTGGTTTCTGCCTCTTCCTCTCTTGTTTCCTCTGCCTTGACCTCTTCCTTTTCCAAAGGACATCTAGGTCTTGAAGGCATTTTCTAGAGATGAGTTTTCATTTCTACTCAATTTCTGCTCATGTGTTATCAGTGATGCATGTAGTTCATCAACTGTGAAGTTTGTGAGATCCTTTGTCTCTTCTATGGTGATGACAATCACATCAAACTTTGAGGGTAGGATCCTCAACAGTTTCTCCACAATCCTCCTTTCTTCAAGAGTTTCTCCATGAGACCTTATCTGTGTGACCAGACCAATCACATGTGTGAAGAATGAGTCAATATTATCTGACTCCTTCATGCACAGGTTCTCAAAATCTCTCCTCAGCAACTGTAGTTTTGTTGTCTTCACTTTCTCCATGCCTTGATAGGCTGTCTTGAGAGTTTTCCATGCTTCTTTGGATGTCTTGGCTGCTACTATCCTTGGAAACACACTCTCATGCACTGCTTGATATAAAAATACGAGGGCTTTGGAATCCTTCTTCTTATTGCTCTTCAATAGATCTTTCCCTGCCTGAGTTAACCTATTAAACTCATTTTCATCTGCTAGTTCTTCAAAACCATCCTCAACTAATTCCCATAAATCTTGAGAAGCAAACAGGGCTCTCATGGTTATTGCCCAATAGTCATAGTTTTTCCCATTAAACTGTGGGAGCTGAGTATTAAAGATACCCATGCTAGTGCTGGTGCTGGAGCCAGCCATTCTTGCACTCTTAACTATGCTTCAAAATACAGTCAAGTATTTAAATAACTGGCTTGAGAAATACCTTTGAATCTTTCTTGACTGAGTCTTCACTCTGCTGGAGAAGCTGTTGCAGCCAGAAACCTTCCTTCAGCTTCTTTGACACCTTCAAAGAGCCTGGACAAGCTCTGATACCATGTTGGAAATTTCTAATAATTTCAAACAAAATCTGAACAGAGAAAATGCTCTGTTTTGCACAGGATCTTTACACAGGGAAGCATAAAAAAAATTATTTGCTGGAGATGAAGAACGGAGTTTTCCCACACTCATAAAAACATTGTATTCATTAATAAAACAACCTGTTACAAAAGCATCTTCCTCTTAACAGAGGGATTCACCAAGAACTTCCAGTTCCATACAAAAAAAAAAAAAAAAATTACTCTGTCTCAGCTGCAAATTTTTACACCACTGTGTGTAAAAATAAAACTTACATTTACTGTTGTAAAAATCACTTACATTCACTGCTATAAAAAAAATTCCTTACATTTGTTGCGGCAAGTTTCTCCCTTTACATTTCATATGAAACATCCAAAAATTATTACAGTTGCGCTGCTGCGCATTCCCTTACAATGTTGGTTCAACCAACGAACACCAGAACATCTTTACGCTGCTGCGTCCCACACATTTCTCTTAATGAACTATGAGCATTCCATATACTATGAACAAAAAAACATAACAATACGTTGACTTGTGCCCATACCTTTCGTGAATTAAAAAAATAATAAAATTAAAGATCTTACCAACTCTTACCGACCCATAGTAAATTCCATTAATTACTTTCCTCACAAGCCAGTGGTCAAACAAAACTTCACGCAAGTTCAAATGGTGCAGGTCCATTGATTTAATCGGATGATTGACATTAATTCCCCGGAGGTCAAAATCACACGAACATTGTCGGCCGGGGAATGGGCTGTTTTGGAACAGTGCTGTGGCCACGTGTCGGCAGATCACTGATCGGAGCCCCTTTGGAAAATACCACTCTGCGTGAAAGGTGGTGCGGGGAAAACTGTTGGCGGTTTCCGGAATTAACTGCACGCCACTGTTCAACTGTAGCGCAGTTGAAATTACAATTTCAACAAAGGGAGCAGTCGAATGGTATGTGCCTAGGCCTGTCGTGAGGTGTTTATAGGGAACACACAAAAAAACGAAATGCGAACAGTGATCACGCATTACTAAATTCCTCTACAACACTCAACCATGTTGCTTCTTCACCATGTTGCTTCTACAACCTCAACGGCCACCACTGCTACAGATCTCACTGGCCACCGTGAGCAGCCTTCACTTCATTACAATGACCTTTGATCTTACAACTCCGCCACCCACGATCTCCAAACCCACAATCCACCGGGCGAACTCAACCTTCATGCGATCAGCACCTCCATGCTGTAAAGATCATTACAGCGACCTTTGATCTTACAACTCCGTCACCCACGATCTCCAAACACACAATCCACCGGGCGAACTCAACCTTCATGCGATCAGCACCTCCACGCAGATCAGCCAACAAGTTGCTTCCACAGATCCACCAAGAAGCTACCTGCACAAATCCGCCAACAGGTTGGTCACTCTCCACGACTACATCAGTCAATGGAGCAGCGCAATTTTTCCTCCAGTATTTGTGGAGGTTTGCCGTTACACCAAAACCTGCAAGTGTTGGTAAACGTTCCACATGGTATCAGAGCTTGGACCCAGGTTCGATTCCCCCGAGTTGCGTTTGAGGGGGGTGTTGGAAGAATCACCGCACCTCTATAGAATCCGTAATTTCCACCATGGGGATCCTAGTTACTGGTTTGGAATGTTTACCAATGCCCGCAGGTTTTGGTAAACGTAACAAACAGTAACTAGGATCCCCAAGGTGGAAATTATGGATTCTATAGAGGTGCGGTGATTCTTCCAACACCCCCCCTCAAATGCAACTCGGCTGAATCGAACCTGGGTCCAAGCTTTGATACCATGTGGAGGTTTGCCGTTACACCAAAACCCGCAGGTATTGGTAAACATTCCAAACCAGTAACTAGGATCCCCAGGGTGGAAATTACGGATTCTATAGTGGTGCGGTGATTCTTCCAACAGTATTCACGCTTATGGCCCGTGCTACAGGATAGCACGCTAAGTGGAGGCTGAGCAACACGTTTTTCTCTCAAGAGAAAAGCGCATTTCTTGAGCCAAAATGAGCGTTGATCAAACAACGAAAATATTTCTCTACCACCACCACTAAGTGCCATCCTCTCAGTCACCCAAGCACTCTCGCTTTCCCTCACTCAACCCTGAAGCTCTGATACCATGTTAAAAATGGAAGACATAGAATTTATTCATCAAACTGAGCTCTAAGTGAGGGCTTCACCTGGAGAGTGCCTCTGAAAAAACACCCTACACATTTATCATTAATTGCCATGAATAAATAATTTATAAGCAAATAAAAAAGTTAGAACAGCCACCTAAAAAATAGAAACAAATTCCTAATCTAAATCTCACGAAATAACTATGAACGTACTCACTCCAAAATTACATTTCTCCAATTTATGTGGTAACATTACTTACGATTTTATAAATGTTCGATCGTGTGACTACTATCCTAAAAGCAGTTTCAGTAAGTAAATGACATGAAACTATATAAACCCAATATTCGATGGATATACGTGTTTTAAATGTTATATCTGTAACATCTGTTTTTAACCTATTTCAATCTACCGCAGAAGCATATAACTTTATACACTCAAACACCAAATCAAAAATGGAAAAGCCCATAACTTTATACACTCAAACACCAAATCAAACATGGAAACGCCCAGGTTTGGTCTGAAGGTTGAGCAAACGTGTACGGAGGTAAAAAAATTTCTTGTGAAGCTCGTGACAATCAGAGGAGAAATGTGAAGCATGCCTGTCAGAAAGCTGATGCATAATACATAATACACAACGGCCAATTGTTCCCTTGACAGCCAAACAGTTGTTCCTTTTAAAACCGAACAGTTGGCAATTGGTCCCTTGACAGCCAAACAGTTGTTCCTTTTAAAACCGAACAGTTGGCATGATTGCTAGCACTGGTTCACGGACACAAGGACAACATCAGCTTGCTGAACATCTTTCCCAACCAGCACTATTTCCTTTCTCTTTGTTTATCCACCGCAGATGGCAGCATTCATCCTTATTTCTCCATATATTCAATCTCCTGGTACTCTGCACTGAATTTTCTCAATACATTCAATCTCCTGGTACTCTGCACTGAATTCTGTGAAGGAAAATCATATTTTCTCTCAGTTAGACATATATCCATTACAATAATATTTCTCATATCATTTATAGAGAATTGAATCAATTTTTCTGTCCAAGCACCAGAGATAAACTCGCTTGACAATACTCGGCACTGAATTCATATTGCTGCTTTAGTCTAAAACCTATTACCGTTGGCCAATATGATCCTCAAATCATCTTCTTCTGCACCTTTACTCGCAGAATTAGGAAACGCAGATTTCAATCTCCCAGTGAACAGAAGATCGAGCTCCAAAGCACGGCTACTTCACTTACGCTGCAATTCCTCGGCTTTTGTTAGGGTTCGATCGGAGAGCGATCTGCACAAGTTTGACAGAGAAAAAAGGGAACGCATTCATGGCGATGCTGCAGATGAGAAACCGACCAGCTATATGCCCAAGACGAAGTACGATCATGATGATAATACAAGGGAGAAGTATTCTAGGGTTAAATCACTTGGGTATGAAGCAGAGACCAATCTGGTAGGCGTGGGCGGTGGGTTTGGCATCGGCGATGGAGAAGATTTTTCTGTTGGTCAAGGGGGAGGCGATTCAAACAATAATCTAGATGGTCATTACAGGAAACTGTTAGAGGCAAATCCTGGGCATCCACTGTTGTTGAGGAACTATGCGCGCTTCTTGTACGAGGTAGGATGTTATTATGCATAAAGGTTTACAGCACAAAGAAAATGAATTAAGTAAACATGTTTGAAATTTGAATATGTATAGTAAAAATGCGTTGGTCCTGACGAAGATTAGTAGTACGTTTAAATCTGCGTAAAAAAACAATTTTATGAGTTAAGGATATGCTCTTGATTTGTAATATGTTCATTTGTAATATATTCATTTGGTTTAAATTTAAATTGTTATGAAATTAAATGAGATAATATATATGAGAAAATTATTATAATTCTGTTATTAAACTAATAGTGGGATAGTATTATTGGTTGCTCTTAGTTAAAACCACCTGGCAAAATCCTACCTTAATGATCTTCTTTAAAGAGCTTTGAGATCACTCTTCGAAAACTTTGGGGTTTCAAACTTTCAAGTTAACTTATTTCCATAAATCCAAAAATAAATAAGCTTTTACGAAAGTAAACACAGTTAAAGCATACTCCAAACCAACTACTTATAAACTTTCAATTCACTAAAAAAAAATTAAAATTAATTTATTATTATTGTAAAATTACAATATTATTAAAATTAATCATTGAATTGTGTTTTTAATATATTTTTATTATGGAAAATAAATAAATAATTTATTGTTAACCTCTCTAAAGCAGCGTTTGGTTTGGGTGGTGATATATTGAAATTACAATATTATTAAAATTAATCATTCAATTGTGTTTTTAATATATTTTTATTATGGAAAATAATAAATATTTTCATACGGTTTGATTTGGGTGGTGATACATTGAAATTTATAATGTTGACAAAAAAACAAATGATTATTGATCCAATTATTATAATAGTTACAAAAATTTGTTCACTTAAATTATTTTTGTTTTTCGGTTTTTATTAAATTAAAAATTTATGATAGATTTGAAAAATAAATTTCATATCCATTTTAATTCCAAAATTTTCCATTTTCATAATTTATATTTAATTATTTAAATTGAAAATTTTATTTTAAATCAATTTTAAATTTAATCAATACATTAACATATTTCTATTTTAATTATAATTACTTAAAATTTAGTTTAATTTAAAAATAAAATATTTAATTATAATAATATATAAATATTTTTTAATTACAATTACTTAAAATTAATTTAATTTAAAAATAAAATATATAATTATAATAATATATAAAATATTTGTATACCCTTACAAATAAAATATATAATTACAATAATATATAAAATATTTGTATGCCCTCAAATTGGGTGATTTTTGGAAGTGATTTTCCTAGTGTGAGGAGGACAACTTGCACTCTCCCTTCAAACTTGTGCCATTCTCCACCTCACCTTTAATATGATTTTTCTCCCCATATATGCATAAGTTTGAACTTACATGAACTTATGGCCCCCCATATCTTGTCTTTCATATTATGTTTTATGTAGGAATGGTATTGATGTTAAGAGAAGGAAATAGCTAGTATAGAAACATTCAAACTTATGGCTCCCCGTATTTTGTCTTTCATATTATGTTTTATGTAGTAATGGTATTGATGTTAATAGAAGGAAATAGCTAGTATAAAAGCATTTCGGACAGCAATTCTGGTCCAAGGAATATGGCTTCTCAGGTTTGTAATCTAGTTTACGTACTTTTGTCTGTCATGCAGCTAACTTGTCTTTAGTCTAGTCGTTTTTCCACTCTACATGTGTATCCCTTCCCTTATCGCTACTCAATTCTTGAGTCTTCGTGCCTCAGATCAATTTGTCTCTCTATGACACCCCAATCAAGTTGTCGAGGTCAACCTACATTTTGTTGAATCCAATTTCAAACTACAACACATTGCTTGCTTCTTCCACAATGAGGTCTCACCCATCTATCTTAAAAATACAAGGCTTATAGAAGCCATGCTTAAAAACCGAAAGAACAATGCTTCACATGGAAGACATTCAAGCTGACAAGCTTCATCTACGAAGTGGGTTGTAAGTGCAAATAAGATATAAATTCTTTTAGAGTTTTAGAATTATATTGGCAAAAAGTGTTTTGTTTCTCAGGCGTGTTTTGTTGCTAATTCATTGACAAGTTAAGAGGAGGAATGGTTGAGCTCCAAGTTGGATACTTTTTACCCTTCTTCATGGTTAACAAAAAAAACATCGTGGTGTTTAGGCCCCTACAGTATCACTAGGAACTTAGGACCATCCCATCAACCTCTTAGTCGATGAATCTAACCAACCAATACCTCAATACCTCCATACTCCAAAAAACATGGATATAGCTCTTTAGCCTTCCAGTATAAGCAATCTTTTTTTAAGCAATCTTTTTTTTGTTTGACTACTCTATTTATTACAATATATTTTTAAATTGTATGTTAAATTAAAATCATATTTTACATGTATTGGACTTCAAATTTTGTATGAATCCAAACAAAATAGTATCAAAAATTTATTAGCCTATTTTTCCTTAGTGTTTTAAATTCTTTAAATTTTAGAGATCTAGTTATATCAACTTTGTTGTCTAGATATAGGTAAACAAAGTAAATTTTATAAAGCATGTGTGTCATATGTTCAAATTTCATGTGTTGTCTAAGTAAACAAAATAGATTTATAACTCATATGTGTTATATGTTCAAATTTCATGATGTCTAAGTAAACAAAATAGATTTATAACTCATATGTGTTATATGTTCAAATTTCATGAGAATGGTTAATGGTGTAAGTGTGATATTATCTGAATTTCATGAGAATGGTTAATGGTGTAAGTGTGATATTATCTAAATATAAGTTTAATTTATTAAATTTAATAGTGAAAAAAAATTAAAAAAAAAACAAATATATATAAAATAATATTTTGAGATTTAAATGAGAGATTTTAAAATTTATAACTCATGTGTTATATGTTCAAATTTCATGAGAATGGTTAAACGTATAAGTGTGACAATATGTGATAATGGCTATAAGTTTAATTTAATATTGAAAAAAAAAATTTATCTTTTCTCATCAAATTTAATTTTATATATATATATATATATATATAATATTTTAAGATTTAAAGTTATATATATATATATATATATATATATATATAATATTTTAAAATTTAAATGAGAGATTTTAAGATTTAACATTAATAATAGACTTCGAATTTTGGCACGATTGTGAAATTTAGGTTGTAATCTAAAATTGTGGTTTTTTATTTAAAATTTGTTTTTAAATGCATCAAGCTTAAATGTATAAAATATTACAAAAGAAAAGACTAAATGGTAGAAGATATAGGCTATTCCAAATTTTAGCTTTCTATTTTTTTAATACATAAATAAATTCAATACCTAGAAACATGGTTATGTTATTTTTTATTTTTGTTGGGAAATTGTTCATTTCCCACAAATAAAGGTGATTTTGGCATTTGCTTAATGTAACCATACTAATCATCAAAACAAATGAAATATCTTATTGGGTGATTTTTAGGGTCATCTCACCAAAAAAAATTACTATCAATGTCTTTTTTTCTTTAACCACATGGTGAATTGGTAGTAACTACTAGTCCTAATCTATGGGAGCCCCAGGATCAATCCTCGTAGCTGCCAACTACCTGCAAGTCGATATACTAAGATCCTATGGTTTTAGCAAAGCGAGACTCTCTGTGTCGCCACTATAACACCAAGAGTACATCCAACTCCCTGCAAGTCGATATACTAAGATCCTATGTCGATATACTAAGATCCTATGGTTTTAGAAAAGGATATGTCGATATACTAAGATCCTATGTTGATATACTAAGATCCTATGGCTTTAGCAAAGCGAGACTCTCTGTGCCGCCACTATAAGACCAAGAGTACATCCAACTACCTGCAAGTCGATATACTAAGATCCGATGTCGATATACTCAAAGCGAGACTCTCGTGCCACCACTATTTCTCGAGCATCCACCATAGCTGCCAACTACCTACAAGTCGATATACTAAGATCCTATGGTTTCAGTAAAGCGAGACTCTCCGTGCCACCACTATAACACCAAGAGTACATCCAACTACCTGCAAGTTGATATACTAAGATCCTATGTCGATATACTCAAAGCGAGACTCTCGTGCCGCCACTATTTCTCGAGCATCCACCATAGCTGCCAACTACCTGCAAGTCGATATACTAAGATCCTATGGTTTTAGCAAAGCGAGACTCTCTGTGCCACCACTATAACACCAAGAGTACATCCAACTACCTACAAGTCGATATACTAAGATCTTATGTCGATATACTAAAATCGTATGGTTTTAAAAAGCCTATGTCGATATACTAAGATCCTATGTCGATATACTAAGATCCTATGGTTTTAGCAAAGCGAGACTCTCTGTGCCGCCACTATAACACCAAGAGTACATCCAACTACCTACAAGTCGATATACTAAGATCCTATGTCGATATACTAAAATCCTATGCTTTTAGCAAAGCATATGTCGATATACTAAGATCCTATGTCGATATACTAAGATCCTATGGTTTTAGCAAAGTGAGACTCTCTGTGCTGCCACTATAACACAAAGAGTACATCTAACTACCTGCAAGTCAATATACTAAGATCCTATGTTGATATACTCAAAGCGAGACTCTCGTGCTGCCACTATTTCTCGAGCATCCACCATAGCTGCCAACTACCTACAAGTAGATATACTAAGATCCTATGGTTTTAGGAAAGCGAGACTCTTATCCCGCCACTCTTATCCCGCCACTATTTCTCGAGCATCCACCACAGCATGCCTGCTAGTGTACTCAATGAGATTTGAACTACGGTCTCCCAAACTTCACCCAAGTAAACTTACCGTTAAACCACACATCATTGTACTACTATCAACGTCTTTTTAGTATTAAAATAGTTTTTGGTTTTTGGGTTTATGGTTTATTTGTTTGAATAGACATTCCTGTAATTTGGGGGTAAATTTCAAAATTAAGAATCTGTTAACAAAACCAACTTTAAAAATAGCAATATGATTAAAATGATAATATGATTAATATTGATGATATCATTTTGGGATCAATATTTTTATAAAATTGATGATATCATTTTGGAATCAATATTTTTTATAAAGGAAAAAAAAATATTTTTATGTTCGCATTTTCCACTCATCTTTTTACAAATTTACTCAATGTGAAATATTAAATGTGAAATTAAACTCTATATTCAACTAGTATGTAATATATATACTTTAAATAAACCCATATCCATAAAAATTAAAAATATATGAAAAAACATATTCATTTATTATGATAAGGGTAGAGAAATAAATCTGATGTCAACTACAGTATACTTCGATGATGTTATGCTCACAAACTGTAAATATACTCTTAGTTACATAATGAAAACGAAGATGATTGAAATATATATAAAAAAATCTGAAAAGAATAACGATATAAATATATAGCTCCCAGAAGGGAAACCTGTCATTTTTTCGCTGTCATTTAACTAAGAGTTCTAATTCTGGGTCGTCAGAAACCTCGGTGGCACTGTTCTCAACGAGATTGCCTTATTCTAGTACATTGTCTATCGTTTCTTTGTACAACAACGAAAGGGTTTTCATGAAAAACTGAACGATAATCAATGACCATGCTTGATTGTTTGATTTAATCTCAACTTCTATGAAGTATGGTAAATTGTTTATAGTTAAATCAATGAGTATCGAATATATATATAATACTTTTGACATACGACTACCTTCTGAATAATGATTTAATATAATAATACCGGGGTTGAATTGTACTGGGTTTCGTGTCAGGTTCGGAATGATGTGAAGAAAGCAGAGGAATACTATGAAAGGGCGATACTGGCAAGCCCTGGTGATGCAGACGTCCTGTGTCTCTATGCCAATCTTATATGGGACGTTTACAACGACAAACGCCGTGCTGAATCATACTTCCATCGAGCTGTGGAAGCAGCGCCAGATGACTGGTACCCATTCTTCAATTGCAAATTTCATGATTTATTTAACGGAGTTGCTATTCTCGGTGTAGTTGCCAGGGATTTAATGGTGTTTTGCTTTTGCAGCTATGTTGTTGGTGGGTATGCCAATTTCCTCTGGAACGCGGAAGAGGACGAGGAGGAGACAGGTCCCGTGAAGGAATCTCATGTTTTTTATAACGATTCTACAGCCACTACGACTGCGTCTGCTTGCAGTTAAACTTGAAATCTCCAGTAATATTGATGATCAAATGTATACTAGGGCATCCATGGTGGCCTCAATTCGGTGTAATTTGTGAAAAAGAATCCATAGAAATAGCTATGTGGTGCTACCGCTGAATGATTTGATTGACCTAGAATAGATCTCTACTAATGTGAAATACCATTTATTATGTGATAAATTAGAATCCACAGAAATAGCTGTGTAGCTATTGCTGAATGCTTCGATTGCTACATCTCTATTAATGTGCATTGGGATTTATTATGCAATATAATGTTTTGTATTATGTCTGAATTGTAGATTGTGGATTTTAGAAATATTTTGGATTTTAGAAATATTTTAGATTTGACTAATATGAATTAAGTCAAATAATTAATTTTCTTATTCTATAAATATTCCAGAAATTTACAATTAACTTTTCTTTTTACAATTAACTTAAACACAAAACCTAGGTTTATCACACCATATTTTATTCTGAAAAAAACTAACTTAAGTTGGACCTGAGCTTAAGAAAAAAGCTTAACTTGGGCCCTGAGCTTAAGTGGATTGCGGATTGGACATGGGCATGTTTTGCAATGTTTGCATAAGGAGAAATAAAATATATGTGTGGATTGCGGATTGGACAGGGGCATGTTTTGCAATGTTTGCATAAGGAGAAATAAAATATATGTAATAATTGAAATGTTATAAATTCAAAGTAACTTGTTTTGGTTTGGTTTTTTGGGTTAGAATATGGAGATAGTGTTGGTATTTTTTTGGTTGGTTGTTTTTTTTAATGGTAATGGTAATGGTAATGGTAATGGTAATGGTAATGGTAATGGTAATGGTAATGGTAATGGTAATGGTAATGGTAATGGTAATTAATTTTTTTTTAATTTAATTTATAAATTATTTTAAAATAATTAATTATATAATTATTTTAAAAAATTATAATAAATAAATATTAATAATTTAATTTTATTATTAAAGAAAACCTACATAAATATAATTTTAAATATTACTTATAGTATATTAATGTTAATATAAATTTACATACAACATTAATTTATTGATGATTTTTTTTGTATCCCAAAAAATTTGTATTATTTGATTTTATCCTACATAAACATAATTTTAGATATTGTTTATAGTATATCAATGCTGAGACAGATTTCATTAATTTATTGATAACTTTCTTTTAACTGAAAAGAATATTTGTATTATATAATTGTGTATTGGGTTTGCAGCAAATATATCAGCCATTATAGAGCTAATTCATCAAAAAAATTCAATTATTTTTTCTTTTCGAATAGGAATACATAATTTTCTAGAGGTGAATATATCTTAGCAACAAAATATTGTAGTTAAATACCTTACAAAACTGCTCAAACAATTTATCCTTTGGGAGGGAGCCTTTAACCAAATGATGCATGATTAGGAGAGGCTCGCCCATAACCTTAAGTGTGCCCATCTGATATTCTTTGGCTAACAAAAATCTCTCGTAGAGACCATATATCTATGCTTTATTATTTATCATATGACCAAGACCTCATAAGTAACTTAACACTTTATCCTCCTCGGGGCCATAGAGTACAACATTAGTGCATACATTAGTGTCTAAACATGTTATGTTTTAAAGTTTTGGCCGAAATCCTGTGAAATTTTTTTGGCGAAATCTTAATTTTTGTTGTTTAAAATAGGCTTTTGACTGTATATATGGGTTTAACACCCTAAAAAACCCTTGTGGCACTCAGATTATGGAGAGTTTACAACTTAAACTTGCGATTCCAAGTAATCCATGCCAAATTCAAGGCCATTTAAAATAGAAAATATGTCAGAAAGCCTTCCAAAATATAGAACAAATAAACTATGGCTTTTCATTAATGCATATAACATTAAATTATTGATAATTTTCATAGTCTAATTTTAATAAATAATATAATTATAATACAATCAGTAATCGTGTGTTTATTTTATATAATTATATTTTAATAATATATATTATATTTTAATAGTAGAAATATGAAAATAATTTTTAAATAATTAAATCATATAAAAATATTTATAATAATTAATGATAAGTGTTATACATTTTCATGTAACTATAAATTATATTTATAGGTATGATTATATACTATTAATATATTGTTATTATAATCCACAATCGGGGTGGTCGTAGAAGTTATAGAGCACATGGGGATCAAAGCTGGCCTTGAATAATTTATTCTTCCTAGTTTTATTTATTGCATGTTACTGTGTCTCTTTATTCTCTTATGTTGTCGAATTGTGCGGGGTTGTTGTGTTGAGAAAGTGAAAATTTCCTAAGGTTAGACTTCCTATTGGCGGTGGTGTTTAGTATATCTTTGATATGCAGAATGTTTATTTGTTAGTGGTCACTTGTCCCGTGGTTGGGAAGGCGTGAGCCTCACTAGGGCTTGTGGTGAAGTAGGGGGAACTGGGTTGGTCTAGTATGGATTGTGTGCAAGTGGAGGATGATCCAATGTGAGTTCAAAATTAAAGGACCTCTAGGTACAAGGGTGGATCATCCAGCTATAGTGACATTTTTGGATGCTTGACCCTAATGTGTAGTTATGGGTTTTGTTATGTGTTTTGTTACTTATAGTTTTGTATGGCGGTTATGGCTAATTTTGTTTTTCAAGCCCATGGACATTATTCTTACCAATCCACCTTTGGTTTCCCTTATGGCAGGGAAATGCTGATAAAGTTTTGAAGTCAATCTACTATGTAATATGAAAATTTCAAGAAATGCAACTTAACTTTTATGTGTGTGTGAAAAATAATATTCAAAACATAGACAGTGATTCATTTTGATATCACCATGATAAGAAATATTAAAAGAAAGAAAAACTTCAAAAAATTATCCTACATCTTGCCTTTATAGTGAAGTAAAGATGGTAAATGTCCACGGATGGTTTCTATATCCTTTTCCTTTTAATAAATTCTATGTGATGTTTTAACTCCACCGCCACACAATTTTCTTTTTCCTCTTTCAGGGTCGAAACACATTTTAGGATTTTTTATGTAGGAATGTTTATCAATTACTGCAAAATAACAAAGTATGTCCTTTTTCTACAGGTCATCTCAAAGCCATTTATCTCATGTATGTATATAAATCCTAAAAGGAATCTTCTATAACATTAAAAACTTGACTCGTGTAGTATATTCATGACAAGAAACTAACCAACAAAAGTCATTCAATCTAGGAGAAGTAGGTTGTTAACATTATGCAAAATGCACACCAAGTGAAGGGCAGATGGTCCATCCACACTAAATTTATGAGGATAAAAGTATTTTAATATAGTTTCATTAATGTATGTATGTATGTATGTATATATATATATATATCTATATATATATATATATATATATATATATATATATATATATAGATATATATATATATATATATATATATATAGATATATATATATATATAGATATATCATTTTTATGGGGTAAAAGGATCTTTTCATTAATCAGAAAAAAGTTATAGGAGATACTTGAAACTACAAGCTACCTACCAAGAATAGACAATTAGAAAACTACTACAATAACCATAACAAGATAGAAAACTCCTTGAGGATTCAAAATTTCAAGGGGAGAAATGCCTCTAACATTTGCATGACTTTCCGCGAATTGATTAATTGTTCACCATCTTCTTGGATCTATGCCTTAACGCTCTTACAGCCTCAATTTTTGGTTTCTTTGTCTTTTTTGGAGACCACCTTAAAATCCATTATATGAACCCCAAGACTAGATTGTGAGGAACTCAAGCCCAATTGTGTGCTTCAAAGATAGGCCTTATATAGAATCCTAGCCTCATGAGTTGGCATATCCGTCACATCTTTTCCATGCCATTTTTTCACAAGGGAAATCAGTCGTGGGTTATCCAGATTGATATCTTCTGGTAGGACTTATGCTTCAGCTTCTTCCAAAAGGGAGTTAATCATCTCCTCTAGTAATGGATTTTGGTGATGCCTTTTGCACGGCCTTTTTAGGGTTATGGGATTTACCTTCT